>CM035845.1:345130900-345728522 GCA_020510985.1 Pholidichthys leucotaenia
AGAAGCAGGCCAGTAAGATTGTCTCCCACATCAAGACTTCACGAAGCCTCCAGATCATGTGTCACATCCCAGTCTTTTGCTGGATCACTGCTACAGTTCTGGATGATGGGATGAAAACCAGAAAGGGAGAAGAGCTGCCCAAGACCCTGACTGAGATGTACATCCACTTCCTGGTGGTTCAGACCAAAGTGAAAAACGTCAAGTATGAAGGAGGAGCTGAGACAGATCCACACTGGAGTCCACAGAACAAGAAGATGATTGAGTCTCTTTCAAAACTGGCTTTTGAACAGCTGCAGAAAGGAAACCTGATCTTCTATGAATCAGACCTGACAGAGTGTGGCATCGATATCAGAGCAGCTTCAATGTACTCAGGAGTGTTCACACAGATCTTTAGAAAGGAGAGAGGCCTGTACCAGGACCAGGTATTCTGCTTTGTCCATCTGAGTGTTCAGGAGTTTTTGGCTGCTCTTCATGCCCATCTGATCTTCATCAACTCTGGTGTCAACCTGCTGGAAGAAGAAACAACTTCCCAGAACAATGAAACAAAAACATTTCAGGAGACACACTTCTACCAAAGTGCTGTGGACAAGGTCTTAAAGGGTCCAAATGGGCACCTGGACTTGTTCCTTCGTTTCCTCTTGGGTCTTTCACTAAAACCCAATCAGATTCTCCTACGAGGCCTGCTGATGCAGACAGGAGGTAGCTCACTGACACATCAGGAGACAATCAAGCACATCAAGGAAAAAATCGAGGAGAATCCCTGTCCAGAGAAGAGCATCAATCTGTTCCACTGTCTCAGTGAACTGAAAGACTGTTCTCTGGTTGGGGAGATCCAACAGTCACTGAGATCAGGGCGTCTCTCTACTGAAAAACTTTCTCCTGCTCAGTGGTCAGCTCTAGTTTTCATCTTACTGTCATCAGAAAACGATCTGGAAGTGTTTGATTTGAAGAAGTACTCTGCTTCAGAGGAGGCTCTTCTGAGGCTGCTGCCAGTCATCAAAGCCTCCAACAAAGCCATGTGTGTAGAAATGTTTACACTTCAACATCTTTAAAGTCAGTAACACTTAACATATTAGTGATTGTTTTGTTCTTCTTCTTTTTATCACAAACTTTCCAGACTGAGTGGCTGTAACCTGTCAGGGAGATCCTGTGAAGCTCTGTCCATAGTTCTCAGCTCCCCGTCCTGTACACTGAAAGAGCTGGACCTGAGTAACAATGACCTGCAAGACTCAGGAGTGAAGCTGTTGTCCACCAGTCTGAGAAGTCCACACTGTACTCTGGAAAGTCTGAGGTTAGTCTTCTTTACGCTGTTCGTTTGTGGGATCGTCACTTCCTTGTGGTAACGTATCGTCACTTCCTGTTTTGCTGTCTGCCTGTGTGGTTTGCTTTGTGGTTTGCTCTCTAGCCATTAGCTATGGCTACTAGCTCTCCTTCCTCTCCTCCTCTGGTGTGCTCTCTCTGTCAGATGTTTAGCTACACCTCTGCCTCTTTTAGCGATAACGGTAAATGTAATAAATGTTGTCTTTTTGAGGCGCTCGAGGCAAGGTTGTCTGATTTGGAATCCCGGCTCCGCTGCATTGAAACACCGTCTGCGCCAGTTAATCTTGACGGACGCCCATTAGCTGCAGCGGAGCTAGCTAGCTTAGGTCCCCCTGTCAGCGGTTCCCCGGCTCTCCTCAGCAGCGAGGAGACTGGGTGGGTGATGGTGAGAAGGAAGCCTAGTCGCAAAGCCCCGGTACACCACCAACCTGTTCACGTTTCTAATCGTTTTTCCCTGCTCAGCGACACACCCGCTGAGGAAAAAACTCTGATCATTGGCGACTCTGTAGTCAGAAACGTGAACCTAGAGACTCCAGCGGCCATAGTCAAATGCATCCCTGGGGCCAGAGCAGGCGACATCGAGTCAAATTTGAAAATGCTGGCTAAAAGTAACTGTAAATATTCCACAATTGTTATTCACGCCGGCATTAATGACATCCGTCTCCGGCAGTCGGAAGTCACGAAACTTAATATAGAATCGGTGTGTGACTTTGCAAAAACGATGTCTGCCACTGTAGTATTCTCTGGACCCCTCCCCAGTCTGACCAGTGATGACATGCTTAGCCGCTCGTCATCCTTGAACCGCTGGCTGTCTGTGTGGTGTCCTAAAAATGACGTGGGCTACATTGACAATTGGAGCTCTTTTTGGGGAAAACCTGGTCTTATGAGACGAGACAGCATTCATCCCACTTTGGATGGTGCTTCTCATTTATCTAACAATCTGGCATCTTTTTTATCCAAATTTCCAAAACCGTGACTACTCAGAGTTGGGACCAGGAAGCAGAGTCGCAGTCTTACACGCCTCTCTGCAGCTCCTCTTCATCCGCCACCCCTCAGCTTAGCCCCTGTCTTCCCCATCAGAGAATCGTTGTCTGCTCCCTCCAAAGTAAATAAAAATATAATGCATAAGCATCCCAAAGTGATAAAGCAAAATATTGGTAAAACTCAAATTAAACATAAAGCCTCTAAATTGAATGATTTGGCCTCTGTTCCTCCTCATAATTTAAAAATTAAATGTGGTTTATTAAATATTAGGTCTCTAACTCCCAAGTCTCTGTTAGTCCATGATCTGTTAATTGATCATCAGATTGATTTAATATCCCTTACAGAGACTTGGTTAGGGCAAGAGGATTATGTTGGTTTAAATGAATCAACTCCCTCTGGTTATTTAAACTGTCAAAATCCCAGAAGTTCTGGTCGTGGAGGAGGAGTAGCAACAATTTACCATTCCAAATTACTAGTTAATGTAAAGCAAAAAACATGTTATAATTCCTTTGAGGGCCTGGTCCTCAGTATTGGGCACTTTAGCAATTTTAGGTTAAACCCAATTTTATTTGCCATAGTTTATCGTCCCCCATCAACCTACTCAGAATTTTTATCCGAATTTGCTGATTTCTTAGCTGATTTAGTGCTGAAATCTGATAGAATAATTATAGTAGGGGACTTTAATATACATGTGGATGGTAGATAGTGACTGCTTTAATGTGGCATTCAATTCAATATTAGATTCGATTGGGTTTTCTCAGAAAGTAGGAAATTCTACTCATTACCTCCACCATACATTGGACCTTGTTTTGACATATGGCATAGAAATAGAAAATCTTGTAGTGTCTCCTCATAACCCTGTACTGTCAGACCATTGTCTGTTAACCTTTGATTTTACTATTTCTGACTATTTGGCTCCTAAAGAAAAATATTATTACAGTAGATGCCTCTCAGATGATGCTGTTTCCAAATTTATGCAGATTGTTTCCTCTATGCCATGTGTCAACACAACGGAAATAAGCTATAGACAGCTTGCTCCTTCTGTAATTGATAACATGGTGGATAGTGTTTCAGCTTCTCTGCATCAGACTCTAGACTTGGTGGCCCCCTTAAAAAAGAAAAAGTCTAATCAGAGATTTCTAACTCCTTGGTTCAACACAGAAACTCGTACCTTAAAACAGAAGACTCGTCAATTAGAAAGAAAATGGCATTCTACTAATTTAGATGAAATCTATTTAGCTTGGAGAAATCATCTTTTAATTGATAAAAAATCTCTTAGAAAAGCTAGAACGAGTTATTACTCTGCATTAATAGAAGAGAACAAGAATAATCCCAGGTTTCTTTTCAGTACTGTAGCCAGGTTGACAAAGAGTCAGGACTCTGTCAATCCTAGCATTCCCTTAGAGCTTACTAGTCAGGACTTTATGAACTTTTTCAATAATAAAATTTCATCCATCAGAGATAAAATCAATCAGATTCTTCCCACAGTTAACTTAAATGCTGTAACTGCTACAACTCCTTCTATTGATGTCTGTCTTGATGAGTTTACTCCAATCGACCTTTGTGAGTTAGACAAAATAGTTTCCTCATCCAAACCTTCAACTTGTCTTTTAGACCCTATTCCTACCAGGTTATTTAAAGAAGTCTTCCCACTTATTGGTAGCTTTATTCTTCATATAATCAATTCTTCATTAACTTTAGGCCATGTACCGCAGGCTTTTAAAACGGCTGTAATTAAACCCTTACTCAAAAAGCCAACGCTAGATCCAGGAGCTTTAGCTAACTATAGACCAATCTCTAATCTCCCTTTCATTTCAAAAATCTTAGAAAGAGTTGTTGCTACGCAATTATTTGACCACCTGCAGGGAAATGGTTTACTTGAAGAGTTTCAATCTGGGTTTAGAATCCATCATAGTGCTGAAACAGCCTTAGCGAAGGTCACTAACGACCTCCTGTAGAGATGCATACTGTATCTGCATACTGTATGCAGTACTGTATGCATCTGCATACAGTATGCATCTGATAATGGACTAGTTTCTGTACTTGTCCTTTTAGACCTTAGTGCAGCTTTTGATACTATCGATCATAATATTCTACTTGATAGATTAGAACACTATGTTGGACTTAATGGAACTTCGTTGCAATGGTTTAGATCTTATTTATCTGATAGGTTCCAGTTTGTTCATGTAAATAATGAGTTTTCTTTCAACTCAAAGCTTAGTCATGGAGTTCCACAGGGATCTGTGCTAGGCCCTACTCTTTTTAGTTTATATATGCTTCCGTTAGGCAACATTATTAGAAAGCACTGTATACATTTTCATTGTTATGCAGATGACACACAATTATACCTGTCAATGAAGCCTGATGATAGTAATCAATTAGCCAAGTTAGAAGCCTGTCTTAAGGAAATCAAAGCTTGGATGACTTGTAATTTCCTGCTATTAAATTCAGATAAGACTGAAGTCATTCTTGTTGGTCCAAAAAACCTTAGAAATTCCTTTCCAAATCAAACTTTCAGTTTGGATGCGGTTACTCTTTCTCTTAATAGCTCTGTGAGGAACCTTGGAGTTATTTTTGATCAGGATTTGTCCTTCAATTCACATATTAAATTTGTTTCTAAGACTGCCTTCTATCATTTGCGTAATATTGCCAAGATTAGGAACATCTTGTCTCAGAGTGATGCTGAGAAACTGATCCACGCTTTTGTTAGCTCGAGATTAGATTATTGTAATTCTTTATTATCAGGCTGTCCTAAAACATCTTTAAAAAGTCTTCAGCTGATCCAAAATGCTGTAGCAAGAGTTTTAACAGGTACTAGAAAGAGATATCATATCTCTCCGGTTCTGGCCTCCCTTCATTGGCTTCCCATAGAGTATAGAATTAAGTTTAAAATCCTTCTTCTTACTTACAAAGCTCTAAACAATCAGGCTCCTTTTTATTTAAAAGATCTGATACTACCGTATTATCCTAACAGAGCACTACGCTCCCAAAATGCAGGATTACTTGTAATACCTAGAATCTCCAAAAGTACAATGGGAGGCAGAGCCTTCAGTTATCAAGCTCCTCTCCTGTGGAATCAGCTGCCAATCTGGATTCGGGAGTCAGACTCAATCTCTGTTTTTAAGAATAGGGCTAAAACCTACCTTTTTGATATAGCCTACAATTAGGGAGGGATCATGTGTTTTCTGAACCCTCCCTTAGTTATGCTGCTAATAGGTTTAGTCAGCCAGGGGACCTCCAATAATGCACTGGGCTTCACTCCTTTCTTCACTCTCAATGAAATATTTTTTTTTTTGCTGGTCATTAACATCTGTTTGTTCTCTCCCATAGATTGAGTCCCCATCGTGCTGTTTGCTCTCTACATGTCTGTTCTTTTCTTCTTCTCTATCCCCTCACCCCCCAGCCAGTCGCAGCAGATGACTGCCCCTCCCTGAGCCTGGTTCTGCTGGAGGTTTCTTCCTGTTAAAAGGGAGTTTTTCCTCTCCACCGTCGCCAAGTGCTTGCTCACAGGGGATCGCCTGATTGCTGGGGTCTTTCTGCAACTGTGGGGGTTACCCCTACAGTTGATAGTGCTATGAGATGACTGTTGTTGTGAAATGGTGCTATATAAATAAAGTTGAATTGAATTGAATTGAATTGAATTGTTCTTCTTTGCTCTGTTGTGGGTGGTGTCTTTCCTCCTCCGTAAAGGTCATGTGAGTTTCCTTCCATGCTGGGCATAGCCCTGCCCAAGGTCTTCATGGACTGACCTAAATTACTCCTATCTGGTATCCCAGTGCCTCTACATCTGATTCAAGGTTTTCTTAGTTTTACCAACTCTGCAGGTCTTCAGCTTGGATGACATTCTTGTCCATAGTCTGCCACCATGACTGGAGCAGATTAGCTTGTGCCAATGACCTTAAAAGGTTCTGGAATAGGACAGGAATCTGACATGGGCCCCTCAGATGTGTCCAATGACTTTAGAATCAAAACACCCTGCAAACATGGGTCTCCTCCAAGAATTAGACTCTCTTGATCTGGGTGTTGAAGTACGGTAGCAAGATTTCTTAAGACAATGTTTTGAGGTATTGCATTTCTGGGTGTTCATCAGACACATTTTCTTTCTGTGTTTCTGCAGTCTGTCAGGCTGTCTGGTCACAGAGGAAGGATTTGCCTATCTGGCATCAGCTCTGAGCTTCAACCCTTCGTCCCATCTGAGAGAACTGGACCTGAGTTACAATCACCCAGGAGAATCTGGAGTGAAATGCCTGTCTGCTGGACTGAAAGATCCACACTGGAAAGTGGACTCTCTCAGGTCAGCACTCGTTACGCTGACGACTGCATGACTACTACAGTTTTCCTTTACGTAGCCTTCTATTAAACTCTTTTCCCCAACAGCACGCATACTGTATGTTGCACCAACATTGGGACAACGTACACAAATTTACATCTTCTAAAGATCATTACACATTGGCTAGTCCCAGGCTAGATGTCAGGATTACGCTGATGTCTAGCCTGTGTGCACTGACCTCTATAAGACGTATTGCTGATGTAAACTTTGTACATCGGGCCAATGTTGGTGCGACATGTGCTGTTGGGGTTTGTATTTTCTATATCTACACGATTTAGTGAGACAATCATCTCTACCTTTGTCTTCTTTCATTTTCTTTCAGAGCTGACCCCGGTGGAATCGAGTGGTTGAAGTCAAGTCTGAGGAAATGTACGTATTTGTTCAGTCAGATAACCTTTATGCATTTTTTGCTAAAAATATTTCTTCTCTCCATATCAGTTACCCAGCATGACTGGTTGTGTGATGACATGGCAACAATCTTCCGTCCGCATTTGACGTGAATCACTCCTCTTTCTAGTCATTTGCCCTGATGCTCACCAGACTCACTCACTCACTCACTCACTTACTCACAGTGATCCTCAGGGGGGTCTGTATCCAGGTTGTCGTCAAGGTCAGGGTCAAAGGTCAGGCAATCTGGGCATGTATGATTTCATGAAAAACGGTGCTCTTCCCAGGCCATTGACCTTAACTGTAAGCACATTGTTGTGCATTTCCCCTATGATAATCAAAGTTTCTTGTTGATCTGGTGAATACAATAGAGTACAGAGTCAAAGATGACTTTTCTGGATGTTTATTATTGTATCTTGATCAAGAAGAAGATTTCATGCAGCAGTTCAGCAGAAATGTTCACAGATTTTATAGCTTGGAAAAAACAAAGATAATATGTTTTGAGAATGTTCTGTGGGAGTACGGAGCCTAGCTGTCTCCTGGGACTGACCTGGACAGGCCAGAGTCTCAGTGTCTGTGGAAGAAACACAATATACTGTGTCTAGAAGCATAATAAAATGAAGCCAGTGGAATATTAACTCATAAATGAATAAAATGTCTCTCAACATGCTAGATGGTTTTGCATCGCAGCTGTACTGAAGGTCCTGGCCAGTGGTCAGGAGATCTGAGCACTCGTGGGGGATTCTGTAAAGCCAGAATGAGCTGCTCCATCATTCTGGTTTCTGTCTTGATGCAGAGTAACCCCCCTCCCCCCTGCCCAATAATCCACATCAAAGAGGATGTGGCAACAGGAGGTTTTACTGACTAATAACCAAAGCGGTTAATGGTACATGTGGTTCTCTTTGTCAGATTTCTGTGAAGTGACACTGGACCCACAGACTGCTCACAAGTTCCTCCAACTGTCAGAAGACAACAGAAAGGTGACGGATCTGAGGAAGGTGCACCCGTACCCCGAGCACCCCGACAGATTTGACTACTGGCCCCAGGTGCTGAGTGACACTGGTGTGACCGGCCGCTGTTACTGGGAGGTGGAGTGGGTGGAGAAGGTTTACGTAGCGATTAGCTACAGGGGTATAGGACGGAGCGGAGATGGGGACGCGTCCAGGTTTGGCTTCAACGACCAGTCCTGGTGTCTGACCTGCACCGACGGGGGCTTCAGCGCCTGGCACAACAACAGCGGGACGCCCATACCGCCGCCGTCCTCGTCCCAGCTGTCTCACAGAGTCGGGGTGTATGTGGACCATCCTGCTGGAACTCTGTCCTTCTACTGCGTCTTCTCCGACACTCTGATCCACCTTCACACCTTCAAAACCACGTTTACTGAACCGCTTTACCCCGGCTTTGGGTACGGGGTGAAGCTGAATGCCTCGGCACGGCTGTGCCAGTTGTAGAGCAGTGGTCACATCCAGCTGTGTTTCCACGGAGATGAGAACTCCTGTGAGGATTTTAGAGAAAAACAGTGTTGACTGATAAGTGACAGAAATTAGTTAGAAGTTTTACTGTGGAGACATGGACTCTTGTTCGAGTTGTTCAGACTGACACCAAACGGATGTTAGAAGCCTATTTATGTTTTCTAGGCGTGTTTTACAAGTCTGAGGGGTGGGCATGATGCCCGATGGTGCCAAAGGTAAAGCAAAAAGATCTATGTTAGTGATTTCAAACATCACAGTATTTATTACATTAAACCTCAGAAGCTGTGATGGAGCTCAGGCTGAGTCGTCTCCAAGACAATGATTTAGTAGCAAAAGTTAAAGTTGTGATATTTCTGATAGAAATGTCTTAGATGTGCAGTCGTTCTGAATATAAATAGCTCCGCTCAGTAGGTGGTTTATTCTTGTTTAACTGTGGACTGTGGCAGGTGTTCACCAGTTCATCATGAGGTACAAATGTAGAAATGAAAATTAGGTACAAATATGCAAGAAAAAAGGTGGAAAGATATAGAGTAGAATAGGTTTTATTGTGACTGTACACAACAAACTTGTGGGTGCTCCACCAGGCTACTGCACAATAAAGTAGGAGAAAAGGATTAAAACACAGTTAGAGCACAATATGATACAAGATGCCAGTTTAAACATTAAAAAAAATGCAAATTACAATGTAATTACACAGAATAAACCTTTAACCAGCATCCTGATGAGCCTTGCAGATTCATGAGGAAAAAGCTGAAAATATACAGGAGAAAAAATGCACATTTTTTAAGAAAAAAGTTCCAGTTTTATGAGAAAAAAAGTTGTAAATTTATGAAAAACTGAAAACTTAGAGGAAGAAAAAAGTCAGAAATTTGAGGAAATAGTTGCAAATCAATTAAAAAGTTGCAGATTTATTTGGGGGAAAAAAATCAAATTTAGAAGAAAAATATTGCAAATTTATGAGGAAAAAAGTCACAATTTTTTAAAGAAAAAAAGGTGTAAATTTATTAGATTTTTTTACAGGAAAAAGTTGCAAATTTACAAGAAAAAATCATAAATTTATGAGAAAAAGTTGCAAATCTATGTGAAAAAATAGCAAATTTATAAGAAAAATATTGCAAATTTATGAGGAAAAAAGTCACAATTTTTTAAAGAAAAAAGGTGTAAATTTAGATTTTTTTACAGGAAAAAGTTGCAAATTTACAAGAAAAAATCATAAGTTTATGAGAAAAAGTTGCAAATTTATGTGAAAAAATAACAAATTTATAAGAAAAAAATGTGCTAATTTATGAGAAAGAAGCTGGAAATTTTACATGAAAAAATATAATTGAGAAAAAAGCTGCATATCTAAAGTTACAGATTTATGAGAGAAAAGTCACAAAAGTTAAAAATCTTTGACAAAAAAGTTTTAAATTAAGAGGAAAAGTCGAAAATTTACAAGAAAATATTACAAATTTATGAGAAAAAATTGTACATTTTTGTGAAAAATCAAATTTATGACAGAAAAATTGGCAAATTTATAAGAAAAAAATTATGCTAAAGCAAAAAAGTTGCAGAAAAAAACCAGCTTTCACTTCACATTATGTGTCCTTAAGTTAAGCTTGTGTGGAGAAGGTGAGATTTTAAAACTGATGTCATAAATGTAAAAGGTTTGTACCATTTTAGGCCGATTTAATCCCACCTCGGATCGGCTGCGAGCTCCCATCCCTCCAGGACCTGTACATCTCCAGGACCCGGAGGCGTGCAGGTCGGATCATAGCCGACCCTTCACACCCTGGACACGCACTGTTTGCCCCCCCTCCCCTCAGGCAGAAGACTTGGGTCCATTCAGACTAAAACCTCCCGCTACATGAACAGCTTCTTCCCCTCTGCCATCACACTGCTGAACACTAAGTGACTTATTAGACTCTCGTGCACTACGTACAGCAGCTCAACCAGACTCATGATAATTATCACTGTTTTCTTTTGCACTGCCGACTGCACTATGTGGAACTCCACAATATCTGCTGCTTGTTAATATATTTAAAAAATGCATAGATTAGTATTACTCATTCATATTCTACATTTTATTGCATGCATAGTTTTTTATTTTTATCTTTAGTGCTACTCATGTTTAATGTTGCAGCATTGCACCGAGACAAATTCCTAGTTTGTGTACTACATGAACAATGGCAATAAATCTCATTCTCATTCTCATTCTGATTCTGACCTGTACATCTGTACAAGTGGGTCAACATTGCCCTCCTGTGGTCAGAATGAGTAACTACATTGTGTGTAGCACCGCCATAAAGAGAAACTGTACCGCCTCTATTTGTTAATAAAGTTGATCATTTTTGTGTGAATTTTTTGCTGCTTACATTAATTTTCTTCATCTCTTTCAATGTAATAAACTTTCCGTTTTTCATCCTCCAGCAAGTCTGGTTTCCATCTTTGGTTTTTATGTGCCACCATTTTCTCCACTGTAAAAAATGATCGTTGGGGGTGGTTAACAACTAAAATGTATTATGATGGGTCAGTTCTACCTACAGTAACAACTGCAACATTTAACAATCAGAAAAATGCAAAAAATGGGTGTGTGTTTTCTTCGTTTTTAATGAGGAGGATGAGCTGGAGGGCCTCATGGACCAAACCATGAAGGTGCTGCTGATCCAGGATCCCATGGCTGGTGACAATCCAGCAGAAGTGGCAGTTGTAATTGGGGTCAACCAAGAACTGAGTGGGTGTGGAGACCAAAGTAATACACATGTACCCCAACATCACACATATGGCGGGGAAAATAATTATTGAACACATCAACATTTTTCTCATGAAACATATTTCTGATGGAGCCACTGACCTGAGATTTTCACCAGATATTGGTAACAACCAAAGCAATCCATACATACAAAGAAATCAACACAACTGTGTTCACAAAGCAAGTTATATTTAATAAAGTGGAATGACACAGGGAATAGATATTGAACACATGAAGTAAAAGAGGTGCAAAAAGGTATAGAAAGCCTAGAAACCAGCTGAAATCCATCAGAATTCAGGAAGTCAGCCCATCATCCATGAGTGCAAATTGATTTCAGCTGTTTAAGTTCTGTCTGATAGTCTTTAAAAAGGTCTGTGAATATGAGATTGTCACACCAAAAAGAACTCATGATGGGTAGAAGCAAAAAGTTCACTCTAGACCTTCGCAACCTTATTGTTACAAAACATAATGATGGCATTGGTTACAGGCGCATTTCTAAACTGCTGAATGTTCCACTGAGCACTGTTGCAACCATTATTTGGAAGTGGAAAGAACATCATTTTAGCCTAAACCAGCCATGACCAGGAGCTCCTCGCAAAATTTCTGACAGATGGGTCAAAAGAATTATGAGAAGAGTTATGCAAGAGTCAAACACCACTCACGGAGAGCTCCAGAAAGACCTGGAGTTAGCAGGTGCTGCTGTTTCAAAGAAAGCAATAAGTAATGCACTGAACTGACATGGACTCTATGCCCACTCACCTCACAAGACTCCACTGCTGAAGAAAAAGCAAGTTGAAGCTCATTTAAAGTTTGCTGCATAACATTTGGGCAAGCCAGTACAATACTGGGAGAATATAGTCTGGTCAGATGAGACCAAAATTTAACTTTCTGGGTGCCACAACACACAGCATGTTTGGAGAAGAAATGGCATTGCACATCAGCCCAAAACACCGTACCTGTGGCACACATATTTGAGATGCTTAGGCTGCATATGTATATTACTGTTACCTCACGTCTTAGAAGGAACAATAAGTCTGGACCTCCTGGGGATAACAGGAGGGGGTGAAATGTGTCTTTAGAAATGGCCTTGAAAAGACTTCCTGACCACCAGGGTTTTAGGTGGAGAAGAGAAGACCTGGGGGGTGATGTATTGGGTCTGGGGATTAAATGACAATGTGACTCTGTACTTTGATGTCCCAGGTATAAAAAGGGGAGATGTGGGAAGATGGTTCTCTTTTCTGTTTGAGAGGATGTTGGAGACACGTGAATGTTAATAAACCTGAAATGAGAAATAAATTCAGCCTCATCTTTTCACGCTCTCCACAGTACCAACAGTAGAGCTTGGAGGTGGGAGCATCATGGTGTGGGAGTGTTTTTCAGCACATGTTACAGGCAGACCTCATATAATTGAAGGAAAGATAAATGGACAAATGTACAGAGACATCCTTGATAAGAACGTGTTGCCATCTGCCAAGATGCTGAAGATGAAACGAGGGTGAACATTTCAGCAAGACGATGATCCCAAACACACAGCCAAGGAAACTCTCAACTGGCTCCAGAGAAGGAAAATAAAGCTGCTAGAATGGCCCAGTCAGTCACCTGACCTGAATCCAATTGAAAATCTGTGGAACGAACTGAAGATCAGAGTTCATAGAAGACACCCACGGATCCTTCAAGACAGTTTGTGTGGAAGAATGGGCTAAAATCACTTCTGAGCAATTCCTGTGCCCAGTTTCTCCATACAGGAGGCGTCTGGAAGCTGTTATTACCAACACAGGCTTTTCTTCTAAATATTAAATGAATTTCACAAAGTGTGTTCAATACTTATTCCCTATGTCATTTCCACTTAATTAAATACAACTTATTTTGTGAACACAATTGCCTTGATTTCTTTGAATGTATGGATTACTTGGGTTGTTACTGATATCTGGTGAAAATCTCAGGTCAGTGGCTCCATCAGAAATGTTTCAATACTGTGGAACAGTCCGAGGGTGGAATTAAATGTCCAAGCATGAACCAGTTTAAAAGAATGTATTGTAACGTCGGGGCCATGTTAAGGGGGGCAGGGGTTTCCCAACATGCTTGGACAATTGAAACGTTACTGTGTGTGTGTGTAGTAAATGTTATTACTGAGCTATTCTACTGCTGTGTAATTATAACTGCGTTATAATTACCCAACAGTATTTCATAGGCAAGATTTATTATGTGTGTGTAACCGTGATTTAAACAGAGGTCTGGGAGAATGACCTCCCCTCCTGCCTGTGCTCAGAGTGTGTGTAAAATAAATCCCGTTGATCACAACCATCTTGCTCCATTTTCTTTGTGTGAACCCTGCTTACGTCACACTGGTGTCAGGAGTGGGATGGAGCAAATGGAAGCTAGGATCAGAATGGAGATCCAGCAGCTGGAGCAGGCCATTGCTCAGCTGATGATGGACGATGGGACCGTGGCACAACCACCGGGAGCCCGGAGCCGGGACTCCAGGCTCCATGCCACCTATTCTGGCGGGAGACCACCTTTTTGGGCCACGTCGTCAGCGCAGCGGGGGTCGCCACCGACCCGGAAAAAGTGGCAACAGTGAGAGACTGGCCAGTGCCGCGGAACGTTGGAGAACTGAGAAGTTTTCTTGGATTGGCCTCCTATTATAGGAGGTTTTTGAAAGACTTCGCCACCATCGCCAGCCCGCTGCATCAGCTGACGCAGAAAGGATGCACGTTCCAGTGGAGTGACAGCTGTGCTGCTGCTTTCTCCCAGCTTTGCGCAGCACTCATCGGAGCCCCCGTTCTGCAGTATCCTGACCCGAACCGCCCTTTCATCGTGGACACGGACGCCAGCAACCAGGGCATCGGGGCGGTGCTATCCCAGGAGGGAGAACAGGGAGAGCAGGCAGTCGCTTTCTTCAGCCGCACTCTCAGCAGAGCCGAGAGAAATTACTGTGTGACTCGCAGAGAGCTGCTGGCTGTCATCCAAGGACTGCGTCATTTCCGCCCGTATGTGTACGGGGGAGGTTCCAGCTCAGGACGGACCACGCTTCCCTGACCTGGTTGTTAAACTTCAAAGAACCGGATGGACAGTTGGCGAGATGGCTGGAGGCACTGCAGGATTATAATTTCTAGATTGTGCATCGGGCAGGCCGCCTCCATGCCAACGCTGATGCGCTGTCTCGGCGCCCCTGTGCGACAGAGGAGTGTCGTCACTGCCAACGGGCTGAAGATTGGGACCAAATCGCCCCACGGGCTGCCGCTCTCCGAGCCGCTGCGAGCAGGAATAACGCAGCGACGCACAGCCCCTCAGATGATCAGGCAGTTCTCCCCAGCGATGACGTCACAGAGGTTCTTGGCACGCAGCAGCTACAGAGCGAGCAGGACAGAGACCCGGTCATTTCGTGGGTTCGGCAGTGGCTGGACGCAGGACAGCGGCCCGCCTGGGAGGTTGTGTCACCGCTGGACCCAGAGACTAAAGCCCTGCACTCCCAGTGGGCCAACCTCCGTTGCCACGAGGGCGTGGTGTATCGACAGTGGCAGACTCCAGCTGTGCAGCGGCACGTCTGGCAGCTGCTGGTTCCTCGTCGACTCTGGCCCAAAGTACTCCAGCTGGTTCATGGGGCGGTAGGAGCGGGCCACTTCGGAGTGACAAAGACGCTGCAGCGCCTTCTGGCCCGGTTCTACTGGCCCGGTTGTCATCAGGATGTGGAGCTCCACGTTCACCGCTGCGACACCTGCACAGCTCAGAAGGGACCAACTCAGCGATCCCACGCTCCCCTGCAGCAGTACCGGGTGGGGGCGCCGATGGAGCGAGTGGGAGTGGACATCCTGGGCCTTTTCCCGACCATGGACCGGGGGAACCGCTAAGTGCTGGTCGCGATGGATTATTTCACTAAGTGGCCAGAGGCGTACGCGGTCCCGGACCAAAGCGCCACGACGACGGCGTCAAAGCTGGTGGATGAAATGTTCTGTCGGTTCGGCGCACCGGAGGAGCTGCACAGCGATCAGGGTTGGAACTTCGAGGCGGAGGTCTTCGGAGAGGTCTGCAAGTGGCTGGGCATCCGGAAGACCCGGACCACCCCGCTGCATCCACAGAGCGATGGCCTGGTCGAACGATTCAACGGGACCATCACCACCCAGCTCGCTATTCTAGTGGACCAGCTACAGCGAGACTGGGACCTGCATCTGCCTTTTCTTTTGTGGGCGTACCGGACGGCAGCTCAGGAATCTACCCGGTGCACCCCTGCGGCGCTCATGTTTAGACGCGAGCTGCGCACACCGGTGGATTTGGTATTCAGTACCCCCCCTGAGCCGGAGGTGGAGGGAAAACCCGGATTGGATTATTTTTTTTGTTTGAAAGAACGTCTCCACACGGTGCACGAGCTGGCTCGAGAGGCCCTGGCAGCGGCAGGGGGTCGGCAGAAGCGAGCGTATGACTCCCGCTGCCAGGGGAGGGACTTCGCACCGGGAGATCGAGTCTGGGTTTTCTGCCCTGAGAGGAAGAGAGGACGATCACCGAAGCTGGCGAGCCAGTGGTCGGGGCCATGCGTGGTCCTGGAGAGACTGTCAGATGTGGTGTACAGGGTGAGGCTTAGAAAAAGGGACCGGGTGTGGTCCTTCATCGTGACCGTCTCGCCCCGTATCGGCCATCTGCACCGCTGGTGGACGAACCGGAGCTTCCATCCCGGCCTGATACCCCGACCGAGACCCAGATGGACACTAGGGGGCCTGTACGTGTTGGTCACCGGCGCCGAAGACCGCCCCGACACCTGGATGAGTTTGTATTAGACTTTTAAATTGGACTTTAATTTTTCTGGGGACAGAAACCAGTCCGGGGGGGGGGGCAGTGTAACGTCGGGGCCATGTTAAGGGGGGCAGGGGTTTCCCAGCATGCTTGGACAATTGAAACGTTACTGTGTGTGTGTAGTAAATGTTATTACTGAGCTATTCTACTGCTGTGTAATTATAACTGCGTCATAATTACCCAACAGTATTTCATAGGCAAGATTTATTATGTGTGTATAACCGTGATTTAAACGGAGGTCTGGGAGAATGACCTCCCCTCCTGCCTGTGCTCAGAGTGTGTAAAATAAATCCCGTTGATCACAACCATCTTGCTCCATTTTCTTTGTGTGAACCCTGCATACGTCACAGTATAAAAATATGCTGCAACCAGGGTAGGGGGGAGAACGGTGATCTGGTGTTATATGTCTGGATTGTGTATGTGTAAAATGTATATGTAGGGCATGTGTGTATATAGGGAAGGATAGTTTGATATGTGGGATGTATATATAGGTGTGTATACATATGTGGTATGTATATATTTGTATTTAAGTGGCTATGTATACACTACCGTTCAAAAGTTTGGGGTCACCCAGACAATTATTTTGTGTTTTCCATGAAAAGTCACACTTATTTACCACCATGAGTTGTAAAAGGAATAGAAAATATACAGTAGTCAAGACATTGACAAGGTTAGAAATAATGATTTGTATTTGAAATAATAATTTTTTCCTTCAAACTTTGCTTTCGTCAAAGAATCCTCCATTTGCAGCAATTACAGCATTGCAGACCTAACATGATTGCACAAGGGTTTTCTAATCATCCATTAGCCTTCTGACGCAATGAGCAAACACATTGTACCATTAGAACACTGGAGTAATAGTTGCTGGAAATGGGCCTCTATACACCTATGTAGATATTGCACCAAAAACCAGACATTTGCAGCTAGAATAGTCATTTACCACATTAGCAATGTATAGAGTGTATTTCTGATAAGTTTAAAGTTATCTTCATTGAAAAAAAGTGCTTTTCTTTCAAAAATAAGGAAATTTCTAAGTGACCTCAAACTTTTGAACTGTAGTGTATATGTGCACATACATATATGGAATAATGATTGTATATTTTGTAAGTTGTGTGTCTGTATATATTCTATCTGTAGAGGGTGTGTATATATGCGTGTATATAATGCATGTATGTAGATACAGCAGATTTGTATGTCAATATCTGTATGTATGTACATACAGTGGTGTGAAAGTGTTTGCCCCCCTCCTGATTTCTCATTGTTTTGTATGTTTGTTGCACATAAATGTTTCAAATCATCAACCAAATTTAAATATTAGACAAAAATAACACAAGTAAACACAAAATGCAGTTTTTAAATGCAGGTGTTTATTATTAAGGGTAAAAAAAAAAACATTCAAACCTACATGGCCCTGTGTGAAAAAGCGATTTCTGCCCCTGTAAAATTCAATTCAATTCAATTCAATTCAACTTTATTTATATAGCGCCATTTCACAACAACAGTCATCTCATAGCACTATCAACTGTAGGGAGGACCCCCACAGTTGCAGAAAGACCCCAGCAATCAGGCGATCCCCTGTGAGCAAGCACTTGGCGACGGTGGAGAGGAAAAACTCCCTTTTAACAGGAAGAAACCTCCAGCAGAACCAGGCTCAGGGAGGGGCAGTCATCTGCTGCGACTGGCTGGGGGGTGAGGGGACAGAGAAGAAGAAAAGAACAGACATGTAGAGAGCAAACAGCACGATGGGGACTCAATCTATGGGAGAGAACAAACAAATGTTAATGACCAGCAAAAAAAAAAATATTTCATAGAGAGTGAGGAAAGGAGTGAGGCCCAGTGCATTACTGGAGGTCCCCCGGCTGACTAAACCTATTAGCAGCATAACTAAGGGAGGGTTCAGAAACACATGATCCCTCCCTAATTGTAGGCTATATCAAAAAGGTAGGTTTTAGCCCTATTCTTAAAAACAGAGATCGAGTCTGACTCCCGAATCCAGATTGGCAGCTGATTCCACAGGAGAGGATCTTGATAACTGAAGGCTCTGCCTCCCATTGTACTTTTGGAGATTCTAGGTATTACAAGTAAACCTGCATTTTGGGAGCGTAGTGCTCTGTTAGGATGATACGGTAGTATCAGATCTTTTAAATAAAAAGGAGCCTGATTGTTTAGAGCTTTGTAAGTAAGAAGAAGGATTTTAAAGTTAATTCTAAACTCTATGGGAAGCCAATGAAGGGAGGCCAGAACCGGAGAGATATGATCTCTCTTTCTAGTACCTGTTAAAACTCTTGCTGCAGCATTTTGGATCAGCTGAAGACTTTTTAAAGATGTTTTAGGACAGCCTGATAATAAAGAATTACAATAATCTAATCTCGAGCTAACAAAAGCGTGGATCAGCTTCTCAGCATCACTCTGAGACAAGATGCTCCTAATCTTGGCAATATTACGCAAATGATAGAAGGCAGTCTTAGAAACAAATTTAATATGTGAATTGAAGGACAAATCCTGATCAAAAATAACTCCAAGGTTCCTCACAGAGCTATTAAGAGAAAGAGTAACTGCATCCAAACTGAAAGTTTGATTTGGAAAGGAATTTCCAAAGGAATTTTAAATCAAAATAAAAACAAATTAACTATGGTTTATCACATCTTTGAAAAGCTGAGTTCAATTTCTCTAGCAACACCCAGGCCTGATTACTGCCACACCTGTTCTCAGTCAAGAAATCACTTAAATAGGACCTGCCTGACAAAGTGAAGCAGACCAAAAGATCCTCAAAAGCTAGACATCATGCTGCAATCAAAAGAAATTCAGGAACAAATGAGAAACAAAGTAATTGAGCTCTTTCAACCTAGGGAAGGTCTTTGATTGCAGTCTCAGGGACACAGCATATATCCAAACTACCATCAGGAAACTGGAAACATGGCTGTCGACTGTGGATAAGTCTGGCCTTCCCGGCAGGTTCAAGACTTGGGTGTGCCAACATGGCATTCTGCCACGTATCCTATGGCCTCTGCTGGTGTACAAGGTGCCTCTGTCTACAGTGGAAACCCTGGAAAGGAATATCAGCTCCTACCTTTGAAGATGGCTGGGTTTACCACATAGCTTCAGTGGTGTGGCGCTTTATGGCAGGAGCAGCAAACTCCAGCTTCCTATCAGCAGTCTGGAAGAGGAATTCAAGGTCTCCTGCACAAGAGAGGCACTAGTCTATTGTGACTCTAGAGACTCGATAGTGGCAGCAGCAGGCATTGTGGTGAGGACAGGTCGGAAGTGGAGAGGTCAAGAGGGGTTGGAGCTTGCAGAATCTCAGTTGAGACACAAAGCTCTTGTGGGCATAGTGGCAATAGGACGTGCAGGGCTGGGCTCCTTCCCATAGCTGCGCTATGATAAAGTCCAGGGAAAGGACAAATGCCAGTTAATCCTACAGGAGGTGAGAGTAGGTGTTGAAGAAGCGGGGACTAGCAGGATGGTAGGCATGCGGCAGCAGGGGGCATAGACAAAATGGGAGGGAGCAGTGGATAAAAAGCTGACCTGGAATGACATCTGGTATGCAGAACCTCAGCACATCCAATTTATGCTCCGAGCAGGATATGATGTGCTACCCAGTCCGGCAAACCTGCATACCTGGGGCAAGAACGAGCTGCAAACATGTCCTCTCTGCCCAGGAAAGGGAACGCTTGAACACATCCTCAGCAGCTGCCCAACAGCTCTTGGTGAGGGCCGATATCGCTGGTGCCATGACTAAGTGCTAAAGTGTGTAGCAGAGACCATCTCCAGTGCCGTGGCCAACAATAAGCAGGTTGGTAGTGAAAGGAAAATCATCTTTGTTAGAGCTGGAGAGAGTCCCCAACTGTATCTTAGACCATCAGCTAGCCTGCTGTCTTCAGCTTCAGACTGGGACCTGCAAACTCACTTGCAGCTTAAGTTCCCCGACTATGTAACACCAACATCTCTTAGGCCAGATGTGGTACTTACATCTTCCTCTTCCAGGCAGGTCCTGTTAGTGGAGCTCACAGTTCCCTGGGAGGAGTGCATGGAAAAGGCTAATGAACGCAAACGGCTCAAATACTGTACCAAGAACTGGTAGAACAGTGCCAGAGGAATGGTTGGAGAGCGTACTGTGAGCCCATAGAGGCGGGATGTCGAGGCTTTGCTCCCCACTCCCTGTGCAAAATTTACTCTCTTCCTTGGCATCAACGGAGCTGCTTAAAGGAAGACCATCAAATCTGCCACCGAGGCTGCAGAAAGAGCCTCTTGGTGGCTATGGATTAAGAGGTCTGACTCGTGGGCCAATGCTGCTGGGACTCAAGTCAGGGTCTGATCAACCCTGACTGGGTCACCTGATTGAGGGCGTCTGATGTTGTGAGACTCGAAACACCTGGTAACATCAGGAAGCATCACTGATGGTGTGTCCCAGCGCATCCATGGATGTTTCTATTCACCAGTATGGAAAAGGTTATAAAGCCATTTCTAAAGCTTTGGTTCTCCAGTGAACCACAGTGAGAACCATTATCCACAAATGGCGAAAACATGGAACAGTGGTGAACCTTTCCAGGATTTGCCCGCCAACCAAAATTACCCCAAGAGAGCAGGGATGACTCATCCAAGAGGTCACAAAAGACCCCACAACAACATCCAAGGAACTGCAGGCCTCACTTGCTTCAGTTAAGATCTGTGTTTATGACTCCACCATAAGAAAGAGACTGGACAAAAATGACCTGCATGGCAGAGTTCCAAGACGAAAACCACTGCTGAGCACAAAGAACATAAAGGCTCATCTCAGTTTTGCCAGAAAACATCTTGATGATCCCCAAGACTTTTGGGAAAATACTTTGTGGACTGATGAGACAAAAGTTGAACTTTTTGGAACATGTGTGTCCCATTACATCTTGTGTAAAATTAACAAAGCATTTTTAGAAAAGGAACATCGTACCAACAGTAAAATATGATGGTGGTAGTATGATGGTCTGGGGCTGTTATTCTGCTTCAGGACCTGGAAGACTTGCTGTGCTAAATGGAACCATGAGTTCTGCTGTCTACCAAAAAACCCTGAAGGAGAATGTCCAGCCATCTGTTCGTGACCTCAAGCTGAAGCACACTTGGGTTCTGCAGCAGGACAATGATCCAAGGGTCTTGGTCCTCCATGGCACATGATTGGACACCCCTGAGTTATTAGGTTTAGGGGGCAATCACTTTTTCACACAGGGCCATGTAGGTTTATTTTTTTTCCCCTTAATAACAAACACCTTCATTTAAAAACTGCATTTTGTGTTACTTGTGTTATTTTTGTCTAATATTTAAATTGGTTTGATGATCTGAAACATTTAGGTGTGACAAACATACAAAAAAATTAGAAATCAGGAAGGATGCAAACACTTTTTCACACCATTGTATGTAGTTACGTGTATGTGAGTATTTTGGGATGCACTTCAAGAGGAATATCACTGGTCAACACCAAATTTATTGTCTAAGATTTTTTAGCTGATTTAGGACAATTTTGATGTGCTGAATCCAAATATCTCAATGGTTTTGCTCAATCAGGTCAACTTTTTGAACTATGGCCACATGTTTTATACGTTTTTGTTTACATGTACGGGTATTTTCGCTTTGTATTTTCGCTATTTTTTTTATGATGCAAAATTCTTTTTTATTTCTTGAAATTCTCTGAATTTTGAACAATAATGATGTAACATTCAATTTACATGTACTTACCTTTATCAATGTCTACTATTCAATTTACAGTACAACTGTACAGCTGCTTATAACAGCATAAAAACCTGACCTGATCGAGAGAAATGGATGTCATTTTCGGATTCAGCGGTGCAATATTGTCTTAGATCAGTTGAAAAAACACAGCTTACAAAAAAATATTTTTTTATGTTGTATAATTAATCTGATGGTGTGGAGAATGGTGAAGGACGAGACTGAGTTTATTCCTCAGGTTCAGCTTTATTCACAATCACGTTCTCCAACATTCAAAAGCAGAAAAGAGGATGAATCTTCTCACATCTGTCCTTTTTATACCCAGGACATCAAACATACAGTCACATGGTGCTTAATCAAACATACAGTCACAAGGTACTTAATCCCAGTCACAATGTAACTTCCCCCGATCTTAACACCATCCACCCCCAGTCTCCGGTGGTCAGGAAATCTCTCAAGGCCATCTCCTTGAAACAAAAGGCCAGATCTCACACCCTCCTGTTACCTCTAGGAGGCTCAGTCCCTTTGTTCCCCTGAGACGTGAAGCATACAATAAGCATACAGTGATATATCTGTGGAGCATATGAAACCAACATATGTGCATATATGTGTGCCACATGACCCCCCCCCCCCCCCAAACGTCTAAGATGGAACAAACGTAATAACAGTTTGCAAGTCATGGTAAAATTGTTACACACCAGTCCTAATGTCGCTTGGGCCTCAGTCGCCTTCCATATCTGCTGTAAGCGGGCTTTACCACCCCCGCGGCGTCTTCCTGCTGTGGAGCTGCTGCCTGAGGATTAGAACTGTTAGTCAATCTCTGTGGGTGTTCTGGGGAATGCTCTCTAGGGGGTCTGCCGCGCCGAGGAGCCCTCACCAACTGCACAACTTCGTCAGCCAGCACAAAAGCGGGTTTGAGCCTGTTTATGCCAATCATTTCTTTCCTGCCCCCCAAATCCAGCAAAAAATGCTTGTCCTCTGTTTCCATCACTCTGTATGGTCCGTCATAAGGTGGCCGTAAGGGTGGGTGGTGGGCATCATGTCTGACAAAAACAAACTCCGCATTTCTTAACATCTTAGGCACAAAAACACGCGGAAAACTGTGGTGAATGGGGCCCGGTAGTGTGCTCGGGCCCGTGCTACTCTGTAACCGCTGAGCTGGGGGGCACTCCGGCACCGGATTATCTGGGAGAAATTCCCCAGGCAGCCGAAGTGGCTGTGCGAAAACTAGCTCAGCTGGGGAGGCTTCTAAATCCTCTTTAGGTGCAGAGCGCAACCCCAATAGAACCCATGGTAGTTTGTCTACCCAATTTGCATCCGTAAGCGACGCTCTGAGCGCCGCCTTCAATGACCTGTGGAAACATTCGCATAACCCGTTAGCCTGCGGGTTGTACATGGTCGTGCGGTGGATTGTTGCCCCCAGGCTGCGGGCCATCGCTGACCAAAGTTCGGAAACAAATTGAGGGCCTCTGTCGGATGTAATGTCTGACGGGACTCCGAAACACGCCACCCAAGCCGTTAAAAACGCACGTGCCGGAGACTTCCGGGAAGATGGTGGAGAGACATAACGCTTAAACAGAGAGCTCTCCCTAGCCGGATTAAAAATCATCGGTAAATGGCCAACTCGACATAAGCGGATCAATAAACTAAGGGATGAAAACACGAAGGAGCCGGGCACAAGGACAAAAGCAGGGTAAAATTGAAGAATTCCTCTCCAACAACGCAGGAAAAACTGCTGAACGTGAAGCCCAAAAAAACGAGGTGTCTACAGCAGAGAAAATGGAGGACGCCAGACTCGAAAACATGAACACAGGCATCGCCAGTTTGGGTAAAGAATTAAGAGAATTCAAGCGGCAGCTACAGCAGGATTTAGCGGCTCTTAAGGAGGAGCTGAAAAAAGAGATTAAGGAGGAAATTATGGGCCTCCGAAGAGAAATGGAGCGCAAGCTAACAGAAAACATGGAGGAGCTGCGCTCCCAGCGGGCGTGTATAACAGAAGCGCAGGCCCGAATATCGGAGCTGGAAGATTGGAAAAGCGAGGCAAACGAACAACTACAGACCCTGACGACGCAAACGCAGAGGATGCAGGAGAAAATAAATGACTTGGAGAGCAGATCCAGACGAAGCAATATGCGCATCTTTGGAATTCCGGAGGGCATTGAAGGCAACTCGATGACGAAATTCATGGATCAGTTCTTAAAAAAAGAGCTGGAACTGGCCGAAGAAACGGATCTGCAGATTCAACGAGCACACAGAACCCCGGCACAGAACCCGAAACCAAACGCTACACCCAGGTCAGTTGTGGTAAACTTTGTGAAATATGACATAAAGGAAAGAATCCTGACGCAAGCATGGAAAAAAAAGATACGAATCGGCGACAAACAGGTGTTCTTCGACTACCCGACAGAAATTGTGCAGCAGCGGAAGAAATATGCCAACATTAAAAAAACGCTGAAAGAGAAAAAAATTAGATTCCAAACGCCGCTAACGAAAATGAGGATTCATTGGGAGGACGGCGTAAGAACCTACAACACGGCCGAAGAGGCAGCGCGGGATATGATGGAGCGGGGCCTTGGGGTGAGCGTGCCGGAGGAAACGGCTGGAGCAGCGGCGGCCCTGAACGCATCACGACAGCCGGAGTGGAGACGAGTGAACGGCGGAAGAAGGGGGAGAGACGTGGCGCAGCGGGCCCAGGACAAGCTACAAGGCTTTCAACTGAAAGCCTAGATCATAACAAAGATTAAGAAAGGCACAGAAGAAATGAAGGCCAAGAAGACAAGGTAAAAGAGAAACAGACGGCTAGGAGAGGTTTAAGTGATATTTGTTGGACATTTCTAGACTAATGACTATTACTTGCATAGTAAATATAGGTCTAGGGAGGGCCCTTCACTCTGTGGGGACATTCCCTCCACCCACCAACAGGGACCAGTGGGCAGAAGAAAGGCCCAAAGTACGGAGGTCGAGATTTTTTAATGTGTTTTTATATAAATATGTGTTATTTTTGTTGTTAAAGGGGCTAGGAGCACAAGTTAAAAAAATGGAAAAACATGAATATGGGTAAAAATCTTAAGATAATGACACTAAACGTGAATGGTCTGAACTCACCTGTTAAAAGGGAAAGAATAATAAGAAAATTCAAAAAGGAAAAAGCTGAAATTATATTTATGCAAGAGACACATTTGAGCAAGACAGAACATGTGAAACTAAAGAGATTTGGCTATAAGAACTCCTACTACAGTTCATTTAAGGGAGGAGCTAAAAGGGGGGTTATGATACTAATCTCAAACAAAATACAATTTGAAAGTGAACAGGAAATCCAGGATAAAGAAGGCAGGTATGTAATAATAAAGGGAAGAATAGATGGTATGCAGATCACATAAGTGAACATCTATGCCCCACCAGAAAGTGACAAGGGTTTTTTTCAACATCTGTTTGATCTCATAGCAACACACAGTGAAGGAGTCCTAATTTGTGGAGGAGACTTAAATGCTGTCATGGATCATGAAGTTGATACAACAAGTGTTAAGAAGACAAAAAAACATGTAACAAAGTTCATAAGAACCTCACTGGCAGAAATGGGTATGGTAGACATATGGAGGGACCTGCACCCACTCGAAAAAGACTATACACATTATTCAGCAGTCCATAAAGTACACTCTAGAATAGATTACTTCCTTATGAATGAAGGTGACAGATACAGGGTGAGAAATTGTTGGATTGGAGGGGCAGAAATATCAGATCATAATCCTATATACATGGAAATATATTTAAACAATAGAAAACGACAAACAACATGGAAACTTAACGTAGGACTGTTAAATGATGAGAAAATGAAAGAAAGAATAAAAATAAACATAAACGAATATATCCAAGAGAATGACAATGAAGAAGTAGACCCAACAATACTATGGGACGCACTAAAAGCCGTGTTAAGAGGAAAATTAATTGTTGAAACAGGAAAAGCAAATAAGACTAAACTGGAAGCGTATGAACAAAGATGTGAGAGACTGAGGGAATTAGAACGTAAACATCAAAGCACAAGTGATCCAAAAATATATCAAGAAATTAAAGAAGAAAAAACAAAGATAAAAGAAACACAAATGGATGAAATTGAAAGGAAAAATAGATATCTAAAGCAAAAATATTATGAAAGGCAAAGGCAAATATTATGTGGCAAAGACCACAAACTACAAGCAAGCTACCGCCCAATCTCCCTACTCAGCGTTCCTTACAAAATCATGGAGCGCCTAATACTGCAACGCATTTCCCCAGAAATAGAGGATATTCTAAGTGTGGATCAAGCAGGTTTCTGCAAGGACTGCAGTACAGGAGAACAAGTACTGGCCCTAACCACCTTCATCGAAAATGGCTTCGAGAGCAGACTGAAGACAGGGGCTGTGTTTCTCGATCTTACAGCTGCCTATGATACGGTCTGGCACAAAGGCCTCCTCCTGAAACTTATAAAGGCGATCCCTACTTGGGCAACAGCAATTATAAAAACCCTGCTGACCAACCGAAGGTTCAGAGTCCACCTCAGTCAGAACACAAGTGCATGGAGAATGCAGAAAAACGGACTCCCACAAGGCTCAGTTCTAGCTCCAACTCTGTTCAACCTCTACATAAACGACCTGCCTACTACAAAATCCCGCAAATTCATCTATGCAGACGACATTTGTTTGGCATTCCAAGCACCAGACTTTGAACCACTGGAACGGGTGCTCACGGAAGATCTTGCCAAACTGGACCAGTTCTGCAAAACCTGGCGCCTAAAACCAAGCCCAGCAAAAACCGTCTCCAGTGTATTCCATCTCCACAATGCAAAAGCTGCCAGAGAACTAAACATCCACCTGAGCGGACTCAAGCTTAAGCATGCCCCAAATCCAACTTATCTTGGAGTGACCCTTGATAGGACCTTATCCTTCAAGGAACATCTAAAGGGGACGGCTGCTAAGGTGAAGGTACGAAACAACCTGCTCTGCAAGCTCGCTGGTGCAAAATGGGGGGCGGCAGTCTCCACCCTGCGCACCTCAGCACTGGCCCTTTCATACTCTGTAGCAGAATATTGTGCCCCTGTCTGGTCCAGGTCATCTTACACACACCATGTAGACACCCAGCTCAACTCAACCATGAGAACTATAACTGGAACAATCCGCTCAACACCACTCCCCTGGCTCTCTGTACTGTCAAACATAGCCCCTCCACACATCCGGCGAGCAGCATTAACTCAAAGGATGCTCCAAAAAGTTAAAGATTCTCCTCACTTACCAATCCATGCAGATATCTACACCCCACCCACTGCCCGACTTTCATCCAGACGGCCGATTTGGAAAAACCCTCCCCCAGCTGACTTTACCATCCAGACAGCTTGGCAAGAGGAATGGGAGACCAAGGAGGTCCCAAACAAACAGCTGGTGATAAACCCCAACCAACAGGTCCCGGGCACCAACCTCCCAAGGAGACAGTGGTCTACACTCAATCGCTTCAGGACTGGACATGGCCCCTGCTTGGCCAGCCTTCACAGATGGGGCAGTAGCCCTAGCCCACTGTGCGCATGTGGAGAGGAGCAAACAATGGAACACATCATAGAGGCTTGCCCGCTCCAAAGACTGGAAGGAGGATTACACACCCTCCATACAGCAAACCAGGAGGCAACTGCTTGGCTTAAGGACTTTGCATTCGCTAAATAAATAAAATCACAAAAAAATGGCGATCAGAAGTTCTTCCTGACCAAGAACAATGGACTGACATTGTTGAGGACATACGTATAATGGAAAAACTAACATATCGACAAAGAATGCAAGAAGGACTATGGGAAAAAAAATGGCGGAAATGGACACACTACAAAGTGCAACAACGAGGCAGAAATTGAAAGAATAACCAAAGACACTGAAAAAATCAGAAGAATTAAGAGATGGAAACTAAAAACTTGATGCTCCAACATTTGTCCCCCCCTTTTTTTTTTTCTTTTTCTTTTTTTTTTTTCTTTTTCCCTACCCTAACCCCTTTGTTTTTTAAAAGTAGAATGTGATCTGAATGCATTATATATGATGAAAAATGAATAAAAATCTAAGTTACAAAAAAAAAAAAAACGCACGTGCCACCTTCTCAGCTGTGGTTGATAACAGTGGAATCACCAGCGCGTGGTGCGGTCCACCATTGTCAGAAGATGAGTGCACCCTTGTGAGGGCGGGAGGGGGCCTACAAGGTCCACGTGGACATGATCAAACCTTTTAGCTGGAATGTGAAACGGCTCCAAGTTAACTCTCGTGTGTCTATGGACCTTGGCCCGCTGGCAAGCCATGCAGGCTGTCGCCCACTCTCTAACTTGTTTGCACAGGCTCGGCCATACAAATTTCTCTCCTACCATTTTGACCGACGCGCGCACTCCCGGGTGCACCAGGGAATGAATCGAGTCAAAAACGCGGCGGCGCCACGCGGCCGGTACCACAGGACGCGATCGCCCAGTGGAGACATCGCAGATTGGGGGTGTATACCGTCTTGCAGCACCCTGTTCTCCAGCCTTATCCCTGTTGGTCCAGACTGGAGCGCACGCACGTCCGCGTCGCCAACCTGATCCGCAGCCATGGCTGCATAATCTATCCCTACGCGGACTGGGGCCGCGTGCACTTCCACGTCACTAACCTGATCCACGGCCATGGCTGCAAAATCTACCCCTGCGCAGGCTGGAGCCTCCACGGCGCGCGAGAGGCAGTCTGCCACTACATTAAGTTTACCCGCTACATGCTGGATATCGGTAGTAAACTCCGAGATTGCGGCCAGCTGTCTCTGCTGCCGGCCCGACCACGGTTCTGAAATCTTGGCCATCGCGAAGGTCAGCGGCTTGTGATCAATGAACGCCGTGAAACTGCGTCCCTCCAGCCAAAACTGGAAGTGGCGAATGGCCAAGTGGAGAGCTAACAACTCCCTTTCGAATGCGCTGTATTTTCGTTCACTATCGCGCAAGGTCCTGCTGAAAAAGGCGAGCGGTTGCCAAGCTCCTGCTACATACTGTTCCACGACCGCTCCTATGGCCACATCTGAAGCGTCAGTAGTGAGCGCTATGTGGGCCATTGGGTCTGGATGTGCCAACAATGCAGCGTTTGCCAGGGCTGTTTTGACTTCCGCGAATGCACGCTCTCGCTCCGGAGACCATTCAATTTTGTTTGTGGGTTTTTGTTTTTTTAGTGCAGCATACAATGGTTGCATGAGCTGCGCTGCGTGGGGGAGGAAACGGTTATAAAAATTCACCATTCCCAAAAACTCCTGTAACGCTTTGACCGTTTGTGGCTGGGAAAAATTTGTTATTGCGCGCACTTTGTCGGGCAGAGGAACCACTCCTTCTGGAGAGACATGATGCCCCCAAAAAATCAATCTGCGCCACCCCGAACTGCCACTTCGCTGGGTTGATTATTAACCCGTGCTCTGCCAACCTCCGGAAAACTGCTGTGAGGTGGTTTTCGTGTTCGTGTTCGGACGCGCTGGCTACCAATATGTTGTCCAGGTAGACGAACACGAAGGGGAGGTCGCGCAGAACCGGGTCCATCATGCGTTGGAACGTCTGCGCCGCGCCTTTAAGCCCAAACGGCATGTGCAAAAACTCAAAAAGCCCGAAAGGAGTTATTACCGCTGTTTTGGGTATATCCTCAGCGTGCACTGGAACCTGGTGGTAACCGCGTACCAAATCTATTTTAGAAAAAATGCGCGCCCCCGCCAAATGAACCGAAAAATCTTGGATGTGCGGGATCGGGTAGCAGTCGTGCGCTGTAGCATTATTCAACCTGCGGAAATCACCGCAAGGTCGCCACGAGCCATCAGCCTTTGGGACCATGTGAAGCGGTGAAGCCCATGGGCTCTTCGAACGCCTGATGATGCCCAGTCTTTCCAGGTTGGCGAACTCCTTGCGCGCTATGGTCAGTTTAGCTGAGTCCAAGCGCCGAGCTTTTGCAAAAACGGGTGGGCCGGTGGTAGTAATAAAATGTTCCACCCCATGTTTAGCCACTGTCGCCGAAAACGTTGGGACCGTGAGTGCTGGGAACTGAGTGAGGAGTGTGTGGAACTTACCACCTGCAGCTGTGACGTTGGCTTGTGCAGTCGGCGGGGCCACTCGAGCTGTGCAGGGAATAGAATAAAAGGAGAGTGCATTAACCAGGCGTCTGTTAGCAAGATCAACCAATAAACCATGTGAGCACAAAAAATCAGCCCCTAACATGTTGAAATTGACTGCCGCTACGACAAAAGTCCACTCGAAAGCACGGCCCTGCAAAGACAGAAGCAGAGTCCTCTCACCGAAGGTCTTAATCGCTGAGCCGTTCGCTGCTGTCACCCGGGGACCACTGGAAGGCGCCAGCCGGTCCGCGTAGGAAGGCGTGATGAAGCTCAGCTGGGAGCCTGTGTCCACGAGGAAATGCCTTCCCGAGCGTGCATCCTTCAAGTAGAGCAGCTTGTTCTTCTCCCAGAGGGCCGCAGCTGCTACGGACCCCCGGTCTTGGCGTTTTCCGAGCGCTTGAAGTGGCACGGTGGAATGCACTTGCGCGCCCTCTCTGCAAAGCGGCGATAGTAGAAGCAAAGGATGTCGTCCGCTCCGTGTTGTCTGGCCCTTGCTGCTGCCATCGTCGGTGAGTCTGGTGCTGCAGCCTCTAGCCCCATGCCGTCTCCGGACGTTGCGCCTAGCTCTGCTGCCGTGGCCGAAGCCGTGCTTCGTTTGTGGGCGTCGACGAGTCGTTGCGCCTCCTGGCTCAGCTCGTGGTAGTCTCGTCAGGCCAACAGAGGTGAACCGGCCAGGGTCACTCTCACCGCTGACGGTAGGGTCCTGAGGAAAAGGTGGGTGAAGATAAAGCTGTCGTCTTCGGAGTCTCTCAACCTCAGCATCTTCCCCATCAGGTCTGCGGGTCTGTCGTTCTCAAATTCCGTCAACGCCAGGAGCCCCTCTGCTCGCTGTTGCACCGAGGGGGTGAAGTGGCTGATAAGCGCAGCCTTCAATGTGCTGTACTTGTCGCTGTCCAGTGGGTGGTTGACCAGGCTCTCCACCCTCTGGACTGTGTGGTTGTCCAGCTTCGCCACCACATGGTAGAACTTTGTGTCGTCTCTCGAGATTCTCCGGAGGTTGAACTGCGCCTCGACCGCGCTAAACCAGGAGCGCGGACTGTTCTGCCAGAAGTCTGGCAGCTGCAACGTGGCGGCATTCGTCAGGCTGGCTTCTGACGAGTCCGGCTCGGGAGAATTACTTCTGCTCATGCTTCGTCGTAAGGTCACCAGTGTGGAGAATGGTGAAGGACGAGACTGAGTTTATTCCTCAAGTTCAGCTTTATTCACAATCACATTCTCCAACATTCAAAAGCAGAAAAGAGGATGAATCTTCTCACATCTGTCCTTGTTATACCCAGGACATCAAACATACAGTTACATGGTACTTAATCAAACATACAGTCACAAGGTACTTAATCCCAGTCACAATGTAACTTCCCCCGATCTTAACACCATCCACCCCCTAGTCTCCGGTGGTCAGGAAATCTCTCAAGGCCATCTTCTTGAAACAAAAGGCCAGATCTCACACCCTCCTGTTATCTCTAGGAGGCTCAGTCCCTTTGTTCCCCTGAGACGTGAAGCATACAATAAGCATAGAGTGATATATCTGTGGAGCATATGAAACCAACATATGTGCATATATGTGTGCCACAATGGGATGGTAAAGGGGGAGGATCGAAGTAAGCTTTACTTCTTCCTACTCCTTTCTTGACTGACAGTACACAGTGTTTTGGCATGGGCTAAAATTTATAAGTTTTCTTTCATTTTTGTTTTGTATTGCATGTTTGAAATAAACGTTCTAAAGTAAACTAAACATACTTATTCCTCCCGCTGTACGTCTGCCCGCTGAACAATGTTTCCATCAGGATTAATCCTATAGATCTTGGCTGGACGCATCTGCATGACTGTGGTGGATAAAAACCCTTAAAAAGATATCTGCTTTGTCTAAAACAGCATCTGTGATATACTGGGAGGCAGTTCAGTGAAGACACAAACTGTCCATGTAACAACTGTTACAAATTAGGCCAGCAGGTGGCAGGAAAGGCCACTCTATTACCGCCCCCCCCCCATTAGATTTGTACCAGAGAATTGACATTAATAAAAATTACACCAAAAAAGAAACTTAAACCTTAGTTAGAGAGGTTATTCTAACATCAGCAACCATCTCCAGCTTCAGAAAACCTTCTTAGTGTAATGACAACCTTTTAAATGTAAATGTGCCTAAACCAAGGAAATAATTCTTGGCTGGGTGGAATCATGGATATATGTCCCTGTGCGATACATAAAAGGCCTATATCATGCCTATTGTATATGATTTGACCTGTTACAGCCTGTTATTTCTGCTCTCTGCTCCACTTGCCTCTCTCCTCTCACACAAACAGAAATGAACAAACCCATTGGGGGGGGGGGGGGGGGGTTAATAAATCAGACCTTTTCTTCTGACTTTTGCACATCCACATTTTCAAGTATTTAGTGTTCTAAATAAGCTGCTGCTACAGATTTGCAGCTGCAGGCTGACATCTAGCCATGTCTCTATAAGATGGATTCTCCATGTTGGTGTGATGTAGTGTGCTGCTGGGACCTATCTATGGACAAAAGAGCCACATGTGGCCCCAGATCAGCATGTTGCTGACCCCTGGTATATACAATGGTGTGAAAAACTGTTTGCCCCCTTCCTGAATTCTCATTTTTTGTACGTTTGTCACATTTAAATGTTTCAGATCATCCAACAAATTTAAATATTAGACAATGATAACACAAGTAAACACAAAATTCAGTTTTAAATTAAGGTGTTTGTTATGAAGGACAAAAAAAAAAAATAATCCAAACCTACATGGCCCTGTCTGAAAAAATCCCCCTCCCCCTCATTAAAACATACATTAACTGTGGTTTATCACGTCTTTGGAAAGCTGAGTTCAATCTCTCTAGCCACACCCAGGCCTGATTACTGCCACACCTATTCTCAGTCAAGAAATCACTTAAATAGGACCTGCCTGACAAAGTGAAGTAGACCAAAAGATCCTCAAAAGCTAGACATCATGCTGCGATCAAAAGAAATTCAGGAACAAATGAGAAACAAAGTAATTGAGATCTATCAGTCTGGAAACCCCAAGAGTGGGGTCACAAAAGACCCCACAACAACATCCAAAGAATTGCAGGCCACACTTGCCTCAGTTAAGGTCAGTGTTCATGACTCCACCATAAGAAAGACACTGGGCAAAAATGGCCTGCATGGCAGAGTTCCAAGATGAAAACCACTGCTGAGCAAAAAGAACATAAAGACTCGTTTCAGTTTTTCCAGAAAACATTTTGATGATCCCCAAGACTTTTGAGGAAAAACTTTATGGACTGACAAGACAAAAGTTGAACTTTTTGGAAGGTGTGTGTCTCATTATATCCAGCGTAAAAGTAACACAGTCATGATTTGGCCCTTCTGGGCAAGAAGAAGACCCACACACTGAAGTGTGAGTTGTGTGTGAATTTAATAACAAATACAAAAATATACAAAGCACAAAAACACTTACAAGAAGCAGGCGTAGGATGAGACAGGTGTGGAATAACCGTCTGAACTTGGTATTAGGATGAGGTGTCAGGTGGAGACACCGCCGCCCTTAAATAGGACACGAGGGATAATTACAACTGAAGACAGGTGTGAGCTACCAGAGCAGGGAGAAATCAGCCCAAGCTAATGACAGCTGTGCTGGAAGTGGACTTGAGCAGACAATGAAAGCAATCCAGCACACCGTCAAAACAAAAGCACAGGAGGAACATAAATATAAATGAGAAATACTAAAGGTGCTGGAAATAAACAAATATCACATCTAGGAGGGGGAACAGAATATACAATAATAACTATAGACTATCATGGCCAATAAAACATACAAAACCCGGACGACTTAAAACAGAAACAACAAGAAAACACATATGGCATCCTAAATATTAAATACTAAACAGAAGTGGGGAAATGCAGAAAATAACCACAAATAACCAAAGAAGTTTGAGCACGGTCCCCCAATCGTGCTCTGTAGCCTGACAAACACAGCATTTCAGAAAAGGAACATCATACCAAAAGTAAAACATGGTGGTGGTAGTGTGATGGTCTAGGGCTGTTTTGCTGCTTCAGGACCTGGAAGACTTGCTGTGGTAAATGGAACCACGAATTCTGCTGTCTACCAAAAAATCCTGAAGGAGAATGTCCGGCCATCTGTTTGTGACCTCAAGCTGACACGTACTTGGGTTCTGCAGCAAGACAATGATCAAAAACACACCAGCAAGTCCACCTCTGAATGTCGAAAGAAAAACAAAATGAAGACTTTGGAGTGGCCTAGTCAAAGTCCTGACCTGAATCTGATTGAGATGCTGTGGCATGACGTTAAAAAGGCAGCTCATGATGGAAAACCCTCCAATGTGGCTGAATTACAACAATTCTGCAAAGATGAGTGGGGAAAAATTCCTCCACAGTGCTGTAAAAGACTCATTGCCAGTTATCACAAACACTTGATTGCAGTTGTTGCTGCTAAGGGTGGCCCAACCAGTTATTAGGTTTAAGGTGCAATGACTTTTTCACACAAGGCCATGTAGGTTTGGATTCCCCCCCCCCCTTAATAATAAACACCTTCATTTAAAAACTGCATTTGTGACCCGTGCTGGCAAAACGAGTCGGAACGCACACCGTGTCATTACGAGCTGCAGGCAGGAGAAGTCACAAATCAAGACTCTTTCTTTGTTTGCTAGCGACAAGTCCCGGGAAAAAACAACATGAGTGCCTGCTATCATTGGAAAGCTTAGAAAATATACTTTTTAAGTATATATGTTTTTATGGAAGACATAACTCACGAATGATCAAATGCTAGTTTTAAACCTAGCCAAAATATAAACAAATTGTCTTTTTCCAGTGTTCGTTTTTACGCACTTCCTACAAATTAAATATCATTTTTTAGGTCTTTCAATACAGAATATGGAAAAAAAAACGTTACCTCAGTTTTGATAATTTCCTCAAAGTGACTCATTTTGCCAGCACGGGTCACATTTTGTGTTTACTTGTAGGCCATGGGCCAAAACCTCTGGTGTGCAGTTTCGTCTTAACTTTGCAGTGTCAACTTTATCTCTCGGTTTTAAGTAGTTTAGACTATATTAAATGATATTTTACCTGTCCACATTTGCACTGTTTGCACGTTAATGAGAAATTAATTAAAGAAAATCGACGCTTTAATCACGTAATTCCCCTTCTGTGACTTGCCATGTGCAGGTGCTATTTTTCAACCTCGAACCGTTGCTGCCATTGCAATGTACAGTGTCGACGATTTGACCTGAATACGAGGATCCAACATGACGACACGCGTGCGAACGTGTGTTTGTCATTTGATCGAGGAGGAAAAGGGAAAAATAATCCCATTTACACAAGTTAGTTGGCAAAACTTTCGTGACTGCAATAGCAAATGGAAGCTTCTTGATGGCAGACAGCATGAACTGGCTGAAAAAAATGAAACCTTGGCCCAACTCGACAATTCCTGCTAATTCAGCCTTGTTGGTTGATAGAATGGCCCTCATTCAGTCCTGCAACGCAAAGTGTGAAACGTTTGCAGAATTTGCAGATGTACTACTAGCCAAGGCCCTCCACTTATGCACACAAATGAGATGTACGCGTTTAGATTTTGTGACTGATCACTACCCAGACATATCAATAAAGGACTGTGAACATTCTCGTCGAGAGGCTTCAGGTGTTCAGCAGATTGATATCACAAGACCTCATCAGAAACTACCTCGACAGTTTGCTAAATTCCTTTCAAATGGAGCAAACGAGGAAAAGCTGGTTAAGTTCCTGCTTGCCATGTGGAGTCGTGAAAGTACATCCATTCCTGCCGGAATTGAACTTTATCTGTGTCATGGAGAGTTGTGCACTTGATTAAACTGCAGTGAAGGAGTTATGATGGTGCAAGATGTTCAGGAGTTAAAATGTGATCACCAGGAGGCAGACACGAGGCTTCTCTTACATGCTGCACATGCCGGTAACACACACCCTAGTGTTGTCATCAACAGCCGCGACACCGATGTCTTTCTGTTGAGTGCAGCAGTGGTGCATGATTTACCATGTCGTGTATATGCCAGAACTGAAAGTGGCCAGGACACAACTGTTCTTGACATCAATCAGCTGTCATCACACTATGGGTCTGAAGTTTGACAAGCCATCATAGGCATGCATGTTTTCACAGGATGTGATACAGTTAGTGCCTTCAAGGGAAAAGGGAAAGTGCGGCCTCTACGTCTTATGTTGGAGTCAGCTGAGACAGTGAATGTCTTCAGGCAACTTGGCTGTGAGTGGATGCCAGATGAAGAGCTGCTAAGAGGACTTGAGGCATTTGTATGTACCCTCTACGATGAAAAAACTTCTGATGTGAATGAAGCTCGGCATAACTTATTCACCTTGAGATGCAGAGTGGATGCTGTTTTGCCACCAAATAAGGACTCCCTTAAGCTGCACACGATGAGGGCATCCTATCAAACCGCCATTTACAGACGTTGTTTGAATCAGTACATCCTTGCACCAAACCCCGTTGGCCATGGTTGGGACCTCACAAATGAACATTTGACATTCAAATGGATGTCAATCCCTGCAGCTCCTCCAGAGATACTCCAACACGTGCACTGTGGGTGCAAGAAAACTCACTGCAACACAATGAGCTGCTCTTGTCACTAAAAAGCGAATCTTCCTTGCACCGAACTCTGCAAATGCAGTGATTGCCAAAATGTGCTTGCAGCCCCCGATGATGACGATGATGAGTACAGTGATGACGGATACAGTGATGATGGGGATTCAGATCCGGAGACCTACTAATCGAACTAACTGAAGTATGTGATTCCAAAAGACATGCTTCCAGTCTTGTGTCACTTATGCGTATGAATGAGAGACATAACTCTTTAACTCTAACCTTGCAAAATCTAAAGATATCGATTTGTAGGCCTTCTTGGATTTTGCTGATGTCGCCTTGGAACAAAATTTTCTTTCTGTCATTTGATTTGGTTTCATAAAGGGGTACCTGGAAAAAATGTGAAGGGGTTAAGGGTTGGAGATTTCAAGGAAGAAAAATGCCCTTTCAAAGCTCACTACATTTTCTGGCACAAAAACAAGAAACATTAGAAAAAAAATACTATAAACAATGTGGATTGCACTACTAAAACAACTGTGAAACATGCATGCGATGTCCATTTTAATGTTTTATTATTGAAACAATTTTTCTTTTTACATTATTTTTGGGTGAAAATCAAATGATCCCTTCCTGATCTCTTGGTTGGCATGATTTCAAAATATCCACTGAACTCTAAAATGCTAAAAAAAATAGATGTTGGTCCTGTGCAGCTAAAAAAATAATTGACTTTTGTGACAAAAATCACAAAAACAAAGGTTCTTCCCCCAAAACAGCAGCTATAGCGCCCTCTGTTGGTGACTTTGGCTGATAAATCAAAATATACTGTAGATTGTGCTTTATGACTACAAAAAACAATTCTGTATTAAATTTGTACTTATTGAAAGTTAAATGAAAACTATGGCCAAAATCTTGTTTTTTTTTTACCAAAAATGGACAAAAAACTAGAAAAAACGGATCATATTTGCTTAATGTGCAAGTTTGGCTGTTGTGGACAACTGTATTCAGATTCAGCACTATCAAATTAGTAAAATTCACTTCATTTCAAGTTGCCACTAGAAAGTTAAGACGAACCTCAATTTCTAGCCATGCAACAGATTTTGGCCCATGGCCTATTGTGCTATCTTTGCATAATATTTAAATTTGTTTGATGATCTTGAACTGTCACGAACTGAGCCGTTTTTGTCCTTCAGGCTTGGTTCTGACCATTCTATGTGGCTCAGGTTTATCTGTGTATTGTGTATTTTGTTATTTTTTGAGTTTTTGTAGTTTTTTTGTCCTAGTTTACTTTTTCCATACCTGTAGCCACTGCTCTGGCCGGCAGCTGTGAGGCCTACATTCATGTGGGTGCTGTCTGACACTTGTCGGTCCAACCACGCCCCTTCTCTCTTGACAGCCAGTTGGATCTCCTCTGGTGATTGCCCTTCCCGCGCTTCACCCAGGTGTTCTCTATCTGTGTTGCCAGCAATGCTTGCATTTAAGCAGATCCTTGCCAGTCAAGCATTGCTGGATTATTGTATCGTCTTGTCGTATGAAGGAGTTCGAACCTACACTGTCGCTGCTCCCTTCAGTGTGTGTTATCCACCTCCCACGTCTGGATGCCCTGCCTAGGCGTTGGTACCGCATGACTCTGGGAGGCGTGATTATCTGTCTGTGTTTGTTCTCGCTGGATTACTCAGACTTACTTGGACTGCTCCGGCTCCGTATTTACTGCTTGGGTTTCCCCCGTTTCAGTCAGGCTGTCACGCTCGGAACATTTTCCCAGTAAACTCATCCAAGACTGTTGAGCGTCCTGGAGGACTCCCTAGTTATCCTGAGCCTGTATGTTATTTTGGAACAGTTTGTTTTGTTCGTCTTCAGTTTAATAAATGTGGTTGTGGTGTAACCTGCACCTAAATCCGTTCTTCCGTCTACTCCTCCGTGTGCTGCGTAATAGCGCACTGGGAGGCTTGTGACAGAATAATCCAGCCAAAAAAGGATTACGCCACTCATACTTTTTTTCATTTTTTTAACTGTTTCTCTTTTTCTACCCACTTGTTTTTTTTGGAGTTGGTCATGGATGCCTCTAGCTGGAGTTATCCAGTGAGCCTGGGGTGGGAATGCTGCCGAGCCTTGATGAACATTGAAGGGCTCATCTCCTCGGCTCGCAAATATTCCACTCCGGAGGACATCCTGTGGTACGTGGGTCTGGTGGAGACAGAGGTCCAGCATTGCCCTCAGCTCTCTGAACACGCTGAGGAAATTAAGAGGATAACCCTGTTGGCAGCGTTGCGGCGTAAGAATGGCGGGAGGTTGAGGAAGTCCCCTAATAAGACCGGGCTCATGCCGAAGCGGGAGCGAGCCCAGGGCTCCTCCGTGCGCTGCGTAATAGCACACGGGGAGGCTTGTGACAGAAACGTGTGACAAACATACAAAAAAATGAGAAATCAGGAAGGGGCAAACACTTCACACCACTGTACACTCCACACAGGCTGTTTTCTGAAAGGCCAGAAAAAAAAAATAGCTGGAATAATTAAATAAAGAAAATCTGAACAAAATACACCACAAACAACTCGTTTAAATTTAAACCAAAATCATTTTAATTTTTTCATTTAACTGTTGGACAGTAAGATAAAGAAGTAACAGCAAATGCTCCAGTTCATATAATTATGCGGAGAGGCTGAAAAGTTCATAGGCTAACCATGATGCAGTGGTCAAACGACCAAATGTGGTTTAGTTTTCAACATAGTCTCCAGTGCCAGTGTATCTGGAAAGGAACAATGCAGTTAGTATCAGAAAAGGTTGAATTAAATGCATAGCTAGTTTTGTTGCTGGAGCATAACTCCTTAGTCAGCCTATGAACTTTTCAGCCCTGCCTACTACAGGTGTGAGTGCAGAGTACCAGTTCTCTGACAGTGACTGGGACATGACGCTCACAGACGGGCACGTGCACAGGTAGAACCCAGGTGGTGCTCGAGCAGCTGCCCTTCTGGAGAGTCTTTTTTTAAAATAATGTAATCCCCCCCCCCCACACACACACACACCCCTTCACCCTACCACTTCATTCTGCACATTCACCATGAATGTGCAGAATGAAGGTAGGATGAAGGGCTGAACTAGGACACACTCTTAATCTCTGGCTACAAACAGCCCGAGCCGCGGTGCTGTTCACTGCCTCTCTGCTGTATTCCTGGTACCCTGATGCATTGTGGCAGAATAGGATTTATCTTGCCATTCCTCTCCACAATTATGGCGGCCTTTACTTTGACATTTTTAGGCATTAGGCTGTAATAGCAACACGAGCACATAGGGGGTAGCCAGCGGGGGCTACTGTCTCCTGTTGGCTGGTCTGTGTGCTCGTATCTCCACAGAGGACAGCGGTAAGTCTGGTCTTATGCACCGAACCGCTCCAGTTGTCATGGTCTCTGTCCTCCACTTATGCTGAACAGTCATTTCATCCCTCCGCAATAATGCAGCATTATATCGTCATTTTTTTAAGCATTAGATCATCACAATTATCTCTTTTTTTTCTTTTCTTTTTCAAATTTGCCACTGTTCAGTTCTGTTTTTTTTTTTCCCCCACAAAGCCCGCCCAAGCAGGTTTGCTGAATGTTGTGTATGTAAACTGGCTGTATTACCAAGATGGCGGCTGGGTTGGTCATGGGCTAGACCGGGGTGGCTTACTACCGGTTTCCGGTGGTGATGCTGCCTGAGGTATAAAGGAGGTGAGCAGAGGAGGCTCTGTATCTTTCGTCGCAGGAGCCACCTGGCAAGCAGGCGAGTGCCATAAGCCTTTTTATGTATATGACTCTCAATATAATAAAGCTCCGTAAACTACATTATTCATGTGTTGCCTTTACCCAACTATGGACACAACATTTGGCGACGAGGTAAAAGCGGGAATGGAAAAGTGTGCTGCTGAGTTTCGGCCGTTTTTGGGGGCCCGGGGCAGGCCGCCCATGTCGTGGCCTCGTTGGTTCACTGCTTTTACCAACTACCTCGTGGTTTTGAACCTCGGCGAGCGTGAGAGGTTTCGCGCGAAGGATGTGTTAGTCCATGAGTTGGGTACTGAGGGGCGGAGAGTATTGGAGAGCCTGGGGGGAGCCGACAGCTTTGATGGGGTTGTGGAATTAATGGCGCGCTATTTTCACATGCCAGAGAGCATCACGGTCCGGCGCATCCAGTTTCGCCAGTGCTGCCAGTGGTTGGGAGAACCAGTGATGGTGTTCATTGAAGATCTCCAGAGGCTGGCGAGGGGGTGTGATTTCAGATGCCTGGAAGAGGAGATGATCTGGGACCAACTAGTGGAACATGTTGGCTGTACAGCGGTCCGGTCCAGATTGTTGGAGCATCCAGGAGAGTTGACATTGGCCACAGCTATCGAGCTCGCCCAACGGTTTGAGGCAGCAGAGACCATCGTGAGGAGCCCTCCTTAAGGGGCTTTTCTGGGTGAAGATGAGTCTTGTGCTAAGGCACTCTTTTGGGACCCTGGTGATGGTGATGCCGGCGAGGATATGTATGCCTCCGTGGTTAAAATAAGGTCCGCCCCAGGTACGCCACGTTGTTACGGTTGTAGGTCCCCTGTTTACCACTATAAGGCCAGTGCATGCCCAGCGAAAGGAAAGCGTTGTGGCAAGTGAGGTTTGTGGGACCATTTTGCCAGGGCATGCGCTAACTTCCAACGCAGGAGCCGTAAGAAGGAACCAGGTGCTGCTCAGAAGACTCCGGCTATAGTACACACGGTCTCCCCGGAGACAACAGGGAGGATCAGCTGCGATGTCATGTTTGACGGTGTTGTGGTTCCACTGTTGGTGGACACTGGAGCTGTTATCTCAGTGTTGAACCTGGCAACCGTGAACAGTTTGTTTCCCCACCGGAAGATTAAACAACAAGGGAGAGACTATTATGGCTATGGATGGAACAGACTGGCAGTTTTGGGCTTTATGGAAGTGGAGGCCTGTTACAAGTCTGTTGTTGGGCTCTAAGCCCACATTCATGTCACCGCTGCGGGGGTTAACATCATGGGGCATAATCTCTTTTATAGCCTGGGTTTTTCAAGCTCCAATGTGTCGGGTGAGGAGTGGTCGGTCTGCAGACTGTGGAGCTGGCCGACTCCGCTGGTGGATGGCATGGAGGTGAGGGAATTGGACTGGTTGGACATGTGTAATGAAGGAGAGCACGTTCGGCGCCGCACAATGCTGCCGCGGGTTGGACCTGGTGCTGGTCTCTCTGATGCCCAAGTTGAGGGTGCGGGACGGCACGACGGGACCCCAGAGGTGGCCTGTAAGGACGAGACGCCCACGCTGGATCCAGAAGGGGTGGGACCAGAGAGCGGGTTAATACATCACTCAGGAAGATGGTCTACCATGGATAACATGGACCGGGCCTACGAGTCGACCGGATCGTTGGTGGAGACCAGTCAGACCCAACATCAAGGGAGGAAAAAGACGCGGGCTTCCCTGCAGGTCAGAGACATGGTGCGGCCCAGGGTTGAGGCCTGGATGAGAGGTGTTTAGGGTTCACGTAAGCGGCGTGACGAGAGGAGGGGGTTCCATGTGGAGGCTGCTCAGAGTGATGGGTGTCTGTGCTTGTCTGACCAGACCTGGAGGAATCCAAAAGAGTTGCGCCAAGTGGAGGAGAAGAAGCGGCACGGCGGGATCCCTGAGGTCAAAAGACAGAGGCAACTAGAGAAGGACCCGTCTAAAGACTGAGAGTGTTGTGTCTTTATTTTCTGTTTGTTTGCTTTTGCTCCAGTCCTGATATGTGTGTTTTACTGCTGGTATGGTACCCCTGTGGGACACATATGTATCACTTTAAGCTTCACGTCTCAGAGAAGAACAAAGAACTGGGTCTCCTTGGAGATAACAGGAGGATGTGAAAATTTAGTCTTTGGTATGCAAGAGACGGCCTTGGGGGATTTCCTGGTCTGCCAGAGACTATGAGAAGGATGTTATAGGATTTAAGGAAAGATACATTGTTACTTGGGATTAAATGCATTGTGACTGTGAGCTTTGAAGGTCCTGGATATATAAAGGATGAATGCTTCTGTGTTTTTCCTCTTTCTGCTTTGCTGATGTTGGAAGATGTGAATAAACCTGACTCGTGAGATAAACTCTGCCTCGTCATTTTCACATTTCCACACTGGTGACCCTAAGACGTATCATGGATGAAAGAAATTCCCCCGGGCCAGCCGAGTCAGGAGCTCCCAGCCAAGCATATGCTGCTACCGTCCAGCTACCGGACTTTTGGCAAGACGACCCGCGCTCCTGGTTCCACTTGGTTGAAGCACAGTTCGCCCTCCGGGGGATAACGGTAGATGACACGAAGTTCTACCATGTGATTGCAATGCTCGACAACCACACGGCTCGGCATGTGCAGAGCCTATTGGAGCGGCCACCTGCCAACGACAAATACGGCGGGTTGAAGGCTGCGCTTATCCAGCGTTTCACTCTCTCAGTCGAGGAGAGAGCGGAGAGGCTCCTGGCTCTGAACGACTTGGGAGATGGCACGCCCATTGACCTGATGGAGAACATGCTGAGGTTGAGGGGCTGAGACGGCGACGACTTCATCTTCACCCACATTTTCCTCAGGACCCTACCGTCGGCCATGAGAGCGGCCCTGGCCAGTTCGCCGTTGTTGGCCCAGCAGGACTTCCGCGCGCTGGCCCAGGAGGCGCATCGGATTCTCAACGCCAGCAGACAGCGCGCGGCCACCGCAGCAGCGACAGAGTTTGGTGCGGCGGCCGGAGATGGCGGGGGGCCAGACGGCGGTAGCAGAATCACCGACGACGGCGGCGGCGGGGGACAAGGATCTTGGAGGAGACACCCTCTGTTTCTACCATCGCCGCTTCGCAGAGAAGGCACGCAAATGTATACCACCGTGCCAATTCAAGTGCTCGGGAAACGCCAAGACCGGGGTTCAGTAGCAGCTGCGACCCTCGGGGAGGAGAACAAGCTGCTCTACTTGAAGGATGCACGCTCGGGGAGGCATTTCTTCCTGGACACAGGCTCCCAGTTGAGTTTCATCACACCTTCCTCCGCTGACCGGCTGGCAGTTTCCAGTGGTCCCGGGGTGGCAGCAGCAAACGGCTCGGAGATTAAGACCTTTGGTGAGAGGACGCTGCTTCTGTCTCTACACGGCCGTACATTTGAGTGGACTTTTGTTATAGCAGCAGTGAATTTCAATATGTTGGGGGCTGATTTTCTGTGCTCACATGGTTTGTTGGTTGATCTCGCTAACAGGCGCCTGGTTAATGCATTTTCTTTTGATTCTATTCCCTGTACAGCCCGAGTGGCCCCGCCAACAGCACAAGCCAACGTCACAGCAGCAGGCGGTAAGTTCCACACACTGCTCACTCAGTTCCCAGCACTCACTGTCCCCACATTTTCAGCAGCCGTCGCTAAACACGGGGTGGAACATTTTATTACTACCACCGGCCCGCCCGTTTTTGCAAAAGCTCGGCGCTTGGATGCAGCTAAACTGACCATAGCGCGCGCGGAGTTCACCAACCTGGAAAGACTGGGCATCATCAGGCGTTCTAACAGCCCATGGGCTTCCCCGCTTCACATGGTCCCGAAAGCTGACGGCTCGTGGCGACCTTGCGGAGATTTCCGCAGGTTGAACAACGCCACAGCGCACGACCGCTACCCAATCCCCCATATCCAAGATTTTTCCGTTCACTTGGCGGGGGCGCGCGTTTTTTCTAAGATAGACTTGGCCCGCGGTTGCCACCAAGGCCCAGTGCGCGCTGAGGACATACCCAAAACAGCGGTAATAACTCCGTTTGGTCTATTCGAGTTTTTGCGCATGCCATTTGGGCTTAAAGGCGCTGCGCAGACGTTCCAACGCATGATGGATGCGGTGTTGCGCGATCTCCCTTTCGTATTCGTCTACCTGGATGACATCTTAGTAGCCAGCGCGTCCGAAGACGAACACGAAAACCACCTCACGGCAGTTTTCCAGAGGTTGGGAGAGCATGGTTTAATAATCAACCCAGCAAAGTGTCAGTTTGGGGTGGCGCAGATTGATTTTTTGGGGCATCGCGTCTCTCCAGAAGGAGCGGTTCTGCTACCTGACAAAGTGCGCGCGGTAACAAATTTTCCCCAGCCACAAACGGTCAGGGCGTTACAGGAGTTTTTGGGAATGGTGAATTTTTATAATCGTTTCCTCCCCCACGCAGCGCAGCTCATGCAACCACTGTACGCCGCGCTCAAAAAACAAAAACCCGCGAATAAAATCGAATGGTCCCCGGAGCGAGAGCGAGCGTTCTCGGAAGTCAAAGCAGCCCTGGCCAATGCTGCGTTGTTGGCGCTTCCGGACCCAACAGCCCGCATAGCGCTCACTACTGACGCGTCAGATGTGGCTATAGGGGCGGTTGTGGAGCAGCATATAGCCAGGGCTTGGCAGCCGCTCGCCTTTTTCAGCAGAACCTTGCGCGATAGTGAGCGTAAATACAACGCGTTTGACAGGGAGTTGTTAGCTCTCCATTTGGCCATTCGCCACTTCCAGTTCTGGCTGGAAGAATGCCGTTTCACGGCGTTCGATGACCACAAGCCGCTGACTTTCGCGATGGCCAAGGTTTCAGAACCGTGGTCAGGCCGGCAGCAGAGACAGCTGGCTGTGATCTCAGAGTTTACTACCAATATTCAGCATGTGGCGGGTAAACTTAATGTAGTGGCGGACTGCCTCTTGTGTGCCGTGGCGGCCCCAGTCCGCGTAGGGATAGATTATGCAGCCATGGCTGCGGATCAGGGTAGCGACGCGGAAGTGCGCGCGCTCCAGTCTGGACCAACAGGGTTAAGGCTGGAGAACAGGGTGCTGCAAGATGGTATGCCCCCCCTAATCTGCGACGTCTCCACTGGACGACCGCGTCCTCTGGTGCCGGCCGCGTGGCGCCGCCGCGTTTTTGACTCGATTCATTCTCTGGCTCACCCAGGAGTGCGCGCGTCGGTCAAAATGGTAGGAGGGAAATTTGTATGGCCAAGCCTGCGCAAACAAGTTAAGGAGTGGGCGGCAGCCTGCATGGCGTGTCAATGAGCCAAGGTACACAAACACACGAGAGCTCCCTTGGAGCCGTTTCACATCCCGGCTAAGAGGTTCGATCATGTTCACGTGGACCTCGTAGGCCCCCTCCCGTCATCACAGGGGTGCACACACCTTCTGACAATGGTGGACCGCACCATGCACTGGCCGGAAGTGGTTCCACTGGCGTCAACCACAGCCGAGGAGGTGGCGCGCGCATTTTTAACTGCGTGGGTGGTGCGTTTTGGAGTCCCGTTGGACATTACGTCTGACAGAGGCCCTCAATTTGTTTCCGAACTTTGGTCAACAATGGCCCGCAGCCTGGGTGTCACAATTCACCACACAACCGCGTACAATCCGCAGGCTAATGGGTTATGCGAGCGTTTTCATAGGTCATTGAAAGCAGCCCTCAGGGCGTCACTGAAGGATACAAATTGGGTAGACAAGCTACCGTGGGTTTTATTGGGGTTGCGTTCTGCACCTAAAGAGGACTTAGAAGCCTCCCTGGCTGAGCTAGTTTTTGCGCAGCCACTTCGGCTGCCCGGGGAGTTTCTCCCAGATAATCCTGCGCCAGATAGCTCCCCGTCTCAGCTGTTGCAGTGTGGCACGGAATCGGGCACGCTGCCTGGCCCCGTTCACCACAGTTTTCCGCGTGTTTTTGTACCTAAGACTTTGAAAAATGCAGAGTTTGTTTTTGTCAGACACGATGCTCATTGCCCACTGCTGCGGCCACCTTATGATGGACCATTTAGAGTGCTGGAAACAGGGGACAAGCATTTTTTGCTAGATTTGGGGGGCAGGAAGGAAAAAATTGGCATTAACAGGCTCAAACCCGCCTTTGTTGTGGCGGACGAGGATGTGCTGTTGGCCAGGGCTCCTTGGCGCGGCAGACCCCCTCGGGGAAATTCCCCAGAACACCCACAGGGACTGACAAACAGTTTTCACCCCCAGACAGCAGCCCCCCAGCATGATGGCGTCGCAGAAGTGGTGAAGCCCGCTTACAGCAGATACGGGAGGAGGCTGAGGCCCAAGCAGCACGTGGGTTGAAGTGTAATGATTTTATCATGACATGCAGACTGTTATTCTGTTGTTCCATCTTAGATGTTTGGGGGGGGGGGTCATGTGGGACACATATGTATCACTTTAAGCTTCACATCTCAGAGTAGAACAAAGAACTGGGTCTCCTTGGAGATAACAGGAGGATGTGAAAATTTAGTCTTTGGTATGCAAGAGACGGCCTTGGGGGATTTCCTGGTCTGCCAGAGACTATGAGGAGGATGTTATAGGATTTAAGGAAAGATGCATTGTGACTTGGGATTAAATGCAATGTGACTGTGAGCTTTGAAGGTCCTGGATATATAAAGGACGAATGTCTGTGTTTTTCCTCTTTCTGCTTTGCTGATGTTGGAAGATGTGAATAAACCTGACTCGTGAGATAAACTCTGCCTCGTCATTTTCACATTTCCACACCCCGACCTAAATTAAAAAAAGGGAAAAAAGCAAAGACAGCAGACGTTGAAGTGTGAAAAGTAAGAAGTCGGGTGTTTTGTGTCACCTGGGAGTTACATTTTATTTTAAGAGGCCTGATTTGTGAATGTGGGATTTTATTGGATCACTGACAGTAATTTAATCGATGTGTTGGAATTGAATTTTATTAATGTGCTGATCTTATGCCCAAGTTTGGGGTGGTGGGGTGTGTTTACTCCCTCTGAGATTTTTATTTGTGCATATTTACATCCCCAGCGTTTGAAGTGTTGTGAGTTGCCCATTGTGGGGGTGAGTGTTGGGGGGGGGCGCCAGTAGTCGTTATGTATCTTGTGGTTTTGTATGTCTTTTATGTGGAGCTGCTTAGGGATTATTTTAGTTACATGGCTTTGTTTTGTATGTTTGGTGGCAGAATAATCCGCCCAGCCGTGTGGGGGTGCTGGTAGTCTACCTGCCCCCCAGCCTAGTTGTGTGCATGGATAGGTTGTTTATTTGTTTCTGTAATTGTTTTGTTTTAGAGTGTGAGTCGGGAAGAAAATTGGGGAGGGCCATCTGTGCACTTGGCATGTTTTGAAGGGGGAGAAATGTTGTGAATGTAAATAGGTTGTATTACCAAGATGGCAGCCGGGTTGGTCATGGGTTAGACTGGGGCGGCTTACTACTGGTTTCCAGTAGTAAACCAGTTTATACGCCGCCTGAAGTATAAAGGAGGTGGGCGGAGGAGGCTCTGCCTCTTTCGTCGCAGGATCCACCTGGCAAGCAGGCGAGTGCCGTAAGCCTTTTTATGTATAAGACTCTCAATATAATAAAGCTCCATAAACTACATTATTTGTGCGTTGCCTTTACCCAACTATGGACGCAACACTGAGTTTTATCCAATCAGCACCGAGTCAATACTAAACCCTACCCAGCAGATTTCTGGGCCACTCGGGCCATTTTTTTGGCCACTAAAAGTTCCTAAAAACTCCCGTTATGGGGAGCTTGTGGAAATGCACACAAGGGGAAGTTCCTACAAAATTGGTTATTGGTTCCTGGTCAGTGGAAATGGGGCCAAAAATCATTAGGTGCTTTCAGACAGAGAAGTTTAAGAACTAGGCTCTAGGAACTGCTTAGTTTTATTTCATTTCAGTTAACCTGTAACCATGTGACTATGATCCTGGGGTCAGGAGCATTAAACCAAATTAACCACACCTGTGGATACACACCTTATATATACCCCTTGCATCCACCCATTCTTCCTCTTTCTATCCTCCTGGTAAGTGCGAGCTTATACCAGTCTGTTTAACGTTGTATTGTTGTGCTGTTTGGGCTGCTTTATCCTGGCTACCCCATCACCGTGTCATAAAATTGTTGTGTTTTCTGCTCAGTGAGAGAAGGTTTGCAGTGGCTGTGCAGCGTGACACGCACTGTCCGTTCCTACTTAGAGGCAAAAAACTGCTTTACAGCTTAACAGCGTGCGATATACTTATCTGCTTGGGGTATGTGACATATTTTGCCTTTTTCAAGAAGGAACTGCTTAAGAGTCTAACAGCAAGTGGTGCAATTTGTCGTTAATTCTGTATTGTTTTCTTTTTCGACTGTCAGTCGTCTTCTTGAAAAAAAGATGTCCTCTTTGTCTGGGTACTGCGCGCATCTGTGCTTAGTGCACTATCGCCACCTTCTGTGGGGGAGTGGTACTCCATACAGCTGGAACTGAAATCTGATACTGGCATGCTGTCTTCTAGCTAACGCGCTTGTACCTCTTGAAACAGCCCTTTAGGCTGTTTATGATAATAATAACAACTGCCTTGTTTTCGCTCTTATTGTTCTTGGAGGAATAATGGCTTTGTTGGGCAGTGGAAAAGGTGGAAGTAGCCCGGAAACTGGTATGCCATCAGCCCAGGACTCCATCCCTCCAGCTTTAGCTGCTCCAGCAACTGAAGCTTCATGTATGGCCCTTGAATGGGAACAATTGTATAAACTTGGCTTGGAGAAGGAGGTTGAAGACACCCTGCAGGCTTCACAGGCCCTGTCTATCCAGCTGCAATACAGTGGAAAGTGGAGAGTGTTTTGAACTGCTGTCGAACCAAGGGGGAGAATCCCTTGACATGTCGCATCTCTGTCATCTTGTCTTTCCTCCAGTACCTCTTCGCCCTAGGTTGGGCAACGTCAACTATCAGGGGCTACCTGGTGGCGGTATCAACTGTCCATGAGAATTGTGATGGCTTGTCTCCTGGGGTGCATCCCTTGGCTAAGCAGTTTTTGAAAGGCATGAGACAGAGCCATCCATCTCGGCGTCCATTGCTGCCCACTTGGGATCTCCAGACAGTTCTTAGGGCACTATGCTTGCCCCCTTTTGAGCCGCAGTGCTGACCTTTGTCTGATCTCATGGAAGACTGCTTTTCTCTTGGCAATTGTCTCAGCCAAGAAGGTCAGTGAACTGAATGTGCTCTCTGTGGACACATCATGCCTTAGGTTTGATGGTGATCGGGTGGTCCACCTGTGGCATAACCCAGCTTTTAAACCCACGGTGCTAACTAGTGGTCTTGTTTCCCACCCTCTTGTGCTTGTACCCCATACTCTCAAAGCACTCCCCACAAAAAAAAACAGGAGGGACGTGGTCGAATGCCTTCTCCAAGTCCACAAAACCCATGTAAACTGGTTGGGCAAACTCCCACGAACCTTCGAGGATTCTTGAGAGGGTAAAGAGCTGGTCTGATGTGCCACGGCCACAAAGAAAACTGCATTGCTCCTCCTGAATCCAAGGTTTGACCAACGGCCGGACTCTCCTCTCCAGTACCTTGGCATATACCTTCCCAAGGAGGCTGAGGAGTGTGATCCCCCAAAAGTTGGAGCACACCCTCGGGTCCCCTTTTTTTGAAGAGAGGGACCATCACCCCGGTTTACCATGTCAAAGGCACTGCCCCCGACCTCCACGCAATGTTGCAGAGGCGTGTCAACCATGACAGCCCTACAACATCCAGGGACTTGAGGTACTCAGGGCGAATCTTGTCCACCCCCGGGGCCCAGCCACCAAAGAGATTTTTAACCATCTTGGCAACATCAGCCCCTGTGATAGGCGAGTCATCCCCCTCATCCAGGAGCCCTGCTTCCTCTGTGGAAGGTGTATCAGTGGGATTGAGGAGATCCTCGAAGTATTCCCTCCACCGCCCAACGGTATCCCCAGTTGAAGTCAACAGCTCAAATGCTAGTTTGCTACACTCATTAATAAGTCCCCCATACTGCATTGTAATGTTGGCAAGTTATTGCCATTAGGTACTAAAATATGCATGCTGTGTGTGTCTTTCAGATGGCTCTCTTGTGGCAAAATAATGATAATAATAATAATAATAATAATAATAATAATAATAATAATAATAATAATAAGTTCGTGGGAGTTTGCCCAACCAGTTTACATGTGTTTTGTGGACTTGGAGAAGGCATTTGACTGCATCCCTTGTGGATTTTTGTGGGGGGTGCTTCGGGAGTATGGGGTATCGGGCTTGTTGTTACGAGCTATTTGGTCTCTGTACGACCGTTGTGAGAGTTTGGTTCGTATTGCCAACACTCGGTCGGAGTCATTCCCAGTGAGAGTTGGACTTCGCCAGGGCTGCCCTTTGTCACCGATCCTGTTCATAATTTTTATGGACAGGATTTCTAGGTGCAGCCAGGGAATGGAGGGTGTCGTGCTTGGTGACCACAGGATCTCATCTCTGTTGTTTGCAGATGATGTTGTCCTGTTGGCTTCATCCAGCAATGACCTACAGCTCTTGCTGGGACGGTTTGCCGCTGAGTGTGAAGCGGCTGGGATGAGAATCAGCATCTCCAAGTTCGAGTCCATGGTCCTCAGCCGGAAAAAGGTGGATTGTCCTCTCCAGGTTGGGGACAGGCTCCTGCCCCAAGTGGAGGAGTTTAAGTATCTTGGGGTCCTATTCACGAAAGAGGGGAAAATGGAGCGAGAGATTGACAGACAGATCGGAGCAGCATCTGCTGTGATGCGGACGTTGTACCGATCTGTTGTGGTGAAGAGGGAGCTTAGTTCTAAGGCAAAGCTGTCGATTTACCAGTCAGTCTACGTTCCTACTCTCACCTACGGTCGCGAGCTTTGGGTAATGACCGAAAGAACAAGATTGTGGATACAAGTGGCTGAAATGAGCTTTCTCCGTAGGATTGCTGGACTCACCCTCAGAAATAGGGTGAGGAGCTCAGTCATCCGGGAGAGGCTCAGAGTAGAACCGCTGCTCCTCCACATTGAAAGGAGTCAGTTGAGGTGGTATGGGCATCTGATTAGGACGCCTCCTGGACGCCTCCCACTTGTGGTGTTTGGGGCACGTCCCACTGGGAGGAGACCCCGGGGCAGACCCAGGACTCGGTGGAGAGACTATGTCTCCCAGTTGGTCTGGGAACGCCTTGGTATCCTCTCTGAAGAGCTGGAGCAGGTGGCCGGGGAGAGGGAAGTCTGGCTTCTCTGCTTGAACTGCTGCCTCCGTGACCCGGACCTCCGGAAAAGCAGTAGAAGATGGATGGATGGATGGATAGATGGATGGATCTGAAACATTTAAGTCAGAATGAGAATCAGCTTTATTGCCAAGTATATTTACAAGTAAACATACGAGGAATTTGACTTGACATTGGACACACACGTTAGGCACATCCAATGATGCGGCAGCCATGCAAGGCTGCCAAGTGTGACAAACATACAAAAAAATGAGAAATCAGGAAAGAGGCAAACACTTTTTCACACCAATATATGGAGTTGTATGGCGAGCCCCTCTAATAAGTTTCCCACGTATCCAGCGTATGGCTAAAATGTCCTGCATAAGTGGGGTATAAGTTGTAGGGAAGTTATCCATTCGTTCACATATTTTATTTGTAAATAACGCACAAGTTACTCATAAGTCAAAATTACAATTTGGTTGTACTGTACAATGGCAATCAAGACTATTCTATTCTAAATATGTTGAGATTAATGTCTACCGTACCCAAAACTTATCTCTAATATATGAATAATGCTCTGAACCTATGTGCAACTTACTGAATGGGTTTCTAAGTGAAAGCTACACTATAATGGCATGTTTGCAACATTGGTTCACAGGAAAAATGCATAGAGAGCTCAGCTGCTGCCTGCAGTGAACACACACACACACACACACACACACACACACACACACACACACACACACACAGAGAGCTAAATGCATGTACTTGTTCGTATAACAGGACCTGTCGGGGTTGTGACTGAGCACTTTCAAACTACAGGATAAAGATCCAAATCACTGTTTAGCTAGCAGCTAGCTTGGAGATTCTGCTGTCACTGGAGTAAAAGTATCACCATTGCAGAGTAAACTAGTTTGAAAATGAAACTCATTCACCGGGAGACAGGAGGACTGGGAACTCCAGCTGAATTGAGATTTTGGAGGTATTTACCCACAGTTTCCGGCCAAGCATGTCCTAGCAAGCTAGCAATGTAAACACCCATCATCTGTAAAGTTTTGGAGGCTTGAGATGACATTTTGGAGTTATTTTTGATCAAGATCTGTCTTTCAATTCTCATTTTAAATTTGTTTCTAAGACTGTCTCCTATCATTTGCGTAATATTGCCAAGATTAGGAGCATCTTGTCTCAGAGTGATGCTGAGAAACTGATCCACACTTTTGTTAGCTCTAGATTAGATTATTGTAACTCTTTATTATCAGGTTGTCCTAAAACATCTTTAAAAAGTCTTGAGTTGATCCAAAATGCTGCAGCAAGAGCTTTAACAGGTACTAGAAGGAGAGATCATATTTTTCCGGTTCTGACCTCGCTTGGCTTCCCATAGAGTTTAGAATCAAGTTTAAAATCCTTCTTCTCGCTTACAAAGCTCTAAATATTCAGGCCCCTTTTTATTTAAAAGATCTGATACCACCCTATTATCCTAACAGAGCACTACGCTCCCAAAATGCTGGATTACTTGTAATACCTAGAATCTCCAAAAGTACAATGGGAGGCAGAGCCTTCAGTTATCAAGCTCCTCTCCTATGGAACCAGCTGCCAATCAGGATTCGGGAGTCAGACTCGATCTCTGTTTTTAAGAATAGGGTTAAAACCTTCCTTTTTGATATAGCCTATAATTAGGAAGGGATCATGTGTTTCTGAACCCTCCCTTAGTTATGCTGCTAATAGGTTTAGTCAGCCGGGGGACCTCCAATAATGCACTGGGCTTCACTCCTTTCTTCACTCTCAATGATTTTTTTTTTTTTTTTTTGCTGGTCATTAACATCTGTTTGTTCTCTCCCATAGATTGAGTCCCCATCGTGCTGTTTGCTCTCTACATGTCTATTCTTTTCATCTTCTCTATCCCCTCACCCCCCCAGCCAGTCGCAGCAGATGACTGCCCCGCCCCCCCAAGCCTGCTTATGCTAAAGGTTTCTTCCTGTTAAAAGGGAGATTTTCCTCTCCACCATCGCCAAGTGCTTGCTCACAGAGGACGGCCTGATTGCTGGGGTCTTTCTGCAATTGTGGGGGTTTCCCCTACAGTTGAAAGTGCTATGAGATGACTGTTGTTGTGAAATGGCACTATAAAAATAAAGTTGAATTGAATTAAATTGTTTATTACAATCAGCAGCAAAATCCAGATTATTTAGAATGTGCAAAATACAAACTCTAAACTGTAAGAAAAACTTAGAATGGGTCACACATGCCGGACACTCATCGCCTTCACAAGGTTGCCCAGCACACCAAAGAATGCTTGATTGAAGGCCACATTCTGAGCCATCTCCTCCCTTCACAAGGTAGTTTCATGCTCCCTTGCCTCACTGAGAAGCAACTGGATGTGCCACTAACGCTGGTCCCGGTTCAGTATGTAGATCTTCAGTGTGCATCTCTGTAAATCGTGAGGTATGATCCGGTTTGGGGTGGATCGTTTTCCTCATGCCTAGATGGAAGAAAGAAATGGGTGGTGGTTAATTAATCAATGCAAGTTTAAAACATATATTTGGGAACACATTTTTTGCTAACAGCCAGTGGTGGAATGTGACAAAAAAGTACTTTGTTGTTGTATTTATGCACAGTTTTCATGTAGCTGTGCTTCATTGAAGTAGATTTTACAAGGACTGGGTTACATTTAAAAGAATTTTTTTTTACTGTGGCCTTAGCAATCAGAATGAGTTAATACATTCAGTTGAATGGAATCTAGTACTTTATTATACTTCAAGTACATTCAAAAGTGAGTTCTTTAATATTTTTACTTAAGTGGAAATTGTGCTACTTTAGTTTTAAGATAAGATAAGATAAGCCTTTATTAGTCCCACAATGGGGAAATTCCAGGATTGCAACAGCACAGGGATAGCAACACTCAGAGCAACAATCAAAAGGCAAGAAAAAACAAGAGCAGCGAGTATACATATGTACATATAAACATAAATATATAGACACACGATGCGGAGCATTGTAGCTAGATGGAATAAATATGTGAATATATAAACACACACAGTGTGAAGCGTTGTAGCTAGATGGAATAAATATATGAATATATAAACACACACAGTGCGGAGCATTGCAGCTAGATAAGATAAGATAAGATAAGCCTTTATTTGTCCCACAACGGGGAAATTCCAGGATTGCAACAGCACAGGGATAGCAACACTCAGAGCAACAATCAGAAGGCAAGAAAAAAAACAAGCAAGCAAGAGCAGCTAATATACATATGTACATATTACTATAAATATATATATGTGGCCTTGACGTCCCACTTGATGAAGACCCTGGAGAGACTGCTCCTTGCTCACCTCCGCCCCCTGGTGGAACCAGCGATGGATCCACTCCAGTTCGCCTACCAGCATGGCATTGGGGTGGAGGATGCGGTGATCTTCCTCCTTCACCGTTCTCTGTCCCACCTGGAGAAGCCCGGGAATATGGTGAGGATCATGTTCTTTGACTTCTCCAGTGCTTTCAACACCATCCAACCGATGATCCTGAAGGACAAGCTGCTGCGCGCAGGGGTGGACCAGCACCTGTCATCATGGATCCTGGACTACCTCACGAACCGGTCTCAGTTTGTGAGAACCCGGGACTGTGTGTCCGACACGATCATCAGTAGCACGGGGGCCCCCCAGGGAACGGTGCTGGCTCCCTTCCTGTTCACTCTTTATACTGCGGACTTCTCACACAACACAACACACTGCCATCTACAGAAGTTCTCTGATGACTCTGCGATCGTTGGTCTCATCTCCAATGGAGATGAAGCTGAGTACAGAGGGCTTATCCAGGACTTCGTAGACTGGTGCCATCGGAACTGCCTCCAGATCAACGCAAGGAAAACTAAGGAGCTGGTGGTGGACTGCCGCAGGCATGGGCAGCCCCTCACAGCACCAGTAAATATACAGGGAACAGACATCAAGATGGTGACATCCTATAAGTACCTGGGTGTTCATCTGAACAATAAACTAGACTGGTCACACAATACTGACGCACTCTACAAGAAGGGACAGCACAGGCTGTTCCTGCTGAGGAGACTCAGGTCTTTTGGTGTACAAGGGGCGCTGCTGAAGACATTCTATGACACGGTGGTGGCATCAGCCATCACTTTTGGAGTGGTCTGCTGGGGCAGTGGCATTACAGCAGCCGATAGGAAGAGACTGAACAAACTGATTAAGAAAGCTAGCTCTGTCCTGGGGCAGCGCCTTGATCCGGTGGAGGAGATAGGAGAGAGAAGGACGGTGGCTAAACTGTCATCTCTGCTGGAGTCCGAGTTCCACCCTATGCAGGACGTACTGAATGCACTGAGGAGCTCATTTAGCAGCAGACTACATCATCCCAGGTGCACAACCGAGAGGTTTCGTAGGTCCTTCCTACCAACGGCTGTCAGACTGTACAACCTAAGCAGGGCTGCTCGCAGAGATAGCAAAAAGACGTAACAAACTAATAGTTTTTAAATGCAAAAGATGCAATAGACTTACACAATGGTCCCCTCCGGCATACAACTAGGAAAATACCGGTCGCTATGGAGGGTGAGAATATGTATGGGCACATAATCATACCATGTAGGATAACTAAGTAGGTGGTTATGCTGTTTCATCCCATCTAGCAACAATGCTCTGCACTGTGTGTGTTTATATATTTACATATTTATTCCATCTAGCTACAATGCTCAGCACTGGGTGTGTTTATATTTATATATCTATATATTTATTCCATCTAGCTACAATGCTCCGCACTGTGTGTTTATATATTCATATATTTATTCCATCCAGCTACAATGCTCTGCACTGTGTGTCTGTGTGTGTGTGTGTATATATATATTTTATAGTAATATGTACATATGTATATTAGCTGCTCTTGCTTGCTTGTTTTTTTTCTTGCCTTCTGATTGTTGCTCTGAGTGTTGCTATCCCTGTGCTGTTGCAATCCTGGAATTTCCCCGTTGTAGGACTAATAAAGGCTTATCTTATCTTATCTTATATATACACACAGACACACAGTGCAGAGCATTGTAGCTGGATGGGATAAATATATGAGTATATAAACACACAGTGTAGCTAGATGGAATAAATATGTAAATATATAAACACACACAGTGCGGAGCAATGTAGCTAGATGGAATAGTATGTAGATATATAAACACACAGTGCGGAGCATTGTAGCTAGATGGAATAAATATGTAAATGTATAAACACACACAGTGCAGAGCATTGTTGCTAGATGGGATGAAACAGCACAACCGTCTACTTAGTTATCCTACATGGTATGATTATGTGCCCATACATATTCTCACCCTCCATAGCGACCGGTATTTTCCTAGTTGTATGCCGGAGGGGACCATTGTGTAAGTCTATTGCATCTTTTGCATTCAAAAAAACTATTAGTTTGTTACGTCTTTTTGCTATCTCTGCGAGCAGCCCTGCTTAGGTTATACAGTCTGACAGCCGTTGGTAGGAAGGACCTGCGAAACCTCTCGGTTGTGCAACTGGGATGATGTAGTCTGCTGCTAAATGAGCTCCTCAGTGCATTCAGTATGTCCTGCATAGGGTGGAACTCGGACTCCAGCAGAGATGACAGTTTAGCCACCGTCCTTCTCTCTCCTATCTCCTCCACCGGATCAAGGCGCTGCCCCAGGTCGGAGCTAGCTTTCTTGATCAGTTTGTTCAGTCTCTTCCTATCGGCTGCTGTAATGCCACTGCCCCAGCAGACCACTCCAAAAGTGATGGCTGATGCCACCACCGTGTCATAAAATGACTTCAGCAGCGCCCCTTGTACACCAAAAGACCTGAGTCTCCTCAGTAGGAACAGCCTGCGCTGTCCCTTCTTGTAGAGTGTGTCAGTATTGTGTGACCAGTCTAGTTTATTGTTCAGATGAACACCCAGGTACTTGTAGGATGTCACCATCTCAATGTCTGTTCCCTGTATATTTACTGGTGCTGTGAGGGGTTGTCCTTGCCTGCGGCAGTCCACCACCAGCTCCTTAGTTTTCCTCGCGTTGATCTGGAGGCAGTTCCGATGGCACCAGTCCACGAAGTCCTGGATAAGCCCTCTGTACTCAGCTTCATCTCCATTGGAGATGAGGCCGACGATTGCAGAGTCATCAGAGAACTTCTGTAGATGGCAGTGTGTTGTGTTGTGTGAGAAGTCCGCAGTATAAAGAGTGAACAGGAAGGGAGCCAACACCGTTCCCTGGGCGGCCCCCGTGCTACCCATGATCGTGTCGGACACACAGTCCCGGGTTCTCACAAACTGAGGCCGGTTCGTGAGGTAGTCCAGGATCCATGATGACAGGTGCTGGTCCACCCCTGCGCGCAGCAGCTTGTCCTTCAGGATCATCGGTTGGATGGTATTGAAAGCACTGGAGAAGTCAAAGAACATGATCCTCACTGTATTCCCGGGCTTCTCCAGGTGGAACAGAGAACGGTGAAGGAGGAAGATGACCACATCCTCCACTCCAATACCATGCTGGTAGGCGAACTGGAGTGGATCCATCGCTGGACCCACCAGGGGGCGGAGGTGAGCAAGGAGCAGTCTCTCCAGGGTCTTCATCATGTGGGACGTCAGGGCCACTGGTCTGTAGCTGTTCAGATCTTTGGGGTGGGACGTCTTTGGTACAGGTACCACACAAGATGTTTTCCACAACTGTGGTACCCTCCCCAGCTTCAGGCTCAGGTTGAAGATGTACTCCACAATCCCACACAGCTGGTCTGCACAGGACTTGAGGGGCTTTGCACTGATGCCGTCCGGTCCCATCGCCTTCCTCGCCTTGATCTTCCTCAGCTCCGTCCTCACCTGGGTCTTATGGCACTTTTCCACAAGTATCACCTTAGCTTTACTTACTTTTACTTTACTCAGTTTCTCGCTCTTTCCACAGTACCCTACACGCTTTAACCGATACGATTTTCGTGCCAGCTTAGGGGCAAGGGACAAGCGAGAAAAATTGAGGTGTGATTTTACGTCAGTCGACTGCTAGCCGCTGATTGGTCAGCGTGTAACGTCACAGAGCGTCCGTTTTCAGTTTTCTGTTGAAGCTGCACGACCGCTATTTGTAATTTCAGCCAGTAAGCACGGTGAGCGGCTTCACAATTGTGTTAACGATGTCCACGCGCAAGTTTATTCCATGGACAAACCAGGAGGTGCGGACTTTTCTTTCCTTCGTAGCTGACGACCACATCCAGAGCGAGTTGGATGGGGCAACTCGCAATGAAAAAATATACCAGCAGTTGTCCGACCAAATGGCAGCCCAAGGGTTCATCCGGACTGCCAAACAGTGTCGTGAAAAACTAAAAAAAATGAAGAGCGATTATCGGGCCATAAAGGACCATAACGGACGCAGTGGTGCGAGTAGAAAGGAGTGGAAATGGTACGATCAGATGGACGCGATATATGGGCATCGGCCTGCTAGTAATGGCAGAGACAATGTGCTCGACACTGGCACGCAATTGGAAAACGTTGACGGTGAGTGTTTTTTTAATATTGTCTGTCTTTTCGTAGATTTGTCCTTTCGGTCAAAAGCTCACTTCTTTTAAGCAATAAAGAAAGTTTTTCGATTGTGGGCAATGGTTAGTGATGATGCTTAGCCAGTGATGATGGTTAGCCAGCTAATATCTGGCTACCGACGCAGCTTCACGCTTTTATTTCAGTATTCACTTAAACCAAACGCTGAAAGAAGATTATTATTGTATTCGGTTTAAAAAGTTTGGTGTTTCCTCTACATGTTGCACTTTCTTGGTGAGCTTTAGTGTGTGCATTTTCCTTCTAGAATCACTTCTCACATGCCAGGGGTCCGCCTCACAGGACCGCCCGGACTCTCCGGCGTCTGTCTGGGGGCCAGAATCGGTGTCGACAGGTTTCTGCGCAATATCGGCAGGTCCATCACCATCCGTCATGTCCCGGGCAAGTTCTGGTAAGGCACAACTGAAAATGACCACCCGTTTTTTTTATGTGATTATTGTTATTTTCTATAGACGCCTAATAAGGAATGTAAAATGTCTTTGTACTTAAAAAAAAACAAACACTAGATGCAGGGGTGTTTTCATAACAACCCAGTGCAGTTTTTATTAGGTGTGGTGGTGGTCAAAATACTGTTGTATTTTTTATAAAAAATAAAAGCACATGTTCCGACTTTCAAATCAACATGCTTCAGTGAACAGTATTAACCCCTTCTGATTTCTAAGGCCACAGTAGAAAGAAATTTGTTTAAAAATAACCCATCCAATCAAAAAGTTTTTCAAATTATTCATTTTCGGAATGAATGGGATGTAGCCTAACCACAGCTACCCAGAAGATACACAATCCACTGTACTGAGGGACAGCAACATGTCAGTTGATCTTAAATACAGCAAAGAAGCGTCCCACCACCGGCTTTCACAAGTTTAATTTCAATTTTTTTTTTTTTTGACATGTTTTGCTCCAGCGTTCTCTAAAAAAAAAAAATTCTGTCTTTCATCTAGCGAGGAGGAGAAGAAGCAACGCCTTGGGCGACCTGGCATCAGTGATGTCCCAGAGTCATGCTGATGAGATGCTGGCCCATGATAGGATGCTGGAACAGCACGAACGGCTCCACGAACAGCGCGAAAGACACCATCAGGAGCTACGAATGCTTGCAGCAAACCTGCAGTCAGCCCAGGAGAAGGAAGAAGCATTCCGAAGGGATGAGCTGGCCAAGACGGCTTCTTTCAACAGAGCTTTCCTAAACCATTTTGGCAGTCTTGTGGACGTATTGAAAAATCCCCGTGTTTAAACATGTTTTGGGAATATTTCTAATGTTATTAAATTACTTTTTTGGATAAAAGTGTGGTTTGTCTGTTATAACTAAATGAGAAAGGCGAAAAACTACATACACATTCCATTGCCTCATATTATCCAAATGCCGCTGTTCATACATAAAGGTGTCACGATTTTTAAAGCTAATGTAATTGTTATTGTTAAAGTTAATAAAAATTATCACGGCTGTATTCATCTCTCTAAATTTTGTACTGTTTTCAAGTTAACTTGTAAGCAGAGGCACAGGTGTACTTTAGATTCAGCAGTAGACACTGAAGGTAAAAGGTAAGTACATGTAAATTGAATGTTCTATCGTCATTCCAAATTCATAGAATTTCAATACATAATGAGTCTAGTATAATTTAAAGGGAAAATACCCATACATGTAAACCCAAATATAACAGTTTTGTAGCTTAAAACGTTGACATGAATATGATAAACCTATGATTTTCTGATTCAATACATACAAAGTGTCATAGGTTTGAAAAATAAAATTATAATTTGGTGTTGGCCAGTCTGACAATGTCACAGTATTTAATCGGAATAACAAAAGTGTCATCAGAAAATTTCGTGGTACATTGGCAATTCCGTCAAAAACAAAGTGCCTTTTTTGTTGTAGTCATTTTTCTAAGGTGTTTTAACATGTAATCAACCATCCCTGAATACATATGCCTTAGGAATATCAATAGATGGGAAAATGATACTCAAATGACACTCGACATACAAAACGGTGCTACAGTTGGATTGCCTTTCTTTAAAATTTTCAAAATTATTGTGTAAGTAAAAGTGGGCTAGGATTAACTTGAAATATAACAAGTTTCCACATATAATTCCAAGGTCAATTGGCAATTCAAGCAAACCAAAAGGGAGTTGTTCAGCTGCTGCATTTTTGTGCAGCCATTTTCTACGGTGTTTTAGAGTGTAATTTCTCATCCCTGAACACATATCCCTTAAAAATAACTATCAATGGGAAAATGAGACACAAACAAGAATTTTACTACAGTTGATTTGGCTTTTTTTTTTTAAAGTAATTTCACTTATTTTGTAAGTAAAATAGGGCTATGATTAATTGGAAATATAACAAGTATCAACATATAATTCCAAGGTCAATTACAAGCTTTTAGCATTTAATTAGCTGTCACTTAAGAGTTAACCGTTATGAACAACAGAGGAGACGTAGATGAAAATTTCACCAAATTTTATTTAAAAAACAAAAGTTTGACAAATGTATGCAGATGAATCATGACAAAAATGAAATGTCTTAATTATTGCTACACAAGTACTGCATCACAGCATCTCGTATATCTCCACCCGGCTCCTCTACTCCCTGTGACGCTGCCACCACCACTTGTTCATCGGCTGCATCATCCAATGTAGTGTCAAAGGCCTCTCCATGACTCTCACACAGATTATGCAGTGCACAACAAGTCAACACAATCGATTTAACCAGTGCGATGTCACAGTCATTCTGTTTCAGAAGGCAGCGCAACCTTCCCTTCAGCCTGCCGAAAGCATTCTCCACAACCACCCGTACTCTACTGATGGTCTGGTTGAACGTCTGTTGTTCTTCAGTCAGTCGTCCGGTGTCACTGAAGGTTTTCAAAAGCCAGTTTTGCAGTGGATAAGCAGAGTCTCCAAGGATGAAGTAGCCCACACTTACCGCACCAATGTTCCTGAGTTTAGGTGGGAAGAGGTTTCCCTGACTGGCTAAATCCCACAATGTGGACAGTCTCAGCACCCTAGCATCGTGCATGCTCCCAGGCAGCCCTGCAGATACATTCCAGAACAACCCCCTTCCATCAACAACACCTTGAAGGAGTACAGAGTGCCAGCCTTTACGATTAAAGTAGTCGGTGTGATATTCTCTTGGTGCAATGATGGGTATGTGTGATCCATCTATGGCACCAACGCACATTGGTAGCCCCCACCGACTCTCGATGTAGGCCGACATTTCCGTGAACCTCACTTCATCAGGACAATGTATTTGATCTGGAACCAGCAATGATTCTGCTGCTGCACAAAAGTCATGTACACACCTGCACACCGTTGTGATGCTGACACCAAAAAGATGTCCAATAGTGCGATACTCTGAACTGGTAGCAAGCCTCCACAGTGCAATGGCCACTCTCTTCCTCAGAGACACACACTGGCGGAATGTCGTGTCTTGAAGCTCCATGCATGGACGCAATTTGTGGCACAAGTAGGTGAAAGTGTCCTCGGACATCCGGAAGTTATGCAACCACTGTGTGCTTGAGAAGCTGGGGACAATATTCTCCCACCACTGCGAGCTACGTTTTACTCCCCAGCTCCATGGTCTGCAGCGTTGATTTTGCAACAACGCAGCCAACTAGAACACACACACAGCATACATATTAATACTGATAACCTGGCGACATCAAAATGCTGTACACAACTATGACATGACGATAAAATGACAATAGAAAGCATTAAATTACCAAAAACTGTTTCCTCGTGTGCTTGATGTGCCTGATGTGCTGGGCAATTAACCTCTCTGCTTCATATTCCGCTGCTTGGTATTCCCCAATGGCAACAACGAGTCTCTGGTACAGTTCCAACGTGTGTTCTCGCAATGCACGTCGTCTTCTCCTGTAAAACTGTCTTCTCCGCTTAAAAACGTTCATTGTGCTTAAAAGCCAGACAAGAACCAACGTGGAAATCCTCCGCTCGTAGTCCGCCATTTTCTTTGTTGTGAATAAGTCGGTCGCCGGAGATGACGTCAGCAGAGTATGGGGCCGCTTCAATCCCGCCCACTACAGAGTTTACGCGGCTTTACAGGGTTGCAATGGGTGAACAACCCAGGGAGAAACAAGTAGTGGAGAATCGAAACAAGTAAAAAAGAACTGTGACTATGGAAAAGAGCCTTTAGTGAGGGTCAGGTTGAGGGGCTGTGTGTTGGGAGTGGGGGGTGATGGTGGAGTGGGGAGTGGGCAGCAGGACTTGATGTCTTCAGTGGCAGCAGTGGTTGTTGTGCAGTCGGGGGGGAGGGTGGTTGGTCAAACCTATTAAAAAACATATTCAGATTGTTCGCCCACTCCCTGCCCCCCCCCCCCCCCCCCCCGTGGCCTGGGGGGAGGTATTCTGGAGCCCAGAGATGGTTTTAAGGTTTCTCCAGACCCCGCTGATGTCGCTCTGTTGCAGCTTGTCCTCCATCTTCTTCCTGAAGCTGTCCTTGCCTTCTCTGATCTTTCTCCTCAGCTCCCTCTGTACGGACTTCAGCATCTCCCTGTTCCCCGACCTGAAGATCCTCTTCTTCTCTCTCAGAAGTGTTTTTATCTCAGGGTTGATCCAGGGTTTGTTGTTTGAGCAACACCGTATGGTCTTGGTGGGAATGGTGTTGTCCACACAGAAGCTGATGTAGTCCGTGATGGTGTGAGTGAGGCCATCGATGTCCTCACCATGTGGATCACAGAGCTGCTCCCAGGCGGTGGTTTCAAAACAGCCCTTTAGAGTGTCCATTGCCTCCTCAGACCATAACTTCACTGTGCGCATGGCCGGAGGTTGTCTGTGCACTAGGGGTTTGTACACCGGCCGGAGATAAACCAAGTTGTGATCCGATCTCCCGAGTGGGGGGAGTTGTAATGAGGTGTACACCTCCTTAGTGTTTGCGTAGAATAAGTCCAGTGTTTTATTGTCTCTAGTGTGGCATGTGACATACTGGGTAAACGTGGGTAGAATGGGAGACAGTGAAACATGGTTGAAATCGCCTGAGATGAGGAGAAGAGCATCTGGGTGTTCTGTCTGCAGCCTGCTGGTTACTGAATGGATGACGTCACGCGCTGTCCCAGCGTTTGCCGTCAGATTTGCATAAATAACAATGCAGATCACGTGTGAGTATTCCCTCGGGAGATATGTAGACCGCATGCTAACAGCTAACAACTCGATGTCTTTGCTGCAGTGCTGTTGTTTAACAGTGATGTGTCCCGGTCTGCACCAGTTGTTATTAACATAGATCATCACTCCACCGCCCCTTGCTTTGCCACTGTCTGGTGTTCGGTCTGCCCGTATCGCGTGGAAACCCTCCAGCTCAATGTTAGCATCTGCTACTAGTTCAGTTAGCCACGACTCATTAAACAAAAGGAGGGAGCATTCCCGGTATACGCTGTCGTAGCGGGACATAGCCGCTAGCTCATCTACCTTTCCCAATATAGAACGTACATTCCCCATAACAACGGATGGGAGGGTGGGTCTGTACCTTATACTCCTTGTCCGCCGTCTAACACCAGCCCGACAACAACGTCATTTTTGCCTTATTTCTCCCGGTACGTCGAGTTTTTCTGTTAGCACCGAGTGGCGATTAAGTGCAAGCAGCTGTTCCCTGCTGTACCGTCTCCTGGTGTAAACAGTGGCTCCGTCCGCCAGCTCTGGAGACATTTGGGGCAATCTGTGTGTCCGTGATGTATAAAGTGTGTTAAGAAAAAACTCAGAATTGAGCCGCTGTTGCAAAAAGGCAGCCGACTCGTGTGGCGCCGGAAATATGGCTAAAAAATATTTTGGCACTTTATCTGTACTTTAACTTAAAAAGCAAAGGATTTCAGTACTTTGTCCACCACTGCTAAAAACAACTGGGTGTACGGCTTTACTTACCAGTCATAACATGTTGCTGTGTCGTACTAGATGTTTTTTTTTTTTTTTTTGTTACTTATTTGTACCCGTAGGTAGATTTGGTTTGCAGTCTGGTGACAAGCCACCGGCTGTTGGTTGCTGCGTGCGCGAGCGCCCTAAACCTACATGTTTTTGGTATGCGGGAGGAAACCGGAGAAATCCCGGAGTAAACCCACGCAACACGGGGAGAACATGCAAACTCCACACAGCTCACTGTTGGTCGGGGGCTGGGATCGAACCCACGATCTCATGATCCCCACGACCCCCCGGCCGAGGGTAAACTGTGCTGCCACAGTGCTAAACCACTGCGCCACCGTGAGGCGCAGTGGTTTAGATGTTGCCAGTGTCAAAGCAGATGCTGGTCAGACTTTAGAATGAAAATACACACAACTTAAGTACATGCAAAGCACAGAAGTGCAACATCCAAAAAAAGAAATTTTGAACCAGGATTAACACTAGCTTATTTTGTCAGATGTTGTTGACAAAAGTGCAAACTACAAGCAGAGCATGGAGTTAGCATTGATGGCTAACTAGCTAGCTCAGTGTCTGCATACAGAAGACAATGGTGTGGTTTGTTCGAAGTGAACTTTTGACCACTGGGATAAATAACGAAAAAGACGCATAATATTACATCACTCACCATCCTCTATCATGGTTTTCAACAATGATGCCATGATCGGGTCGACGCAAGTCTGTCTCCCGTTATTTGCTGGTCGGTGCCCCCCCAAAAATGTTATTTTTTTCATTGCCAATTTGCAGCTTTTTTCTTATAAATTTGCAACACACTGGGTGCTGGTTAAATTTTAATTCTGTGTAATTAAATTGCAATTTCCAACTTTAATTTTTAAATTGGCATTTTTTTTTATCATATCTTTGCACCTCATAATTTGTTTCTAATTTACATTTATACATTTGTACCTCATGCTAAATTGGTGAGTACCCTCACCCACCTTGTTTTAAAATCTTGCCTCCTGGCTATACAAATACATACAGTCATGGCTAAACATGCTGGCTCTCAGCAAATGTCTGCACACACAAATGCTTTGGTAGTTTCAAGTTCATTTCTTGGAAAAATCTGAGATGGGGGGAAAAAAAAAATCTGAAAGATCTTCACACGAACTCCAAAAATGGCCTCGACAAAATTATTGGCATCATCAAAATAAAATTCGTCATTTTAGCTGCCATTTTCTGGGAAAGGTGGTGCATTATCTGGCAGAAATACAGAGGTGCCAGCATATTTTTTTCTGCCATAACTGTACAGGTGTTTTTCTGAAACCTTACTTTTTTATGACTCAGTTTTTCTGTGATTTCCCCATTGTGGGGCTAGTAGACGTTTATCTTGTCAAATTAATGTCAGGTCAGGCATTGGTTTGCTTGCTACTGGATAACCATGAAAATCGGTACTACCTGTCTCATGGGTCGGGCCATCGGCGACTCAACCGGAAAGCCCGCCCTTCCAAGGGTGTGGAGGGTGAAACTGGGCATCCTGGCAGAACTAAAAACAATATCTGTCACAGGTCTGTGGTGGACCACTCCCAGGTACACGGGGTGAGACTGGACATCCTGGTAGATAAGCACATCTGTCACAAGGTCTATGGTGGACCTTTGCCAGTTGGTGCATCATGACATGCACTACACAAAGAGCAGAGATAAACAAACCTATCATCTGGTCAGTCACTGCAACAGATACTGGAGTCAGTTTGTCTTGGCATGTCCTTGCCACTGATAATACCTCTATCTGCCAAGAATGTGTCACTAGTCCAGCAGACGCTAGCGGTACTCAAATACTTTGCAAGCAGTTTCATGAAATGGTTAGTCAGAAAGCAACTCATACTGGCTCCGACATTGCCCGGGTTGGCAGGGTCGGGAGTTCCTGGCGGCGGAGGAGGGAGCTGCGTGGAGGAATCTGATCAGACCTAAATGATACAGTCATTGTCACCCCCGACAGACTGCTATGATGATGATGATGGCCATAAATTAATTTCAGGTTGCTCTGTCAAGCTCCCTCTGGATTCTCTCATCAGCCAAAAGGCACAGAAAAGTCTGTTGGACCACATTATGATTTCTGTGAAGCCATTTCTATCGTTGTTTTGTTTATACTGACGCTTGGTCATCACTCAAGAATTTTTTCAAATGGTGGTTGAAGATTCTGATGAAGACGTCACTTGCACGACGTCACGCCCTGATCAATCAATCAATGCATCAGATTTATATAGCGCTTTATCATAGACACTCAAAGGCGCTTTACAGAAATTAAGGGTCATCCACCACCTGGATGGATGAAGCAGCCACAATACGGCGCCATCCCTTTTTAACCATTCACACACATTCACACCAAGGGCCACTTTAGAGTCTCCAGTTAACCTAACCTGCATGTTTTTGGCATGTGGGAGGAAACCGGAGAAATCCCGGGGTAAACCCACGCATACACGGGGAGAACATGCAAACTCCACACAGATCACTATTGGTCGGGGGCTGGGATCGAACCCACGATCCCACAATCCCCACGATCCCCCGGCCAAGGGTAAACTGTGCTGCCGCAGTGCTAACCACTGCGCCACCGTGCAGCCCGATCAGTGGCCCAATCAGTGCAGCCCGATCAATCAGCCCGATCAATCAGCCCAATCAGTGGCCTGCAGTCTGTTGCCGTCACATTTTCAACTTGACTCCAGACAGTTGGAACCCAAATGGAGTAGGTACGAAAAAAGGACCTGGTACCAGGTACTAATGGAAAACCCTACAAACCGAGTGGAGTCGAGGCGAGTTGGGCTGAGTAGGTACTAGTGGAAAAGGGTCTAAAGTGATTGCCCCCTAAACCTAATAACTGGTTGGGCCACCCTTAACAGCAACAACTGCAATCAAGCATTTGTGATAACTGACAATGAGTCTTTTACGTCGCTGTGGAGGAATTTTGGCCAGTTCATCTTTGCAGAATTGTTGTAATTCAGCCACATTGGTGGGTTTTCGAGCATGAAATGCCTTTTTAAGGTCATGCAACAGCATTTCAATCAGAATCAGGTTAGGTCTTTGACTAGGCCACTCCAAAGTCTTCATTTTGTTTTTCTTAAGCCATTCAGAGGTGGACCTGCTGGTGTGTTTTGGATCATTGTTTTGCTGCAGAACCCAAGTGCACTTCAGCTCGAGGTCACAAACAGATGGCCGGATATTCTCCTTCAGGATTTTTTGGTAGACAGCAGAATTCATGGTTCCATTTACCACAGCAAGTCTTCCAGGTCCTGAAGCAGCAAAATCAAATCAAATCACTCTTTATTGTCATTCAACCGTACAACCAATCATATACAGTAGAACGAAATTGTGTTTTACCTATCTACAGTGTTAATCACACACAACCCCAAGTGTAGAATCGGAGAGCCACTGCCATGCAAGGTGCTGCCACAGATTTCCCTCCTCCATTCCGTTATTGCTGAGCACCAAGCTGGACAGCAGGAAGTTCCACTTTTATATGGTCTTCGGCATGACCCGGCCGGGATTTGAACCCCTGCTTCTCGGGTGTGGGACGGATGCTCTACCAACTGAGCCACCACTCCGGTACAGCCCCAGACCCTCACACTACCACCACCATATTTTACTGTTGGTTGTGCCGCATGAAAAATTTGCCTGTTCGCGTTTGGTGTGAACGCACCTTAAGAGAACACAGCAGATAACAGCAGTTTTAAAATCTTTACACTGGCTTCCAGTCAGTTCCAGAATAGATTTTAAAACCCTGGTGTTGGTTTGCAAATCACAGAATGGTTTAGCTCCAGAATATATCTGTGATATGTTTAGGGATTCTAAAGCTAGCAGGGCTCTTGGATCCACAGACTCAAGTCAACAAGTTGAAACCAGAGTCCACACTAAACATGGAGAAGCAGCATTTAGCTGTTATGCTGCAAATAAATGGAAAAAAAAAAACAACTGCCCCTGGAGTTGAAATTTGCACTAAATGTTGAAACTTTAAAATCTAAGTTAATAACATTTCTCTTTTCATGTGCTGATGCATGAAATTTGTACTGTTTTTTACTGTCAAAAATTCTTTTATTTCAATTACATATATTTTAGTTATTCTATTCATTCCATTGTATAATGTTTTAATAATATTTTAATATCTTGTTTCTTTTTTGTTGTTCAAGCTTTTAATGTATGTAAAGCCTTTGTGTATGAAATGTGCTATATAAATAAACTTGCTTGCTTGCTGGTGTAATTTGGATGTTGATGAAATGATTCTGCATTTGATTATTAGTCATTATTTTACTTTTAATTACTACTTGAATGAAAGTATTAAATTTTGTCAACTAATAAAGCTTATACGGTTTATAGGGTATAAGATACTTGATTCTGACAAAATCCAAAGCCATTTAGTGAAAACTAGGTTACAATAACAGCAAACTATTGACACAAAACTCTTAGAACTAGTTTAGACCACTCCCAAATTGTGTTAGTACCTGTACTAAATTTCAAGATCCAACAGATCACGTAAACTTGTAGGATTCACCAAATTGATCAAATGTCACATTTATGAACAAATCTCTTTGTACGGTTGTCCATAAAGTTTCTGTGCCAGGACTTTGAAATCAAATGCAAGGGAAACAACAAAACATGCTACTCGGTGGACATCGAACTAGCCAACTCTGCTACACATTCTGAGAGAAGCTCCTTATATCAGTCCTCCCACCATCTCTGGCCTGCTGCTGCATGGTTAAATCTGGACCATCTGGTCCCAGCTCCTTTATCCTTGTTTGCTTTAATGAAACACCCAGTTTTCCTTCAATCCCGCTCCAATCTTCACTCAAACTGAATCTGCTAGCTGCTCCGTCACTTTGCTGGCAATTGGGAGGGATGTGATGATTGACGGCCTTTACTCCCAATCACATTAAGATAAAAATATAAAAAAAAAAACCTTATGATTGGCTCCAGGGTGAGTTTTGGATGTCCAATGAAAAGCTGCTCCTGCTCAAATGGAGCAAAAAAGTTTGCTGACTTCAATGCTTCTTGGTTAGACTGGCGCCCCTAACCAGGAAGTGGTCTATAATGCAAGCCTACATACTGAAATGTTTTTTAAAATGGCTGCTGCCACAGAAGCTTACAAATCAACTACAAACGGACATGCTATGTTTCTCATTTATTTTGCATATCACAATTGATTTATTTAGGAAATAGTTTCATTTTTTATTTTTATCGTTAAATGTTTTAAGGGGGCTGTGCACTTATGCCCTCTATTGACGCACCATCTCTGCGTGTAACACAAGACAACGCGACCTTGGAAACGGTTGGTTTGTGTGACTGTCTCCACATCTTTGGTGGCGGCTCATGCTGGCGATATTCCTGAGATCTAAAGGTGCATTCAGACCGAACAGGAGTAAATTTAGTCACGTGACTAAATAATTTCCATTCATGAAGGTAAAATCATTTTGAAATCAGACATCTCTTTTCTCTTTAATGCCTCTCATTTGAAACTGCTACTGTTGAGGCTATTTTTGCATTATTTCTGTCACTCGTCTTATTTTGCAGGTTGTACTTATTACATATTCACAGTTTTGATTTAATTTGAGTTCAAACACGTCTTTCTTTACCATTCACATTATCATTTACTGAATTGCCTTTATGACAAAATGTAACTGTTTTCATGGAGAGTTATGGTGGATGGTTTTTTGACTGGCATAGTTTTGCAAGTCAATTGCAACACCCACATACGTTGGCCCAACGTTGGCCCAACATCCAAAGTTTACATCGGGAATCAATCTTATAGTGGTGGTTTGCTCATTTGTTAAACTCAGTAATTACAAACAAGGCACAGCTGTGGTGGTTACAACTAAAGAATACAAGATTGTAACTGTGAACAGGAAATGAAATTACAACAATAAGAGCACCAAAATGGAAGAGACTTCAAAATAAGAGTGAACCCAGAAACTAAGATGAGGTAGAAAATAATACATGAACCCTATCAAAGTAACTAAGAAGGAGAATAATGATAATAATAATAATTAGTCCTGAGAATAATAAAAGCGTGGACATGGTCATGGACCATGTCCAGATCATGATAGTGTCCGTCAGTCACACACTGGGATGAGCCAGTGTCCGACACATTTGACAAACTGTCTACCAGACCCCTAAAGCCCCACCCCAGCCTTTAGTTCTGCAGTGTCCATGATAACTATTGTTTCACACAATTTTAAGGATATAATCACTGACTTTTACAAAGACTGCTCCCTTCCCACTGCAGCTTCCAGCAGTTCACAAGTTGAGATGCATTATTCATTAGGTTGTATATATGCTATGTTTTACAAATTAGTTTGAGAAAAGGCTAGGTCATTTTTTTTTTTCTTCATAAGAATACCTTTTAATTTTGTAAATACTGGCTGGAGTGAGTCTTACTTGTGAATTCAAATTATCTGAGAATTACAATAGAAAATCTTTGATTCAGTGCAATTAAAAAAAGAGTATTTAGTTTTCAGATTTTGCGTTCAGATTTGTTGCAGTATTCAGTAAACAACAGCTCTTAAAAGCTGTTTCTTCATCTCTTTATCTCAACCAGTTCAGAAAAGTTATGTTGTTGGTCGTTAAAATCTGGATTAAGGACGTTTAAAGACCCACTCGGAGGCTCTAAAACCACCAAAAAAACAAATGTGTATTGCCCAAAATAGTATATTGTGGGTTTTTTTGTCCACAGAAAAAAAAAACAAAAAAAAAAACAAACAAAAAAACCTTCATTGCCTTAGAATTGCTTGGAAAGATTTTTTTTTTTCAATCTATCACCTACTTAAGTATGCACGGAATTAGTGTAATATTGTGTTTTATTATGAAGTGCGGTGTAGTGGTGGGCTCTTCCTCTTCCGCTACTGCACCGCCCTATAACTACCAGCAGGCATCTTTATCTGGCCTCTTTGCCGATGCCCCTGCCTAACAGTGATTTTGTGCATACTGTTATTAATAAAGCTGAGTTCTACCGTGCACCTGGCCTCGTCCTTCAAAAGGTAATTTCATACATAACTTTTTGGCAACAAGAATAAAAATGGAGGCATGTATTTCACTGCTCTGGCCCTTCTTGGAGCTCCCGGGTGAGCCGCCTGTCCCCTCATCGAGAAGATTTGCAGCCTTTCAGATTTAAAGAGTGGCTCTCAACCTGGATAAGCTAGACAAACTGAGGGCACGTGTGCTTCTGGTGTATAATTTGAGGACCAAGGGCCAGCAGATCCTGAGCACACTCGGGGCTTTGGACTCATACGAGGACGTGGTCGAGTTGCTATCACGCCATTTTCGTGCCCCGGATAGCGTGACCATCTGGAGGATTAGGTTTCTGCAGCGACACCAATGAGCCGGTGAAACTATCCACCAGTTCATGCCCGACCTGAGGCTGCTAGCGAGTGAGTGTCATTTTGGGCCACTGGAATCAGAATCAGAATCAGAATCAGGTTTATTGCCATTGTTCATGTGATACACAAACTAGGAATTTGTCTCGGTGCCATGCTGCAACATTAAAAACATAATGAGAAAAAGGGATAAACTAAAAAACTAAAGGACTAGAAACGTGCAATAAGTGTAGAAAAATAAGTAATAATAAGTAATAATAATAATAATACTAGTAATAATGAGTAGTACTAGTCAAGGCAGTTTTAAAAAATTAGCATGTAGCAGATAATGTGAAGTACCACATAGTGCAGTCAATAATGCAACAGAAAAACAGTGATGATTGACATGAGTCTGGTTGAGCTGCTGTACATAGTGCACGAGAGTCAAAAGTCACTTAGTGTTCAGCAGTCTGATGGCAGAGGGGAAAAAGCTGTTCATGTGCCGGGAGGTTTTAGTCTGAATGGACCGAAGCCTTCTACCTGAGGGGAGGGGGGCAAACAGCACGTGACCAGGATGTGAAGGATCGGCTATGATCCGGCCAGCACGCCTCCGGGTCCTGGAGATGTACAGGTCCTGGAGAGATGGGAGCTTGCAGCCTATCACCTTCTCAGCAGTGCGCACGACGCGCTGCAGCCTTAGTCTGTCCCTGGCAGTGGCTCCTGCGTACCACACAGTTATGGAGGAGGTGAGGATGGACTCGATGATGGCCGTGTAGAACTGCACTAACATCTTGGTGGGTAGCTTGAGCTTCCTCAGCTGCCGCAGAAAGAACATCCTCTGCTGGGCCTTTTTGATGAGGGAGCTGATGGTTGGCTCCCATTTGAGGTCTCGGGTGATGGTGGTGCCCAAGAAGCGGAAGGAGTCTGCAAAGGTGATGGGAGAGCCTGTGATGGTGAGGGGGGGCAGGGGGGATGTGACTTTCCTGAAGTCCACAATCATCTCCGCTGTCTTCAGAGCATTCAGCTGCAGGTTGTTGTGGCTGCACCAGGACACCAGCTGGGCCACCTCTTCCCTGTAGGCGGACTCGTCGCCGTTGGAGATGAGCCCGATGAGGGTGGTGTCGTCCGCAAACTTAATCAGCTTAACAGACTGGTGGGAGGAGGTGCAGGAGTTGGTATAAAGGGAGAAGAGTAGGGGGGAAAGTACACAGCCCTGGGGTGATCCAATGCTGATGCTAACAGAGTCTGAGACAGACTTCCCCAGGCGCACATGCTGTCTCCGGTCCGTCAGGAAGTCGGTGATCCATCTGCAGAGGGAGTCAGGCACGTTGAGCAGGGACAGCTTGTCCTGGAGCAGATCGGGGCGGATGGTGTTGAATGCGGAGCTGAAGTCCACAAACAGAATCCTGGCGTAGGTTCCCGGGGAGTCCAGGTGCTGCAGGATGGAGTGGAGGGCCAGGTTGACTGCGTCGTCCACAGACCTGTTAGCACGGTAGGCAAACTGCAGCGGGTCTAGGAGGGGTGTGGTGATGGACTTGAGGTGAGACAGGACCAGGCGCTCAAAGGACTTCATGACTACAGAGGTGAGCGCTACAGGTCTGTAGTCGTTAAGTCCAGTAATCCGTGGCTTCTTGGGGACAGGGATGATGGTGGAGGATTTGAGGCAGGTCGGCACGTGACATTGCTTTAGGGAGGTGTTAAAAATGTCTGTGAAGACAGGAGCCAGCTCTTTCGCACAGTGTCTCAGGGTGGAGGGAGACACACCGTCCGGCCCGGGGGCCTTGCGCGGGTTCAGTCTGGAGAACTGTCTGTGCACGTCCTGCTCACTGATGACAAGGGGAGGGGGGGAGGAGGAGGAGGAGGAGGGGGGGACCGCTCTTGATGAATTAGGGGCTGAGGAGGCAGAGGAGCTGGGTGGAGTGGGTGAGTTGGACACAGCTGACGAGGTGTCAAAACGGGCATAGTGTTGGGACAGTCTTTGACAAAGGGCTTTGTCATCCTGACCTTTAGAAGCCTGAGGCTGATAGTTGGTGATTTGCCTCAGTCCTCTCCACACAGAAGCCGAGTCATTAGCAGTGAACTGCTGCTGGAGTCTCTCAGAATATACAGATTTAGCTCTCCTCAGCTCTCTGTTAAACCGATATTTGACCTCCCTGTAGCAGTCCCTGTCTCCACTTTTCAACGCTGCTTCCTTCTCCTTCCTGATCCATCTGAGCTTAGCTGTGAACCAAGGCTTGTCATTAGAATATCTTATCCTGGTGCGCGATGGGAGAATGTGCTCTTCACAGAAGTTGATATATGAGTTCACAGTGTCTGTGTACTCATTAAGATCATGTGTGGCTCTTTTAAACATGTCCCAGTCAGTTATTTCCATGCATGTGTTCAGTTTCTCTCCAGCTTCACAAGTCAATTTCTTTGTGGTGGTCACAACAGGTTTAGTGAGTTTCAGTCTTTGTTTGTATGTGGGGATGAGGTGAACCATCACGTGATCAGATAGTCCCAGCGCAGCGCGGGGAACAGCGCGATATGCGTCCTTTACTGAAGTATAACAGTGATCTAGCGTGTTATTTCCTCTGGTTGGACATTTAATACACTGTTTGTAGCGGGGGAGCTCGTGACTCAGATTGCTCTGGTTAAAATCGCCCACCACGATAACCAGGGAGTCTGGAAAGTTCCGCTCCGTAAGTTGGATGTGATCTGCGAGCACGCGCTGAGCTTCGCGCGTGTCCGCGTCAGGAGGGACGTACACAGCGACGAGAATGAATGAGGCAAACTCCCGCGTGGAATAAAATGGCTTGCAGTTAATGAAAAGAAATTCCAGGGCGGGAGAACAGTGTTTGGAAATCACCGTTACATCAGAGCACCAGCTGTTGTTAATATAGAAGCACACTCCTCCTCCGATAGACTTACCGGACAGCTCTGTGACGTGGTCAGCACGAATCAGCTGGAAACCCTCGAGGCTGATCGCGCTATCTGGAATGTTCTCATTAAGCCAGGTCTCAGAGAAGCAGATGACAGACGAGGAAGCGAGGTCCTTGAAACGCATCAGCAGTCTTAATTCTTCTACCTTGTTCAGGAGAGAATTGGCATTGGATAGAAATATGCCAGGCAAAGCTGTTCGCGAGCCTCTTTTTCGTAGCCGAGCGAGAATCCCTCCTCTCTTCCCTCTTTTCCGCCGTCTTGCTTTTTTGGCCAAACAATGGATCAGATCAGCGGCAGGAGCTAAAAAAACTGGAAGAAGGTCCATGGGGGTGAGAGTCCTGATATTTAGTAGTTCTTCACGGGTGTATGAACCGGCAGATGCACAATCAGTGAACAAAAACAGACAAATTATAAAAATTAAAGGGCAGCGATACACCATGGCGGCCGCTGTGGGCGCCATCTTGTCTCGCAAAGGAAATGGAGGAGGAAATGGTAAGCAACCAGCTGGCAAAGCACACCAACAGCGCTGCGATACGGGCGAAGCTGCTCACAGCACCGGGTACTTAATGCTAGCCAGAGTTATCAAGGTAGCTCTCCAATTGGAGACCACGGACAAGCTGCCCTCTGAGCTAAGTGGGCGCCAGTCACAGCGGCAGCTGAAGCATCCCGCCACAGCACAAGTAGCGGACCCAGATAGCGAGGATAGTGTGACCGATGACAACGAGGAAACCAACACTATCTGCCGGAGGTCTGGAGGATCTGGAGCTACAACGGCGACCGCTGCAGCAGCTTTACAAGGAGTTGGGGCCAGACCGACGGGCATGGAGGGACCGCGTGCCGATCAGCAAGACTGCAGGCTGAGCAGAGCTCCTCTGAGAGTTACAGACCTGGTCCGGGCTTGAGGGGAGGGTCGTTCACGGCAGATGTGGGCCAAACGACAGCCAGAGGAATACCAGGAGCGGCTGCGCAACATGGCTAAGCAGGGCGCAGCCTACTTCCAGCTGTTGGACGGCTCGTGGAAGCACGCCAATGAGCTGCAGCATGCCCAGGAGGAGGCTTTGGATGGTGGGGCTGGACGAGAGAAGCGGCCGAAGGTGAGGAGAAATCACACTCTTGTCTATGAGAATCCCATGAATCATGGGCGGTGCAGAAACATCAGCCACGCACATGACAGATAGAGCCATAGGCCTTTGTTAGGTCAAGCCAAATGACATGGAGGTTTGATTTCAAATGTTCAGCTGTTTGGATTTGATTCCAAATTATTGTGGAGTGTTCTACGCAGTCAGGAAATCCTGGAACGCCTGCTTTCTTGCAGCTGGTGTTTATGTACTGTAGCTGTTAGCAAGCAAGAAGCTCGTCATGTGTTTTGCCACTATGCTAAAGAAAATTTTTCCTTCCACGTTGAGGAGGGCAATTCCTCTAAACTGGGAGATATTGTGAGAGTTTTCTTCTTTTGGAATGAAGATAGTTATGGCCCTACTCCATCCTGATGGAATGGACTGGGTTTTCCATGCAGTTCTCATCAGGGACCATAGGTACTTCAGCACCATAGGGCTGTTCTTATCTTATAGGGTATGCCATTTAATCCAGGTGCTGAAGCAGATCTTGCCTTCCTTACGATGACCTTGACTTCTGACCACTTGGGTGGGGAGGTGTCAAAGTAAAACATGCGTTCTGTGGGACGGGATACATGTCCTGGTGAGCCAAGGAGGGTGTCTGTTGCAGTCTGTTAGCTGTTCTTTGATGTAGTTTTGCAGCTTGAGTAAGCTGGTCTCAAGTTTTCCAGACTTCCTCTCTTCCAGGAGACTATGAGCATACCTGAAAGGGTCCTGGAAAAAACTTGCTCATGCCTTTTCTTTCCTGCCGGTTCGCTTCCTAATCCTTTTCAGCTCTTCTCAAGTTTGCCAGCCTGGATCGTAATTGACCCCTCAGAACCTTGAGACCTTTCTTCTCTGGGTCTTCAGCTTTCCGCCATGCTTTCCCGAGAAGACACCTCTCCTTTATCAACTTAAGGATTTCAATTTCCCTCCTCCCTTTCTGCTTTAGTTTCTTACCGCTCTGTGGCTTCTCTCCAAACCTCTCCCTACCTTCTTCACAGATTATGTTGCCATAGAGGTTGAGCTTTGTGGTCAGACTGCCTTTCAGAGAATTCTGGAGAATTGGAAGTAGGTCCTGCTCAAATTTCCTCCATTCTTCTCTTTTACTCGCTTTTGGCCATCTGATTTTGGCCTTCTGGGCTGGCACTTCCTTGGGCGGTTCGGTAGTAAGGGCACTGCTTCTGGTTCTAGTGGCCTGCTTATTCAATGGGCTGTGTTCCAGGTGTTGTTGGTGCTCATCCAGCTGGGAAAGAAAGTGTGCCTCTTCATGTGCACCATCTGCAACAGTGGGTTGAGAAGCACTGTGGTGCTCAACCGGGCTCTGATCTCTCCTTGTCTTACCTGACTGTGCAGTGCAAGTTTGCATCTGGTTTCTGCACCAACACTTTGCTTTGCCTTGATGGATCCGCAGGCCTCGGTTGGGTTCTGGGTGTATTTATATATATATATATATTTTTTTTTGAAACACGGCAATGTTTTAAGTTGCTAATGGACTTTTAGTTACCTACAGGTGGCAGAATAATCCACCTTGCTGTGTGGGGCAGGACGGTAGTCCACCCATCCTCCCTAGTTTTAGGTTTGTTGTGAGAATGTGATAGGCCATTTAGAGATTTCAGTTCTAGTTTTCTTAGTGCGTGATTCAGGTCCTAAATTGGGGAGGATCTCTATTATATGAGTGGTTCTGGACTTTCTACGGGTGGGGGTGGGGGGTAGTATTGTGTTTTATTATGAAGTGCGGTGTAGTGGCGGCCACTTCCTTTTCCACCACTGCAACACCCTATAAATACCAGCGGGCATCTTTATCCGGCCTCTTTGCCGATGCCCCTGCCTACTGGTTATATTGTGCATACTGTTATTAATAATGCTGAGTTCTACCATGCACCTGGCCTCGTCCTTCAAAAGGTAATTTCATACATAACACTTTGAATATTCTAATTAGCTACCTGCAGGGCTTGCACATGATTGATTGCTGCAACTCCTGGCTGCTAGTCTGTTCACGATGCTTCCGGATGTTAAAGTTTTGCCAATATCTTCAAAAGTAAAAAGTGAAACATTTTTTTTGAAAAAGGTTGAGGCGAGAGATAAATGTGTAGTTACCAAATATGTCTTTACTTTTTACTAACAATCAGTGCCCATCCGCCGGTGACTGAGCAGAGGAAGGGGGTTTATTTGAATATGGCTGCTCTCATCTCACAGTGCACCTCCCCGTCTGCCAGCGAGACCACAGTCTCACACAGCCACGTTCACATTGGTCCTCCCCTTCTCGCATCTCTGCCTCTCTTTGCCCTCTCTCTGCTGCTACCCCAAATAACTCTGCCTCAATCCTGCTGCTTCTTGGCTCCTCCCTCTTTCCCCGAGGCAGCCAAGAGTTTCAGTCTGACTGGTTAATGTTATAACCAATCAGGGTAAGCAGGAATATTTATGCAGCTACTAAAGGTCTGTCCAAGCTTGCCCGTTTCAGGGGGGAGTTACCAAACTGGAAATTCACAGCAGAAAAACACAGACTTCAGACTGTGGTGAGATTTTGCTCTTGATATGTCTTGTAAGTCACAAAAAACATGTTACAACATGTTAACAACAGAAAAAACTTGATTTGGCTGGAGCGTCACTTTAAGGGTGTTTATTATTTATCTCTGCCGTCCTCTGTCCTCATTGTGGCATCCTTATGTTGTTGAGTTATGAAGAACCGTCGCCCTGCTCATCACTTCGTTCTTATGGCCCACTGTGGGAAAAGAGCAGCAGGCTGCACCTCAGTTGGCTGAACAAATATATTGAGATCTTACCTTTTACTTCTTCATTTTTCTTATCTCTCTAGTCACTACTACAGAGTTGACGCTGCATCACTGCCCCATCAACGTTTTACTGCTAAGCTTAAGGCTGCGTGTCCACCAAATGCATGTTTTCTGCTCTGGGTGGCTACTTTCCATTCATTCTCTATGTAGACCAGCGTTTACAGCGCTGAGCACTCTCGGCGCAGAAACGTTGTCGATGGTGGACATTTTTTGTCGCGGCACTCAGGGTGCTAAGAGGTGAAAAATGTTCAACTTTTCACAGACTGCAGCTGAGCTCGTCAATGTCAGACCAAGCAGCCAATCAGACCTGCTGTGTGGGTGGGACATAGGACGCCAGTACTAGTCTGTACTCAGACTCCTGCTTTCTGTATCATCATATTTTACATCCAGAGCTGCTAGAATATGTTTCCTGTCCATTGTTATTTAGAGATTGATATTAAAAAATCAGTGGAAAGTCTGACAATAGGAAAAGCGGAAGTGCTGAGATGAGAGTGATAAGCTGTTGCTGGGATACAAGGCACAGACTTTTTTTTTTTTTCCCAGAGTGCCATGCACAAACGCTGAAAAAAAAAAAGCTCAGGGCAGTCGCCGACAAAAAATGTGTTTGTTGGACACGCGGCCCAACTCAGTTTTTCTCCATCCTGCTCAGTGTGAAACCTGACACCATCGCCAGGCTACTCCATAACTCATTTGCATACTAACGTCTGATTGGCTGTTTACTGAGGGTTCAGCCTGGGGGAACGGGGGCAGGCTTTGAAGCCCTCCACAGGGGCACGGAGCACGGAGGGAGAACAGGATTACATTTTCAGTGGATTTTTCATAACATTCATTCATTCAGCTTCTTCCACTTAATCCTTTTCGGGTCGCAGGTGGGCTGGAGCCTATCTCAGCATCTTTGGTCAGAGGCAGGGTCCACCCTGGACAGATCGCCAGTCCATCGCAGGGCCAACACAGAGAGACAGACAACCATTCACTCTCACAGTCATGCCTAAGGACAATTTAAAATCTCCAGTTTGATGCCAATTAACCTAACTTGCATGTTTTTTGGCATGTTCAAAATTTGGTTTGAGGGGGTTTGTTTGGCGAGGCATTGCCCCCTCTCGCCCCTACGTAGAACCAGCCTTGTGGCCTACCATAAAGAATTTCACAAAGATACAGGCCTTCTTTATTGGGAATTACATGCATTTGCAAAACTAGGGGTGTGCAGTAAACCCAGTTTTTTTTCATGTTTCTTCCATGACTCTTAATTGTTTGCTTGGCTCGTTCCACAAGTCCTGCAGATTGGGGGTGATGAGCCAGATGGTGTTTAATTCATATTGCTAGTTGTTACATATGAAAAATGCTGGTATTAGTAAGATGGCGGCTGGGTTGGACGTTGGTTTGACCGGGGTGGCTAACTGCCGGTTTCCAGTAGTGACGCCACTTGGGGTATAAAGGAAGTGGGCAAACGAGGCTCTGCCTCTTTCATCATGGGAGCCATCTGGCATGCAGGCGAGTGCCGTAAGCCTTTTGTATATAGTTTTGTATCCTTAAATAAAAACCTGTTAGCCAAGTCAATACTTCCTCGTTATTCCTATAATTATGGACACAACACTAGTGTCCCAGTCATTTCTTAATTACCTTATTTATAAAGTGGGCACTGTTATGTCCATAATTTAGTAAAGGAAAAGAGACTCTCACCTTAGTCAACGAAGGTTTCTTAAATAAGCCAATAACTATATTCAAGGCTTACGGCACTCTCCTGCTGGCCAGGTGGCTTCACGACGAAAGAGGCAGAGCCTCTTCCGCCCAGTCTTTTATACCTAGGACGGTGTCACCGCCGGAAACCGGTAGTAGCCACCCTGGTCTATCTCCCCACCAACCCGGCCACCATCTTACTAATACCAGCCCGTTATTAGACATAACATCCCCCCCCCAAAAAAAAAAACGCCAAGCACACAAACAACCCGCCCAAATTTATTACCCGACACACACACTACTCCAAAATATGTACAGGAAATAAATAAAACACCTATGAATTCACACAACTCAGGCTGAGGGGCTGGATTGACCACCAGCGCCCCCTATACAGCTGAGCGGATTATTCTGCCCCTTAGAACAGGGAAATGTCCCACAAAATAAAATAAGGCAGTGTTTCTAACTAAAAGCAATCCCCTCAAAACATACTGAACAATACATACAATCAAACACAAGATATACCCTACAGCCCCCCCCCCCCCCACTCCAACTCCCACCCCACCCTGGTCACACAGAGCAAAGATGAATAAAAGGGCAATTCAAATAAAATAATTCAATTAAACCGAATTCACAAAAAAAAAAAAGTAGTCAACCCAAATAATCCAGTCATCCGTGCCAGGCAAACTCCAGAAAATACAAAAGTAAATTTACACAGGGAGGCCATCAGCCAGACTAGTTATACCCCAGTATAACTCAGTTTGCTAGGGTTGAGCACGTCCAATTCAACAAAACTAGGCTCAGCAAACAATTTTATAAAATAACGGTTTCAAATAGCACATAATTTCGTAAGAAAATAGATTTACTTAACTGAGCCCCTATGGTTAAAACACACAGACAAATACCAATGAAATAATACCACACAAAGGCTCAAATTATCATAATTTCCCTTCTGTTCAGGCGTATTCACTGTTGTTTCTTTTCTTTCTTTTTTTTAATTAAATTTACCAGGGCACCAAATAGGAAAACCTAACAGAACAGGACTGAGGAAACAAGACAAACATGCAATATAAAACCTTCAGTCCCAGGATGGATCCCTCTCAAGGCGTCTCCGTCTCTTCACATCGGGGCTCCTGCTGCGTCGCCTCCTCTACACCTCTGGCAGCCTCAGATCCCTCGGACGTCTCCAGACGTGGACAGACCTGCGCCAGAAACTCCTCCATCCGACCAAGCTCCACCTGGAATCGCCTCTTGTAGTCCCACTGCTGGCGTGGACTGTGATCTTTACATACTCGAGCCTCAATCTTGGTCTTCGAGGGAGCCCACTTCCTTTTCATCAGATCACTGGTCCTGCGACTGGCCCCCGACTCCAGCGGCTCTGACTCGCAGGCTCACCTGGGTCTTCGTTTGGAGGCCGTTGCTGGGAGCGCTTTATAACAACTAGCCCCGTTTTCTCTTGGCGCTGGCGCCTCGTCCTGATGATCCTCATCGGGGTCCCGCCATGCTGTCCGGCACCCTTGTCCAGGGCAGCCTGCGTGACAGCATCGGGTCCGTCTCGAGGGGACTCCGTGTGGCACGGCGTGTGCTCTCCCAAATAAACGTTGACCATCCAGTCCTTGTCCCACACCTCAGCACCCTCCAAAGCGGGAACAGGTCGGATCCACAGTCCGTCCCCAGACCACTCCTCGCCTGAAACGTTCATAATGGAGAACCCCAAGCTGTAAAAGAGGTTGTGACCCATGATGTTAACGTCGGACATAGAGATGTAGATGCGAGCGCTGGGTGCCACACTGTCCTTATATCGGGCCTCCATCTCCACATAGCCCAATATAGCCATCCTATTCTGCCCATAACCATAAAACTCCAGTTGTTGCCTTCTAATTTGTTAGTGGGGAAACAGTCTCTCTATGGTTTCAATATTCAGGACTGAGATTCGTCGGCCTCCGTCGGTCTATGATGACCATGGAAGAGAATCCTAAACGTCTACTCTGCTGGAACAGCACCGCCTGTGGCTGAACAGGCCGATGCGCGAATGGCAGTCCCTGTCACACAGGTTGCACTTGTGGGTGGTCTCCGTGCTGCTGGGTCTGTGGTGGTTCTTCCTGCGGGTCCTTTTGTCATCTGCTGCAGCAGTCAGTCTCTCTTCACCCGCCTTGAGCTGTCTGGTCAGGGTGCCTCTCCATTTGGAGCGGTCCGTTGCAAGGTCCTCCCAGCGCTCTGTGTTGATCTCCAGGGCCTTCATGTCTCTCTTGCAGACGTCTCTAAAGCGCAGCTGTGGGTGGCCAACGTCTCTCCTGCCAGTTGCCAGTTCTCCGTAGAGGACGTCTTTGGGAATTCTGCCATCCTCCATACGGTGAACGTGGCCTAGCCAGCGGAGCCTGCGCTGCCTGAGTAGAGTGAACATGGAGGGAAGGCCGGCGCGGGACAGAACTTCTGTGATGGGCAGTTGGTCCTGCCAGGATATGTCCAGGATGTGGCGAATGCAGCGCAAGTGGAAGGAGTTCAGTCTATTTTCCTGCCGGGCGTATGTTGTCCACGTCTCACTCCCATAGAGCAGTGTGCTGATAACGCAGGCGTTGTACACTGCCATCTTCGTCTTGACAGAGAGTTTGGGATTCTCCCACACTCGTGTGGTGAGGTGAGCGAGTGTGAAGGCCGATTTTCCAATCCTCTTGTCGATCTCTGTATCAAGGGAGAGGTTGTTGCTGATCGTGGACCCCAGGTACGTGAACTGATTCACGACCTCCAGCTCGTAGTCGTCGATGGTGATGGTTTGTGGTGCTTCCGTGCCTTGCGCCAAGACGTTAGTCTTCTTCAGGCTGATGGTAAGCCCAAAGTCCTAGCATGCCTGGGAGAAGCGGTCCATCAGGGTCTGAAGCTCCTGCTGTGTGTGGGTCATGACTGCAGCGTCATCTGCGAAAACCATGTCTCTGATTAGAGCCTTGCGTACATTGGTTCTGGCTTTCAGGCGGGCGAGGTTGAAAAGCCTGCCGTCAGATCTTGTGTGCAGGTAGATTCCCTCTGTTGCTGTGCTGAAGGCATGCCTCAGGAGCATATGGGAGATTACCGCTCCCATATCCACTTAGAGCGGGACCTCGATTCCATCCAACGTTACGTTGCAGCCAATCCTTCCTGTCGTTTCTGGGAAGACAGTGTGCACAATGGTTGGAGTCTTCTGCGCAGCACCTGGATCTCTCCCACGGCTCCTGCGTTTGTAGTTTTTGCACACCCTGGCAAAATAGTTTAACAACCCGCATTTGTCACAACGCTTTCCTTTCGCCGGCACACTCTGGACTTATAGCGGTGCTCAGTCGACCTACATCCATAACATTTTGGCGTACCAAGGGCAGACCTTATCCTGACATCAGAGGCAAAATCATCCTCTCCGCACTCACCATCACAAGGGTCCAGACGCAGCGCCTCAGCACAACACGTATTCTTCTCCGGAGGGGCGCCTTCAGTTAGACCCCTCGCGATAGTCTCTGCTGCCTCGTACTGTTGAGCGAGTTCGACGGCCTCCACGAACGTCATCTCTCCTGGGTGAGTCAACAACCTGGACGGGGTCGCTGTGCAGAAAACCTGCTCCACCAACTGGTCCTGAATCATTTCGTCCTGCAGGATCCAAAATCTGCATTCCCTTGCCAGCTCTCGGAGGTTCGGCATGAATCTTTGTACGGGCTCAACCAACAGCTGGCAGCGCTGTTGAAATTGGATGCTGTTAGATCAAAAAATGAATTGATTGAGACTGAATCAATGATCAATAGGCGGTTTCCAAGTTCTGAGCCATTTTTTCTCTTTCTGATCAGAAAAAGCAGGCAATCATTCACAGCACAACATGTCTCAGAGCTTGCTCACACAAACTCCCTAACATGTGTTCAAAGATGTTGCTCCTTATACCCTGGGCAGGCGTCCCTGACCTTATCTAAACCTAAAGACGGCTGGAGCCATCTTTCCCCGAGACTGCTTCTAATCTATGGACAGCACTGAACATTCTGCTATGATCTTTACGTGACCTGGTCAAGCTAAGTCACCCTAACTTCAGGCATACAGAACACAACAGCTTGGTATGATAAAAAACCTTCGCCATTATTTACAATCTTGCTCAGCCTAATCTTACACTGAGAAACAGACATTCTTTTCAAGCTCTGAGACAATAGAAAAACACAGAGAATCAGACATTGGCTCATTATATGCACCAGATACAATTATAATATAAAATAGAATAATACAGCATTAAAATCATATAGAATAATCAATGAAACCTGAAAATATCCTATCATTACCCCCCTTTGATGCTTAAAAAGCATCAGAGATGAAACACTATGGCTTCTAAAACCTCATTGGGCAGCTCGCTAAGTTCCGGTGCATTTTATGCTAAAGCATTTTATTGCAAAAGATCCTTATGTCATGCGCTGGCCCTCACGAGCCAGCATAAGACGCACACAGAGTCACCAGTGAGTTTTTCAGTGAGTTTATTTACGGTGAAAAGGTGTTAACACAAGCTGCTGAGATAATGACAGGAGTCTTCACCTAACAGGAGGCATAGGGCAATACAGCACACTATAGGTCCAGAACAGGAGACAGTCACACACAGACAGGCTTGGCAATAATTACACGCAGGCTGCTAAGGCAGGGACTTACAGAACAATTCACGCCGGGAGGAATAAGGCTAGAACAGCACACTTACTGGTACCGGGGAATGACGGTCAAGCCCAAAGTAGCCGAGGTGTGAAAACAGTCCAGGCATCCGCAACATGACGGTGGGTGAACAGGTAAGTGATCAGTTAAACGACCAGGTTGGCGATCAGACACTGCTGCGTCCTACCGACGCCAGTGCTGGGCTTAAATTGACGAAGCACTAATGACACTGATGACACTCAGCTGACCGACCGTTGACAGGCGGAAGCCCCACCGAGCACTTTCACAATAAGAGCCCGGAGAGGCCAGAATACCGCCCGCAGCTGTCAAGGCCGTCAGCGAGACATAGCTTAGCCCGAGCGCGACCAGAACTGACGCTCGGGTCATAACAGTACCCTCCCTCCACGGGCGGACTCCGAACGCCCCAAGGAACCACCCTGCCCCCCCGCCCCCCCAAGGTGGGAGGTTGGGGGACAGGTGCGGAGGGAGAGAAACCAACCCAAGAACAAGACAAAAACCAGACAAGAAAACCATACAAGAAATACATGGGAACACACGATAATTATGGAAACCAACAAGAAATAAATACAAACACATGACTCTGAAAAAAAAAAAACAAAGGAAAGAAATACATGACTAACCGTGGAAACAAAAGAAATACGCGCCAAACACGGCGACCATGAAAAAACAAACACCCGAGACCAAAAATACAAGTAAACCCCTGGAAACTATGAACAAAAACCTCCATACTATAGCCCCTCAAGAAGGAGTGGAGAACAAAACAATAGCAAAACAAAACCAAACTAAGTACTGCAAAACACATGGGGCAAACCAGATTGCCCTGACCTAACTTGGCTATGGCAAGACTATGGCTTTCCCAGAAAAAAAAAACATGAGGCAATCCAAAATTGCTCTGACTTGACTAAGACTACGACTGTGGCTCACAAGAAAAAAGAAACAAGAGGCAATCAAAAATTGCTCAGACCTGACTATGACTGTGGCTTACAAGAAAAAAGAAACAAGAGGGAATCAAAAATTGCTCAAACATGACTATGACTGTGGCTTACAAAAAGAACAAGAGGCAACCTAAAATTGCTTAGACTTGACTACGACTATGATTACGTGAAACAACAAAAATTGCTAGACGTACTAAACATGACTTGGCACCGTATGGGCACACAGAAAGTCCCACAGTACATGAACAGTCCTGTGGCCTGCCCCAGTCCCATGCCCCCAGAAATAAGTCCTCTGGTGGCCGAACCAGGTCACCCCGTAACACACACAGTTTATTGGGTGGCCAACCCAAGATGCCGAACGCTCCAAGCAGTTCCTCAGGTGGCCGACCCACATCCCACAACCAACAGGACCGTGGAGGGATTGCATGCAGCCACTCACCTGAAAACAACAAAACAGGAGAGCGCCGATCTGCCAAACAAAACCCACTAATGGCCCCCAGCTGGTGGCTCCTGAGAGGGGGACAACCAAAAACCTGGACCCCCTCGAATCCTGATTGGGTCGCAGCCGCACCTGCGCTGGACCCCCACTGGACCTCGTCGGACCCCGAATGGGTTACAGACACACCTGAGTCGGAACCCGACTGAACCTCGTCGGACCCCGATTGGGTAATCGCTGCACCCACGTTGGACCCCGACTGGGTCACCTCAGCCCATGCGTTGGACCCCGACTGGGTCAGGACGGGCCCCGATTGGGTCACCGTTGCACCCACGTTGGACCCCGACTGGGTCACCTCGGCCCACACGTCGGACCCCGACTGGGTCAGGACGGGTCCCGATTGGGTCACCGCTGCACCCACGTTGGATCCCAACTGGGTCTCCTCGGCCCACGCGTTGGACCCCGACCGGGTCTCCTCGGCCCACGCGTCGGACCCCGACTGGGTCAGGACTGCTCCGGCAACGACCTCCATCTCCGAACCTGGAACCCCCAGTCCCGTGGCCTTGACTGGCTCCGGACCGGTAACGCTGTGGAGGTGCTCAGAAAACCAGGGAGGACCGGGATCAGTTCCACCGGCAGCGCCAGAGCCCAGCGAGACGAGCTCGGGTGCAGTGGACGGCTGCCCCTCACTCGCCTCCCCATGAGGCAGGCAAAAAGGCTCTAACACACCATACAGGAAAACAAGAAAGAGCACTTGCCTGCACTCGGGCTCTGGAGCAGTCCAGGACTTCGCCGATTCAGGTTCAAGGAGAAGCTCGTCGTCGGGCTCCCACTCGGCTGCGTCGGGTTCCACAGCCGGCCTGATAGTCTCTGCAGCTGGATCCTCACGCGCTGGCGTCCACGCCAATAACCCGTATGGCATGGGGGCAGAGGACCCTGGACCTGCTGACTCGGGCTCCATCCCTGAGGAACCCTGGGGACGCTCTCTTGTCGACTCTGGCTCCTCACTGCAGTCCGTTCTGCTCTGTCCAAAGCAAGGCTGCAGAGCCGGGATATTTCCCAGAGCTGCAGGCCTCCCCCTCGTTCGACGGCGTGGGACTGACGCCGAGGACCGCTCCGCAGGAGGAGACACAGAGGCAGCAGGTTTAATACAAGTGGCTACAGCTGGGAAAAGTGACTCAGGGAGCTGCAGACCCCGAGCTTCACCCCCAGCAGTCAGACAAGACAGATCACTATTATCAAAAGAAAAGTGAACTTGGACTTGCCTGTCTCCCGGGGGGAGGATGTTGTCAGCTGTAGCGGACGTTGCTCCTTCCCTCGCTCGCTGGATGGTAAAAAAGGATCCAAGAACGGAGCCCACCGGCACAGGACTCAGCTCACTCTCAGCAGCTGGCTGGTTGAGGGGGTCATCCCGGCGGCCCGGAACTGGATCCGGAGCAGGAGCTTGCCGAAGATGCGCCCTGCCGTGACGCCGACCCCTTCGCCGGCCCTCAGATGGTGCGAACTCCCGAAACGGATTGAAGGCAGGATCAGGATCCATAGGCGAAGAGCAGGTGTGCCTCTTCACCTGCTTCATGCCGCGTTCCTCCTCCATCATCAGGAATATTTCGCGTTGTGCGGCGATGTCCTCCCTCCTCGCGTCGACTTCCGGGTGGTTGGCGTAGCAGGGAGAGAGATTACAGAGAACATCTTCGGCGGCGTCCAGGTACCAATGTATGCCGTGGTCATAGTCCAACAGGGAAGCGGAGATGAGCAGCTCATCCACGGCTTCCAAAACACTCATCAGCACGTGGCTCTTCGGTGACGGCATTCCTCACATACACAGGACCCAGACAGGGAAAAGCAACGTCCAAAACTCAAACTCACTGGTGAATAGCGTCTCAGGTTGGCGTCACCGTAAACGCTGTTTTGGCAGCAGTGTACTGTCATGCGCTGGCCCTCACGAGCCAGCATAAGACGCACACAGAGTCACCAGTGAGTTTTTCAGTGAGTTTATTTACGGTGAAAAGGTGTTAACACAAGCTGCTGAGATAATGACAGGAGTCTTCACAGAACAGGAAGCATAGGGCAATACAGCACACTATAGGTCCAGAGCAGGAGACAGTCACACACAGACAGGCTTGGTAATAATTACACGCAGGCTGCTAAGGCAGGGACTTACAGAACAATTCATGCCGGGAGGAATAAGGCTAGAACAGCACACTTACTGGTACTGGGGAATGACGGTCAAGCCCAAAGTAGCCGAGGTGTGAAAACAGTCCAGGCATCCGCAACATGACGGTGGGTGAACAGGTAAGTGATCAGTTAAACAACCAGGTTGGCGATCAGACACTGCTGCGTCCTACCGACGCCAGTGCTGGGCTTAAATTGATGAAGCACTAATGACGCTGATGACACTCAGCTGACCGACCGTTGACAGGCGGAAGCCCCACCGAGCACTTTCACAATAAGAGCCCGGAGAGGCCAGAATACCGCCCGCAGCTGTCAAGGCCGTCAGCGAGACATAGCTTAGCCCGAGCGCGACCAGAACCGACGTTCGGGTCATAACACCTTACTCGCTTTTTAATAAGGAAAGTCTGCCATCGGATCCACTGCCACTCCCGAGCACTGCTGGAATGTTTCATTTCCTGGGGAGCATGTGAGGATAATACCTTTTATTTCAAAAAAGAAATCAATCATCTAATTAAGTCATAAAAGGGAGAAATTAAACCAGTGATGGTGATTAACCATAAATTGAGATGAATAGTGTATGTATTTGTTGTTCTATGTGTCAGTATATTAGCAGTGATTTAATACTTATATGTAAATGTAACTTCAATAAAGAACATTAAAAAATGACAAAACAATTATACGTGTAAAAACCATATGTGTATGTTTGTATTAGAGATCTATGTGTGCTTGCATCCTAACCTATGTGTATTAGCACCTTAATGCGAAACTGCAACAAGGTATCAACAATCAAACAACAATCAATACAGTAAAACTGTATACTGGCTAAATAGTGATTAGTAACACAGTGGTTTCAAATACAACATATATTAAAACAGAACATAAACAGGATAAAGTGAAAAATCTCAAATAAGGATAATACAACTTCTCTGAACTTCAAGGCATATTTGATTACTCTTTTAACTCAGTACATTACAAATTCACATCATGAACATACATCTCCTTTCTGTTTTCTGCATGTCAGTCATACTTTTTTTTTTCCACAATATCTTTATTGAACCTTTTTTTTTTTTAACAAACATGATACAAACAATCAAACACTAACACTAAAGTACTACAAAAAAAAAATGCACTAAAAACACCAACAACCACCAACAAAATCAAGTCTTCAACAATGCTCCTCTGTTTAGTCTAGACAATCCAATACATAAGTATACATATTATGTTCACCAGTTTGGAATTTACAAGGTCCACACACATCATTCACCTTCTTCTTCAAGAGTTATGTTTAAATTTTTTACATAATCAATAAAAGGTCTCCATATATTCTCAAACACAATTTCCTTTGATTTCAGTATATATGTTATTCTTTCTAATGGAAGGTTTGTTAACATCTGTCTTAACCACTGAGTCACATCTGGTCTATGAGTCTTTTTCCATAATAGTGCAATACATTTTTTGGCATTAAGCAAACTGAGGTCTATGAATGTTCTTTCACTTTTATTAAAATTATGCTTTTCTGGGTACAGACCCAACAAAAACAGTTTAGGATTCAATATGATTTGTTTTGAAATTATTTTTTCAATTGTTACCCTCACCTCTTCCCAAAACATTCTTATTAATCTACATTCCCATAAACAATGAAATAGGGTTCCTTTACTTTCCATGCATTTTGTGCATGTATCTGGTATATTTTTGTTATATCTATTTAACTCCTCCGGTGTAACATACATCCGCATTATCCATTTGAAATGTATCAATTTAAGGCGTGCATTTATTGATTTGGTTTGAGCTTCTGTACAAGCCAATTCCCATTGTTCCTCTGAAATTTCAATTTGCAGATCTTCTTTCCAGTAGTTTAATCTTTTCAGTGAATTTTCACTTGAAGATAGTGTCAATGAGTTATAAAACTCTGAAATAATACCCTTTCTTTTACTATCTTTCATCATCATTTTTTCCAAGGATGAATAAATAGGTCGAGTGAGAGCTTTATTTTGATTTGATCGAATAAAGTTTCTAAGTTGAAGATATTTAAAAAAATGTGTTCTATTGAGATTAAATTTGATCCTCAGCTCTTCAAAAGACATTATGTTGTCTGCACATGGCAAATATAAATCCTGAATCTTTTGTATCCCTTTTAAATTCCATACTTTAAATACAGCGTCCGCTCTCCCTGGTTTAAAATATTGATTACCCCATATTGGACTAAATTGTGACAATAACTGTGGTTCTTTTAAATAGTTTTTAGCTTCACACCATATTTTGATCATATGCTTTACAAATGGATTTTTAACTTGTTTTTGTAATTTTTTTGCCGAATCTGAGTATATGAATATGGGAAGAGGTAAAGGTAAATTGTATGATTCCATTTCAGTCCAGTGAGGGAGATCATTTGATGAAAAATAATATGTCATAGACCTCAGTTGTGCCGACCAATAATACAACATAAAATTTGGACATTTCAGACCTCCACGATCAAATGGTAAATATAATAAAGACAAACGTAATCTAGCCCTCCTGTTGTTCCATATAAATTCCACTAACTTTTTTTTTATTCTTGAGAATAGATCTAAAGGTGGTGATAAGGGAATGTATTGAAATAAATAAAGTATTTTAGGTAAAATATTACTTTTAAGTATATTGATTCTCCCGATCATCGACATTGGTAGTGACATCCATCTCTGAGTTAACTCATTGATATCTGACATTAAGGCTTCATAGTTGACACTGGCGACTGATTCTAGCTTAGGCATAATATGGATTCCTAAATATTTAAACTGATTTACAACATTGAATTGATTTACCTCAGGGGCTGGGTAATTTCTCTGGGTCTCATTTAGCATTAATATTGAAGATTTAGTTTTATTTATTTTATATCCTGATATTTCCCCAAAATTCTTTATTAAATTCAACAAGGTTGGAATTGATTTTTTTAGATTCGACATAAACAAAATTATATCATCGGCGTACAGGGAGATTTTATGTTCTGTTGGTCCAACTTTAATTCCATATATTTGTGAATGTAAATGTATCGCTATCGCTAAAGGTTCAATTGCCATAGTAAACAGTAAAGGTGAAAGTGGACAGCCTTGTCGACATCCTCTATTGATTTTTATTGGTTTTGAAATATTGTTATTTGTTAGGATTTCTGCTGTAGCATTATTGTATATTATTTGAACCCATTTTATGAAATTATTTCCAAGTCCAAACCTTTGTAGGACTTCAAAAAGAAAGGGCCATTCAACTCTATCAAAGGCCTTTTCGGCGTCCAATGATAGGAGAGCTGTATCCGGTGCTTCTTTATTAAAATAAATAATATTAAATAGTCTTCTTACATTATGGAAGCCTTGTCTACCCTTTATAAAGCCATTCTGATCTCGATTAATAATATTTGGTAAAATTTCTTGTATTCGTCTTGCTAAAATTTTACAGATTATCTTAAGGTCGGCGTTTAATAGGCTTATTGGTCTCATATTTTCACATTTATTAGAGGGCTTACCTGGTTTTGGCAGCAGTATAATTAAGGCATTATTTATGTATGATGGTAAATTATTATTTTGAAATGCTTCTAAAACCATTTCCAAAAAAGGTTTTATTAATTTATTCTTAAATTTTTTATAAAGGTCAACTGGAAGACCATCTGGTCCTGCACTTTTTCCTGATTTCATATTATCAATGGCTAGCCCAACTTCTTCTTGACTAATTTTAGACTCCAATATCTCCCTGTTTTCATTTGGAATACACGGTATAGATAGTTCGTTCAAAAACCCATTTAGTTTTGTTAAATCAGGTTCATTTTTGGTATCATATAATTTTTCATAGTAATCTCTAAAGGCTCTATTAATTTCTAAAGGATCTATAACTACCTGTCCGTTACTTATAATACTGGTAATTGGTGTTTTAATTTCCAATTGTTTAATCTGCCATGCTAATAATTTTCCTGATTTTTCACCTTGTTCATAAAAAGATTGTTTCAATCTTAGAAGACTCGAGGCAGCTCTATTCGCTGATTTTTTGTCGTATTCAGCTCTCAAAATCAGTAATTCATTCTCCAACCTTGGGTCACTTCCTGCATACACTTTTTCCTGAAGACTTTTTATTTTATGTTCCAATTTAGCTCTCTCCTCTCGAGTCTTCTTAGATTTTGATCCTGTATAACTAATAATATGTCCCCTAATAAAAGCTTTGAAAGCCTCCCACTTTACACATGCTGATGTTTGTGTAGTATTGATGTCAAAGAACTCGTCTATCTGTTTTTCTATATACTTGACAAATTCCTCATCCTGAAGCCATTTATGCTGAAATTGCCATCTACCTGATTCCTTTGTCAATTTTTTATCTACATATATTAGACAACAGGGTGCATGATCAGAGATCACGATGTTATCATAAAAGCAGTTTTGAATCTTGGACCTTAATTCTGTGGAAATCAAAAAATAATCTATACGTGCGAATGTCTTGTAGGTACTGGAATAACAAGAATAGGCTTTAACTTGTGGTTTCATTTCTCTCCATATATCTAACAATCTCAATTCTTTCATAAAATGATTAATAGTCATCCTACATCCAATGTGCGTACAATCCAGTCCTGTTGATCTATCCACACCTGGATTCAATGTACAATTAAAATCCCCTGCTATTATATGTTGCCCTGTAAGTGATGATAAGATGAGAAATAAATTAGCAAAGAACTTCTGATCATCTATATTGGGACCATATAAGTTCACAAGATTTATATTTTCTAATAGCAAAGAACCTTGAATGATTACATATCTTCCAAATTTGTCTCCAATTACATTTTTCACTTGAAAAGGAACTGATTTATGTATGAGAGTCATAACTCCCCTGGCTCGGGATGAAAATGAAGAGGTGAATACACTTCCCTGCCATCTACTCCTAATTCTTTTAACATCCTCCTCTATCAGATGAGTTTCTTGTAAAAACACAATTCTTGAACCCATGTCCTTTATTTTATTCATAACTTGTTTAAGTTTTTTTAAATTTTGTAGACCTCTGCAATTCCATGAAGTTAAATTAAGATTAACACTTTGGTCCATGATCAATAGAGAGTTTGGGATTACCTTGCAGTGTAAACATGCTCATACAGAGAAGCAAAAACATGAGTGGTTGAACATTCATCCTACAAACTACACACAAACAAATTTCCCCTTCCCACACTTGTGGCAAACCCCCCAAAATCAAAAGAAAAATTCTGTCTCCCGATATAGCCATCGACCGTTCCACACCCACGGGGAACAGCCTAAGCCACTCCTTCTTCATCCTCCCAATCACCCTAACTCTACTGCTTTTAATGACGTAACATTAACTCTCCTCTGTAGTTTTCCAACTTAACTCCAAAATTTTTAACAACTTTGTACATCATAGTTTTTTTTTTTTTGTTTTGTTTTTTTAATATATAATACAATCTATATTTTGTAAACTTACTATTTACTTCAAGTCAGTCAGATGCCTTTTTTTTTTCAAGTCAGTCAGATGCCTGTGCAAATGCTTAATTATTCTACCTTATATTTTGTTCATGCTTAGCTCCCACCAGTCTCTTCTTCTTCTTTGATCTTCTTGATGAACTCCTGCGCCTCCTCTGGGGTCTTGAAGATGTGGGTTCTGCCCTCATACGTGGTCAGCAGTCTCGCAGGATAGATTACACCATGACGAATCCCAAGGTTGCGCAGCTCCTTACGTACGGGATCAAACTGCTTCCTCAATTGCTGGATTCCTGTGGCCAAATCTGGGTAGAACCGCACCTGCTGGTCCTGGTGTTTAATCTCTCCTTTAGCACGTGCAGCGTTGAAGATCTTCATCCTGTCTCTGTTGCTAAGAAACTTCATAATTAAGGTCCTCGGCGGTCCCTTATCTCTCCGTGGGCCAATACGATGTGCTTTTTCCAGAACCACTGCTGATTGCAACTCCTCCCTGCCCAGCACCTCCGGAATCCACTTTTCCAGAAAGGAACATACGTCCCGACCTTCTGATTCCTCTGGAAGACCCACCAGCCTCAAATTATTCTGTCTCGACCGAGATTCCAAATCCAAAATATTATCTTCCAGAGATTAATTTTTTTTTTCCAAAGTGCGCACCTTTAATTGAAGACGGGTGACGTCATCTTCAGCACTAGCGAGACGGAGCTCCATCTGCGCCGTTCGTTCTACACAGTCACCCAATTCCTTTCTTATTCCTTCCAACGCTGTCATAATCCCATCAAATCTAGAGGAAAAGTCCGCTCTCATTGAACTCATGGCAGCCATCAGCGCATCTGCGCCTCCCCCCGCAGACATCGCACCGCTGCCAGCCTCCTCCGCCATATATGGAGTTTTGTTTGCTGCGTCACAGACCTGAAAGTCTGTTAATTTGGACTGTTTCGGCGGCTCGCTTTTTCCTTTTCCTGGTTTTCCAGCCTTAGGCTTCGCCAACATATCCTCGCCCAAATGCTGGGATACGTTCTGTCCCAAATGAGAGAGTTATTTGCCGATTTTTTTTCTCCAGGAGCAGAGCAGAGCGAGACACGTCCGTCCTACGTGGCAGCCATAACCGGAAGCCGTCAGTCATACTTTTACTCTGTACTCATAAAACATTAAGCCGGTGTTGTTTCCCCATCATCTCCAGCGGTGGCCTCGTGATATAACACTAAATTCACATGAACAAGTTTCAGCATCATATCACGGATGCAAGGAATGAAACATGAAAAGATCAAAAGTATCACTACAAAAATCATCACCAAGTTTATGACAAGACCCCTCCATGAGGAAAACAACCAGTTTAACCAGTGCGATGAGTCATTAACATTATCCTTAGCTCCAGCAGTCTGCAAAGCAGTCAGATTACGTATGGCTGAGGCAATGACATCTCCATCTGCATCATGTGAAGGTATAAAGGTGCAACAGTACTGACCTACAATTGCGCACACCCCCCCACGGGCAGCAGTCAACTGATCAAGTATCGTTCTATTCTGTGTTGCTACAAGTCTTATAGCAGTCATTTCCTCCTTTTCACCTTTCCAGGCAGCTAAGGAAAAATTCACAAAAGACTGTAGTCTATAATTAAGAGTCTCAATCCACAAGGTGTTTTTTGCCACTCCCACCCAAGGGAATAGCGATCGAACTACCTTTTGACCTGTAGTAAGTATCTTGAACTGCTCTGGCACGTCCCTACCCCAGATGGAATCATGTGGTGTGAAAATGGCATCCTGTGATAGGTCTCTCTTCCCTCTGCTCGCCTGACCTCCTGACATAATCAGGGTGTTGTCAGTCACAAAAATGGGGGCACAGGTTCCTGCCCAGTTCATAGGCAGATGGGAATACAGCGTTGACAGCTGCGTCTGACACTCATCGCGTCAGAGTACTTTTTTCTCCATTTTTGTTTGTTTTTTTTATTGTTTTTATTGATTTCATTTTTTTTATCCGTTTGTTGTTATTAGTTTTTATTTACTGTTACCTCGGTATTGGCCTCGCCTAAAAGTCTGTTCGGACGCACGAGTAGCTGTTTTTGGCTAGCTGCGGGCTACCCATCTCAGCGTCTGGAACGCCATGGCTCCTTCTCCGTCATGTACCCGCTGTTAATCGCTCCTCGATAAGGTCTGTGAACTGGAAACGAGGCTCTCCAATCTTTACAAGATTCGGGAGGCCGAAGACCACATCGACACCATCATTCTCGGGCGATCATTGGCTCTGGCCACTGCCTCGCAGCTGGTGGAAACTGCTACTTATTTGGGTGAACTCAGCGCGTCTCCACCTACCTCCACACCTGCTCCAGCACCTGCTCTAGCCTCCACAGCCTCCGCAGACGTCCATGACCTCAGCAACAAACACTGGTTTCGTCTCGGGGCTAAACCAAAAGCTTCGCTTGGTCCCTCTCATCCTCCATCTGCGCCCTGAACCTTGGTTCGACCAGCTAATATCCATCGTCGATCGACCAGAATGGGCCACGCCTCTTCTCTTCCCGTGTCCTTGGATAACAGATTTGATATCCTTTCCCTGGAGGATTTTCCCCACCTGGACGCTGGACGCCCACCCGTGGACACCTCTCGTCCTCCCTCCTTTCCTTCAGTGGCGGCTCATGTCTGCAAACCCCAGATAAAGACCACCCAGGGTTTGTCAAATTACACACCTGCTCCAGATAGAAGAAAAGAGCGCATCTCCCCACCGTCGCAACAGCATCATCCTCTTCACAATTCCTCTCCACATCAGAATCCACCGACAACGCCCCCCCCCCCCCCACCGACGACGCTGGTAATTTGTGACTCGATCGTGAGGAACGTCAGAAGCAGGTACTGTGTGACTCGATTTTTCCCCGGGGCTAGATTCTCTGATATTGAGGCTCTTATCCCTGACCTGCTGAATGAATTCCCTCACGTACAAACTGTCGTTGTGCATGTGGGATACAATAACATCCCAGATGAAGCATCTGAGATTTTAAAAAGTGACTTCAGGAGCCTTCTGTCCACTCTTATGAACGGTGGCAGACGTGCGCTCATCTCTGGGCCTTTGGCACCTCTCAGGTGAGGCTGTAATCGTTTTAGCAGAACACTCAGTCTTAATTCTTGGCTGTGTTTTACTTGTCCTATTTTTAACATTGGTTTTATTGACAATTTTAACTTATTTTGGAACCGCCCATCACTTATGAGGCCTGATGGCATCCACCCAAATAGGCTTGGTGCACGTGTTTTAAGAGACAATCTTCTATTCTATTCGGTGTTTTGTGGTACAGTGACTGAAACTTGGTGTGTTTACTCACTCTGAAGTTTCTGGGTTTGCCAAACTGCCCTTTTTTGGTTCTGTTCCCACGTATTGTATCGATCCCATTAACTCAGGTGGTCTTTACCATTTGGATCAGCCTTTGATTTATAATCCTTCAGAGATTGAGTCCGTCTCCCGTTGCCCTAAATATTGTAACCCAGGACAAATACAACACAACCTGAAAAACACACGGACTTCTGCAGCTCCTCCTCTTCCACTACCTTTCAACCTTGCCCCTGTCTCCTCCCTTAGGGAACCTTTTTCTACTCCCTCTAAAGTTAATAAAAAGTAAAAAAAAAAATAAATGCATAAACTTCCCAGATTGATTAAACAAAATGTTGGTAAAATTCTAATCCAGCCTCAAGTCCCTAAAATTAATAAAATTAATAATTTGGCCTCTGTTCCCCCCCCCCCCCCCAAAAAAAAAAGTTATTAAACATTAGATCTCTATCTTCTAAGTCTCTTCTGGTCCATGATCTATTAATCGATCACCAGATCGATCTATTATCCCTCACAGAGACCTGGCTTGGGCTTGATGATTAGGTTGGTTTGAGTGAATCAACTCCCTCTGGGTATTTAAACTGTCATAACCCCAGAGGTTCTGGTCGTGGTGGTGGAGTGGCGGCAATTTTCCATTCTAAATTACTAGTTAATGTTAAGCAGAAATTATGTTATAATTCCTTTGAAGGTTTGGTCCTCAGTGTGGGGCCTGTGGCAATCTTGGCTTAAACCCAATTCTCTTTGCCATAGTTTATCCTCCTCCCACGGCCTATTCAGAGTTTCTATCAGAATTTGCCGAATTTTTAGCTTATTTAATGCTAAAAACCTATAGAATAATTATTGTAGGGGACTTTAATATACATGTTGATGTTGAGAGTGACTGTCTTAATAAGGCATTCAATTCAATTTTAAACTCAATGGGGTTTTCCCAAAAAGTAAAAAATTCTACCCATTATTTCCACCATACGTAGGACCTTGTTTTGACTTGTTTTTGATTTTTGATTTCATTATCTCTGTTCACTTATTTCCTAAAGAAAAATATTACTACAGCAGATGTCTTTCTGATGATGTTGTTGCTAAATTTTTGCAGATTGTCTCCTCTATGCCATGGGTCAACACAACAGAAACACCTGAAATAAGTGATGGAGAGTCTGCTCCATTCGTGATTGATAGCATGGTTGATGGTGTTACTGCCTCTCTGCATCGGACTCTAGAGTTGGTAGCCCCTTTTAAAAAAGAAAAAGACTAACCAGAGATTTCTTACTCCTTGGTTTAACTCAGAAACTCGTGGCTTGAAACAGAAGGCTCGTCAATTGGAAAGAAAATGGCGTTCAACTAATTCAGATGAATTCTACTTGGCGTGGAGAAATCATCTCTTAATCTACAAAAAATCTCATAGAAAAGCTAGATCAAGCTATTATTCTGCATTAATAGAAGCAAACAAGAATAACCCCAGGTTTCTCTTCAACACTATAGCCAGGCTTACAAAGAGCCAGGACTTGGTCAATCCTTGCATCCCCCCTGAGCTTTCTAGTCAGGACTTTCTGAACTATTTCAATCTTAAAATTTTATCTATTAGAGATGAAATTAGTCAGATTCTTCCTACCGTAAACTCTAGTACATTAACTACTGCAGCTCCTTCAATTGATATCTGCTTGGATAGATTTACTCCAATTGACCTCTTCGAGTTGGATAGGGTAGTTTCCTCTTCTAAGCCCTCATCTTGCCTTCTGGACCCTATTCCTTCCAAGTTATTTAAAATTATTTTCCCAATTATTAGTAGCCGTATTCTTCTTATCATTAATTCTTCTTTAAAGAAGAATTAATGATATTAATGCTCCTAAAGAGAATTAATGCTCCTAAAGGTCAGGATGACAAAGCCCTTTGTCAGAGACTGTCCCAACACTATGCCCGTTTTGACACCTCGTCATCTGTGTCCAACTCCCCCCTCCCTCCAGCTCCACAGCCTCCACATTCCCTACTTCATTTAAGGCACCACCCCCCCCCTCCCCTTATCATCAGTGAGCAGGATGTGCTCAAACAGTTCTCCAGACTGAACCCGCGCAAGGCCCCCGGCCCAGACGGCGTGTCTCCCTCCACCCTGAGACTCTGTGCGAAACAGCTGGCTCCTGTATTCACAGACATTTTTAACACCTCCCTTAAGTTATGCCACGTGCCATCCTGCCTCAAATCCTCCACCATCATCCCTGTCCCCAAGAAGCCACGGATCACTGGACTTAATGACTACAGACCTGTAGCGCTCACCTCTGTAGTCATGAAGTCCTTTGAGCGCCTGGTCCTGTCCCACCTCAAGTCCATCACCACCCCTCTCCTGGACCCGCTGCAGTTTGCCTACCGAGCCAACAGGTCTGTAGACGATGCAGTCAACCTGGCCCTCCACTCCATCCTGCAGCACCTGGACTCCCCGGGAACCTACGCCAGGATCCTGTTTGTGGACTTCAGCTCCGCATTCAACACCATCCGCCCCGCTCTGCTCCGGGACAAGCTGTCCCTGCTCAACGTGCCTGACTCCCTCTGCAGGTGGATCATCGACTTCCTGACGGACCGGAGGCAGCATGTGCGGCTGGGAAAGACTGTCTCAGACTATACTAGCATCAGCACCGGATCACCCCAGGGCTGTGTACTTTCCCCCCTACTCTTCTCCCTTTACACCAACTCCTGCACCTCCAGCCACCAGTCTGTCAAGTTGATCAAGTTTGCGGACGACACCACCCTCATCGGGCTCATCTCCAACGGCGACGAGTCCGCCTACAGGAGAGAGGTGGCCCAGCTGGCGTCCTGGTGCAGCAATAACAACCTGCAGCTGAACGCTCTGAAGACAGTGGAGATGATTGTAGACTTCAGGAAAGTCACTACTCCTCTGCCCCCCCTCACCCTCTCAGGCTCTCCCATCACCACTGCTGATTCCTTCCGCTTCCTAGGCACTACCATCACCAGGGACCTCAAATGGGAGCTGACCATCAGCTCACTCATCAAAAAAGCCCAGCAGAGGATGTTCTTCCTGCGGCAGCTGAGGAAGCTCAAGCTACCCACCAAGATGTTAGTGCAGTTCTACACAGCCATCATCGAGTCCATCCTCACCACCTCCATAACCGTGTGGTACGCAGGAGCCACTGCCAGGGACAGACTAAGGCTGCAGCGCGTCGTGCGCACTGCTGAGAAGGTGATCGGCTGCAAGCTCCCATCTCTCCAGGATCTGTACATCTCCAGGACCCGGAGGCGTGCTGGCCGGATCATAGCCGATCCCTCACACCCTGGTCACGTACTGTTTGCCCCCCTCCCCTCTGGTAGAAGACTTCGGTCCATCCAGACTAAAACCTCCCGTCACATGAACAGCTTCTTCCCCTCTGCCATTAGACTGCTGAACACTAAGTGACTCTCGTGCACCATGTACAGCAGCTCAACCAGACTCATGTCAATCATCACTGTTTTCTTCCTGCATTACCGACTGCACTATATAGTTCTCCACAGTATCTGCTGCTGGCTAATATATATTTTAACTGTTGACCAGTATCACTTAATCTTATCCTACACTTTATTACATGTATAGTTTATTTCTCTTATCATGTTTAATGTTGCAGCATTGTACCGAGACAAATTCCTAGTTTGTGTACTACATGAACAATGGCAATAAACCTGATTCTGATTCTGATTCTGATTCTGAACTCTGGGTTATGTTCCACTGGCTTTTAAAACTGCTGTAATTAAACCTTTACTTAAAAAACCGACGCTCGATCCTGGAGTTTTGGCCAATTATCGACCAATCTCTAATTTGCCTTTCATTTCAAAAATCTTGGAAAGAGTTGTTGCTGTGCAATTATCTGACCATTTGCAGGGAGTTGGTTTGTTTGAGGTGTTTCAATCTGGGTTCAGAGCTCATCACAGCACTGAAACTGCCTTAGTGAAGGTCTCTAATGACCTCCTGACTGCATCTGATAATGGACTTGTCTCTGTTCTTGTCTCTGTTCTTGTTCTTGTTCTCTGTTCTTGTTCTTTTAGATCTCAGTGCAGCCTTTGACACTATCGATCATGCCATTCTACTTGATAGATTGGAATACTTTGCTGGACTCAGTGGAACTCCGTTGCAGTGGTTTAGATCTTATTTGTCTGATAGATTTCAGTTTGTCCATGTCAATGATGGATTTTCTTCCATCTCTAAGCTCACTCACGGAGTTCCACAGGGATCTGTGTTGGGCCCTACTCTTTTTAGTCTATATATGCTCCCGCTTGGCAATATCATCAGAAAGCACTGTATATATTTTCATTGTTACGCTGATGACACACAACTATACCTGTCAATGAAACCCGATGATTGTGATCAGTTGGCCAAGCTAGATGCCTGTCTTAAGGACATCAAAGCTTGGATGACTTGTAATTTTTTACTATTGAACTCTGATAAGACTGAAGTCATTGTTGTTGGCCCAAAACATCTTAGAAATTCCTTTTCAGATTATGCCCTTAATTTAGATGCTGCCACTCTCACTCTGAACAGTTGTGTGAGGAACCTTGGAGTGATTTTTGATCTGGATTTGTCCTTTAATTCACATATTAAAACTGTTTCTAGGACCGCCTTATATCATCTGCGCAATATTGCTAAGATCAGGAGCATCTTGTCTCTGGGTGATGCTGAGAAACTGATTCACGCCTTTGTCAGTTCACGATTAGATTATTGTAATTCGCTATTATCTGGTTGTCCTAGAGTATCTTTCAAAAGTCTTCAATTGATTCAAAATGCTGCTGCTATAGTTTTATCTGGTTCTAGAAAAAGAGATCATTTTCCCCCGGTTCTGTCCTCCCTCCATTGGCTTCCCATTGAATTCAGAATCAAGTTTAAAATCCTTCTTCTTACTTTCAAAGCTCTTAACAATCTGGCCCCCCAATATATAAAAGATCTGATATTATCTTACCATCCTAACAGGGCATTACACTCCCAAAATGCTGGCTTACTTGTGGTGCCCAGAATCTCCAAAAGTACGGTCGGAGGCAGAGCCTTCTGCTACCAAGCCCTTTATCTCTGGAACCAGTTATCACTCTGGGTCCAGGAGTCAGACTCGGTCTCTGTCTTTAAGAACAAGGTAAAATCCTTCCTTTTTAATATAGCTTCGTTTAAGGAGGGTATTTGTGTCTTTTAACCCCACTCTTGTTCTATTGTTATCTGATCCATACTGCTGGTTGACCTCCAATATTGTACTTGGCATCTTACTGCAATGTTCTTTATGTCTGTCCTTCCATCCTCCCTATCCCCTCATCCCCAGCCAGTCGCAGCAGATGACTGCCCCTCCCTGAGCCTGGTTCTGCTAGAGGTTTCTTCCTTCCAAATGGGAGTTTTTCCTCTCCACTGTCGCCTAGTGCTTGCTCATAGGGGATCATCTGATTGCTGGGTCTTTCTGTGGCTTTGTGATTTTTTTATCTGCACTGTGGCACCACGAGACGGCTTTTGTTGTGATGTGGTGCATTATAAATAAAGCTGAATTGAATTGAATTGAATTGAATTGAACTTATGGTATAGATATCGAAAATCTGGTAGTGTCTCCTCATAATCCTGTACTGTCTGACCATTGTCTGTTAATTTTTGATTTCATTATCTCTGATCACTTATTTCCTAAAGAAAAATACTACTACAGCAGATGTCTTTCTGATGACGTTGTTGCTAAATTTTTGCAGATTGTCTCCTCTATGCCATGGGTCAACACAACAGAAACACCAGAAATAAGTGATGGAGAGTCTGCTCCATTCGTGATTGATTGCATGGTTGATGGTGTTACTGCCTCTTTGCATCGGACTCTAGATTTGGTAGCCCCTTTAAAAAAGAAAAAGTCTAACCAGAGATTTCTTACCCCTTGGTTTAACTCAGAAACTCATGGCTTAAAACAAAAAACTCGTCAATTGGAAAGGAAATGGCGTTCAACTAATTCAGATGAATTCTACTTGGCGTGGAGAAATCATCTCTTAATCTACAAAAAATCTCTTAGAAAAGCTAGATCAAGCTATTATTCTGCATTAATAGAAGCAAACAAGAATAACCCCAGGTTTCTCTTCAACACTATAGCCAGGCTTACAAAGAGCCAGGAGTTGGTCAATCCTTGCATCCCCCCTGAGCTTTCTAGTCAGGACTTTCTGAACTATTTCAATCTTAAAATTTTATCTATTAGAGATGAAATCAGTCAGATTCTTCCTACCGTAAACTCTAGTACATTAACTGCTGCAGCTCCCTCAATTGATATCTGCTTAGATAAGTTTACTCCAATCGACCTCTTAGAGTTGGAAAAAATAATTTCCTCTTCTAAGCCTTCATCTTGCCTTCTGGACCCTATTCCTTCCAGGTTATTTAAAATTATTTTCCCAATTATTGGTAGCCGTATTCTTCTAATCATTAATTCTTCTTTAACTCTGGGGTTTTTTTTTGTTTTTTTTTGTTACTTATTTGTACCTGTAGGTAGATTTTTTTTGCAGTCTGGTGACAAGCCACCGGCTGCTGGTCGCTGCGTGCGTGAGCGCCCTAAACCTACATGTTTTTGGTATGCGGGAGGAAACCGGAGAAATCCCGGAGTAAACCCACGCAACACGGGGATAACATGCAAACTCCACACAGCTCACTGTTGGTCGGGGCTGGGATCGAACCCACGATCTCATGATCCCCGCGGTCCCCCGGCCGAGGGTAAACTGTGCTGCCACAGTGCTAAACCACTGCGCCACCGTGCAGCCCGTTCCACTGGCTTTTGAAACTGCTGTAATTAAACCCTTACTTAAAAAAACGGCGCTCCATCCTGGAGTTTTGGCCAATTATCGACCAATCTCTAATTTGCCTTTCATTTCAAAAATCTTGGAAAGAGTTGTTGCTGTGCAATTATCTGACCATTTGCAGGGAGTTGGTTTGTTTGAGGTGTTTCAATCTGGGTTCAGAGCTCATCACAGCACTGAAACTGCCTTAGTGAAGGTCTCTAATGACCTCCTGACTGCAGCTGATAATGGACTTGTCTCTGTTCTTGTTCTTTTAGATCTCAGTGCAGCCTTTGACACTATTGATCATGCCATTCTACTGGATAGATTGGAACACTTTGTTGGACTCAGTGGAACTCCGTTGCAGTGGTTTAGATCTTATTTGTCTGATAGATTTCAGTTTGTCCATGTCAATGATGGATTTTCTTCCATCTCTAAGCTCAGTCACGGAGTTCCACAGGGATCTGTGTTGGGCCCTACTATTTTTAGTCTATATATGCTTCCGTTGGGCAATATAATCAGAAAGCACTGTATACATCTTCACTGTTACACAGATGACACACAACTATACCTGTCAATAAAGCCCAATGATTGTGATCAGTTGGCCAAGTTAGATGCCTGTCTTAAGGACATCAAAGCTTGGATGACTTGTAATTTTTTACTATTGAACTCTGATAAGACTGAAGTCATTGTTGTTGGCCCAAAACATCTTAGAAATTCCTTTTCAGATTATGCCCTTAATTTAGATGCTGCCACTCTCACTCTGAACAGTTGTGTGAGGAACCTTGGAGTGATTTTTGATCTGGATTTGTCCTTTAATTCACATATTAAAACTGTTTCTAGGACTGCCTTCTATCATCTGCGCAATATTGCCAAGATCAGGAGCATCTTGGCTCTGAATGATGCTGAGAAACTGATTCACGCCTTTGTCAGTTCACCATTAGATTATTGTAATTCGCTATTATCTGGTTGTTCTAAAGTATCTTTAAAAAATCTTCAGTTGATTCAAAATGCTGCTGCTAGAGTTTTAACTGGTTCTAGAAAAAGAGATCATATTTCTCCGGTTCTGTCCTCCCTCCATTGGCTTCCCATAGAATTCAGAATCAAGTTTAAAATCCTTCTTCTTACTTTCAAAGCTCTTAACAATCTGGCCCCCCAATATATAAAAGATCTGATATTACCTTACCATCCTAATAGAGCATTACGCTCCCAAAATGCTGGCTTACGTGTGGTGCCCAGAATCTCCAAAAGTACAGTGGGAGGCAGAGCCTTCTGCTACCAAGCCCCTTCTCTCTGGAACCAGTTACCACTCTGGGTCCGGGACTCAGACTGGGTCTCTGTTTTTAAGAACAGGGTAAAATCCTTCCTTTTTAATATAGCTTTCGTTTAAGCAGGGTTTTTGTAAAATCCTTCCTTTTTAATATAGCTTTCGTTTAAGGAGGGTTTTTGTGTCTTCACTTCTGCCCTCCAAAGAGAGCAGCCACCTTTCTCTTCTCTCTTGCTCTGACTTATCTCCTTCTCCCCAAACTAACTGGATCCCAGCTTGCTGTCGTCTGTCTGCGTCTTTACTGCTGATTATCGAAAGAAATTATGGAATTAATAAGCTGGGCTTTGAACGCAATTGACACTATCTTTTCAACGAGGAAAAGTGCCCCGGGGGAGGTTGTTTGCCCTGCAGGAACGGCTGCTGCGGGCTATTTACGGGAGACAAGTAATTGGAAACTCTTGTGCCTGACTGATCTTTTTATCGAAGATGTAGAAGATTTGTACGTCTTCGTAGTAATGGTGATTGGGATTGTTCTGATTGGATCTGGGATTGTCCTGGTGTACCGCAAATTGTTGAAGATGGATACAACCTATCAAAACGCTTGCCAGGCGAGGTGCATCCATCAAATTGAAAAAATGGAGAGGACCCTGATAGCGACAAATGGAGAACTGTCTCGGAAGGTGGATTACATCATGATTACGCTTAGGGTCATTCACGATTGATTCAATGCCCAGCAATGAAGGATTAAGTACTGAATCTGTAAGAGAATATAAAGTTTCCTCTCTGTGATCAGTACTATTCGACTAAATCTGACTCCCTCACAAAAATCCTCCTGATCATCTGCAGTCTTTGTTTTCAAAACACTGAGCTCATGGCCTTCGGACAGGCAGCTGCATGGCCAAGGACAATGCCGCAGCCAGACAAAACATCTCCTGCCAAAGAGTCCTTGTTGTTCTTAACTGATACAACACTTACTTTCAACATTACACTCATACTGATTCACAAACTGATGATAAAGATGATTCACCCACTGCTCTCTTTGTGTCCTGTGAACTTTTTTGGTCTGCTGAATGTGCATTGAGGGCTTTTTTTTTCTTTGTAATCATAATATTGATCATATATGACCACTATTCTGAAATCAATGATTTTTTTGCTCCTTCCTATTGTATTATTTCCCATGCTTCCTGTACCCTCCTGTTGGCAGGCGCGTTTCAGATGCGCCGTGTCACCGGAAATGCAGGCCGTTTTCTGTGTCAAGTCAAATCCCTCGTATGTTATCAGTGATCTGTTATCAGTATCTGTTAATGTACTTGGCAATAAATCTTTTCTGAGTCTTCTGAGTCTCTGAGTCTGTGTCTTTTAACCCCACTCTTGTTCTATTGTTATCTGATCCATACTGCTGGTTGACCTCCAATATTGTACTTGGCATCTTACTGCTATGTTCTTTATGTCTGTCCTTTCCATCCTCCCTATCCCCTCATCCCCAGCCATTTGCAGCAGACAACTGCCCCTCCCTGAGCCTGGTTCTGCTAGAGGTTTCTTCCTTCCAAATGGGAGTTTTTCCTCTCCACTGTCGCTTAGTGCTTGCTCATAGGGGATTGTCTGATTGCTGTGCCTTTCTGTGACTGTGTGTTTTTTTTTCTGCACTGTGGCGCCACGAGACAGCTTTTGTTGTGATGTGGTGCCTTATAAATAAAGCTGAATTGAACTGAATTGAATACGCCTTACGACCGCACAGCCACCAACCACCCGTCACCATATGTGTGCCACACATATGGAAGTTGCAGATAGCAGCACTGCAGAGCTCCAGCATGGTGATAGGTCCATAATAACAACGGTTAGCCTGTGGACACCACCTGCCCATCCGATTGGTCAGCATCACAGGTGCGGTGTATACTGTACACTGCCTCACACCGAGAAAGGGGTAGGTCGCCCAGAGGGTTGTTACCACTTCCCTTAAGACAAAAAGAAAAAGTCCCTGATGAAACTAACCTTGCCCTTACAGAGTAAGTGGTACCATAAGTTCTGTGATTGGTAGAGTGACGAAAGATTTCACAAGAGTGATTCAAAATAATCTTTTTTGTATTGTCCCTTTCCATAGCCTTCTGTAAAAACAGAGAGCTTTTGCTGGTTCCATCATTTTAGCTACAACAGCAGTCTGTCCAGCTGACGTTGGCACTAAAGGGCAAACAAAGCAATTGGAAGGATTAGCTGCCCTGGCCATATAGTTAGCATAGCTCCACCACGTATTGGCAGCATATTCATGATCGTGATGCTCATGTAGCTCTAGCCAATTATGCTGAATTTGTGCAAGGTCCCTAGCACTATGGTGTATGGTTTGTGGTGCAGCTAAAAGAAACCAAAGTAATAACGTCATCCCTAGGATGACGATGAAAAGGAAACAACAACAACTACACCCTTTATTGATTGAACGTCTTTCTTGTACTTCTTGTCTCTCCATGATGGTCAACCACTTGCTTCCCTATCCCAAGCCGATGCCACATGGGGTGTCGTCAGTCAACACTTGTATAGGGAAACAATTAAAAAAAGTCTCTTACTGAAAGTCTTTAATGGAATGAAGTTGAAAATATTTATTCAGTAGTCCCTAGCTGTGAGTTCATAGTAGGGTAAAGTTTACAGTGTGTTAAATGCACCCAAGAGTCCCGTCCTTCAACTTTCACCGCTGTTGGTGTTGACAAAACAATTTTATGTGGTCCTTGCCAGGGTGAATCAGTCCAATTCTTCTTTTTGATGATTTTGATGAGAACAATGTCTCCTGGCTTGGCCAAGATCGGTGCAGTTTCCTCGTGAACCCTCCTGGGGAGAGTAGCAGTGATAACATCTCAGCTAGTCAACATCCTTCTCATGTAATCTGCTAAATACACTTCTACATCACCAGGATTGAATGGCCTCAAAGGTGGCAGCAAGTATGGTTTGCCATACATGATTTCAAATGGAGACAACACCCCTTTGGTTGGGATTATCCTCATGTAAAACAAAACTAATGGGAGGCAATGAATCCAATTTTGCCCTGTTTCTGCCATTGTTTTTCTGAGTCTTTCTTTAATAGTTCTGTTTGTGCTTTCCACCAATCCTGCAGATTGTGGGTGATAAGCTGAATGATTCTTCAAACTGATGTTCAGTGCCATACCTAAATGTGATATAACTTGAGTTACAAAATGTGTACCATTATCTGAGTAAATTTTCTCAGGTATTCCAAACCTAGGTACAATTTCGGCAAGCAATTTCTTTGCCACTGTGATTGCATTTGGATGTTTGCAAGGAAAAGCTTCTGTCCATTTAGAAAACATATCACAAAGGACCAAACAATATTTCTTGCCTTTACATTTATTCAGTTCAATAAAATCCATGCAGATGTTCTGAAATGGATAAGTAGAGGCAGGAAAAGTGCCTCTCTCAGGTTTGAAATTTCCCTGTGCATTCTTTTTTGCACAGATCAGACATTTTTTACAAAACTGTGTGGCAAACTGGTTAAACCCATAGGTAGTAAAGGTTTTATTCAATGTAGATACCCCCCCCCCCCCGCTACATGCGAAACACCATGCAGCAAGGTAGTGACTTGGTGAAACAGTTTGTGTGGTAGAATAGGCTTGCTTGCCTTACATTTGTAGAGCTTTGAAGTGTCATCAAAAATAGCTCCCTTCTTTGTCCATTTGTAAATTTCAGCCTGTGGAGCTGCTTGTTGAGCCTCAACAAGAACATCACATGATAGCTCTTCAGTCAGTGTCAGAATAGAATCAAATGTGCTTTGTCCAGGTTGCAAGCCTTGTGCAACCGCCTTTGCAGTTTGATCTGCAAAATGATTACCTTTAAAAACCGGATCATTGCCATTTGTATGAGCAGCACATTTGCATATGGCCAGTTGCGATGGCAGTTTGACACTTTCAAGCAGCTCCAAGATGAGGTGTTTATGCTGAATAGGCTTCCCTGTTGATGTAATCATGCATCTGTTTTTCCACTGCTGTGCAAAGTGGTGAATAGTGGAAAATGCATACTGGCTATCAGTGTAAACTGTAAGTTTTTTATTTTGTAAATGAGGTTAGACAACAGTGTCTTTTTTGCAAGTGATTTCATCAGGGGACGCCAGTAAAATGTCATCAACATACAGGAGTAATTAACTCCCATGAGGTGGAACAAACGGCCAAATTTGCTGACATTGCCTGTGAAAAAAATGGTTGGTGATTCACAATAGCCCTGTGGCAGCCTCGTAAATGTGTACTTCTTGCCTTCAAATGTGAATGCAATCCAAAACTGATGATCTGGGTGAATGGGAATGCTGAAAAAAGCATTACTGATGTCAATCACTGTGAAAAATTTCATTTGTGATTGTAGATCATTTAACAAAGTGTATTGCACGGGGTTTTTGGACATGATACTATAACCCCTGTATCTATCAATTCCTGTATAACAGGTTTAATGCCTTCTTGAATTCAATTCAATTCAACTTTATATATACAGTATATCGCCATATCACAACAACAGTCATCTCATGGCTTCTGGGCGTAGAGGATATTGTCTCTGATAAAGCCTAAAATGAGATCTTGCATTTCCATCCATCCATCCATCCATCCATCTTCTTCCGCTAAATCCTTTTCAGGTCACGGGGGGGGGGGGGGGGGGGGGCTGGATCCTATTCCAGCATCTTTGGGCGAGAGTCAGGGTACATACTGGACAGATTGCCAGTCCATCGCAGGGCCAACACAGAGAGATAGACAACCATTCACTCTCACAGTCATACCTAAGGACAATTTAGAATCCCTAGTTTTGATGCCAATTAACCTAACATGCATGTTTTTGGCATGTAGGAGGCAGAATTGGTAATTTATTGTTACCAATTCTGCATTTTTCATTAAGCCTATATCTGCCTTTCCTGTTGACCACAAGGAATTTGAAATTTCTGAGAGTTCATTTTCCTCTCCCTCTGTCAAAGGAAATAGTCATGCTTGTGATTCAGGGATGTCAATGCTGACGTCTTTTTGGACTTGTGCCACCGAGCTCAAAGGCAGACAGTAGGTGTCAAGCTTTGGGCAGTACTGAACTCTTGGTTCAGGTGTGCTTTTCCAAGATTGATCACATTGTTCTGCTGTGTTCACAAATCTGCCTACATCCTTCCACTGCATGTGTTTAGGCTTAATCAGTGTAATGTGTGGTGACTCCCAGTGTTTGAAGTGGCTCTTATCTTCATCTGATAACCTCACAGATGCTCCTGCATAGCCCTTTGGTGACCAGTACAAATTTGCAATGACTCTTCTTGGGGATAAGTTTGCAAAAAATGTTTTCTCAAATTTGACATCTGGGCCACTCAGATATCTGTCATACATGCTGCAATGATATTGATTTGTGGCCTGCACAGTTGTAGGAACCTGTGTTTTGAAATGTTGCATTATTTTGGCTTCCAAGCTCTCAGTCACCCCAGCTGGTCCGGCCGGTACCAAACAAAGCGACCATGACCTGGTACTGCAAAATGTTGCAAAACATGGATTTCTGATGCATGTGGGAACTGTGATGTCCTCATACCACCTTCTGTCGGAATTACGGCAATATTGAGGGTTGTGAGCAGATGTCTTCCCAAAAAGTTAACTGGACACACTTGTGACAAAATATATGAACCTTCTGCACTGTCCCTTGTAACAGGATCTTTTACTGTTTCAATTTCAGAAAGACATTCCTTTTTTAGCTTCCCATTTGCTGATTTAATGATCACTGTGTGTTCTGATTTTATGAGTCCCCCAGCACCTAGGCCTGAAATGACAGATCTGCAAGCCCCAGTATCACAAAGAAATTTCAAAGGATTTCCCTGAACTTCTAGAGTAACCTCTGGTAAACACTCTAGTGTCATGATTAGATCAAAGTCAGGTGAATGAAATATGTCAGTGTCATTGTCAGTTTCATTAGCTATACATAGCTTTGATTCGGTCAGTCACATGTTGGGATGTGATGAGTGCAGTTGTTGTTGTTGTGGCTGCTGAGCAGGGTGCAGTCCCCTCCCCTCCCTCCAGCCTCCTGAACATGGTTTGCAGACCCAGCACCACAGCCCCCCACACACACACACACCGGGGACTGTGTGTGGCTGTCTTATGTCCTGCTTGCTGTAACAGCAACCCATGGTTGAAAGTTTTTTTTTCTTTTTTCCAAGTTTTCACACAAAAATCAGTGGCTGCACAGCTTTTTCTATATATATTTTTTCCCAAGCTCTCTCTCTCTCTGTTTCTTTTTTCCCCTCTCTCAAGGACACATACAGTATACACAGAGAGTCACAAGAGAGATACACACACACACACACACACACACACACACACACACACACACACACACACACACACACACACACACACGGCCCACAGAAATGTTCTCTTTTGTGTTATCTCCACACAGTCACACAATAAAGACTTTTAGGTTCATGCCAAAACCCAAAACAGCATGAGAATTACTTCAATTAATCTCCAGATCTGGCAACCTTTTTACGGAGAAATCTCACACCTGGCAACCCCCACACTGCCACTGCAGCGTGAAGCTCCTTCTTTTTTTTTTTTTTTTACACTGCCGTAAAAACACAACACCAGTCCACTATTTTCGCTCAAGGCTACTATTTTCAAATACCTATAATTTTAAACACTTCTCAAAAGGATAACAATTAACCCCTTGCACTCTGGTCAATTTCCCTAAAAACGCCTAAAAATAACATACCCACTCTTCAACCCTTTACAGCATCTTCATGGGGTTGGTCTCATTTAAAAGAAAACACTTTAAATTTTTTGGCAAAACAGTCATAATCTCTCTAAGTGCTCCGGCCACTGAGTAACAGTCATCTAAACATACTGAACTTGAAGAAAATAAAGTTCACCTGGGTGTTTTTTTTGATACAAATGCTTGCAAATAACACACAGCTGTCAGATCCGGGCTGGATAATGCAACAGAAATGTAGAACCAAGTGTTATCCTGCTGAGGTCAAAATTTTGTAACAATACCACAAAAAATGAAGATATTACACAGCTTTTTTCTCAGGTTGTTCCCAGGCGTTTTTGAACTGTGCTAAATTGTGCCAAATGGCACAGTTTGGAAAAACATCTGTAACTTTTGAATGATTCAATATAGAAGCTTGATCTTGGGCTCTAATGAAAGGTGACACTCAGGGCTGTGTGTGTGTGTGTGTGTGTGTGTGTGTGTGTGTGTGTGTGTGTGTGGGTTTGTTTATTCATTCATGAATGAATGAATGAACAAACATGCCCCCACACACAAAGAAGCATGCACGTAAAGAATGTGTGGCTTTTTTTTTTACAAGAAAAAATAACCTACAGTGCACTAAAAATTATACTAAAATATCTGTAATGTAGAGGATAACAACTCCCACCCACCCACCCACCCCGCTACAGAGGACGGACATCGTCCATCGCCACATGATGGACCGCGGGGACTGTGCGCCGCGGTCTACTACGCACAGTTGTACTAAAATATCTGCAATATATCTGCAATCCGCTACAGAAGAGTAGCGGGGGGGGGGGGGGCTTCACGGTCCGGACGCGGCGCACGGACCGGTCCGTCATGTGGCGATGACGCACAGTTGTAATTTACCGATCGGTCAAAAGTCATTTTGATTACAATTTTCAGGGATAAAGAATAATTTAGCTTATAACACTTACCTGTCCACAACAGCAGTGTCGCTGGTGAACATCTCTTTCTCATTGTCAGACGAACATGACGCTGGTCCGCTTGTTACGACTCGTGGTTCTGGTCACGCGACCCGGTCAAACCATGATTCCATTATTGCGGTTTTGTGCTTCCATGATTGCGGTTTTCGCGAACGATTTTTCAAAACAAATAAGAACAGTAGTAAGAAAAAAAAGACTGGGGAACACGTGTGTCACCCAGCGGCTTACACAAAACAGATTTTAAGCACGGGACGCACGCTTTCCGATGGCAGAGGAGGAAGCCATTCAGACCTGGTAGACCCAAATGTATAGTGAGGGTGTGCTGGGAGCGTCTGGCTGAGGCCCCTGACCGGGAGGTCTTCAACTCCCACCTCTGGAAGAACTTCAACCACATTCCGAGGGAGTCTGGAGACATGGAGTCTGAATGGGCCATGTTCTCCACCTCTGTTGTTGAAGCGGCGGCCCAGAGCTGTGGCCGCAAGGTGGTCGGTGCATCTCGTGGTGGCAACCCCCAAACCAAGTGGTGGACACCAGTGGTGAGGGGGGCCATTAAGCTGAAGAAGGAGTCCTATCAAGCTTGGCTGGCTTGTGGGACTCCCGAAGCTGCTGAGGTGTACCGGCAGGCCAAGCGGAGTGCAACTCGGGTGGTTGCTGAAGCAAAAACCCGGGTATGGGAGGAGTTCGGTGAGGCCATGGAACAAGACTTTCGGTCGGCCTCAAAGAGATTCTGGCAAACTGTCCGGCGGCTCAGGAGGGGAAAGCAGCTCCCCGTCCACACTGTGTATGGTGCGGATGGGACACTGTTGACTTCGACTGGGGATATCGTCGGGCGGTGGAAGGAATACTTCGAGGATCTCCTCAATCCCACTGATACGCCTTCCACAGAGGAAGCAGGGTTTGTGGACGAGGGGGATAACTTGCCTATCACAGGGGCTGAGGTCGCCAAGGTGGTTAAAAATCTCCTTGGTGGCCGGGCCCCGGGGGTGGATGAGATTCGCCCTGAGTACCTCAAGGCCCTGGATGTTGTAGGGCTGTCATGGTTGACACGCCTCTGCAACATTGCGTGGAGGTCGGGGGCAGTGCCTTTGGCATGGCAAACCGGGGTGGTGGTTCCTCTCTTCAAAAAAGGGGACCGGAGGGTGTGCTCCAACTTTAGAGGGATCACACTCCTCAGCTTCCCTGGGAAGGTCTATGCCAAGGTACTGGAGAGGAGAGTCCGGCCGTTGGCCGAACCTCGGATTCAGGAGGAGTAATGTGGTTTTCGTCCTGGCCGTGGCACATCGGACCAGCTCTTTACCCTCTCGAGAATTCTTGAGGGTTCGTGGGAGTTTGCCCAACCAGTTTACATGTGTTTTGTGGACTTGGAGAAGGCATTTGACCGCGTCCCTCGTGGATTTTTGTGGGGGGTGCTTCGGGAGTATGGGGTATCGGGCTTGTTGTTACGAGCTATTCGGTCTCTGTACGACCGTTGTGAGAGTTTGATTCGTATTGCCAACACTCGGTCAGAGTCATTCCCAGTGAGAATTGGACTCCGCCAGGGCTGCCCTTTGTCACTGATCCTATTCATAATTTTTATGGACAGGATTTCTAGGCGCAGCCAGGGAATGGAGGGTGTCATGCTTTGTGACCACAGGATCTCATCTCTGTTGTTTGCAGATGATGTTGTCCTGTTGGCTTCATCCAGCAATGACCTACAGCTCTTGCTGGGACGGTTTTCCGCTGAGTGTGAAGCGGCTGGGATGAGAATCAGCACCTCCAAGTCCGAGTCCATGGTCCTCAGCCGGAAAAAGGTGGATTGTCCTCTCTGGGTTGGGGACAGGCTCCTGCCCCAAGTGGAGGAGTTTAAGTATCTTAGGGTCTTGTTCACGAGTGAGGGGAAAATGGAGCGAGAGATTGACAGATGGATTGGAGCAGCATCTGCAGTGATGCGGACGTTGTACCGGTCTGTTGTGGTGAAGAGGGAGCTTAGTTCTAAGGCAAAGCTGTCGATTTACCAATCAATCTACGTTCCTACTCTCACCTATGGTAACGAGCTTTGGGTAATGACCGAAAGAACGAGATTGCGGATACAAGCGGCTGAAATGAGCTTTCTCCGTAGGATTGCTGGACTCACCCTCAGAGATAGGGTGATTAGCTCAGTCATCCGGGAGAGGCTCAGAGTAGAACCGCTGCTCCTCCACATTGAAAGGAGTCAGTTGAGGTGGTATGGGCATCTGATTAGGATGCCTCCTGGACGCCTCCCACTTGAGGTGTTTCAGGCACGTCCCACTGGGAGGAGACCCCGGGGCAGACCCAGGACACGGTGGAGAGACTATGTCTCCCAGCTGGTCTGGGAATGCCTTGGTATCCTCTCTGAAGAGCTGGAGCAGGTGGCGGGGGAGAGGGAAGTCTGGGCTTCTCTGCTTGAACTGCTGCCTCCGCGACCCGGACCTCCGGAAAAGCGGTAGAAGATGGATGGATGGATGGATGGACGCATGCTTTCAATCGTCGAACTTTTCTGCTACAATTGGCTCGCTGTATTCGCAGCCGTTGGTAGGCGGGTCCTTCTTGCTAGGTTTTCAGTCATTGGTTCTTCAAGGTTTCAGAAACCCAATTCAAGGCTCTTATTAGTCGAATGAGAGGTCAATCAAATCTAAACCAATCAAAGCACTCCTTTGGCTTTCTGTTTGCAGCTGTGTCTGTAGTGGAAGAACGGAAATGCAGCTTTTTTTTTTCAGTGCGCTCTGAGACGCACAGTGTGCATCCTAGTGCGCATGAGGGCGTGCTAGGACGCAGAGACGTGACCGCCCGCGGTATCTCAGAGTGCAAGAGGTTAACTAACCAACCCTTTTATGCTCCACAAATATCAGGAAAGAAAAAAAATCACAACCTATTCACCCCGTCTCCGTGGGAACTCAGCCTCTCTGTGTTTCACACCGGAGCGGATTTCATGTAACACTGAGACAAAAACAAAGTCAGACTGCAGTAACTTTTTATCTAGCGCTTCAACAGAACTCACAAAATAAAGTATTTCAATGGTCACGCTGTGTGCCTAAAGCCCAAAGTAAGACCTCCTCCCCCGGCATCTTGCAATAGCTCACCGTAGCGGGGGAAGTCCCATGGGCGACAATGCAGACCCGGTAAGGGCACGAATCTTCTGTGAAAAAACCTTTTCCCTTCGGGGTTCATGTAACCTCCCCACAAATGCTGAAGGTCCAAACACTGGACCATAAGCAGAAGGGGTCACAAGAAGAATGAATCTGTCCGCTAAAATTCACTTCTCTGGGATCACGTGACTCTTCCACACAGGAACGAGACCACAAATCTTTTCCTTTTTTCTTTGCATATGCAATTCTAGACCTCCACTGCACTTACTTGACTGTAGAGAGTGGCAAATTTCTAAGAATTACCCCGGGTCTTGAAATATCGGTCACCGTTTGCAAAGGAAAACCTCGTTCCTCCCAAAGGATTATTACGATATCCTCACCGTGGGTATAAATAACTCATCAATTAGGCTGCGAGTTTCACTCTTTCAGTTCCCACAGTGTACAATCGGTTTAGGATATCACTCACTGGCCATAACAACAATAACAAAAACTGAAATAAATTACTCACACTTGGTATCCACCTCTTTGAGTTCTGGTAGACCTGTCAGAGCTCCACGCCGCTTCCCGACGTCCCCAGGGCTTTGGAAGAGGGAAATACAGTGTGTCTTTTCAGTGCTCCCCAGAAGTGTTCGCTTCTCCTCCTCTTTGACAGTGCACAGTCCAGTCTGGATCCATCGGAAAACGCCATGGACCTTCTTTATGTGGGTCCCTGTTCAGTGTGACAAAAATGTTAGATCAAAAAATGAATTGATTGAGACTGAATCAATAATCAATAGGCGGTTTCCAAGTTCTGAGCCATTTTTTCTCTTTCTGATCAGAAAAAGGAGGCAATCGGTCACAGCACAACGTGTCTCAGAGCTTGCTCACACCAACTCCCTAACATGTGTTCAAGGATGTTGCTCCTAATACCCTGGGCAGGCGTCTCTGACCTTATCTAAACCTAAAGACGGCTGGAGCAATCTTTCCCAGAGACTGCTTCTAATCTATGGACAGCACTGAACATTCTTCTATGATCTTTACATGACCTGGTCAAGCTAAGTCAACCTAACTTCAGGCATACAGAACAGAACAGCTTGGTATGATAAAAAAACAAAAAAAACAAAAAACCTTTGTCACTATTTACAATCTTGCTCAGCCTAATCTTACACTGAGAAACAGACATTCTTTTCAAGCTCTGAGACAATGGAAAAACACAGAGAATCAGACATTGGCTCATTATATGCACCACATACAATTATAATATAAAATAGAATAATACAGCATTAAAATCATATAGAATAATCAATGAAACCTGAAAATATCCTATCAAATGCACTTCACGATGACATTCTCCAGTGCCTTAAAGTAGAGTGCCATTAGCTGCACCACGTCATCGAAACTGTCCGCTCTTCCTAAATTTTCCAAAATTCTTTGCCCTTCCATTCCTAAATTATGGACTAACACGGCTCGTGCACGGAACTTCTCCATGTCTCCTGATCCCAGTGCTACAGGGTAGTTGGTGAAGGCAGCAAACCATCTAGTATCAGCATGAGCGGCTCACCCGGAGCCTCGAGGAACGGCCGAAAGCTGGCAATGGAGCGTTCCATCACCGCTTTTACCTCGTCGCCATTTTTTATGTTCATAATTTAGTAAATGAAAAGAGACTCTCACCTTAGTCAACAAAGGTTTATTAAATAAGCCAATAACTATATTCAAGGCTTACGGCACTCTCCTGCTGGCCAGGTGGCTTCACGACGAAAGAGGCAGAGCCCCTTCCGCCCACTCTTTTATACCTAGGGCAGCATCACTGCCGGAAAAAGGAAGCAGCCACGCCAGTCCATCTCCCGACCAACCCTGCCGCCATCTTACTAATACCAACCCGTTATTAGACATAACAGGCACCACTATCACAACAGATGTTTTCAGGTATTATTTCTCTACATGGGGGCTGTTGTTGCTGCTACAGCATCTGGATGCCCCACAACAAATACTTCAACCCATTAGGAGGATTTGTCAGTTATTCTAGGAGCAATTTTTTTTTTTTTAACTTTGTATTTGGACAGTTCAATAAAATCCATTTCAACATAGTGAAAAGTGTAGGAACCAATATTTATCCTGTAATCTCCCCATGGATTCTGTTTCCAACATGCAATACACTGTCAGCAACATTTTTGGAAATAAGATGTTAATTTCTAGGCTGTGTATATGTGACTGATAAGCCCCCCCCCCCCAAGCCCCCGGTGAGGAAGGTGAAGCATCATGTCTGAACACAGTAGCATACCTCTGTGATTTAGGGAGGACAGATGAGCCTGCAGGTCAGATGTGAAAACTGTCAGCATTCATCTTCACACATTTCTTTTTCCCACATCATTTTCTTAGTGAGATACACGGTTTTTGTAAGTCAGTCTGTCAGTAGCAAGCAAGAAAAATGTATTTGTATAGCACCTTTTCTCCGACAAAAATCACACAAAAAGATCAAAACTTCAAAGTAAAAACATGAAATGATATTAAAACAGATAAAAGAACTCAAAACAGACAAATAACCTGTGTCTGATAAAAGCCAGTTCGAGAAGCAGTCTTCAGCTGTTTTTAAAAGAATCTACATAGTGTGAACAACGTAAAGAAAGTGGGAGTTCAGTCCAGAGTCTTGGTGCAACATCTCAAAACCTCTGGTTTTAAAATGTGTATGGAACCTTCAGGAGCATCAAATTTGATGATGTTAGGTTTCTTGCAGGGGTGCATGGGATGATTCAGATGACAGATGTATGAGTGAGCTTGACTGTGTCAGGCTCTAAAAGTCAGAACTAAGTCTTTAAAAATGACTTTAAATTAATCTCTCAACAATTGGACCAGTCATTGAGAGATTGGGCCAGTTTTTGAAATTTGGGATCATTTGGGAGATCTTGTGTGTTCTGGACTGAGTGGTGACTGCAGAGATCACTGCAGATCATTGATACATCAAAAAGGGGTCAGATCTCTCAAGTATCTCTCAGTGATCTCCACCCCTGTGTAAATGGGTCATCAATTGTACCATCTGTGTGTGCTGCACACTTGCAAACTGGTGTTTTTACTGATAATGTAATTGCACTAAGATTTAGCAAGTGTTTCAATTCAATTCAATTCAACTTTATTTATATAGCGCCATTTCACAACAACAGTCATCTCATAGCACTTTCAACTGTAAGGGAAACCCCCACAGTTGCAGAAAGACCCCAGCAATCAGGCCATCCCCTGTGAGCAAGCGCTTGGCGATGGTGGAGAGGAAAAACTCCCTTTTAATAGGAAGAAACCTCAAGCAGAACCAGGCTCAGGGAGAGGCAGTCATCTGCTGCGACTGGCTGGGGGGTGAGGGGATAGAGAAGATGAAAAGAACAGACATGTAGAGAGCAAACAGCACGATGGGGACTCAATCTATCAGAGAGAACAAACAGATGTTAAAGACCAGCATAAAAAAAAATATTTCATTGAGAGTGAAGAAAGGAGTGAAGCCCAGTGCATTATTGGAGGTCCCCCGGCTGTCTAAACCTATTAGCAGCATAACTAAGGGAGGGTTCAGAAACACATGATACCTCCCTAATTTTAGGCTATATCAAAAAGGAAGGTTTTAACCCTTTTCTTAAAAACAGAGATTGAGTCTGACTCTCAAATCCAGATTGGCAGCTGGTTCAACAAGAGAGGAGCTTGATAACTGAAGGCTCTGCCTCCCATTGTACTTTTGGAGATTCTAGGTATTACAAGTAATCCAGCATTTTGGGAGCATAGTGGTCTGTTAGGATAATAGGGTAGTATCAGCTCTTTTAAATAAAAAGGGGCCTCATTGTTTCGAGCTTTGAAACTGAGAAGAATGATTTTAAACTTAATTCTAAACTCTATAGGAGGCCAGTGAAGGGAGGTCAGGTGTGGCGAGATATGATCTCTCTTTCTAGTACCTGTTAAAACTCTTGCTGCAGACATGTAGAGAGCAAACAGCACGATGGGGACTCAATCTATGGCAGAGAACAAACAAATGCTAATGACCAGCATAAAAAAAAAATATTTCATTGAGACTGAAGAAAGGAGTGAAGCCCAGTGCATTTTTGGAGGTCCCCCAGCTGTCTAAACCTATTAGCACCATAACTAAGGGAGGGTTCAGAGACACATGATCCCTCCCTAATTATAGGCTATATCAAAAAGGAAGGTTTTAACCCTTTTCTTAAAAACAGAGATCGAGTCTGACTCCCGAATCCAGACTGGCAGCTGGTTCCACAGGAGAGGGGCTTGATAACTGAAGGCTCTGCCTCCCATTGTACTTTTGGAGATTCTAGGTATTACAAGTAATCCAGCATTTTGGGAGCGTAGTGGTCTGTTAGGATAATAGGGTAGTATCAGATCTTTTAAATAAAAAGGGGCCTGATTGTTTAGGGCTTTGAAAGTGAGAAGAAGGATTTTAAACTTAATTCTAAACTCTATAGGAGGCCAATGAAGGGAGGCCAGAAGTGGAGATATATGATCTCTCTTTCTAGTACCTGTTAAAACTCTTCCTGCAGCATTTTGGATCAACTGAAGACTTTTTAGAGATGTTTTAGGACAACCTAATAAAGGCTTATCTTATCTTATCTTATCTTAAAGAATTACAGTAATCTAATCTAGAGCTAACAACAGCATGTATCAGTTTCTCAGCATCACTCTGAGACAAGATGCTCCTAATCTTGGCAATATTACACAAATGATAGAAGGCAGTCTTAGAAACAAATTTAATATGAGAAACGAAAAACAGATCTTGATCAAAAATAACTCCAACGTTCCTCACAGAGCTATTGAAAGAAAGAGTAACCGCATCCAAACTGAAAGTTTGATTTGGAAAGGTATTTCTAAGGTTTTTTTGGACCAACAGGAATGACTTCAGTCTTATCTGAATTTAACAGCAGGAAATTACAAGTTATCCAAGCTTTGATTTCCTTAAGACAGGCTTCTAACTTGGCTAATTGATTACTATCATCTGGCTCCTTTGACAGGTATAATTGTGTGTCATCTGCATTACAATGAAAATGTATACAGTGCTTTCTAATAATGTTGCCTAACCGAAGCATATATAAACTAAAAAGAGTAGCGCCTAACACAGATCCCTGTGGAACTCCATGACTGAGCTTTGAGTTGAAAGAAAACTCATTATTGACATGAACAAACTGGAACCTATCAGATAAATAAGATTTAAACCACTGCAACAAAGTTCCATTAAGTCCAACATAGTGTTCTAATCTATCAAGTAGAATATTCATTTCAATTCAACTTTATTTATATAGCACCATTTCACAACAACAGTCATCTCATAGCACTATCAACTGTAGGGGGAACCTCCACAGTTGCAGAAAGACCCCAGCAATCAGGCGATCCCCTGTGAGCAAGCACTTGGTGACGGTGGAGAGGAAAAACTCCCTTTTAACAGGAAGAAACCTCCAGCAGAACCAGGCTCAGGGAGGGGCAGTCATCTGCTGCGTCTGGCTGGGGGGTGAGGGGATAGAGAAGATGAAAAGAACAGACATGTAGAGAGCAAACAGCACGATGAGGACTCAATCTATGAGAGAGAACAAACAAATGTTAATGACCAGCAAAAAAAATATTTCATTGAGAGTGAGGAAAGGAGTGAGGCCCAGTGCATTACTGGAGGTCCCCCGGCTGACTAAACCTATTAGCAGCATAACTAAGGGAGGGTTCAGAAACACATGATCCCTCCCTAATTGTAGGCTATATCAAAAAGGTAGGTTTTAGCCCTATTCTTAAAAACAGAGATCGAGTCTGACTCCCGAATCCAGATTGGCAGCTGGTTCCACAGGAGAGGAGCTTGATAACTGAAGGCTCTGCCTCCCATTGTACTTTTGGAGATTCTAGGTATTACAAGTAATCCAGCATTTTGGGAGCGTAGTGCTCTGTTAGGATAATACGGTAGTATCAGATCTTTTAAATAAAAAGGAGCCTGATTGTTTAGAGCTTTGTAAGTAAGAAGAAGGATTTTAAACTTAATTCTAAACTCTATGGGAAGCCAATGAAGGGAGGCCAGAACCGGAGAGATATGATCTCTCTTTCTAGTACCTGTTAAAACACTTGCTGCAGCATTTTGGATCAGCTGAAGACTTTTTAAATATGTTTTAGGACAGCCTGATAATAAAGAATTACAATAATCTAATCTCGAGCTAACAAAAGCCTGGATCAGTTTCTGAGCATCACTCTGAGACAAGATGCTCCTTATCTTGGCAATATTACACAAATGATAGAAGGCAGTCTTAGAAACAAATTTAATATGTGAATTGAAGGACAGATCTTGATCAAAAATAATTCCAAGGTTCCTCACAGAGCTATTAAGAGAAAGAGTAACCACATCCAAACTGAAAGTTTGATTTGGAAAGGTATTTCTAAGGTTTTTTGGACCAACAAGAATGACTTCAGTCTTATCTGAATTTAATAGCAGGAAATTACAAGTCATCCAAGCTTTGATTTCCTTAAGACAGGCTTCTAACTTGGCTAATTGATTACTATCATCTGGCTTCAATGACAGGTATAATTGTGTGTCATCTGCATAACAATGAAAATGTATACAGTGCTTTCTAATAATGTTGCCTAACGGAAGCATATATAGACTAAAAAGAGTAGGGCCTAGCACAGATCCCTGTGGAACTCCATGACTAAGCTTTGAGTTGAAAGAAAACTCATTATTTACATGAACAAACTGGAACCTATCAGATAAATAAGATCTAAACCACTGCAACAAAGTTCCATTAAGTCCAACATAGTGTTCTAATCTATCAAGTAGAATATTATGATCGATAGTATCAAAAGATTAGATTAGATTAGATTCAACTTTATTGTCATTACACATGTATGAATACAAGGTAACGAAACACAGTTTAGCATCCAATCAGAAATGCAAAGGACAGCAGTGCAGTATATACGGTAATTAACAGTATGTGCAATTTAAGCAAATATATGCAAATATATGCAGCAGTGCAGAAAGTTAAGAGTACTGTTATGTGCAAATAATGTACAATAAGTTAGATGTAGTTATGTATTTATGCAGTTATGTACAGGTGAGGATGGTACGAGATGATGGTAAGAGAGTCAGTGGGGAACTAAGTTCAATAACATGACAGCTGTTGGAAAGAAACTGTTCCTAAACCTGCTGGTTCTAGTCCGAAGGCTTCTGAAACGTCTTCTGGAGGGGAGAAGCTGGAACAGTCCATGAGCAGGATGGTTGGAGTCACTAAGAATGCTGCGTGCCCGGCGCAGACATCTTTTCCTGTAGATGTCCTCTATAACTGGAAGTGGAGTCCCTGTGATGCGTTGGGCGGTTTTCACCACCCGCTGCAGCGCCTTGCGGTCAGCGACAGAGCAGCTCCCATACCAGACTGTGATACAGTTGGTCAGGGTGCTCTCTATCACGCAGCGGTAGAAGTTGCCCAGGATGTCAGTTGACAGATGGTTCTTCTTCAGTGTCCTCAAGAAGAAGAGGCGCTGATCAGGCTGGTGGTGTTAACTGACCAGGACAGGTCCTCCGAGATGTGGGTCCCCAGGAATTTGAAGCTGGGGACACGTTCAACAGCTATGCCATTGATATGGATGGGGTCATGTGTCTCTTCCCTCTCCTTCCTGTAGTCCACTATGAGCTCCTTGGTTTTGCTGGTGTTAAGGAGCAGGTTATTGTCAGCGCACCAAGTAGCCAAGTGCTCAACCTCTGCCCTGTAATCTGACTCATCGTTGTCCCTGATGAGTCCAATCACCGTGGTGTCATCTGCGAACTTTATGATGGAATTGGATCCATACATAGGCCTGCAGTCATGGGTGAAGAGGGAGTAGAGGAATGGGCTGAGCACACAGCCCTGTGGTACACCAGTGTTGAGTGTGATGACGGAAGAACGGTTGGGGCCTGACCTAACATTCTGGGGTCTGTTGGTCAGAAAATCCATGATCCAGTTGCAGGTGGAGGTACTGATTCCCAGGTCCCCAAGTTTAGTGAGCAACTTGGAGGGGATAACTGTGTTGAATGCTGAGCTGAAGTCAACAAACAGCATTCTTGCGTAGGTGTTCTTGTCATCCAGGTGTGAGAGTACATAGTGCAGCGCTGTAGAAACCACATCCTCTGTACTCCTGTTGCTTCGGTAGGCAAACTGGTGAGGGTCCAGTGTAGGGGGCAGGCCTTTTCTGAGCTGTGCCAAGACCAGTCGCTCAAAGCACTTCATGACTATGGGCATCAGTGCCACAGGGCGATAGTCATTTAGGCACGATGGTGTTGAATGTTTCGGCACTGGTACTATTGAAGTGGTCTTGAAGCACGCTGGTACCACGGCCTGGGCCAGGGACAGATTGAAGATGTCTGTGAAGACCCCTGCCAGCTGCTCAGTGCATGCCCTCAGCACACGCCCAGGAATGCCGTCAGGGCCAGCAGCCTTACATACGTTGACATGACTCAGTGCGTTACGGACATCGGTGTGGGTGAGTGTGAGGTGGTGGAGGTCATCAGAGGGTGGGAAATTGATGTTCTTTTCGTTATTGTCCTTGTCAAAATGAGCATAGAAGTCATTTAGCTCATTGAGAAATTGCACAGTCATGGCTATAGGTACGGAGTTGCTGGGCTTATAATCAGAGATAGCTTGAATGCCCTGCCACATGCGTCGGGGGTCAGAGTCCCCAAAATGTTCCTCCACCGTCAGCTTGTAGCTGTGCTTGGCCTTCTTGATGCCCCTCTTCAGATCTGCCCTGGATGAACTGTAGGCCTGTGCATCACCAGATCTAAAAGCATTGTTACGTGCTTTTAGCAGAAGCCGCACTTCTCTGTTCATCCATGGCTTCTGATTTGGGTACGTGGTGATCTGTCTTTCCATGGTGACACTGTCAATAGTGGTGTTGATATGGTCCAGGACTGAGTGGGTGTAAGAGTTGATGTTTATGTGGGAGCCACAGGTAGCCTGAGAGATGAACATACTCCAGTCTGTGTTCCTAAACTTCTCCTGGAGTACAGAGTCAACCCCCTCTGGCCACACTTTGATGGTCCTCACTGATGGCTTCACCCGGTTGATGAGCGGTACATACTTGGGGGTAAGGAATGAATGAATGAATGAATGAATTTATTTATTTCGGATAGTACATTACAGGTTAAAAGAAACTGTATAATATAACAACAAGGTCAAATTAGACAAAGACTCCTTCTACTATACAATTCCACGTGAGTTATCCGAAATGGGTGATGGCTGAAGCCGCAGCTTATATTGCCCACCCATATTCCATCCAAGAATTCAAAGGAGAAAAAAGAGAAAACAAGACAAGAGCGATTACAATTTAAAACAAGGCTAAGACAAAATATGATTGAGAGAAAAAGAAAACTGAGCTAGTCTAAGTTAAGCGGTTACTATTCAAAAACAAATCTAAGACATAGTGTCACAGAGAAAAAAGAAAAACTAAGCTATAACACAACACAGGCTGGAAATGTCAATCCTTATGTGAGTTTACATGTTGTCTTGTAAATATGTTTGGAGTATTTCTTCCTTTAGTTTTTGTTTAAATTGTCCAAGCTTTGTACATGATTTTAATTCAGGTCCAAAATCGTTCCATAATCTGACACCTTGCACTGAAATACAGTGTTGCTTGGTAGTTGTTCTCACTGTAGGCTTTTGAAATATACATGTTCCTCTGAAGTGATATCGTTTCTCCCTTGTTTGGAACAACTTTTGGATATTTGCGGGCAGTGATAGATTCTTCACTTTGAACATTATTATTGCGGTTTTAAAGTCGATCAGATCTTTCAACTTGAGAGTTTTTTGTTTAAGAAAAAGTGGGTTTGTTGGTTCCCTGTAAGCTGCTTTGTTGATTATTCTAATAGCTCTCTTTTGAAGCATAAAGAGTGGATATATGTTTGTTTTATATGTATTTCCCCATACTTCATTACAATATGTCATGTATGGGAGTATTAATGAATGATACAAGGTGTATAGTGTGGGTTGATTCAGCAAATTTTTCACTCTGTGTAATATTGCAATTGATTTGGATACTTTACCTTTTATATAATTAATATGTGGCTTCCAACACAGTTTGTTATCAATTATTACTCCAAGGAATTTAGTTTCGGATACCCTTTCAATCTCTACACCATTTACACTGAGTTTGGGTACTGGGTAGTTGTGATGGTTGTTAAAGACTATAAATTTTGTCTTGCTTAAATTGAGCGTTAATTTGTTTGAATCAAACCACAGTTTCAGCTTTCCTAATTCCTTTCCGAGTGTATCCAGAAGTTGTTCCAAATTGTTTCCACTGCATAGCAGGTTAGTGTCATCAGCAAACAATATTAAGTCCATTTTTTTTGAAACTTTACATATATCATTTATATACATATTGAATAATAATGGTCCCAAAACTGAACCCTGTGGGACTCCACAGGTGACCTTCAGTAGCTCTGAGTTTTTGTTGTTAACACATACAAACTGATATCTATTCTTTAAGTAACTTCTTAACCAGGACAGTGCTACCCCTCTAATACCACAATTTTGTAGTTTCTTTAATAATAGATTGTGATCTACTGTATCAAATGCTTTTTTAAGATCCAGGAATACTCCAACTGAATACTCTTTATTTTCAATGGCTGTTGATATTTTTTCTGTAAATTCCATTAAGGCATATGCTGTTGTCCTTTTGTGTCTGAACCCATATTGCTGCTCACACAATAAATCATTCTTCAGTATGAAGTTGTCAATTCTCTCATAGAATATTTTTTCAAGTATCTTGGAAAATTGCGGTAATAGTGAAATTGGTCTGTAGTTGGAGAGTTCCCCTCTGTCGCCTGTCTTGTAAATCGGAATTACTTTAGCTATTTTCATTGCATTGGGAAATATACCTGATTGGAGAGACAGGTTACAGATATACGTCAGTGGTTTCACTATGCATTCGATAACAGTTTTGACTAGTAGCATATCAATACCATCGCAGTCAGTAGATGTTTTACTTGTTTTACTTTACCACCCCAAAGACCTGAACAGCTTCAGACCGGTGGCCTTGACGTCCCACTTGATGAAGACCCTGGAGAGACTGCTCCTTGCTCATCTCCGCCCCCTGGTGGAACCAGCGATGGATCCACTCCAGTTCGCCTACCAGCATGGCATTGGGGTGGAGGATGCGGTGATCTTCCTCCTTCACCGTTCTCTGTCCCACCTGGAGAAGCCCGGGAATATGGTGAGGATCATGTTCTTTGACTTCTCCAGTGCTTTCAACACCATCCAACCGATGATCCTGAAGGACAAGCTGCTGCGCGCAGGGGTGGACCAGCACCTGTCATCATGGATCCTGGACTACCTCACGAACCGGCCTCAGTTTGTGAGAACCCGGGACTGTGTTTCCGACACGATCATCAGTAGCACGGGGGCCCCCCAGGGAACGGTGCTGGCTCCCTTCTTGTTCACTCTTTATACTGCGGACTTCTCACACAACACAACACATTGCCATCTACAGAAGTTCTCTGATGACTCTGCGATCGTTGGTCTCATCTCCAGCGGAGATGAAGCTGAGTACAGAGGGCTTATCCAGGACTTTGTGGACTGGTGCCATCGGAACTGCCTCCAGATCAACGCGAGGAAAACTAAGGAGCTGGTGGTGGACTGCCGCAGGCATGGGCAGCCCCTCACAGCACCAGTAAATATACAGGGAACAGACATCGAGATGGTGACATCCTACAAGTACCTGGGTATTCATCTGAACAATAAACTAGACTGGTCACACAATACTGACGCACTCTACAAGAAGGGACAGCGCAGGCTGTTCCTGCTGAGGAGACTCAGGTCTTTTGGTGTACAAGGGGCGCTGCTGAAGTCATTCTATGACACGGTGGTGGCATCAGCCATCACTTTTGGAGTGGTCTGCTGGGGCAGTGGCATTACTGCAGCCGATAGGAAGAGACTGAACAAACTGATTAAGAAAGCTAGCTCTGTCCTGGGGCAACGCCTTGATCCGATGGAGGAGATAGGAGAGAGAAGGACGGTGGCTAAACTGTCATCTCTGCTGGAGTCCGAGTTCCACCCTATGCAGGACATACTGGATGCACTGAGGAGCTCATTTAGCAGCAGACTACATCATCCCAGGTGCACAACCGAGAGGTTTTGTAGGTCCTTCCTACCAACGGCTGTCAGACTGTACAACCTAAGCAGGGCTGCTCGCAGAGATAGCAAAAAGACGTAACAAACTAATAGTTTTTTGAATGCAAAAGATGCAATAGACTTACACAATGGTCCTCTCCGGCATACAACTAGGAACATACCGGTCGCTATGGAGGGTGAGAATATGTATGGGCACATAATCATACCATGTAGGATAACTAAGTAGACTGTTATGCTGTTTCATCCCATCTAGCAACAATGCTCTGCACTGTGTGTGTTTATATATTTACATATTTATTCCATCTAGCTACAATGCTCAGCACTGGGTGTGTTTATATTTATATATCTATATATTTATTCCATCTAGCTACAATGCTCCGTACTGTGTTTTTATATATCTACATATTATTCCATCTAGCTACATTGCTCTGCACTGTGTGTGTTTATATACTTGCATATTTATTCCACCTAGCTGCAATGCTCCGTACTGTAGGTGTTTATATATTTACATATTTATTCCATCTAGCTACAATGCTCCGTACTGTGTTTTTATATATCTACATATTATTCCATCTAGCTACATTGCTCTGCACTGTGTGTGTTTATATACTTGCATATTTATTCCACCTAGCTGCAATGCTCCGTACTGTAGGTGTTTATATATTTACATATTTATTCCATCTAGCTACAATGCTCTGCACTGTGTTCATATATTCATATATTTATTCCATCCAGCTACAATGCTCTGCACTGTGTCTGTGTGTGTGTGTGTATATATATATTTTATAGTAATATGTACATATGTATATTAGCTGCTCTTGCTTGCTTTTTTTTTTTTTTTTTTTTTTTTTTTTTTTTTTTTTTGCCTTCTGATTGTTGCTCTGAGTGTTGCTATCCCTGTGCTGTTGCAATCCTGGAATTTCCCCGTTGTGGGACTAATAAAGGCTTATCTTATCTTACTTTTGAACGATTTAACAATTTCAATGACCTCTCTTTCGTCTGTGTTCTTTATGAAGATGGTGTCTTTTACAGCAGTGTTATTGCATATTGAATCACCTGTTGGCACCGTAGTGGGTATTTCTCGGGCCAGTTTAGGTCCAATGTTAACAAAAAAATTATTAAATTCATCTGCAGGTGAAGCTATATTCACATTCGGAGTCGATTTATTATTTTTTGGAATGTTAGTTGGGTAGCTGGTATTTCTGCTTTTATTTCCAAGGATACTGTTGAGTATTGTCCATGTATTTTTAATATTGTCTTTGTTTTTTTCCAGTTCTTTACTGTAATAGTCTCTTTTACTACATCTTATTATATATGTTAACTTATTTTTGTATGTTTTATACCGCTGCTCTGCTTCTTTTGTCCTTTTCTTTATGAAAGCTTTATATAATAAATTTTTCTTTTTACACGCCTTTTGTAGTCCTTTGGTTAGCCATGGTTTGTCAGCAAATTTGTGTTTAAGCTTTTTTTTAACTAATGGGCAGTTTTTTTCATAAAGAGTGGTTACAATGTTTATAAATGTGTCATAGGCTTCATTTACATCTGATACATAGACTTCTGTCCAGTCTTGCTTCAGCAAGTCCTCTTTAAAAGAACTGATTGCGTTTGGTGGTTTGGGTCTGAACGATTTTGAGATTTTTTCTGGGTTGGGCCCCGTGTGGCCATGGATAAGTGCAAAGATTGGCAAGTGGTCGCTTATATCATTTATCAATAATCCACTTTCTATTTTCTTGTCGAGAACATTGACAAACAGGTTGTCAATAAGTGTAGCAGAGTGAGCTGTGATTCTACTGGGATGTGTTATTGTGGGATATAGACTCATGCTGTACATAGAGTTCATGAACTCTGTAACTACATTTTGTTGATGTGGATTAAGTAGATCAATATTGAAATCTCCACAAATTGCTACCATTTTCTTACTAGTAATATTATTGTACAGCTCGACTAATTTATCTCTGAATGTCTCAATGCAAGTTCCCGGCGTTCTGTATATGCAGCTTATGATTAGATTTTTTGTTTTGTCTAGGTCAATCTCAACAGTAACACATTCCAGAATCCCTGGTAGTGCTGAGGACATTTCATTTAGCTTACATCTATATAGGTCATCAATATACAGTGCAACACCACCACCCTTTTTTTGAGATCTGTTAATGTTAAACATCTGATATCCCTCTATTGCCATCAGGGGAGCCTGGTCTGCATTAAGCCAGGTTTCAGAGACTGCAATAGCTGTGAATTTTCTGTTTAGCTGTTTTAAATAGTCCTGAATCTGTGAGAAGTTTTTGTTAAGACTTCTGCTATTGAAGTGTATTATTGACAGTTTACCATCTAATTGCACTTGACTTGGAACAAAGATAAGTGATCAGACTGACCTAGGTGGGGGAGGGGAGTTGCTGTGTAGGCTCCCACAATATTGGTGTAAACATGGTCCAATGTTTTGCCCCCTCTTGTGTGACAGGAGACATGCTGGTAGAATTTAGGAAGCACTGTCTTGAGGTTAGAGTGGTTAAAATCACCCGCCACAATAGATGCTGCCTCTGGGTGTGCAGTTTGTTGTTTGCTAATAGCTGCATGCAGTTCTTTCATAGCAAGCTTAGCATTAGCATCCGGAGAAATGTAAGCGGCTGTTATGATGGTACAAGTGAACTCGCGTGGCAGATAGAAAGGTCTACATTTAACCATGAGAAACTCCAGGTTAGCTGAGCAGTGTCTCTCAACAGTGACAGAGTTCGTGCACCAAGCCTTGTTGATATAAATGCACAATCCCCCCGCTCTTGTCTTACCGGAGTCAACTGCTGCTCTGTCTGCCCGGAGCGTGTGTAGGCCGGCTAGCTCGATAGCATTGTCGGGTATTCCACTGTGAAGCCATGTTTCCGTAAAAATCATGATATTGCAGTTCATAAGTCTCTTCTTGTTGGTGATCCGAAGCCGTAGTTCACTCATTTTGCTCGCCAGTGACCGTACATTAGCAAGGAAAATACTGGGTAGAGAGAGCCGGTACGGTGTTAGCTTTAGCTTAGCTCTTAGCCCACCACGCTTACCCCGCCTTTGTTTACGGTCCTTACGCCGCCTGCGAGCACTTCCGGTCGGCCGGGAAGCCTGCCGAGCGTCGGGTGTTCTCCGGAGCTCAGGGATGAGATGTAGGTTGAGACATAGGTTGCTGATAAAAAGATCACTATCGTTGCTTTGTAATCCAATGTCCAAAAGCTCATCTCGGGTGTAAGATGTAAAAGCAGAGCTGTTCTGAACGAACATACCCGAAATGAGCAGAAATAACACTGCTAATCCACAAAATCTGATAGGACGCTGAGCCTCACGTTGTGCACGCGCCGCCATCTTGGTCCACCATAAAAAGCTGCACTAAGGTCTAAAAGGACAAGTACAGAAACCAGTCCATTATCAGATGCGATGAGGAGGCCGTTAGTGACCTTCGCTAAGGCTGTTTCAGTACTATGATGGATTCTAAACCCAGATTGAAACTCTTCAAGCAAACCATTTCCCTGCAGGTGGTCAAATAATTGCGTAGAAACAACTCTTTCTAAGATTTTTGAAATGAAAGGGAGATTTGAGATTGGTCTATAGTTAGCTAAAGCTCCTGGATCTAGCGTTGGCTTTTTGAGTAAGGGTTTAATTACAGCCGTTTTAAAAGCCTGCGGTACATGGCCTAAAGTTAATGAAGAATTGATTATATGAAGAATAAAGCTACCAATAAGTGGGAAGACTTCTTTAAATAACCTGGTAGGAATAGGGTCTAAAAGACAAGTTGAAGGTTTGGATGAGGAAACTATTTTGTCTAACTCACAAAGGTCGATTGGAGTAAACTCATCAAGACAGACATCAATAGAAGGAGTTGTAGTAGTTACAGTATTTAAGTTAACTGTGGGAAGAATCTGATTGATTTTATCTCTGATGGATGAAATTTTATTATTGAAAAAGTTCATAAAGTCCTGACTAGTAAGCTCTAAGGGAATGCTAGGATTGACAGAGTCCTGACTCTTTGTCAACCTGGCTACAGTGCTGAAAAGGAACCTGGGATTATTCTTGTTCTCTTCTATTAATGCAGAGTAATAACTCGTTCTAGCTTTTGTAAGAGATTTTTTATAAATTAAAAGATGATTTCTCCAAGCTAAATAGATTTCATCTAAATTAGTGGAGCACCATTTTCTTTCTAATTGGTGAGTCTTCTGTTTTAAGCTACGAGTTTCTGTGTTGAACCAAGGAGTTAGAAATCTCTGATTAGACTTTTTCTTTTTTAAGGAGGCCACCAAGTCTAGAGTCTGATGCAGAGAAGCTGTAACACTATCCACCATGTTATCAATTACAGAAGGAGTAAGCTGTCTATAGCTTATTTCCGTTGTGTTGACACGTGGCATAGAGGAAACAATCTGCATAAATTTGGTAACAGCATCATCTGAGAGGCATCTACTGTAATAATATTTTTCTTTAGGAGCCAAATAGTCAGAAATAGTAAAATCAAAGGTTAATAGACAATGGTCTGACAGTACAGGGTTATGAGGAGACACTACAATATTTTCTATTTCTATGCCATATGTCAGAACAAGGTCCAATGTATTGTGGAGGTAATGAGTAGAATTTCCTACTTTCTGAGAAAACTTTCTGAGAAAACCCAATCGAGTCTAATATTGAATTAAATGCCACATTAAGGCAGTCACTATCTACATCCACATGTATATTAAAGTCCCCTACTATAATTATTCTATCAGATTTCAGCACTAAATCAGCTAAGAAATCAGCAAATTTGGATAAAAATTCTGAATAGGTTGATGGGGGAAGATAAACTATGGCAAATAAAATTGGGTTTAACCTAAAATTGCTAAAGTGCCTAATACTGAGGACCAGGCCCTCAAAGGAATTATAACATGTTTTTTGCTTTACATTAACTAATAATTTGGAATGGTAAATTGTTGCTACTCCTCCTCCACGACCAGAACTTCTGGGATTTTGATAGTGTAAATAACCAGAGGGAGTTGATTCATTTAAACCAACATAATCCTCTTGCCCTAACCAAGTCTCTGTAAGGGAAATTAAATCAAACTGATGATCAATTAACAGATCATGGACTAACAGAGACTTGGGAGTTAGAGACCTAATATTTAATAAACCACATTTAATTTTTAAATTATGAGGAGGAACAGAGGCCAAATCATTCAATTTAGAGGCTTTATGTTTAATTTGAGTTTTTTTCATTATTGATCGATATTGCATCGATATATTGCATCGATATATGCAATATCGATATGATCGATATTGCATATTGATCATATTATGATCGATAGTATCAAAAGCTGCACTAAGGTCTAAAAGGACAACTACAGAAACAAGTCCATGATCAGATACAATCAGGAGGTCATTAGTGACCTTTGCTAAGACTGTTTCAATACTATGATGGATTCTAAACCCAGACTGAAACTCCTCAAATAAACCATTTCCCTGCAAGTGATCAAATAATTGCGTAGCAACAACTCTTTCTAAGATTTTTGAAATGAAAAGCAGATTAGAGATTGGTCTATAGTTAGCTAAAACTCCTGGATCCAGCGTTGGCTTTTTGAATAAGGGTTTAATTACAGCAGTTTTAAAAGTGTCATAAACTTCCCCGTGCGCTCCTCACAGCGCACGGAGGAAGAGAAAGCTGAATGAGGATTTAAACGCAGGGGTTACCACACACACATTTATTGAACACAAGTTGAGGGTAACCATACAAAATGGCAAGGCAGCTCGGGCTAACAAAGAATTCTCTAAGATGCTAGGCTGCACCGGGAGAAAGCATAGCAGTTGTGCCACGCAAGGAAACACTACCAGCATAGCGGCACAACCGCACAAAGAAACACTACAGTTACTCACAGCCTTAGCAATCCAGGTCCTCCGAGTAGAACAGCGAGCACAGTCCTCCAATGACTGACGGTCACACGACGAAGAACGATGGTGTGACTCATATAATGACCCAGCGATGTTTGTCTAGTGATGAGCCACTTAAATACAAACGCCACTGGCCACACAAATTGGGAACACCTGGGCGAGGTGCGGGAAAGATAATTACCAGGGCTGGAAACAGCTGATGGAACTAGGAAGAGCGAGGGGGCGTAGTTGGACCGACAGCCTGTCAGCAGCGTGGGAGAAAGTAGATTGCTGATGCTGACTAACAGCTGCCAGTCAGGCAGTGGCTATGGTTACAGAAATACACAAGATGCACATACACAACAGAACCAAACTCCACAGAGAGATCAGGACCGAGCCGGTGAAAACCAAGTCAGCTCGGCCCATGAGAGAGCCCCCCCCCAAGGGGTGGAATTCCCAGACACCCAAAGTAACATCAAGAGACACCCCCCCCCCCAAGAGGGGCAACAACAACAACACAAACCCGGGTGGGAGGTAGGGGGAACAGGAAAGGAGGGAACACAACGCCCCACCCAGGGCCCATGATCAACCCCCTCAAGTCCACGGGCGTTGGGGCTCAGGAGGCCACCCAGAGTCCCAGGCCCAGCAGAAGGTCCGGTGGACGGCATCCAGCGGCTGGCCGGAAAATGTGGGCCACCTGACCCGGGGAGTCAATTCTTCTGGTGGCCGGCCAATGTTGCTCAGCCACCAGGACCAAAGGGAGTGAAGCAGGAGGTGGCCTGCACACCGGAAGGCTGACTGGTGGCTAACTGGACCGGGGAGAGGGAACCTCCACGGCGTCCTCAGGGTGGTCGGCAGTGGCACCCGTGGTGGCCCCCGACTGGGCCGGGTCCACTGCACCTACAATGGCCCCGACCAGGCCAGCTCCGCTGTGCCCACAATGGACTCCAGCGGGAGCCTAGCTGTACCCACGGTGGCCCCCAACCGGGCTGTCTTTGCTGCACTCACCATGGACTCCAGCGGGAGCCTAGCAGCACCTACGGTGACCTCTGGCTGAGGCTCAGCTGCACTCACAGTGACCTCCGGCTGAGGCTAAGCTGCACCCACGGTGACCTCTGGCTGAGGCTCAGCTGCACCCATGGTGACCTCTGGCTGAGGCTCAGCTGCACCCACAGTGACCTCCGGCTGAGGCTCTGTAGCATCTGAGGTGAGCGGGCCAACCCTCAGGGGCACCAGGCTGAGGAGCTAATTGATGGGAGGAGCCCTGACGACCCTGGCAGGAGGGGCTGGAGCAGCGATATCCTCCTTCAGCAGGACCGGACCCATGGCGACCTCTGGCGGTGACACATTGTGTCCGGCGACCCTAGGGGAAGGCTCAGGGGGAGCAGAGAAGAAAAATGGTTAGGGTCGCTGGCAGCGGCGGAGCCCGGCGAAGGAATTTCAAACACAGCTGCGCACTGCCCCCTACTCTCCTCACCCAGAGCCAGACAAGTTCTCTCTAAACTGTCATAAGAAAAACAAGAGAGAATATTTGCCTGAGCTTGAGCTCCACCGCTGTTCAGGACTTCGTCAATCCTGGCAATGAACACTCGGGCCCAGCCTCCAAGAGGTCCAGCTCTGGCTCCCAATCTGCTGTGGACACCTCCACAGCTGGCGAGATGGTAATAGTCCTATTGTCCTCCTACAGCAGCTCCAACGCTGGGGATTCCACCAGTGTGGCTGCAGAAAAACGCCTCCGTGCGGGCCGCTGGGAAGGATCATCCAGGACCCCAACCATCTCCACCGTCTGGCAGGTTGGTTCTTGGACTGGCAGGCCCTCAGGAATGATTGTAGGAGACATGGAGAGGGAAAGAAAAGAATCATTATTTGCCGCTGGAGGAGAAGGCCCAGTGGACTGCTGATCATGGGCCTCTCCCTAGGGAGACAGACAAGGTTTAAAATAATTGAGTTCAATTAGATGAAAGGACCTTTGCCTGTCATCCCAGCGTGTGATGTTCGCAGCTGTAGCTGATTTGCTGTCACCCCTCTCCATGTCCACGGCCACACCAGTCCTTTCCAAAGGTGACGGCAAAGCAAGAGCCGATGCCGATGACTCCTCACACTCGAAACTCGAAGGGGGAAACACGGAAAGGACAAGAGAAGGGTTTACCTCCGCAGCTGGAGGAGAGAGCCAAGTGGACTGCTGAAGCTGAGCCTCTCTTCTGGGAGACAGGCAATGTTTGTCATCATTACATAGAATTAAATGAGAAAACACTTGCCTGTTCTCCCGGTGCTCGATGTTGACAGCTGCGGCAGTTGACCGTCATCCCCCCATGTCACTGGCTGTTTCGGTCCCTTCACACGGTAGCTGAAGAGCCAGCTCTGATGACATTGAGGTGGGCGTAGCAGGTGGAGGATTGGCGGGATCCTTATGGCGAGTCCTCCGGGAACGGTGGCGACGAGAGGAAGCAGGCGGCGTGTTCTCCAGTTCCTCCAGAGAAGACCCCTCCTCCGTCCAGAATTCTCCTCCCAGGAAGCACACGGGCATGGGAGGAACTGGAGAAACAGGGAGACAAACAAGATCGGCAGCTGACAATTCATCAGGAGTCAGGCAAGTAGCTTCAGGTGTCCTGACCAGTGACTGAATAAACACTTGCCTGAATTCCTGTGATTCAGTGACGTCAGCTGTTGTCTCCATGGTCGGGGCATGCTCGTCATCCAGCTGGAGCTCCGACCTCCTCGGGGAATATTCCTCCAACCTCTCGTCCAATTCCAGAAGAAGCCATGGTTTCACCTCCAGGAGGAGTTCTGTCTCTGCCAGGAGAACCTGTCTTCATTCTTCCTGCTCCTCTGGGGATGGAGCAGACCACGGCTCGGGATGGGGAGGCAGGACTGTTGTCGGCGAAGCTGGGCACTTCTTCCAGTGGGAGTTCCTCCTCTTCTTCCTCACGGGCGGCTCAGGAACCAGATAGTCTGGGATGCGAAGCACCACGCTGGGCAGTGAGTCGCCCATGCTGAGGAGCTCCATGCTACCTGGAGAAGTAAGCGTCGTGGCCATGAGAAGCTCGAGCACCGGGAGATCCTCATCCGATTCCTTGCATGGCACAGCGAAGATGTCCCGGAGAATCTCCATCACTTCGAGATGATCCCAGAGGCTGTCTCACTCCATCACCCTTCTTGCTGTGTCCCGAGCCTGATGAGCCATTTTGGAGGAACCGGGCTCCAGTGTCCATGAGAGAATCTCCTCCAGGAAACACAGCGAGCGCAGCTCCCTCTCCAACAACTCGGGCATGGCGCCCGGGCGACAGGTGAGTCCAAATAATAACACACAGTTAGGGAAAGGGATGTGTGGGTGAACCCGCTAAATCCTTTGAATTGGCTGAGTCATTCTGTCATAAACTTCCCCGTGTGCTCCGCACAGCACACAAAGGAAGAGAAGGAGGAATGAGGATTTAAACTCAGGGGTTACCACACACATATTTATTGAACACAAGTTGAGGGTGACCATACAAAATGGCAAGGCAGCTCGGGCTAACAAAGAGTACTCTAAGATGCTAGGCTGCACAGGGAGAAAGCGTAGCAGTTGTGCCGCGCAAGGAAACATGACCAGCGTAGCGGCACAACCGCACAAATAAACGCTACAGTTACTCACAGCCTTAGCAATCCAGTTTCTCCCAGTAGAACAGCGAGCACAATCCTCCAATGACTGACAGTCACACGACGAAGAACGATGGTGTGACTCGTATAATGACCCAGCGACGTTTGTCTAGCGAAGAGCCACTTAAATACAAACGCCGCTGGCCACACAAATTGGGAACACCTGGGCGAGGCGCGGGAAAGATAATTACCGGGGCTAGAAACAGCTGATGGAAGTAGGAAGAGGGAGGTGCGAGGGGGAGTAGTTGGACCGACAGCCTGTCAGCAGTGTGGGAGAAAGTAGATTGCTGATGCTGACTAACAGCTGCCAGTCAGGCAGTGGCTATGGTTACAGAAATACACAAGATGCACATACACAACAGAACCAAACCCCACAGAGAGATCAGGACTGAGCCGGGGAAAGCCAAGCCGGCTCGGCCCATGACAAAAAGCCTGCGGTACATGACCTAAAGTTAATGAAGAATTGATTATTTGAAGAATAGAGCTACCAATAAATGGGAAGACTTCTTTTAATAACCTGGTAGGAATAGGGTCTAAAAGACAAGTTGAAGGCTTGGATGAAGAAATTATTTTGTCTAACTCTAAAAGGTCAATTGGAATAAACTCATCCAAACAGATGTCACTTGAAGGAGTTGTAGTAGTTACTGTATTTAAGTTAACGGTGGAAAGAATCTGACTGATTTTATCTCTGAAAGATGGAATTTTTATGATTGAAAAAGTTCATAAAGTCCTGACTAGTAAGCTCTAAGGGAATGCTAGGATTGACAGAGTCCTGACTCTTTGTCAGCCTGGCTACAGTGCTGAAAAGAAACCTGGGATTATTCTTGTTCTCTTCTATTAATGCAGAATAATAACTTGTTCTAGCTTTTCTAAGAGATTTTTTTATAAATTAAAAAATGATTTCTCCAAGCTAAATAGATTTCGTCTCAATTAGTGGAGCGCCATTTTCTTTCTAAATGACGAGTCTTCTATCTTAAGCTATGAGTTTCTGTGTTGAACCAAGGAGTTAGAAATCTCTGATTAGACTTTTTCTTTTTTAAAGGGGCTACCATGTCTAGAGTCTGATGCAGAGAAGCTGTAACACTATCTATCATGCTACCAATTACAGAAGGAGCAAACTGTCTATAGCTTATTTCCATTGTGTTGACACGTGGCATAGAGGAAACAATCTGCATAAATTTGGTAACAGCATCATCTGAGAGGCATCTACTGTAGTAATATTTTTCTTTAGGAGCCAAATAGTCAGAAATAGTAAAATTAAAGGTTAACAGACAATGGTCTGACAGTACAGGGTTGTGAGGAGACACTACCAGATTTTCTATTTCTATGCCATATGTTAGAACAAGGTCCAATGTATGGTGGAGATAATGAGTAGAATTTCCTACTTTCTGAGAAAACCCCATCGAGTCTAATATTGAATTAAATGCCATATTAAGACAATCACTATCTACATCTACATGTATGTTAAAGTCCCCTACAATAATTATTATCAGATTTCAGCACCAAATCAGCTAAGAATTCGGCAAATTCAGATAAAAACTCTTAGTAGGTTGATGGGGGACGATAAACTATGGCAAATAAAATTGGGTTTAGCCTAAAATTGCCAAAATGCCCAATACTGAGGACCAGGCCCTCAAAGGAATTACAATGTGTTTTTTGCTTTACATTTACTAGTACAGTGATCCCTCACTTATCGCGGTTAATGGGTTCCACAACCGACTGCGAAAAGTGAAAAACCGCGAAGTAGCGTCATCCCTAATGACGTCACCCATAAATAACACGTACGTTCCTTCTCTCACTCTCTCTCTCATATACGTGTGTGTGTGTGTGTGTGTGTGTGTGTGTGTAAGCGTACATACATACGTAGATGTAAATAAAGTGTACATAAATATGTTTTTAGAACTCTTTTATTTTTATAACAAGATACGTAACTCAAGATGAAGATGATTTACTGCACAGGTTAATGAAAGCTTTACTGCTCCTCAGGTGACGCCTCATCGTCAGGTGCTAGAGGCGCAGGATCGTCGAGGGCAGCTGCAGGAGGCGGCGTAGTGGCTCGACGGGAAGACTATTTCGCACAAAAAGGCGCAAGAGAACAGCGAAAAGTTCCCCGCGGCGAGACTAGCAATAAAGAACAATGAATGCGGTCTTCCTTCGCTGGCTATGGGCGCTCGGCAGGGACAGAAGCTGGGTAAAACGTCTCGGCCAATCAGCTTGCGAGATTCCCGAGCAGTGAAGAGGTGGGCGGAGAGGAGTGGAGCGGTGGTCAGAGAGGTGGATTTTGAGTTGTGCTGCTCTCCGTGTTGATACCTGATGTTCTAATGTAGTCTCCCTGCCTTCTGCTAGCGCCCGCCCATTTTTTCTCAATTTTGAATTTTTGATGAATATTTTTGAAAAATCCGCGATGCACTGAGGGCGCGAAAGGTGAAGCGCGAAGTAGCGAGGGATCACTGTAATTTGGAATGGTAAATTGTTGCTACTCCTCCTCAACAACCAGAACTTCTGGGATTTTGACCGTTTAAATAACCAGAGGGAGTTGATTCATTCAAACCAACATAATCCTCTTGCCCTAACCAAGTCTCTGTAAGGGATATTAAATCAATCTGATGATGATCAATTAACAGATCACGGACTAGCAGAGACTTGGGAGTGAGAGACCTAATATTTAACAAACCACATTTAATTTTTAAATTATGAGGAGGAACATACATGCATGTATGTTCAATGCAGATCACATACATGTGATCTGCATTGTTGTTTATGCAAATCCGACGGCGAACGCTGGGACAGCGCGTGACGTCATCCATTCAGTAACCAGCAGGCTGCAGACAGAACACCCAGATGCTCTTCTCCTCATCTCAGGCGATTTCAACCACGTTTCACTGTCTCCCATTCTGCCCACTTTCACCCAGTATGTCACATGCCACACTAGAGACAATAAAACACTGGATTTGTTCTACGCAAACACTAAGGAGGCGTACACCTCATCACAACTCCCCCCACTTGGGAGATCGGATCACAACTTGGTTCATCTCTGACCGGTGTACAAACCCCTAGTGCACAGACAACCTCCGGCCATGCACACTGTGGAGTTATGGTCTGAGGAGACAATGGACACTCTAAAGGACTGTTTTGAAGCCACTGCCTGGAAGCAGCTCTGCGATCCACATGGTGAGGACATCGATGGCCTCATTCACACCTTCACGGGCTACCTCAGCTTCTGTGTGGACAAATCCGTTCCCACCAAGACCATACGGCGTCACTCAAACAACAAACCCTGGATCAACCCTGAGATAAAAACACTTCTGAGAGAGAAGAAGAGGATCTTCAGGTCGGGGAACAGGGAGATGCTGAAGTCCGTACAGAGGGAGCTGAGGAGAAAGATCAGAGAAGGCAAGGACAGCTTCAGGAAGAAGATGGAGGACAAGCTGCAACAGAGCGACATCAGCGGGGTCTGGAGAAACCTCAAAACCATCTCTGGGCTCCAGAATACCTCCCCCCAGGCCACGGGGGGCAGGGAGTGGGCGAACAACCTGAATCTGTTTTTCAATAGATTTGACCAACCGCCCTCCCCCCTGTCTGCACAACAACCACTGCTGCCTCTAAGAAATCAAGTCCTGCTGCCCACTCCCCACTCCACCGACACCCCCCCCACTCCCAACACACAGCCCCCCATCCTGACCCTGACCAAGACCCAGGTGAGGACGGAGCTGAGGAAGATCAAGGCGAGGAAGACGTCGGGACCGGACGGCATCAGCGCAAAGCTCCTCAAGTCCTGTGCAGACCAGCTGTGTGGGATTGTGACGTATATCTTCAACATGAGCCTGAAACTGGGGAGGGTACCACAGCTGTGGAAAACATCTTGTGTGGTACCTGTACCAAAAACTTCCCACCCCAAAGACCTGAACAGCTACAGACCGGTGGCCTTGACGTCCCACTTGATGAAGACCCTGGAGAGACTGCTCCTTGCTCATCTCCGCCCCCTGGTGGAACCAGCGATGGATCCACTCCAGTTCGCCTACCAGCATGGCATTGGGGTGGAGGATGCAGTGATCTTCCTCCTTCACCGTTCTCTGTCCCACCTGGAGAAGCCCGGGAATATGGTGAGGATCATGTTCTTTGACTTCTCCAGTGCTTTCAACACCATCCAACCGATGATCCTGAAGGACAAGCTGCTGCGCGCAGGGGTGGACCAGCACCTGTCATCATGGATCCTGGACTACCTCACGAACCGGCCTCAGTTTGTGAGAACCCGGGACTGTGTTTCCGACACGATCATCAGTAGCACGGGGGCCCCCCAGGGAACGGTGCTGGCTCCCTTCCTGTTCACTCTTTATACTGCGGACTTCTCACACAACACAACACATTGCCATCTACAGAAGTTCTCTGATGACTCTGCGATCGTTGGTCTCATCTCCAACGGAGATGAAGCTGAGTACAGAGGGCTTATCCAGGACTTTGTGGACTGGTGCCATCGGAACTGCCTCCAGATCAACGCGAGGAAAACTAAGGAGCTGGTGGTGGACTGCCGCAGGCATGGGCAGCCCCTCACAGCACCAGTAAATATACAGGGAACAGACATCGAGATGGTGACATCCTATAAGTACCTGGGTATTCATCTGAACAATAAACTAGACTGGTCACACAATACTGACGCACTCTACAAGAAGGGACAGCGCAGGCTGTTCCTGCTGAGGAGACTCAGGTCTTTTGGTGTACAAGGGGCGCTGCTGAAGTCATTCTATGACACGGTGGTGGCATCAGCCATCACTTTTGGAGTGGTCTGCTGGAGCAGTGGCATTACTGCAGCCGATAGGAAGAGACTGAACAAACTGATTAAGAAAGCTAGCTCTGTCCTGGGGCAGCGCCTTGATCCGATGGAGGAGATAGGAGAGAGAAGGACGGTGGCTAAACTGTCATCTCTGCTGGAGTCCGAGTTCCACCCTATGCAGGACATACTGGATGCACTGAGGAGCTCATTTAGCAGCAGACTACATCATCCCAGGTGCACAACCGAGAGGTTTCGTAGGTCCTTCCTACCAACGGCTGTCAGACTGTACAACCTAAGCAGGGCTGCTCGCAGAGATAGCAAAAAGACGTAACAAACTAATAGTTTTTTTGAATGCAAAAGATGCAATAGACTTACACAATGGTCCTCTCCGGCATACAACTAGGAACATACCGGTCGCTATGGAGGGTGAGAATATGTATGGGCACATAATCATACCATGTAGGATAACTAAATAGACGGTTATGCTGTTTCATCCCACCTAGCAACAATGCTCTGCACTGTGTGTGTTTATATATTTACATATTTATTCCATCTAGCTACAATGCTCAGCACTGGGTGTGTTTATATTTATATATCTATATATTTATTCCATCTAGCTACAATGCTCCGCACTGTGTTTTTATATATCTACATATTATTCCATCTAGCTACATTGCTCCGCACTGTGTGTGTTTATATACTTGCATATTTATTCCACCTAGCTGCAATGCTCCGTACTGTGGGTGTTTATATATTTACATATTTATTCCATCTAGCTACAATGCTCTGCACTGCGTGTCTGTGTGTGTGTGTGTATATATATATTTTATAGTAATATGTACATATGTATATTAGCTGCTCTTGCTTGCTTGTTTTTTTTTTTTTCTTGCCTTCTGATTGTTGCTCTGAGTGTTGCTATCCCTGTGCTGTTGCAATCCTGGAATTTCCCCGTTGTGGGACTAATAAAGGCTTATCTTATCTTATCTTAACAGAGGCCAAATCATTCAATTAAGAGGCTTCATGTTTAATTTGAGTTTTACCAACTTTTTGTTTAATCACTTTGGGATGCTTATGCATTTTATTTTTATTTACTTTGGGGGGAGCAGACAATGATTCTCTGATGGGGAAGACAGGGGCTAAGCTGAGGGGTGGCGGATGAAGAGGAGCTGCAGAGAGGCGTGTAAGACTGTGACTCTGCTTCCTGGTCCCAACTCTGAGTTGTCAAGGTTTTGGAAATTTGGATAAAAATGATGCCAGATTGTTAGATAAATGAGATGCACCATCCAAAGTGGGATGGACGCCGTCTCGTCTAATAAGACAAAGTTAAAGGATGATAAGCGGTGAAACATGTCATCACTGGTCAGACTGGGGAGGGGCCCAGAGAAGACTACAGAGGCAGACATTGTTTTTGCAAAGTCACACACCGATTCCATACTAAGTTTTGTGACTTTTGACTGCTGAAGTCGGATGTCGTTAATGCCGGCGTGGATAACAATTGTGGAGTATTTACAGTTACTTTAAGCCAGCATTTTAAAATTTGGCTCGATGTCGCCTGCTCTGGCCCCAGGAATGCATTTGACTATGGCCGCTGGAGTCACATTTCACGTTTCTGACTACAGAGTTGCCAATGATCAGAGTTTTTTCCTCAGCGGGTGTGTCGTTGAGCAGAGAAAAGCGATTAGAAACATGAACAGGTTGGTGTTGAACCGGGGCCTTGCGATTTTGCTTCCTTCTCACTGTCACCCACTCAGTCTCCTCGCTGCTGAGGAGGACCTGAGGACCGATAGCAGGCCGCCCTATGCTCGGGAGCTCTGCTGCAGCTAAGGGGTTTCTGTCATTATTAACTAGCGCAGACGGTGTTTCAATGCAGTGGAGCCGGGATTCCAAATCAGACAACCTCACCTCGAGTGCCTCAAAAAGACAACATTTATTACATTTACCGTTATCACTAAAAGAGGCAGAGGTGTAGCTAAACATCTGACAGACAGAGCACACCAGAGGAGAAAGGGAAGGAGAGCTAGTAGCCATAGCTAGTGGCTAACCTGAAGCTAACAAAAACACAGATGAAAGGTGAACAGAAGGCTAAAGAGGGTGATTAGATGACAGTGTGCACACAGGCTTCCTTTGTGGGTCACAGGTTTCCAGACTGTTGAGCAAACACAAACAAAGTTGTGTCTTCATACTGCCTTTCAGTGCATACAGTGGCTTTCTTATCTTTAGCTTATTTGCAGGTCTCAGTCAAGGCTATGAACTTCAGCTGACTATGCAGGTGAATCTATAGGACATGTTTGCTGACAGAGATTCATCCTTGAGAATAGATGTGAGCATAACAGCTGCATCAGCATCAGGCGGTGGTGGTGTGCCACTGAGGTCTTTCCACATTAAAACTTTTTTGTCAGTCTCAGCCACAGAGTCACGGGATTCACTGTCCTCAGCAGTCGGTAACACAGGCAGGATTAAGTGCGGTGCATCTTTTCCCCAACAGCATACATACGGCACACCAACATCTGCAAATTTGTACAAAGTTTACACCAGGAATACATCTTATTGAGGTCTTTTTCTCACTGACAAGACATTTGCTAGAGGTCAGCCTAATGCCAACATCTAGCAAATGTCTTACCAATGAGCAAACGACCTCTATAAGGTAAAGGTAAAGTAATGTAAATTTATTTATATAACACAATTCAACAGCAAAGAGATTCAAAGTGCTTCACATAAAAAACAAAATGCATTAAATATTAAATTTTTAAAAAAATAAAAGAACGATAAAAGCACAGTAGTGAGAGTTATTAATCAAAGTATGTCCTCAAATGCAGTGACAAAAAGGAAAGTCCTAAGATTTGATTTAAAAGAAGCAACAGTGTTGGCAGACCTACAGTTTTCTGGTAGTTTGTTCCACATATATGGTGCATTAAAACTGAAAGCAGCTTCTCCATGTCATGTGTGCCTCTACACGGCACACAGCGATTGAGACGAACCCACATGCTGGATGACTTTTTGCAACATTTATTGTGACAGGTAACTCAAGTCCAAAAAGTGCAAAACTCAAAATGCAAACACAAGAAAACTTACAAGATGAAGCACTTCTGAGCAGCCTGCTCAGGAGGAAACGAGAAAACGGGGAATAGGATAATGTCCCGAGGAACACTCAGAGGAAGGACATCTCCTGACACACGAACGATGTAGTGGCCACATAATGTGACATGACAGTGTCACGAGCCGAGCCGGATTGGTTTTCACCAGCTCGGCCCTGATCTCTCTGTGGGTTCTGGCTTCACTGTTTATGTTCTTTTTGTGTATTCATTCCATCACTTTAGCTGTTGCCTGACAGGCAGCTGTTAGTCACCCTTTGTGATCTTTTTCCCACGCTGCTGACAGTCTGTCGGTCCTACCACGCCCTCTCACTCTTCGTATTCCACTAGCTGTCCCAGCCCCGGTAATTATCTGTCCCGCGCAGGTGTTCCCAATTTGTGTGGCCAGCAGCGTTTGGATTTAAGCAGCTCTTTGCTAGACAAATGCCACTGGGTCATTGAACGAGTTACTCCTGTTCTCCACGGGGTGATCGTCACGTCGGGAAGGACCGCTCTTTGCGCTCGCCAGGAGTACTGGACTTTTTGGGACTGCTCCAACTTGTGAGTAAATTGTTAGCGTTTCTTGGTGTGGTTAGCTGCTACGCTGGACCAGAAGAGTTTCTCCCTCTGCAGTATTCTGCTTCGCTTCTGGCAGCATTTCTTCTTGCAGCATAACTGCTACGCTTAGGCTGTGCCCAGTTTGCATTTCCCTGAGTTGTTGAGCTACCCGTTGCCTTCCCTGCTCTTCCAAGCGCACCTATATTGTATTATAATTCACCTGTTCGTCTGTATCTGTGAATATGGGTTGTCAATAAATGTGTGTGTGGTGAACTCCTGCATTTAAATCCTTTCATCCTTTCTCCTTCTCCGTGCATTCTGCCATAGCGCACGGAGAGTTTATGACAGACAGAGCTTAAACGTAAGCAAGGTGATAGCCTGACAGGAGTCAGGTCCGGGGCTGGATCCTCCAGGGCCACCGGTTCCTCCAGCGTCCGATGGCTCGGTTCTGAAACCGACGGACACTCAGGGGTTGATGGGAGAGACACAGACAGGACAGGAGAAAGTTTAATAATTGTAGCAGGAGGAGAGAACTCAGGTGACTGCTTTACCTGAGTCTCTCTCCAGGGAGACAGACGAGGCCTATCATTACAACATTGAATAGAATGAAAAAGCACTTGCCTGACATCCTGGATCTTAGTATTCTCTAGTGCAGGAGATGGGCCGTCATCCCTCTCTGTGTCAATGGCTATCCTGCCCCCCTTAATGGATTGTGGAGGAGCCGGCTCAAATGACACGGAAGTGGGCATTACCGTGGAAACCTTGGAGGCCTCTCGGTAGCAGGAGGATACTTTTTTTTTTGATTTTGTATACTTTATTGATTCCCAGAGGGGAAATTGAGGGCATCCACCTGGTTGGATGAAGCAGCCACGGTACAGCGCTATCCCTTAACCATTCACACACACATTCACACCTAGGGCCACTTTAGAGTCTCCAATTAACCTAACCTGCATGTTTTTGGCCTGTGGGAGGAAACCAGAGAAATCCCGGAGCAAACCCACGCAGATATGGGGAGAACATGCAAACTCCACACAGATCACTGTTGGTCAGTTGCTGGGATCGAACCAGGGATCCCATGGCCAAGGGTGAGTTGCTGTGCTGCCACAGTGCTAACCACTGCGCCACCACACCGCCCATTGGGAGGACAGGAATTGCAGCAGCTATGGAGAGAAAGGAAGTTGACGGAACAGCCAGCAAAGAAAGACAAAAGGAGCAAACTGCTGCAGGAGTTGTCGGGCACAATGTTGAGGGAATAACTGCATAAGAAGAGGAGAATTTACTCCGGTGAACCGATGCAGGATGACGTAGTCTCATAGGAGCTGGAGCTGGCGGCAAGCATGTTGGAATCAGCGCAGGCATCAAAGCCACCTCCCTTGTCTCCTCACCCGCACTCGGCAGGGAATAGATGGAGGAGAGGATGTTGATTGCTTTTGGGTGATTCCACAGGTTGGGGAACGCCTGCATCACTCATGCTATGCTGTCCTGGCTGTCCTGGACCATCGTGGGAGAACAGCAGGCTTGCGTCTGTGACCAGATGGTTTCCAGGAGGCGCACTGCCCACCGCTCCACCGTGTCTAGATTGGACATGATGACCTCCAGACTAGGTAGGTGAAAAGGAAAAAATGTGCAAAAAATCACATCTGGGTTCTGTTCTGGCCACTACATACTGTCATGTGCACCTCTACACGGCACATAGAGATTGAGACGAACCCACATGCTGGATGACTTTTGGCAACATTTACTGTGACAGGTACGTAGCTCAAGTCCAAAAAGTACAAAACTCAAAATGCAAACACAAGAAAACTTACTAGATGAAGCACTCCTGAGCAGCCTGCTCAGGAGGAGACGAGAAAAGTGGGGAATAGGATAATGTCCTGAGTAACACTCAGAGGAAGGACATCTCCTAACACACGAACGATGTAGTGGTGATAGCCTGACAAGTGATCCCAGGTGTGGGTTAGCCCGAGCAGGAGAAGAGGACAATAATTAATGATTGGAATCAGCTGACAGTAATCAGAGGTGTGGGAGGAGTGGCTGTCAGCGTGGAAGACGGCGCCAACACAAACCCAGAGACGTCACCTCCCAGCTGTCAGCTCATAGAGTAAACATAAACAGAACCAAATACAGACTAGAGAGTAATTACAGGTGAAGCAGGAAAATAAATCATCAGAACTCAGTACACACAAGGAGAAAATACAGAAACTGACAACAATAATAATGACAGCTCTACAAAACTCAGAAATAACTTGAGTCTGGCTCAGAGGGGAAAATAGGAGCGCAGACTCATGACACTCTATGTTTGGTTTAACTCTGGGAACAGACAGCAGACCAGTTCCAGATGACCTGAGTTGCCTGGAAGGTTCAGAAAGATCTAGAAGATCTGACATATATTTTGGCCCTAACCCACTCAAAACTTTATAAACCAGCAGCAGTATTTTAAAATCAACTCTTTGAGGGACAGGACGTTAATGAAGCGATCTTAGAACTAGACTGATATGATCCACTTTTCTGGTATTGGTGAGGACGCATGCTGCAGCATTCTGGATCAGCTGCAACTGTCTGATTGACCTTTTAGGCAGACCAGTAAGTACAGTAAAATCAGCCTTCAGAGAGCTGATAATATTAAAGAGATAACTGACGTCATTTTAAGTATTTCACATGGTTGTTTTAGTGTATCATTACTCCCAATATGCAGTATGATACTTTTCACAGCTGGATATGCAGCCACAAAATCCAGAATTCTTTCTGACAAGTCTGAGACCGTGTCCTGGGGAGAGCAAAGGACCTTAGTATTTTTCTACACATGCGATTCACATTTTTAATGGCAAAATCACTGACAATCAGAATCTGGGGCCCATTGTACTGCTTTCTCTGAAGCCTTCTATTTTCTGATTTGGCTTCAAACCTTGCTCTGTTGTGTGAGGACAAATAATGACCAACATTTTCAGGTGATAATTCATGATTCTGAGCAAGTGAAGCAAACCTGTTCTGTAGAGGCACATCTGATTGTTGCCAAAGCTTGTTGGTATTCTGTCCCTTGACTGTAGACCACTGCTGATTTCTTTCAGCAGCAGGATTTGAGCAGGAGTTATGCTGTCTTAAAGAGAGTGGAGGCCAGTCAGTGGCATCACAAATTTCAGACTGCTGAGCTCTATTGGGTATTTTGTTTCCTATCACCTGAGGACATGATTTACCCTTTGGCCTTGCTCCAAGAGAGGTCCAAGGACGACTATCAGTTGTAAATTTGTCACCTTGTTTTTGTTTATCTTGTTTCTCCATATTCTTGCCTTTGCTAATTAGCTGTGTGTTAGCTTGCTCTTGACCATAATTCTGAGATAAAGGCAGAGTTGTCTCATTTCCACATAGTCCATGAACTTCAGCATTCACCTCCAGCCTGAGAACTTTGGATTCCAACACTGCAATCTTTTGCAGAAGTTTGCTGAGGTCATCCGTGCAGAAAGAGTTCATCATGATACTAGTTAGCTGAGTGTGAGATATAAAGCATAATAGTTGCACCAGCAACAAAAATGGTAACAAAGAGGTACTGATAGCAACTACTCACAGTCTGACATAGGTACCAGGAGCAAGGCCATTTGGAGCACTGAGTAGCTAAAGACAGCTGTTGCTCAGATTCTGATGAAGGGCACCAGCAGCAGCAATGGTCATAAAATCCAGCCACTGCACAGGAAAGCAAGTCTTGCTATTGCTCAGTCTGAAGAGACACAGTGGAAGCACAGATGTTAGGAGTGCACAGAAGTAGATTGGCAAAAATGTAGCTGGTATTCACAGCATGAGAGCAGGCCAAAGGGAGGAATTCGTCAGATATCTGGACTTCCAAGAGCCATCCATATCGTACAGCTGTTTGTCCAACAGGTTTGTTGAATGTTCAGTGTGACTTCAAATTTCAATTTTTAAAACTTAAAAAAAACAAAGATGGAAAAGTAATAAAAATAGTTGACGTTATAGGAGCTCAAACTGACACATATGCCAAACAGAAAACCGGAAATTTTATCAGGAATATAAGAAGTATTCCTGATGTAAACTTCCAGCACATAGCAGAAGCATAGAAACCATATGTGGAACATTTATGCCCCCTTTACACAGGGGTGGGGATCATTGAGATTGTTCAGAGATCTGGCCATTTTTTCTTTTTTGATCTATCAACTATCTTCAGTGATAATTCAGCCACAGCGGTGAAAGAGCCAGTGTACTCCTAGTTCCGGTCACAAGCCCGGGTAAATGAGGAGGGTTGTGCCAGGAAGGGCATCTGACATAAAACCTTTGCCAAATCAAACATGTGGATCATGACGAATGAGACTTTCATACCAGATCGGCCAAGGCTCAGGTTAACAATGGCCGCCACCGGTGCTGTTAACCAACAGGGTGCTGGCGGAAATTGGGCTACTGTTGGTGGAAGATGGAGGAGGAGAAGACGGGGGAAAGAGTGTTAGGAGAGAGAGAGAGAGAGAAAAGAAAGGTAGAAGTGTGGAGGTGAGAGTAGGGATGCTAAATGTAGGGACTATGACTGGTAATGGCAGAGTTTGCTGATATGATGGAGAAAAGTGGAGCGGAGTGGTTAGCACTGCGGCAGAACAGAAACTTAACCTTGGCCGGGGGATCCTGGGTTCGATCCCAGCCCCCGACCAACAGTGATCTGTGTGGGGTTTGCATGTTCTCCCCCTGTCTGCGTGGGTTTACTCCGGGATTTCTCTGGTTTCCTCCTACATGCCAAAAACATGCAAGTTAGGTCAATTGGCATCAAAACTGGGGATTCAAAATTGTCCTTCGGTCTGACTGTGAGAGTGAATGGTTGTCTGTCTCTTTGTGTTGGCCCTGCGATGGACTGGCGATCTGTCCAGGGTGTACCCTGCCTCTTGCCCAAAGATGCTGGGATAGGCTCCAGCCCCCCCGCGACCCGAAAAGGATTAAGCGGAAGAAGATGAATGAATGAATGAACTCATGAAACAGGCCTGGACAAAAATGATGGTACCCTTAACTTAATATTTTGTTGCACAACCTTTTGAGGCAATCACTGCAATCAAACGATTTCTGTAACTGTCAATGAGACTTCTGCACCTCTCAGCAGGTATTTTGGCCCACTCCTCATGAGCAAACTGCTCCAGTTGTCTCAGGTTTGAAGGGTGCCTTCTCTAGACGGCATGTTTCAGCTCCTTCCACAGATGTTCAATAGGAGTTAGATCAGGGCTCACAGAAGGCCACTTTAGAATAGTCCAATGTTTCACTCTTAGCCATTCTTGGGTGTTTTTAGCTGTGTTTTGGGTCATTATTCTGTTGCAAGACCCATGGCCTGCGACTGAGACCAAGCTGTCTGACACTGCGCAGCACATTTCTCTCTAGAATACCTTGATAGTCTTGAGATTTCATTGTACCCTGCACAGATTCAAGACCAGATGCCAGATGCACAGGGTGCACTACCTTTAACATGCTTGTCTATAATTTTCTTTCTAGTCTCCTGAGACAACTCTCTCCTTTGCTTCCTCTAGTCCATGTTTAGTGTGGTACACACCATGTCACCAAACAGCACAGTGACTACTTGTCACCCTTTAAATAGGCCGACTGACTGATTACAAGTTTGTAGACACCTGTGATGTTAATTAGAGGACACATCTTGGTTGAACATGTCCCTATGGTCACATTATTTTCAATCTTTTCTAGGGGTACCATCATTTTTGTCCAGGCCTACTTCATGAGTTTGTTTTTTAAAATAATTCTGTTGAACCACAATTCAAAAGCATTGTCTGATTTTCATTGGTTAATTTTCATAGAATTTTTTTTATTACCACTTTTGCCAGATTCAAGTTTTTCTGTGACCACTGTGGGTTTTTCTTTCATTAACAGAGGGGTACCAACAATTTTGTCCACGTGTGTAATATAGAATCAGAGGGGTCACTGCTATGGTTCCGGTTCCGCCGGACCGGTGGCGCCACACGAGTAGGCTGCCCGTTGCAACAGCCTTTTTTTTTATCTTCCTTCTTCTTTCTACACCTTTCACTCTGTATATATATATCACGGACGCACGGATCGCCCCGGGGGTCTCCCGGGTCGGCGGACGGAGCCACGGTTTGCAGCGGGAGACGTTACAGCGGGGAGGAGCTAGTGCTAGCTAGCACTTGGCAGCCGCCCGGTGCTAATGGGAAACTCGACATACAGGGAGCTGTAGCGAAAACGACGCGGGTGCCGGGCTGGAGTTTAGGCGGCGTGCAAGAAATATAAGACAGAATAATAAAGAGCAATGGCAAGAACCAAGCAGACCGCCCGTAAAATCTACTGGAGGAAGAAGCCCCCCAGGAGACAGCTAGCCACCAGGGCTGCTCGGAGAGGCGCTCCGGCCACCGGCAGAGTGAAGAGGCCTCGCCGTCACAGGCCCGTGGCTCTGAGAGAGATCCGTCGCTACCAGAAATCCACAGAGCTGCTCATCGGTAGGCTGCCCGTCCAGCGCCTGGTGAGGGAGATCGCTCAGGACTTCAAGACCGTCCTGCGTTTCCTGAGCTTCGCCGTCATGGCTCTGCAGGAGACCAGCGAGGCCCACCTGGTGGTCTTTTCTTAGCTAAGGGGGTCACCATCATGCCCAAAGACTTCCAGTTGGCCCGCCGCATCTGCGGAGAGAGAGCTTAGACTTTCTGCTGCACATTCACCAACCAACCATAATGCTCTGCACTGTGTGTCTATATATATACATTTATAGTAATATGGACATATGTTTACTAGATGTTGTTTTTTCTTGCCTTCTGATTGTTGCTCTGATTGTTGCTATCCCTGTGCTGTTGCAATCCTGGAATTTCCCCATTGTGGGACTAATAAAGGCTTATCTTATCTTATCTTATCTTATCTTATGCAAGTCGCCACCATAAATTTCCCTCCTCTGTTCCATTATTGCTGAGCACCAATCTGGACTGCAGGAAGTTCTGTTTTTTTTATATGGTCTTTGGCATGACCCGGCCCGGATTTGAACCCCGGCCTCCCAGGTGTGGGGCGGATGCTCTACCAACTGAGCCACCACTCCAGTACATGGCCCTGTGTGAAAAAGTGATTGCCCCCTAAACCTAATAACTGGTCCCCCTCCCCCCCCCCCCTTAGAATCAACAACTGCAATCAAGCATTTGTGATAACTGGCAATGATTCATTTACAGTGCTGTGGAGGAATTTTGTCCCACTCATCTTTGAGTTTCAGAATTATTGTAATTTAGCCACACTGGAGTTTTTTTCCAGAATGAATCGGCTTTTTAAGGACATGCCACAGCATCTCAATTGGATTCAGGTCAGGTCTTTGACTAGGCCACTCCAAAGTCTTCTTTTTTTTTGTTTGTTTTTTTCTTAAGTCATTCAGACGTGGCCTTGCTGGTGTATTTTGGATTATTGTCCTGCTGCAGAACCCAAGTGCGCTTCAGCTTGAGGTCATGAACAGATGGCCAGACATTCTCCTTCAGGAATTTTTGGTAGACAGCAGAATTCATGGTTCCATTTACCACAGCAAGTCTTCCAGGTCCTGAAGCAGCAAAACAGCCCCAGACCATCACACTACCACCACCATATTTTACTGTTGGTATGATGTTCCTTTTCCGAAATGCTGTGTTACTTTTACACCGGATGTAATGGGACACACACCTTCCAAAAAGTTCAACTTCTGTCTCATCAGTGAACAGAGTGTTTTTCCAAAAGTCCTGGGGCTCATCAAGATGTTTTCTGGCAAAACTGAGATGAGTCTTTATGTTCTTTTTGCTCAGCAGTGGTTTTCGTCTTGGAACTCTGCCATGCAGGCCATTTTTGCCCAGTCTCTTTCTTATGGTGGAGTCATGAACACTGACCTTAACTGAGGCAAGTGAGGTCTGCAGTTCTTTGGATGTTGTTGTGGGGTCTTTTGTGACCTCTTGGATGAGTCGTCGCTGTGCTCTTGGGGTAATTTTGGTCGGTCGACCTCTCCTGGGAAAGTTCACCACTTTTCCATGTTTTCGCTATTTGTGGATAATGGCTCTCACTGTGGTTGGCTGGAGTACCAAAGCTTTAGAAATGGCTTTATAACCTTTTCCTGTCTGATAGACCTCAGTTACTTTGTTTCTCATTTGCTCCTGAAGTTCTTTGGATTGCAGCATGATGTCTAGCTTTTGAGGATCTTTTGGTCTGCTTCACTTTGTCAGGCAGGTCCTATTTAAGTTCAGCTCAATTCAATTCAAACAACTTTATTTATCCTTCTCCCTCTTTTCCTCCGACGACTCATCAGCAGCGATAATCCATTTGCTGAAATGTGTTGATCATTCAGATGAAGTAGATGAGGATTTACACTCACACTAGGATGGAGGGAGAGATGTGTCTCCTGACCTAAGGTAATCCTGTTAACTGAAATGGCGGCATTGCTGAGATGTCCCCCTGCAAAAAGGCATAAAAGAGACCACAAAGTGGCAACAACCCCCAAATGCACTCCTCTCATGGTTGAAACGATGTGTTAAGTACCCCCGGTGGTGACAAAAGTTAAAACTGATAAAGTTAAAATCGACAAGACCACACACAAACACAAGCTGCTGCTCTCGGGTTGCACAGGTGCGTGAGTGTCCCCTGCTGAGGTCTTCCACTCAGATGCAGTTCTGACACTCATTCAGCACATGACACTCTTTATTAAATGTTCCAAAGGGATTTTTTAATTGAGAACAGGTGTGTCAGTAATCAGGCCTGGGTGTGGCTTGAGAAATTGAACCCAGCTTTCAAAAGATGTGATAAACCACAGTTAATTTATGTTTTAATGGGAGGAAGACTTCATTTAAAAACTGCATTTTGTGCTTACTTGTGTTGTTTTTGTCTAATATTTAATTTTGTTGGCTGGGATAGGCTCCAGCCCCTCCACGACCCGAAAAGGATAAAGTGGAAGAAGATGGATGATCTGAAACATTTGTGACAAGCATACAAAAAGTGAGAAATCGGGAAGGGGACAAACACTTTTTCACACCACTGTATGTGGTGTATCCAGTGGACAGAGGAAAGAAGGCAAGGAGACTTGGTGGTGGAATGAGGAGGTACAGGAAAGTATTCAAAGGAAGAGGTTAGCAAAGTAAAAAGCGAGGTAGTAAGGGAGATTAAGAAAGTAGACAAGAGTGTTTGGAATCTAGGTGCATGGTGAAGGTGGCAAAGGAAAAGGCATATAGTGAGTTGTATGAGAGGCTGGACACTAAGGAAGGAGAAAAGGACCTGTATCGACTGGCTAGACAGAGAGATGGAGCTGGAAAGGATGTACAGCAGGTTAGGCTGATTAAGGACAGAAATGGTAATGAACTAACAAATGACGAGAGTGTGTTGAGAAGGTGGAAGGAGTACTTTGAAGAGCTGATGAATAAAGAAAATGAGAGAGAGAGGAGGATGGATGAAGGAAAGATGGTGAACAAAAAATTCCCAAGGATTAGCAAGGCAGAAGTGAGAGCAGCTTTGAAATGGATGAAGAATGAAAAGCTGGTTGATCCAGATGACATACCTGTGGAGGTATGGAGATGTTTGGGAGAGATGGCAGTGGACTTTTTATCCAGATTCTTTAACACAATCTTGGAGAGTGAGAGAATGCTTGAGGAGTGGAGAAGAAGTGTTTTGGTACCAATTTTAAAGAACAAAGGTGATGCTCAGAGCTGCAGTAACTACAGAGGAATAAAGTTGATCAGCCACACTATGATGAAGATATGGGAAAGAGTTTTTGAAGCCAGGTTGAGAGGAGAGATGACAATCAGTGAGCAGCAGTACGGTTTCATGCCAAGAAAGAGTACTACAGATGCAATGTTTGCTCTAAGAGTGCTGATGGAGAAGTATAGAGAAGGTCAGAAGGAGTTGCACTGTGTCTTTGTGGATCTAGAGAAAGCAGATGATAAGGTGCCAAGAGAGGAAGTGTGGTACTGTATTAGAAGGTAAGGAGTGGCAGAGAAGTATGTGAGGGTGGTGCAGGACATGTATGAGGACAGTGAGAGGATGGTGAAGTGATGGATGGATTCAAGGTGGGGTGGGATTACATCAGGGATCGGCTCTGAGCCCCTTCTTGTTTGCCATGGTGCTGGACAGGCTGACAGATGAGGTTAGGCAGGAGTCTCCGTGGACCATGATTTTTGCAGACAACATTGTGATCTGCATTGAGAGTAGGGATCAGGTGGAAGAGAACCTGGAGAGGCGTAGGTATGCTCTGGAGGGAAGAGGAACGAAAGTCAGTAGAAGCAAGACAGAATACATGAGTGTGAATGAGATGGAGGCAGGTGTAATGGTGAAGATGGAAGGAGTAGAGGTAGTGAAAGTAGATGAGTTTTAATACCTGTGGTCAACCATCCAAAGCAATGGAAAATGCACAAGATTGGTGAAGAAGAGAGTGCAGGCAGGGTGGAATGGGTGGAGACGAGTGTCAGCGGTGATTTGTGACAGAAAGGTAGCAGCTAGGGGGAAAGGGAAGATTTACAAGATGTTAGTGAGACCTGCTATGATGTATGGTTTGGAGATGGTGGCACCGACGAAAAGACAGAAGGTGGAGCTGGAGGTAGCAGAGTTTAAGATGCTAAGATTTTCACTGGGAGTGACTAGGAGGGACAGGATTAAAAATGAGTATTCCAGCCCCCGACCAACAGTGATCTGTGTGGAGTTTGCATGTTCTCCCCGTGTCTGCGTGGGTTTACTCCGGGATTTCTTCAGTTTCCTCCCACATGCCAAAAACATGCAAGTTAGGTTAACTGGCATCAAAACTGGGGATTCTAAATTGTCCTTAGGTCTGACTGTGAGAGTGAATGGTTGTCTGTCTCTCTGTGTTGGCCCTGCGATGGACTGGCGATCTGTCCAGAGTGGACCCTGCCTCTCGCCCAAAGATGCTGGGGTAGGCTCCAGCCCCCCCCCCCACCCACCCACCCACCACCACCACCGTGACCTGAAAAGAATTAAGAGGAAGAAGATGGATGAATGGATGGATATTTCAGAGGGACAGCTCAGTTTGGAGACAAAGTAAGAGAGTCAAGGCTGAGATGGTTTGGACATGGGCAGAGGAGGGATAGTGGAGATGTTGGACAAAGGATGTTGAAGATGGAGCTGGCAGGCAGGAGGAGAAGAGGAAGACCACAGAGAAGATTGGTGGATGTAGTGAAGGAAGACAGGGAGAGGGTTGGTGATGCAGAGGAAGATGAAGGGATGGGGGGGAGATGGAGGCAGATGATCCACTATGGAGACCCCTGAAGGAAGCAGCAAGAAGAAGAAGAAAAAGAAGAACTATCTTCAGTTATTCAGTCAAAAACACACAAGGATCCCCCAAACACTGCCATCGATCAAAAATTGGCCCAATCTCTCACAGTCTCCCTGCTGTGTAAAGGGGTTCTTAGTGCCGGTGATCTATGTAGCACTAAAGGGAATGATGTTTAAAGAGCAAAGGCTGCTGCTACCATAGCTTGTAAGCTTGGTGGTAAAGCTTGACTCAGAGCATCTACTCTGCTGGGATACAACACTACCGGTCTGGTTTATCACCGTGATACTTTAACAGCACAGACAATTGTGCAATTTTGTAGGTGTTGTGTTCTTAGATCTGAAAAAGGCGTTTGACACCGTTGACTACAACATCCTTTTAACTAAAACTTAGTCAGTTGAACTATTCAGAACATGCTCTCAAATGAATGAAATCCTATTTAACCGACAGACAGCAATGTGTAATGGACAGCAGTGTCAAATCAACATATCTGAAATGTCAAATGGGTGTCTTAAAAAGCTACATACTTGGACCAATATTATTTTCCTTATACGTAAATGATTTTCCAAATGCATGCAGAAACATTCATATACAAGTGTATGCAGATGACACTGTAGTGTTCACAGCTGGAAAAAACACACAAGAAGCCACCTGTATTCTTACAACAATAACTCATGTCTCCTACTAAACACCAAAAAAAACTTTTTGCATGATGTTCACCAAACAACGATCAAATATTACAAAGTCACAGATTTTCTAAAAAGTGGAGGAGCTGCAACTAGTCAAGGAATTTAAGTACCTCAGAGTGGCTTTAGACTCCTCATTAACCTTTTAAAAACACATCAAAAAAATCTTAAATATAATCAAATTTAATCTGAGAAATTTTAAACAAATTAGACCATCGCTGACAGTTAGTGCGGCCAAAATGTTTCTGCATGCAATGATCTTCTCACACATCATTTACTGTTTTACCAACTGGTCACTCACTGGTCTAACTGTTATCAAACCCACTGAATCTTTATACAAAAAAGCCATAAAAATCTTTGATAAGAAAGATCCCACATATCATTGTTGTCACATTTACAAGAAATACAACCTTCTGTCTTTTGAAAATTATAAAACTCTCATATTTACCTGTACAATTTATAAAATATTTAATGGCTATGCCCCTTTCCCCCGGGAGAATATGTTAAACTGAGGACTGTCACCAGCACAACCACCAGAGCAATCACTAGAGGAGACTGTTGGGTCCCCCACAGACGCACCACATTTGCTCAATCTGTGCTATCAGTGAGGGGCACCAAGATGTGGAATAACATACCACCTGCAATCAGAGAACGTACCGCACTAAACACTTTTAAGACTCATGGTAAAAATTGGCTTTTAAACAACCAAAACTGTACCCATAACTAGTGGTTGCTCTGTGGCACACACACACACACACACACACACACACACAATTTATATACATATATGTGTGTGTGTGTGTGTGTGTGTGTGTCCGTGTGTGTGTTTGTGCATCACACACATATGCCCCGCCTCTTGTTTGTTGCTGCTGTTTGTTGTTGCTGTGAGGTGCTTGGGTGCATGTGTGTGTGTGTGTGTGTACACTTACACAGCACTTCACTCGTGTGACATTTGATTGTTTTGTTTTGTAACACCTTAACTCTTGCACTTTAGCATATCCACTTTTACAGTTTTATTGCAGTTGTTCTGCTTGTATATGATTGTTTGTTTATGTGTTTTTATGACCCGCCAGAGGACTACAAATGCAAATTAGCAGTATTGCTAAATCCGGCCTACTTACATTTGTATTAATTTTCATTTGCATGTAATAACCCTTTCAAATAAACATTAAACTAAACACAGAATGTACGCCCAGAGGTCTCTGCAACCTTCTCCAGATTGAGCCAGTTTTCCATTGCTGTTAGTGACGATGACCTGCATCAAATAGAAAAATTTGCTCCACTGATGTATGACAGGTCCCATGCAGCCAGTGGGGTTAATGAGGCCCACCTAGATCTTTTCACTCACAAAGACAGAAGCTATGACTTCCTTCCACCTTCTTACGCGGCCATAAATGAGTACATGAAATGTGCAGCATACGGTGTTGGAATTATCTGGGGTCGGGCCACTACTGCCACTCCAAACACTGGAAATCCTGCTGACTGGGGCTGGAGAAAGGAAGGGGACATGTGAACAGTCTTCTGGACATCTCTAACTCCAACTGCTGAAAGCTGTCGCCAGCTGGTCAAGTGCACCTGCATCAAAGACTGTTTGACTAGGCACCGTGGATCCAGGTCAGAACTGGATATCAATGCACACCATTATGCAAATGTGTGTGTGAGCAGTCGTAGCTGCCGTGATGTCATGATTCTACACCACTGACACATAACTATACATCTGTTCCATGATTGTCACTGGTCACAGACAGATCAAGATATATTACCTTCTGTTTGATAATGGACCAGTCCCTCGGTGTGAAAGTCAGTCGCATTCCTTGTTGTATGATATTCTATGTGTGATGTTCTTAAAAGTGTTATATTTTATTCATGTAGACAAATGCCACAGTATGTGCTATAAGCTGTGCAGTATTGTCCTACATTTATATGCATTAGTTATTAATCTAAAGAGATATATGTGAAGTGTAGTTCAACTCAGATGTTCACTTTTTGTTGCATTTTAGCATCAGAGGTAATTTGATTCTGTTATTTAGTTTTGTTATTTTAATAAACATTACATTGCAGCGTTGCCTGTTATTTTGAGTTGTAATTTTATTATAATTTTCATATGATTTTGGAAATATCAAGCTATTTCATTATACATTCCTTGGTAATGCTGAAAGTATGAAGTTGTCAATGGAGAGATGTGCAAAGTGTCATTTAAGGAAAATATTTTGGGGTTTTTTGTATTCTAGCTTAAATGATCATTTTATTCCTTTCTTTTCTTTTCTTTTTTGATTATACTAGTCTATGCAGTGCTGGAATTGCCACATTATGTCTAATATATTTCTATGCACTAATGGAACTACCACAGTGTGACTTGCAAGCAAGTTTTCAAATAAAGTTATTTTGGATCTTAAAAAGTGGATTTCCTTGATTATTTTCTTATTTATTGTTACAACTCACCGCTCATTAGCGGCGCCAGCTGAGCGCACACCTGCACCTCGTCAGCGGCGGAGCACATAAGCCGCTCTGCCCTGGGCTTCGGCCTGAAGCCGTCTGATCCCTTCGGCTACTTGCTGCAGAGGAACCCCCTCGCCTAACAGCAAGATCTCTCACGTAAGCTACCAACTACTTGTGTTCCAGTCTTTCCCCTGTGCACAGGTGGACCTTTCCCGGCGGCAGACCCCGCCCCCACATCACCATCTCGCGGCTGCTGTCAGGTGCATCGTCAGGTCTCTGTCTTCCAGACCCTCCCTTGTGTGTGCCTGCCACCTGCCCTGCCAAGTAAGCCAACTAACCTTTTATCTCCTGCTGTACTGGTTCGGTGCCCGTCACCTTCTCCCTGTGCTCTCTCCCCAGGGTTGTCTGGCTGTATGGTTTCCTGCCTCCGTGCCTGACGCTGACGTCCACCACCAGTACATCCACATTCCACAGACACGCATCCACACACACACACTTGTTGTTAAATAAACTGTTAAACCTATTCTGAGCATGCGTGTGTGTCTCCTGAGCCGTGCGTTATGTCAGTACGGCTTCAGCAGAGCGGCTCGGCGGACAGCGGGCTCACGCGCCATCCTACCATCTTTGAGGCTCGAATAGATTTGATAGTTTATCAACAACAGGTGATGTTGAATCAATTGTCTAAGATCACTGACCGGTTAGACCGCCTGGACCCTCGTCAGCCGTTCCCCCCGTCAGCCGTTCCCCCCGGCTCGTCAGGGAGGCACAGCTCCAGCTGCTCCAGCGGCCGTCCAGCCTGCTCCGGGTGACCCAGCCCGACTCACTCCTATCCCGACCCCCGCCCGCTTTAGCGGTAAGCTCAGTGGAGCGCGGGGGTTTATTATGCAGTGTGAGTCGGTGTCCCTGCGCGTCCCCGGGGATTTTCCCTCGAACCACAGCCGAATTGGCTTTATAGGAAACCTCCTGGAGGGTCGTGCACTCACCTGGGCTTATGCCGTAATGGCGAAGCCCAGCTACGCCACCCTCACCTATGGCCAGTTCATTAAACAATTCCTGGAAGTCTTTGATCACTCTCGTTTTGAGAGTGTCCAGGTCGATCGCCTCCTCAGCCTTCAGCAGGGGAGCCGATCGGCCGCCGATTACGCCATTGACTTCCGGGTTACAGCGGAGGAGGTTGGCTGGGAGGAACGCGCCCTCTGTGGCATCTTCCTCCGCAGTTTAAACGCTGGTCTGAGGGATGAACTGGCTGGTCGGGATCTCCCTGGAATGTTTGCGGAGCTAATCACTCTCACCATCAGCTTGGATAACTGGCTGCGCGAGCGCGCCTCGGAGCGGAAGTTGCCTTCTTGCTCGCTGGGTGCCTCGTTGCGCCCGTCCCAAGCTCGCCCCCTGGCGGTACCGCCATCGGAGGTCTCCGAGGAGTCAGAACCTATGGTGACGGGCCGGGCAAAGCTCCCCCTTGCGGAGAAACAACGCCGCCGTGAGTTGGGTCTCTGCATGTATTGCGGAGACAACCAGCACATTGTGGAGCGTTGCTCGGAGAAGCCCAAACGGGGAGGTCCGCGAATTACTGTAGGGAGCCTCGCGGATGCTAACCGGTCAACCCCCCTCACTCATTTGTCGCTGCCCATCTGTTTTTGCCACAACACCACCAGGCATCTCACTCATGCACTGGTGGACTCAGGCGCGGAAGGCAGCTTTATTTCACAAAGCCTGGCAACCCGATTGGGCATCCGTTGCCAGCCCCTCAAAACTCCTCTCACCCTCATTAATCTCTCCCGTGCATCTCTGGGGAAAGTGACCCACCGGACAAACCCCGTCTCTGTCATCGTCTCAGGAAATCACCGGGAGGAGATCGCCTTTTACAACTTGCCCTCCGCTGTGTCGCCTGTGATCCTGGGTTATCCGTGGCTCCGTCTCCATAACCCCATCCTGGATTGGAGGACCGGGAAGGTAACAGCCTGGAGCACCTTCTGCTTGAGCACCTGCCTCCAATCCGCTGCCTGCTCGCCATCCTCTCCTCCCGTGGTCAAGGATGCCTCCTCTCCTTGGTGCCCGTGGAGTTTCACGACCTGGGCGCAGTCTTCAGTAAGTCCAAGGCAATGTCCCTTCCTCCACACAGGCCTTACGACTGCGCCATAAACCTCCGCCAGGGGGCGCCGCTCCCTTCGGGATGCCTCTACAGCCTGTCTGCGCCGGAGAAGGAGGCCATGAACTCATACCTCAAGGAATCTCTCAGCGCAGGTATTATTCGCCCATCATCATCGCCATTAGGTTCAGGGTTCTTCTTCGTGGGCAAGAAAGATGGCTCGCTTCGTCCGTGCATCGACTTCTGAGCCTTAAACGACATCACGGAGAAGGACCGTTACACCCTGCCCCTGATGGACACTGCCTTTCACTCCCTGCAGGGGGCGACCTGGTTTACCAAGCTGGATCTCCGCAGCGCGTACCACCTCGTCCAGATCTGGGAGGGAGATGAATGGAAAACAGCCTTCCGTACCCCGAACGGCCACTTTGAATACTTGGTCATGCCGTTCGGGTTGACCAACGCTCCAGCCGTCTTTCAGCGCCTGATAAATGATGTTCTCCGGGATTTCATTGGCTTGTTTGTGTTCGTTTACCTGGATGACATTCTCATCTTCTCCAAGTCCAGGGACGAGCACCAGGTGCATGTGAGACGGGTCCTGCAGAGGCTACTGGAGAATCGGTTATACGTGAAGGCGGAGAAGTGCGAATTCTATGCCAAGAAGACGTCATTTCTCGGGTTTGTCATCTCCCATGACCAGATGCTTCCAGACCCAGCCAAAATTAAAGTGGTGGTAGATTGGCCGACTCCCTCGTCCAGAAAGCAGGTGCAACAGTTCGTCGGCTTTGCCAATTTCTACCGCCGCTTTGTCTCCAATTTTGGAGCCATCGTCGGCCCTCTGACCCGTCTCACCTCCCCTAAAACCCGGTTCCAGTGGACTGAAGAGGCCGCGGCGGCCTTCCAGGCGCTGAAGGCGGAATTTTCTTCCTCCCGGGTCCTCAGCCAGGTCGACCCCTTTTTGCAGTGCATCGTGGAGGTCGATGCCTCGGATACGGGAGTGGGGGCGGTGTTGTCTCAGCGGTCACCAGCTGATGGGGTCAAACGGCCTTGTGCCTTCTTCTCCCGGCGCCTGTCCCTGGCGGAGCGCAACTACGACGTGGGGGACAGGGAGCTTCTTGCCATCAAGCTCGCGCTCCAAGAGTGGCGTAACTTGCTGGAGGGGGCCGCCCTGCCTTTCGTGGTGTTAACGGACCACAAGAATCTGGAGTACTTAAGAACTGCCAAGCGCCTGAACGCCCGCCAGCCCCGTTGGTCCCTGTTTTTTGCCAGGTTCCGTTTCACCATTACATTCAGGCCGGGCTCCAAGAACGGTCTCCCTGATGCCCTCTCCAGGCAGTTCGCCCCTGAAGATTCGGGGGATGCTGTTCATACCATCCTGCCCAGGTCGTGCATCGTGGGATCCGTTACTTGGGAGATCGAGGATAAGGTCCGAAAGGCGCAGGAATCAGATCCGGATCCGGGCGGCGGACCGGAGGGGAGGCTTTACGCTCCGTCCTCCGTTCGGGGGGAGGTCATCCATTGGCTCCACACATCCAAGCTAGCCTGCCATCCTGGGACCTCCCAGATGATTGATCTGCTCCAACGCTCCTTTTGGTGGCCGGGGTTACGCAAGGATGCTGCCCGCTACGCCCGGGCCTGCCCCGTCTGTGCCACCAGCAAGTCTGGCAACTCTCCTCCTGCGGGTTTGGTCCAGCCCCTGCCCGTCCCTGGTAGGCCCTGGTCCCACATCGCATTAGACTTCGTCACTGGCCTCCCCGTCTCTAACAACTTCGACACTGTCCTGACCATCGTCGATCGGTTCTCCAAGGCTGCCCATTTCATCCCATTACGGGGGCTACCCTCTGCCTTGGAGACGGCAGACCTCCTCGTCCAACACGTGGTCAGGCTGCATGGGATACCAGCTAACGTGGACTCCGACCGGGGTCCCCAGTTCGCCTCTGACGTCTGGCGGAGTTTCTGCAGGACAATAGGAGCCCAGGTAAGCCTCTCCTCTGGCCATCACCCCCAATCTAACGGGCAGTGTAAACGGACCAACCAGGAGCTGGAGGCTGCTCTCCGTTGCGTCACTGCCTCGAAGCCTGCGTCATGGAGCAAACATCTCGCCTGGGTTGAATATGCTCACAACACTGCCCGATCTTCAGCCACAGGGATGTCCCCTTTCAAGGTGTCCCTGGGTTACGACCTCCCTTTGTTTCCCTCGCTGGAGGACGAATCTGCAGTCCCCACGGTCTGGGCTCACCTCAGGTGGTGTCGCTCTATTTGGACAGCCGCGCGCAATGCGCTTTTACGCACGGCGGAGCGCAATAAGGCCATGGCGGACCGGCGAAGAAGACCTGCCCCTGCCTACCAGGTGGGCCAACCGGTCTGGATCTCCACGCAGGATGTTAACCTGAAGGGTGAGAGGAGGAAGTTGGCGAAACGCTTCATGGGCCCATCACCAAGGTAATCAACCCGGTGGCAGTGCGCGTTGCTACTCCCCCCTCCCTCCACATCCATCCCACCTTCCACGTCTCTAAGGTGAAACCGGTGGTGTTTGATCCCATCTGCCCTCCTCCTGCTGCGCCGCCCGCGCCTCGGATGATCGATGGCCACCCGGTTTGGACTGTCTCGACCATCTTGGACTCCCGACGCCGGGGTCGCGGGCTACAGTATTTGGTGGACTGGGAGGGCTATGGCCCAGAATGGAGGTAATGGGTCCATTCCTCGTTCGTGCTAGATCGCTCTCTCATCACCGAGTTTCACCGGATGTTCCCTAATAAACCATCGCCAGGAGGCGCTGCTAGAGGGGGGAGTACTGTTACAACTCGCCGCTCATTAGCGGTGCCAGCTGAGCGCACACCTGCACCTCGTCAGCGGCGGAGCACATAAGCCGCTCTGCCCTGGGCTTCGGCTTGAAGCCGTCTGATCCCTTCGGCTACTTGCTGCAGAGGAACCCCCTCGCCTAACAGCAAGATCTCTCACGTAAGCTACCCACTACTTGTGTTCCAGACTTTCCCCTGTGCACAGGTGGACCTTTCCCGGCGGCGGACCCCGCCCCCACATCACCATCTCGCGGCTGCTGTCAGGTGCATCGTCAGGTCTTCCAGACCCTCCCTTGTGTGTGCCTGCCACCTGCCCTGCCAAGTAAGCCAACTAACCTTTTATCTCCTGCTGTACTGGTTCGGTGCCCGTCACCTTCTCCCTGTGCTCTCTCCCCAGGGTTGTCTGGCTGTATGGTTTCCTGCCTCCGTGCCTGACGCTGACGTCCACCACCAGTACATCCACATTCCACAGACACGCATCCACACACACACTTGTTGTTAAATAAACTGTTAAACCTATTCTGAGCCTGCATGTGTGTCTCCTGAGCAGTGCGTTATGTCATTTATTCATACTTTATCATCCTTATTTTGGCCTAAATAGCAATAAAAATAATGTCCTTGTGTAAAAACATACACAAATCAATGCCAAAATCATTCAAATGCACAAAAAGGATCGATTTCTATGGGAAAACTAATTTTCGAAATACAAGTTGGTGGCCATCTTGAAAAATGGCCGCCAACTTGGATTTTCAGATGGCCAATCGGGCAGATTTGACAAGTAGTCCCTGGAGAATAAATATTCCAAGTTTGGTGCTTGCGTCGTCATTTGCAGGATTCTTCTCATATTCGATGTTGTCCGCTCCACTATTTTGACCCCAAACCTGTAGTCAGAGGTCATGGTCTCAGAGGGAAGCTGTGTACCAGGTTTGGTGGCCCGAGCTTTACTTGTTTTAACATAATAGTAAATGTAGCATTTACCATTTGCAATAGTGCAACTGCAATGTTAACTTTGAACTTTGACCCCAAACCCATACTAAGGTCAGGGTGTAAATCATCCAAGATGTGTAGTAGATACAACTCCTGTATTGATTTGAAAAGCCTGCATCATTTCTTTCAATACTTATTGTGTTTAGAAGATTCAGGGAAAATCTGACCTTTGACCTTTGACCTCAAGGTCATCCGATGGGAGTGCAACATGCACATCTCATCAGAGTATGTCAAACTATGGTAGCAAGTTTCAAAACAATCAGAACAAAACTTTAGGAGGAGTTGATTTCACAAAAGTGGGACAGAAGGACTGACTGACCATAACTTACCCCCCCTTTGGGCTTTGACAGGCGCGGGAAAACAAAAAATGCATCAAGAATCATTTTACAATCAAATCAGAGACCCTGAATCATAACTGCATCATGAGGTGCCTGAAGATCCCCTGCCCTAATTCAGACCTCAGCTGGGGAGGACGACTGACTTATCAGACCTCTTGCACTTTTAGTTGATGACGCCTACAATATTCTAATTTACTAAGATGCACCAGTAGACTGTTAAAGCAGTCATCAGGGATGTTTGTCACTGCCGTCATTTAGATATGAATAAAGCTGTACATTTACTGTCTCCTCAGTGATACAGACAGACAGAGATCCTGACCAGATAGAGTGATGATATAGAGTGAAGTAGGTGGCGCTAATGCACCTGTAAGCTGGTTGCCAGCCGCCAATCAAATCTAAAAGAAGAATAAAAATCACTAAAAAATCACTAAAAATCACTAAAAACAGTCAGTACATCTCTACACATGAAGTTCAACAGCACGTATCAATATAATAAGACGAATAATGCATCAGATTTATATAGCGCTTTTCATAGACACCCAGAGACACTTTACAATGAGTCCATTATTCATTCATTCCAGACAGACACTGATAGAGGCAAGCTCTGTAATTTTCCAGTTTGGGATCAATAAAGTCTATCTATCTATCTATCTACTACTGGAGCCACAGCTGCCCTAGGGCAGACTGACGGAATCATAGCTGCCAATCTGCACCAGTGAGGCTCCATCATCCGCTGTTGAGGCCGATGAGCCTCCACCCGCTGTCAGGGCCGCCTTAATGAATGGGCAGGGGCCTAAGAAGATCAAGGGCCTATCATGAGCCAATAACAAAGATCACATCGTTGTTAATTGGTCAAATTCTATGTCCATCACTTGATAATCATGTGTGACTGGCTGCTGATTGGTCCAATTTGAATGTGGCCCTCATTGGTACCATGTAACAATAGCCTATCAGAGGAACTGTTCTGGCATGTGGCTATGCAAGCACCCGTGAGAGGGAAGAAATAATTAGCTCGGTCAAAATGTCTGGAAAGAAGTTGGTGAGTGGAGCTCATGAAATTATTGAGAGGAAAGAGCTTAGGGAAAATGAATTGCTCAAAAAATCCTGAAGAGTGAAGGATTTTTCTCAGCTGGAGCATCGAGTGGAGGCGGGGCTGCTAATTACTCACCTTTTCCTGCAGTCCACCTTGTGTTATATTGATATTAGTTTTCCAGTGTTTACTTCTCTTGGGTTTTGTATTTATCTTGTTCTTGCTGTTACGGTTATTTTCCCTTTTATATTCGCTGGTGTTTCTGATTGTGGATCATTCATATTTGTAGTCCGTTACCTTTTTGTCAAACTTCCTGTGTTTCCTCTTTGACAGCTTGTTGTGTTACTCCCACTGTGAGCTCACATTCACGGGCTATCACAGCTGTCATTAGTTCATCTGATTACTCCTCGCTCTGGTACTCACACCTGCAATCAGTTGTGCTATTTCTGTTGCCCTATTTAATTATCGTGGTACTGTGTCGGCATTCTCAGTATGCTCTGTGTCCTGGTGAAGCCGTTGATTCCTCTCGCCTTAGCCACTTTCTATTTTGGCTTCACCTGCACTTCACCTGTCAACTGCCACATATGTAAATTTTGTTGCATGCTATTTTGTGTTCCAGTAAATTGACCCACAACTCACAGTCCAGCACCTAGGTCTTCATTCATTTCCCTGAGGGGCCAGATCATGACAATCAGTCTGGTTGGTTTGGTTTGTTTTTCTTATTATTAGCAGGATTATGCAAAAACTACTTCACAGATTTTGATAAGATTTTCACCAGAGGTAGCCCTTGGGCTAGAGAGGAACTCATTACATTTTGGTGATGATCGGAGAATGCATATCTCTGACAAGGCTCTTCTCACAGTGTGTTAGCAAGAATCCTGCAAAACTACTGGACAGACTTTGATGCAGTTTTCACCAAAACTGGCTTGTGTCCTAAATACAAACCCATTACATTTTAGAGGTGATCCATGAGGGATGAAAGGAGCCTTGGTGGAAGTATGTGCTCTCTAAGTGCTTTTCTAGTTGCTGCTGTTGTACATTGTTTGAATCAGGAATACTTGACATATAACTTTGTGTTTTTCTGTCATCATTAGACTGTAATTATTGATCAGTGTCATCCTCGGACCCCTGGTGTTGTTTAGGCCACGGTGTTGTGCGTGTCTGTGTCAGAGAGAGAGATTAGACTAATTTGTGTTTATGCTGAAGGCAGTAGTATCTGTCACTGTAAAAATGAAAATCTTAGTAAGACAAAACATCCTAAATCAAGGCTATATGATAATTTTGACAAGACAAGAATCTCTTTTTGTTGTGCAGTTTTCTGTAAGAGTTTACTTGCTTTAAGATAATTTTTACTTGTTTTAAGAAATTTAATCTTCCTTTGTTGGTAGAAATTGTTTCTAATTTTAACTAAAAGTATCTATTACCAGAGATTTTTGCTTATTTTAAGTAGAATTATCTGCCAACAGAGCAAGAAAATTTGACTTATCAAACTGCTTAAAACAAGTTAAAACTATCAGAAAGAATGAAAAATTTTCTTACACATAAACTGCACAGCAAGAATAACTATCTTATCAGAAAAAAAGACAAGCATAAACAGCCTTAATTTATTTTACTTATATTTGACTTTTTGCAGTATAGTTGTTTTCAAGCTCAGTTACATTATTTCTCAAAGAAGAACAAAAATGAGGCTGTAGTGGCTCAGCAGGTACAGCAGGTTGCCCAATAACTGGAGGGTTGGTGGTTTGAATCCCACTCCCCCCACCTTGCTGTTGTGTCCTTGGGCAAGACACTACCCACCTTGCCTCCAGTGTGTTCATGGTTCATGACATTTGGGTGTCATGAAAAGTGCTATATAAATGCAATCCATTATTAAAAACACAGCATGAATGAATCTTTATTATTTTTTTTTTTTTATTTTCGGCTAGATAAAAAATAAAGATTAAAAGGAAAGAACAGAATAATATAACAAAGGGGAAAAATAAATCTAACAAGGTCAAATTAGACAATAACTCCTCTGATTATACAGTTCAACATAAGTTATCCGAAATGGGTGATGGCTGAAGCCGCAGCTTATATTGTCCACCCATATTCCATCCAAGAATTCAAAAGAAAAACAAAACAAGAGCGATTAATTCAATTCAATTCAATTCAACTTTATTTATATAGCGCCATTTCACAACAACAGTCATCTCATAGCACTATCAACTGTAGGGGGGACCCCCACAGTTGCAGAAAGACCCCAGCAATCAGGCGATCCCCTGTGAGCAAGCACTTGGCGACGGTGGAGAGGAAAAACTCCCTTTTAACAGGAAGAAACCTCCAGCAGAACCAGGCTCAGGGAGGGGCAGTCATCTGCTGCAACTGGCTGGGGGGTGAGGGGACAGAGAAGAAGAAAAGAACAGACATGTAGAGAGCAAACAGCACGATGGAGACTCAATCTATGGGAGAGAACAAACAAATGTTAATGACCAGCAAAAAAAAATATTTCATAGAGAGTGAGGAAAGGAGTGAGGCCCAGTGATTACAATTCAGAACAAAGCTAAGACAAAATGTGACAAAAAAACTAAGCTATAACACAACACAGACTGGTTATGATAATTCTTATGTGATTTTGTGTCATCTTGTATATATGTTTGGAGTATTTCTTCCTGTAGTTTTTGTTTAAATTGTCCAAGCGTTGTACATGATTTTAATTCAGGTCCAAAATCGTTCCATAATCTGACTCCTTGCACTGAAACACAGTGTTGCTTGGTGGTAGTTCTCACTGAAGGTTTTTGAAATATACATGTTCCTCTGAAATTATATTGTTTCTCCCTTATTTGGAACAACTTTTGGATATTTGTGGGCAGTGATAGATTCTTCACTTTAAACATTATTACTGCAGTTTTAAAGTCAACCAGATCTTTCAACTTGAGAGCTTTTAATTTAAGAAAAAGTGGGTTTGTTGGTTCCCTGTAAGCAGCTTTGTTTATTATTCTAATAGCTCTCTTCTGAAGCATAAAGACTGGATATATATTTGTTTTATATGTATTTCCCCATACTTCAGTACAATATGTCATGTATGGGAATATTAATGAATGATACAAAGTATATAGTGTGGGTTGATTCAACAAATATTTCACTCTGTGTAGTATTGCAATTGATTTGGATATATTACCTTTAATATAATTAATATGTGACTTCCAACACAGTTTATTATCAGTTATTACTCCAAGAAATTTAATTTCGGATACACTTTCAATCTTTACACCTTTTACACTGAGTTTAGATACTGAGTTGTTGTGATGATTGTTAAAAATTATAAATTTTGTCTTACTTAAATTGAGCATTAATTTGTTTGAATCAAACCAGAGTTTAAGCTTTCCTAATTCCTTTCCGAGTGTATCCAAAAGTTGTTCCAAATTGCTTCCACTGCATAATAAATTAGTGTCATCGGCAAACATTATTAAATCCATTTTTTCCGAAACTTTACATATATCATTTTTATACATATTGAATAACAATGGCTCCAAAACTGAACCCTGTGGGACTCCGCAAGTAACCTTCAGTAACTGAGTTTTTGCTGCCAACACATACATACTGATATGTTCTTTAAGTAACTATATAACCAGGACAGTGCTATCCCCAATACCATAATTTTGTAGTTTCTTTAATAATAATTTATGATCCACTGTATCAAATGCTTTTTTAAGATCCAGGAATACCCAACTGAATACTCTTTATTTTCAATGGCAGTTGATATTTTTTCTATAAATTTCATTAGAGCAAATGCAGTTGTCCTCTCATGTCTGAACCCATGTTGCTGCTCACACAATAAATTATTCTTCACTATGAAGTTGTCAATTCTCTCACAGAATATTTTTTTCAAGTATCTTGGAAAATTGCGGCAATAGTGAAATAGGTCTATAGTTTGGAAATTCCCCTTTGTCACCCGTCTTGTATATCGGAATTACTCTAGCTATTTTCATTGCACTGGGAAATATACTTGTTTGGGGAGACAGGTTACAGATATATGTCAGTGGCTTCACTAAGCGTTCAATGATAGTTTTGACTAAAAGCACGTCAATACCATCACAGTCCGTAGATGTTTTACTTTTAAACGATTTAACAATTTCAATGACCTCTCTCTCGTCTGTGTTCTTTATGAAAATGGAGTCTTTTATAGCAGTGTTTTTGCTTATTGTATCACCTGTAGGTGCCATAATGGGTATTTCGTGAGCCAAATTAGGACCAATGTTAACAAAAAAATTTATTCAATTCATCTGCAGGTGAGACTGCATTCACACTCTGAGTCGTTTTTTTTTTTTTTTTTTTTTTTTAATAATTGGTTGGGTAGCTTGTATTTCTTTTTTTATTTCCAAGGATATTGTTAAGTATTGTCCATGTATTTTTAGTGTTATCTCTGTTTTTCTCTCCCAGTTCTTTACTGTAATAAGATAAGACAAGCCTTTATTAGTCCCACAATGGGGAAATTCCAGTCTCTTTTACTACATCTTATTATATATATTAACTTATTTTTGTGTGTTTTATACCGCTGCTCTGCTGCTTTTGTCCTTTTCTTTTAAAAAAGCTTTATATAATGAATTTTTGTTTTTACACTCTATTTGTAATCCTTTGGTTAACCATGGCTTGTCGACAAATTTCTGTTTCAGCTTTTTCTTTACTAATGGACAATTTTTTTTTCATAAAGAGTGGTTACAATGTTCATAAATGTGTCATAGGCTTCATTTACATCTGATACATAGACTTTTGTCCAGTCTTGCTTCAGCAGGTCTTCTTTAAAAGAACTGATTCCATTTTGTGATTTGTATCTGAAAGATTTTAAAGTTTTTTTTTTCTGTACTGGCCCCCGTGTGGCCATGGATAAGTGCAAAGACTGGCAATTGGTCACTTATGTCATTTATCAATAATCCACTTTCTATTTTCTTATCAATGATATTAACAAACAGGTTGTCAATAAGTATAGCAGTGTGAACTGTGATTCTAGTGGGATGTGTTATTGTGGGATATAGACTCATGCTGTACATAGAATTCATGAACTCTGTAATTACATTTTGTTGAAATGGATTTAGTTAATCAATATTGAAGTCTCCAGAGATTACAGCCATTTTCTTACTAGTTATATTATTGTACATCTCGACTAACTTATCTCTGAATGTCTCAACGCAAGTTCCCGGCATTCTATATATACAAATTATAATTAGATTTTTTGTTTTATCTTGGTCGATCTCAACAGTAACACATTCCAGAATCCCTGGTAGTGCAAAGGACATTCCATTTACAAGCTTACACCTATATAGGTCATCAGTATACAGTGCAACACCACCACCCTTTTTTTGAGATCTATTAATATAAAACATCTGATATCCCTCTAATGCCATCAGAGAAGCCTGCTCTTCATTGAGCCAAGTTTCAGAGACTGTGATAGCTGTAAATTTTCTATCTAGCTGTTTTAAATTTAAATTTTATTGTACAATAAAAACTGTCCTATAAAACAATACAGTGACAGACAACAAAAGAGAAATATTCCTTGGGTCACCAAGGGGTTAATAAATGCATGTAAAAAGAAGAATACATTATATAAACAATTCATTAAGTGCAGAACGGTGGAGGCTGAGATCAAATATAAAAGATAAAAAAATAAGCTTACTAATATAATGAGGACCTGTAAGAAAGAATATTACAACAGAATATTAGAGGATAATAAAAATAACTTAAGAGGAATATGGCAAGTACTCAGTGGGATTATTAGTAATCCAATTGCCCTGGAGGGCAATGGATCAGCGTTCTCGTCGCGCCCTCTGCCAGCTCCCGGGCTTGCCCAGGGAAGCTAATGATCCTACCAGCAGACTAAATTCGAAGAGACGACGCCTCAGTGCCAAGTCGAAGAAGAATCCTAGTCACAGTCCCAAAGCCGAAAGCAAACAGCCCCGAGAGCACCTTGCGGTAGGACCTGCCCTTCGCATACTACAACTAAACGTTGAAGGCCTGTCTGCAGCCAAGCGAATCATTATTGAAGTCCTCGCCTTCCAACACTCGACTGATGTAATCTGCTTCCAAGAAACTCATATTGGCACAGAGGAAGCTGGCCGCTACACCATCAATGGCTTTGACCTCCTGTGCTATGTTCCACATGCCAAACATGGACGTGCCACCTATGTGCGTTCTGACATAGTTGAAGTAACCCACCTGACAACAACACATTTCTCAGACACCATAACCATTGGTGGCTTCCATATTGTCAGTGTGTACAAGCCCCCTAGTGCCAACTAGGATCTGCAGGTCTTACCCACCCCACGCTGCCATCTATGTGGGGGACTTTAACAGCCATCACCCTGACTGGGGGTACCCAGCAGTGGATAGTGACGGGGAGGTACTTTCAGACTGGGCATCTAGAAATGATCTCGCTCTGATACACGACCCCAAAAAAGAGGAACCTTCCACTCTGCTAGGTGGAAGGACTATTCTCCTGACCTGTGCTGGGTCAGCTCTTTGAATGGGACCCCATATCCTACACAGATCCTCATTCTTGACGATTTTCCACACAGCCAACACCGGCCCCTGCTTGTACACATTGGCCTACAACTTCTAGTCATAAACAGCCCAAGGAAGATGCGCTGGAACTTCCGCAAAGCCAACTGGAAGAAATTCAGTGAATCCCTGGATCGGAGTGCTGTTACCATCCCACTCCACACCATCACTGTAGATGAAGCATACAACTGCTTCTGCAGCGCAATCTTCAAGGCTGCTCACACTGCAATCCCACGAGGCTACCGACCCCGCTATGTCCCATGCCTGGACCAAGAAAGCGCTGCCCTCCTACAATCCTATCAAACATCAGGGGACCCAGAGATAGCAGACCATCTCATTGAATCGCTAAGTACAGCCCGGCGAAAGAAATGGGAGGAGACAGTTGCTGACCGGAGCTTTATCCACTCTAGCAGGAAATGTTGGAGCCTCATCCGTCGCCTAGGAGCTTCACAGAAGCCCCCTAGCCAAAGCCGAGCATCTGTCACACCCAACCAAGTTGCATCCCACCTACTGACCATCGCCAAAGCACCCCAAGACAAAGACACCAGAAGAGCAGTTACAACTGAGCTAAAAAAACACCAAAAAATGCCCGTAGAGGAAACGAACCCTGAACCTTTCGAGGCTGCTGAACTGGAGAAAGTCCTACAGGGCCTGAAATGTGGAACGGCAGCAGGATACAACAACATCTTCCCAGAATTCATGAAAAATCTTGGCCCCCGAGCCCTAACCTGGTTGACACAACTCTACACAAGGATCATACAAAAAACTCAATGCCAAAGAAATGGTGGACAGCAGAGGTCATTGCCATACCAAAACCTGGCAAAGACCACAAACTACCAGCAAGCTACCGCCCAATCTCCCTACTCAGCGTTCCTTATAAAATCATGGAGCGCCTAATACTGCAACGTATTTCCCCAGGAATAGAGGAAATTCTAAGTGTGGATCAAGCAGATTTCCGCAAGGACCGCAGCACAGGAGAACAAGTACTGGCCCTAACCACCTTCATCGAAAATGGCTTCAAGAGCAGACTGAAGACAGGGGCTGTGTTTCTCGATCTTACAGCCGCCTATGATACGGTCTGGCACAAAGGCCTCCTCCTGAAACTTACAAAGGCGATCCCTGCCTGGGCAACAGCAATTATAAAAACCCTGCTGACCAACCGAAGGTTCAGAGTCCACCTCGGTCAGAACACAAGCGCATGGAGAATGCAGAAAAACGGACTCCTACAAGGCTCAGTTCTAGCTCCAACCCTGTTCAACCTCTACATAAACGACCTGCCCACTACAAAATCCCGCAAATTCACCTATGCAGACGACATCTGTTTGGCACTCCAAGCACCAGACTTTGAGTCTCTGGAACGGGTGCTCACGGAAGATCTTGCCAAACTGGACCAGTTCCGCAAAACCTGGCACCTAAAACCAAGCCCAGCAAAAACCGTCTCCAGTGTATTCCATCTCCACAATGTAAAAGCTGCCAGAGAACTAAACATCCACCTGAGCGGACTCAAGCTTAAGCATGCCTCGAATCCAACCTACCTTGGAGTGACCCTTGACAGGACCCTATCCTTCAAGGAACATTTAAAGGGGACGGCTGCTAAGGTGAAGGCACGAAACAACCTGCTCTGCAAGCTCGCTGGTGCAAAATGGGGGGTGGCAGTCTCCACCCTGCGCACCTCAGCACTGGCCCTTTCTTACTCTGTAGCAGAATATTGTGCCCCTGTCTGATCCAGGTCATCCTACACACACCACGTAGACACCCAGCTCAACACAACCATGAGAACCATAACTGGGACAATCCGCTCAATACCACTCCCCTGGCTCCCTGTACTGTCAAACATAGCCCCCCCCCCCCCACACACACACACACATCCGGCGAGCAGCACTAACTCAAAGGATGCTTCAAAAAGCCAAAGACTCTCCTCACTTACCAATCCATGCAGATATCTACCCCCCACCCACTGCCCGACTTCCATCCAGACGGCCGATTTGGAAAAACCCTCCCCCAGCTGATTTCACCATCCAGACAGCTTGGCAAGAGGAATGGGAGACCAAGGAGGTCCCAAACAAACACCTGGTGACAAACCCCAACCAACAGGTCCCGGGCACCAACCTCCCAAGGAGACAGTGGTCTACACTCAATCGCTTCAGGACTGGACATGGCCCCTGCTTGGCCAGCCTTCACAGATGGGGCAGTATCCCTAGCCCACTGTGCGCATGTGGAGAGGAGCAAACAATGGAACACATCATAAAGGCTTGCCCACTCCAAAGACTGGAAGGAGGATTACACACCCTCCATACAGCAAACCAGGAGGCAACTGCTTGGCTTGAGGACTTTGCATTTGCTAAATAAATAAATTAGTAATCGACCTAAGAATGCTAATTATCCAGAATATTTTTTGAAAATGGCAATTTGATAAATAATATGGAGGATGTGGTCAGTGGTTTCAATAATTTTTTTTGTAAACATTGGTCCTGAATTAGCAAAATCAATAGTGACAACAGAAACAAACTAGAAAAGCAATCAGAGAGCGCAGACCTCCGCCAAGCGCCACAATTCCCCCCATACAGTGTTTGTGTGTACGTTTTCAGATTCCTTGAGCATGTAAACATATGACTAGCAATTGGATTCACAATGATTATTTGTTTATTTGACAGGGACAGTGCAATAAACACACAATTAATCAATGACAATCAATCTGATAGTGATAGGATTAGTGGTTCAGTAGTAAAAGCATTGCCTCCTTGGCGGAGGTAATAAACTGAAGTGTTGCTGTTGTGTCCATCTCCTCCACTGACGGATGCAAATTGGGTAGACAGGTTGCCGTGGGTTTTATATTATATTGTAACGTGCTGCTCGACATGGCGACGTCCCACCGGGAGGTTCGAACTCACGCCTCCCGCTCCGGAGTTCCGCACTCTACCTGTGTCGCCAATAGGGTCAACCCACTTGGCAAGCCAAGTAGGGTGCTCATATTGAGTTTGCTACAATATTATTTTTTGGGGGGTTGCGCTCCGCGGCAAAGGAGAATTTAGAAGCTTCACCGGCAGAGAGCTCATTTTTGCGCAGCGCCTATGGCTGGCCGGTGAATTTCTGCCAAATGCGCAGCTCCTATGGCTGGCCGGGGAATTTCTGCCAAAGAATCCGTCGGCGGACAGCTGCCCGTGTGAGGTTTTGCAGTTGCGCGCAAACACAGGCACGCTGGCGGGCCCAGGCCAGCAGTGTTTTCCGTGTCCTTTTGTGCCTAAAACGTTGAAGAACGCAGAGTTTGTGTTGCAGACACGACGACCAGCGCCCTCCATTGCGCCTGCGCACATGTTGAAAATGGCTGTATGTCACAGTGTTGAATGAAAAATGCTTTAAAAAATTCCTGTATCCAGACGGTGAACCGGATCGCCCCCAAAATTTAATCAGTTCTTCCTTGTACCATTTCCAACAATGCCTGAAAGTTTCATGGAAATCCGTCCAAGATTTTTTGAGTTATCTTGCTAACCAACAGACAGACAGACAAACAAACACACAGACAAACCCCGGCAAAAACATAACCTCCTCCTGGCCTTTTCGGCCTGGCGGAGGTAACAACAGTGGTTCTGTAAATGAAATAGAAGATAGAAATCCAAACACAATCTTGGGTGCAGTTGCTGAAAAGGAAATTATCGAGACTGTGAGTAAATTTAATTACAAAAAATCAACGGACTGGAATGAAATTGACATGACAATAGTGAAAAAAGTAATTGAAGGAATTGTTAAGCCACTCACCCACATCTGTAACCTGTCATTTCAAACTGGTAAATTTTCAAACAAAATGAAAATAGCAAAAGTAATACCTCTATACAAAACAGGAGACAGTCATTGTTTCACAAATTACAGGCCAGTCTCTTTACTCTCACAATTCTCCAAAACACTTGAAAAAATCTTCACTAGGAGACTGGATGATTTCATTGAAAAACACAACCTCCTTACAGATAGCCAGTATGGTTTTAGAGCAGATAAGTCTACATCTTTGGCACTGATCGAACTTATTGAAGAAATTACTAGTTGTATAGATAAAAAAAAAGTTTGCTGTAGGAGTATTTATAGATTTAAAGAAAGCTTTTGACATCATTGACCACAGAATACTACTAAGGAAAGTGGAAAGGTATGGGATAAGAGGGGTCGGACTGAGTTGGGTGGAAAGTTATTTAAGTAACAGACAACAATTTGTACAAATTGGTGAGCACAAATCACCCTTCATGGACATCACTTGTGGTGTGCCCCAGGGGTCAGTTTTGGGACCCAAACTCTTTATTTTGTATATAAATGACACATGCCAAGTATCAAAAATTCTGAAATTTATTTTGTTTGCAGATGACACAAATATCCTTTGCACTGGTGAGAATTTGCAGCAGGTTTTAGAGGTGGTCACAACTGAAATGAAAAGGTTAACGCAGTGGTTCAACAAAATTAAATTATCTCTAAATCTAACCCCCCCCCCCCCCAAAGATTATGTTGTTTGGAAATTATAAAATAAATCATGAAATAATGGCAACGATAGATGATACCAGAATAGAAACAGTACAGGAAAATAAGTTTCTGGGGGTGACGCTAGACAATAAAATCTGCTGGAAACCTCACATCACTCACATCTGGGCCAAGTTGGCAAAATGTATAGGCATACTGGGGAAGACCAGACACATCTTGGACTATAAATCATTGGTCTTACTGTACAATTCACTGTTTCTATCTTAACTACTGTGTAGAAGTCTGGGGAAACACCTACAAGACCAACCTACAGTCAATATGCACATTACAAAAAAGAGCTATAAGGATAATAAATAATGTAGGATATAGAGACCATACCAATTTATTGTGTTTAAAGTCACATGTCATAAAGTTCATGGATTTAGTTAAATTTAAGACAGCACAAGTTATGTACAGGGCAATTAATAATCAACTCCCAACTAATATACAAAAAATATTTAAAAAAAGAGACAATGATCATAATTTGAGAGGAGACTTAAACTTTACAAAACCCAAGATACGAACAACCAAGAAAAGTCTGTGCATATCTGTCTGTGGGGTGGATTTGTGGAACAGTCTGGAGCCGGAACTGAAACTATGTACAAATAGAAATCAATTCAGAAAGAGGTACAAACATTATTTGCTGAAAGGATATATGTTAGAAGGGTAGTATTTATATGTACGATTCACTATGCTCACTCTGGGACACTATGGGACACTATGGAATGGTGGGTGGGACAGCACTGTGTATATCTGTGTTGTTTGAGGCTGGTTTTGATGTATGGACATCAATGTATGCTAGGATGGATGGGTGTTAATGTTGATATGTACAAAATACAGTTAATTGTTTACTTGGGGTCTTAAATGTGGTAATTTGTATATAATTCACGAGTGTATTTATGGAAAAGAGGAGATGGAATTAATAAGTGTTCACTTCTTCCTTCTCCCTTTTGAACACTGTATACTGTTACTTTATTGCATTTGTTATTTGTTTTGTTTTTGTTATACTTTTTTGTTCGAAATAAAGTATCTATCTATCTAAATAGTTCTGAATCTGTGGAAAGTTTTTGTTAAGGCTTCTGCTGTTGAAGTGTATTTTTGATAGTTTACCGTCTAATTGCACTTGACTTTTGAATTGCTTTTCAGTGTAATATTCACAGTGATTATGTATATTGATGAAGTGATTATCAGGATTAATATCATTCTCCATCTCTTGTGGTTTATGTTCAGCATGATGGCATATTTTCAGAGTCTGAATTTCCTCACTCTGTGTCAGATGACTTCCTCCAACTGGGGATGATTGATGTCTGCTAAAGTCAGTCATAAGTTTTTTTGTTTTATTTTTTAAAGTAAACATTTATCCTCACTGTGATTTACTTCCTTACATGTATTTATCCAGCTCCTCCACATTTCTGATTACCAGCACTTTGGACTCCTCTGGTGTTCCATTCAGTTTTATAAAGACTGTTATGACCCGAGCGCCGATCTCGTCCGCGCTCGGGCCATGCATCATCTCTGCCGGCCTTGACAGCTGTGGATTTCATTCTGGCTCCACCGGGCTCTTATTGTGACAGCGCTCGGTGGGGTTTCCGGCTGTCAAGGTCAATCAGCTGTTCGGCATCACCGCTCGTTAGCTGCCGGCTTTATTAACAGGCGCTGACAGCTGGTTGATGCTGGAGTATCGTCAAACATCCGTCAAACATTCTTGGTCCTCGTTAATGTCAGGTTTGTGTTATAGTCTTGTTCATGTCATAGTTAAGGTTGTAGTGGCTGGGGTTAGCCCTACAATCCCTCGTATTCTGTAGTGAGTGTTCATGTCATAGTTAAGGTCGTAGTAGCTGGGGTTAGCCCTACGACCCCTTGTACTCTGTAGTGTGTGATTTTGCCCACAGCGGCTCATAGCTTTGTGTTCACGTCTTGTCTTGTTAAAATACATCAAATGCAAAATTCATTGGCGACTTTTGGCGTCTTATGGTGGCCCGCGAGGGTCACTGCATAACAAAGACTTTGCAGTTGAAAGTCCATGTTGATTGGATTTTCTTCTGTTTTCGCAAGAAACACACCTTTTTGGCGATGTCTCCATTACTCTTGGCCAGGTGCTCATTCAGATAAACTTCTGTCCCCTTCAGTTAATATAGCTAATTCTTTTTTTTTTTTTTTTTTTTTTTTGAGGGGGGTGTTACAAAAGCTCTCAGCCCAAGGGCCTAATGGCAACTTAAGGTGGCCTTGTCCGCTGTTCCAGAGGCCGGTGCGACTCCACCTGCAGCTCATCCAGAGGCTTTTTATGCCTCATCCTTCATATGTGAAGTTCACCAGCCCGACAACACCATGATCTAAACCCATTTCTGTCTCTTGCCTTTTGTTCTGATGATGTAAGATTAGGGTTCAACCATACATTTATGTTTATTTTCCAGTCTTTCAGTGGCCTTCCTCTTTTCCATTTTTCGGGTTCATGATGTAAGCCACCATCAGAGTGGTGGCTCAGTTGATAGCGCATTTGCCCCCACATCCGGGAGGCCGGGGTTCAAATCCTGGCCGGGTCATGCCGAAGACCATATAAAAGCAGAACTTCCTGCCATCCAGCATGGTGCTCAGCAATAATGGAACGGAGGAGGGAAATCTGTGGTAGTGCCTTGCATGGCAGTGACCCCTCTGATTCTATATATATATGTGTGATTAACACTGTAGAGAGAAATATAATTTCATTCTACTGTACATGATTGGCTGTATGGATCTGAATGACAATAAAGATGGCTTTTCCTATATCCTTAATGTTTTGGAACAAATTAACATTCGAATGTCGTATTTAGTGCCCGAAGAATAATAGCTTTCTTTCCACTATTTTCCCGAATAGCTTTCTTTCCACTCCAAGTTGTTGTAGTATACTCTCGTTTGTTCGCCGGTGTGTCCACAGGATTCTGAGAATCCTATGATAGATCCACATTTCTGCTGCATCAATTTTGTCCTTTTCTGATTTCCTGATCATCCATCCTTCACACCTATACATCAGTACAGGCCATATGAGCATTTTGGCCAGTTTAACTTTAAGATTGAGAGGCATGCTCTTGTTTTTCCAGACATTTACAAGCTCTACAGTTTTAGTTTTAGCCATTGTAGCACAAACTTTGATGTACTTTGTACAGCTGGCATTGTTAGTTTTTATGGATCTCAGATATTTAAATTGGTCAACTTCCTCTATGGAGTTTCCTACAAATTTATAATGTGCTGTTCTGGTCCTGATGGTCATTCCCTTTGTTTTCTTTGTGTTAATCTTCAGCAATATCATTTCACCCACGTTGTCATCTCCACCAACTTGTTAATCTGATCCTTTCTTTTATCTATTAAGATGGTGTCATCCACAAACTGTAGATTTGATGTCTTTCTTCTTCTCACAAGCACTGCAAAATCCAAAATGTCAGCCTTTCTCATTACTTGTTCTGTGTAGACACTGAATAGGTGCAGCAATAAGATGCAGCCTTGTTGGACTCCTTTGGCCAGTTGGAACCATTCGCTGTGTGAGTTGTTCCAACAAATGACAGCTGTTGGGTTGGTGTAGAGTGACTTAAGAAGATTTATGATATGCCCAGGAAAGCCCATCTAGTTCATGATGTTGAAGAGCTGGTTTTGGCTAACGCTGTCAAAAACTTTGCTATAATCTATGAAGACCAAATACAGATTACATTTTTCTACAATGGCTTTCTCCATTAGCATTTGTATGTACGTAAGCATAGTGCAAGTACTCTTGTTCGATCGATAACCCGCTTGTTCTTTTGGTAATTCAAGTTTCACTTTTTTCTTGATGCAATCAATCAGTAGAACTTTGCTCAGATGGCTTATGAGGGCAATCGTCCGGTAATTTGGGCAGTTTCTGGGGCATCCTCATTTATATAGCCATCCATCCATCCATCTTCTACTGCTTTTCCGGAGGTCCGGGTCACGGAGGCAGCAGTTCAAGCAGAGAAGCCCAGACTTCCCTCTCCTCCACCACCTGCTCCATCTCTTCAGAGAGGATGCCAGGGTAGGTCAAATAGGTTCATTTTGTCTTCTTTTAATTATCTTTTGTTCTTATAAAAGACAAAAATAAAATAGAAAGGAGATGTCTTTACCTTCTTAACATGTTTCGACTGTACACTGCAGCCTTCGTCAGAAGAGTCAGCTGATTGCTGCCAGGTGACATTTATCAGCTGACTTTTGTAGGCAGGGCCAGCTCAGCAGATCTGTCAGATCCACCGAGCCGGCCCCGCCTCCCGCCGTCAGATGGTCTCTGGAGAATCTGATCCCAGGTGTCTGAAAGCATAAAAGCCCCCTCATCTCGGTTCATGGTGTCTTTTCCCCGCTTCCTGATCTCTATGGCCTCCTTGATCCAGCGTTTGTGTCTGTTGCTCTCCGATCCAATAATCTTTGCGTTGTCCCAGTCCATGATGTGATTATTTCTTTTGCAGTGATCTGATATTGCTGATTTTAATGTTTCTTGTTCTGCCTTTTCTTTTTGTGATCTTGTGAGTCGTCCTTGTGTTTCCTTCTCACATTCCTTCTGGTGTTCTTTTTTTCTTGTGGTGAATGATCTTCCAGTTTCTCCAATGTAGGTTTTGTTGCATGATCTGCATGATATTTCATATATTACATTGCATTTTTTGTCTTGTTCTATTCTGTCCTTGGGGTGTGCTAATAACTGTCTTAATTTTTTGTGTGGTTTGACTGCTGTGTTTATTTTGTATTTTTTCATGATCCTTTGAATTGGTTCCGTGATCCCTCGTATGTATGGTATAGTTATGGTGCCCTTGTTTTTGATTTTTGCTTTTGTTCTGTCTTATTTCCTGATTGTTTTCTTTGTTTTTGACTTGCTGTTTCCCTTTGTTTATGGCCCATACTGGATATTGGCAGCGTATAAGTGCATGTTTTATGTGGTTTTCCTCCTCCTGTCTGTCTTCTTGGTCTGTGATGATGGTGACCCGTTCATATAACGTCCTGACAACTGATAGCTTGTGTGCTGTGGGGGGTGTTCCGATGTCCATAGTAGGTATTGATCTGTGTGGGTTGGTTTCCTGTAGACTGTGATTTTTATGCTGCCGTCATCGTTGTGCTTGATTTTCATGTCCAGAAAGGCTATGGTGCCATTTTCCTCCTCTTCGTGTGTGAATTTTATGTTCCCAGTGCTGTCCGTGCTGTTCAGATGGTCAGTGAGTTCTTGTGTGTGTCCTTTCCTTATTTTTTCCAGAATGTCGTCCACGTATCTCTTCCAAAGGGTGGGTTTGCATTGTGTAGGTGCTGTGTTGATGGCTTTGTTTTCCAGATCCTCCACGAAAAAGCTGCTCATAATGGCTGATAGTGGGTCTCCTATTGCAAATCCTTCTTTTTATCTGTAAATTTAAGGTAAGACAAGATAAGCCTTTATTAGTCCCACAATGGGGAAATTCCAGGATTGCAACAGCACAGGGATAGTAACACTCAGAGCAACAATCAGAAGACAAGAAAAAACAAGAGCAGCGAGTATACATATGCACATATAAACATAAATATATAGACAGACAGTGCGGAGCATTGTAGCTAGATGGAATAAATATATAAACACAGTGCAGAGCATTGTAGCTAGATGGAATAAATATGTGAATATATAAACACACACAGTGCGGAGCATTGTGTGTGCATTGTGTATTTTTCCTCTGAATTGAAAATAGGTAGATTTTGCAACAAATTGTAATAGTTTGGATATGTCGTGAACTGTGAGATTGGTGTGTCTTTTAAGGGTACGGTCATTATTGGGGCGTTCTTGCACTATATGTAGTGTGACGTCAACAGGTGTCTTTGTGAATAATGAAATGACATCATGTGAAATGAGGATCTCATCTGATTCTATTTTCATATTTTTGAGTTCTTGTGCCAGCTCTTTTGAGTTTTTGCAGTGGAAATCTGATAGTCCAAGGAGGGTTTTGATGATTTCAACCAGGGCTTTTGATAAATTGTACGTGACTGATCCAATACTGTCTATTATTGGCTGCAGTGGGATATCCTTTTTATGTATTTTTGGAGTTCCATAGATCCCGGGGGGGGGGGGTGATGATGGCTGTGGGTATCAGGTGATCATATGCGTCCTCTGTGATTTTGCTTTCTAATAGGGGTTTGAGAAGGGCTTTTAGCATTTTTTCTTTTCTTCTGTGGGATTTGTTTTTATGATTTCATATGTGCTTTCATCTGCCAACATGGTTTCAATCTGTTTTTCATATGTTTCCGTGTCCAATATTACTGTTGTTAACACAGCATCTACACAATGCAAACCCACCCTTTGGAAGAGATACGTGGATGACATTTTGGAAAAAATAAGGAAAGGACACACACAAGAACTCACTGACCATCTGAACAGTACGGACAGCACTGGGAACATAAAATTCACACACGAAGAGGAGGAAAATGGCACCATAGCCTTTCTGGACATGAAAATCCACCACAACTATGATGGCAGCATAAAAATCACAGTCTACAGGAAACCAACCCACACAGATCAATACCTACTATGGACATCGGAACACCCCACAGCACACAAGCTATCAGTTGTCAGGATGTTATATGAACGGGCCACCATCATCACAGACCAAGAAGATAGACAGGAGGAGGAAAACCACATAAAACATGCACTTATACGCTGCCAATATCCAGTATGGGCCATAAACAAAGGGAAACAGCAAGTCAAAAACAAAGAAAACAAACAGGAAATAAGACACAGAACAAAAGCCGAAATCAAAAACAAGGACACCATAACTATACCATACATACGAGAGATCACGGAACCAATTCAAAGGATCATGAAAAAATACAAAATAAACACAGCAGTCAAACCACACAAAAAATTAAGACAGTTATTAGCACACCCCAAGGACAGAATAGAACAAGACAAAAAATGCAATGTAATATATGAAATATCATGCAGATCATGCAATAAAACCTACATTGGAGAAACTGGAAGACCATTCACCACAAGAAAAAAAGAACACCAGAAGGAATGTGAGAAGGAAACACAAGGACGACACACAAGATCACAAAAAGAAAAGGCAGAACAAGAAACATTAAAATCAGCAATATCAGATCACTGCAAAAGAAATAATCACATCATGGACTGGGACAACGCAAGGATTATTGGATCAGAGAGCAACAGACACAAACGCTGGATCAAGGAGGCCATAGAGATCAGGAAGCGGGGAAAAGACACCATGAACCGAGATGAGGGGGCTTTTATGCTTTCCCACACCTGGGATCACATTCTCCAGAGACCATCTGACGGCGGGAGGCGGGGCCGGCTCGGTGGATCTGACAGATCTGCTGAGCTGGCCCTGCCTACAAAAGTCAGCTGATAAATGTCACCTGGCAGCAATTAGCTGACTCTTCTGACGAAGGCTGCAGTGTACAGTCGAAACATGTTAAGAAGGTAAAGACATCTTCTTTCTATTTTATTTTTGTCTTTTGTAAGAACAAAAGATAAATAAGGATACCAAGGTGTTCCCAGACCAGCTGGGAGACATAGTCTCTCCACCGAGTCCTGGGTCTGCCCCGGGGTTTCCTCCCAATGGGACGTGCCCGTAACACCTCAAGTGGGAGGCGTCCAGCAGGCATCCTAATCAGATGCCCATACCACCTCAACTGACTCGTTTCAATGTGGAGGAGCAGCGGTTCTACTCTGAGCCTCTCCCGGATGACTGAGCTCCTCACCCTATCTCTGAGGGCGAGTCCAGCAATCCTGCGGAGAAAGCCCATTTCAGCCACTTGTATCCGCGATCTTGTTCTTTCGGTCATTACCCAAAGCTCGTGACCATAGATGAGAGTAGGAACATAGATTGACTGGTAAATTGACAGCTTTGCCTTAGAACTAAGCTCCCACTTCACCACAACAGACCGGTACAACGTCTGCATCACTGCAGATGCTGCTCCGATCCGTCTGTCAATCTCTCGCTCCATTTTCCCCTCACTCGTGAATAAGACCCCAAGATACTTAAACTCCTCCACTTGGGGCAGAAGCCTGTCCCCAGCCAAGAGAGGGCAATCCACCTTTTTCCGGCTGAGGACCATGGACTCGGACTTGGAGGTACTGATTCTCATCCCAGCTGCTTCACACTCAGTGGAAAACCATCTCAGCAAGAGCTGTAGGTCATTGCTGGATGAAGCCAACAGGACAACATCATCTGCAAACAGAGATGAAATGCTGTGGTCACCAAGCATGACACCCTCCATTCCCTGGCTGCAAATAGAAATCCTGTCCATAAAAATTATGAACAGGATTGGTTGACAAAGGGCAGCCCTGCCGGAGTCCAACTCTCACTGAGAATGAGTCCGACCGAGTGTTGGCAATACGAACCAAACTCTCACAACGGTCGTACAGAGACCGAATAGCTCGTAACAACAAGCCCGATACCCCATACTCCCGAAGCACCCCCCACAAAAAAAACATGAGGGACGCAGTCAAATGCCTTCTCCAAGTCCACAAAACACATGTAAACTGGTTGGGCAAACTCCAACGAATTCTCGAGAGGGTAAAGAGCTGGTCTGATGTGCCACGGCCAGGACGAAAACCACATTGATCCTCTTGAATCCGAGGTTCGACCAACGGCTGGACTCTCCTCTCCAGTACCTTGGCATAGACCTTCCCAGGGAGGCTGAGGAGTGTGATTCCTCTAAAGTTGGAGCACACCCTCCGGTCCTCTTTTTTTGAAGAGAGGAACCACCACCCCGGTTTGCCATGCCAAAGGCACTGCCCCCGACCTCCACGCAATGTTGCAGAGGCATGTCAACCATGACAGCCCTACAACATCCAGGGACTTGAGGTACTAAGGGCGAATCTTGTCCACCCCTGGGGCCCGGCCACCAAGGAGATTTTTAACCACCTCGGCGACCTCAGCCCCTGTGATAGGCGAGTCATCCCCCTCATCCCCAAACCCTGCTTCCTCTGTGGAAGGCGTGTCAGTGGGATTGAGGAGATCCTCGACGTATTCCTTCCACCGCCCAACGATATCCCCAGTCGAAGTCAACAGCGCCCCATCCGCACCATACACAGTGTGGACAGGGAGCTGCTTTCCCCTTCTGAGCCACCAGACAGTTTGTCAGAATCTCTTCGAGACCGACCGAAAGTCTTGTTCCATGGCCTCACCGAACTCCTCCCATACCCCGGTTTTTGCTTCAGCAACCACCAGAGCTGCACTCTGCTTGGCCTGCCAGTACACCTCAGCTGCTTCGGGAGTCCCACAAGCCAACCAAGCTTGATAGGACTCCTTCTTCAGCTTAATGGCCCCCCTCACCACTGGTGTCCACCACTTGGTTCGGGGGTTGCCACCACGAGATGCACCGACCACCTTGAGGCCGCAGCTCTGGGCCGCCGCTTCAACAACAGAGGTTGAGAACATGGCCCATTCAGACTCCATGTCTCCAGACTCCCTCGGAATGTGGTTGAAGTTCTTCCAGAGGTGGGAGTTGAAGACCTCCCGGACAGGGGCCTCAGCCAGACGTTCCCAGCACACCCTCACTATACGTTTGGGTCTACCAGGTCTGAATGGCTTCCTCCCCTGCCATCGGATCCAACTCACCACCAGGTGGTGATCAGTTGACAGCTCTGCACCTCTCTTTACCCGAGTGTCCAAGACATACGGTCGCAGGTCTGATGACCTGATTTATATAATACAACAAATTCTTGTTGTTTCCAACTGACAGGACCTTCATTTGTGAACCATATCTTTTTGCAGAGCTGGTGTATGTCATGTAGACCAAAAGGCCCACTATGTTTGAAAGGGTCTGCTGGGATGTTGTCCAGACCTGGTGATTTCCCACAGCATAGTTTTTTAGTAGCACTTTCAACTTCACTCAGCATAAGTGGTGGTTCTTTATCTGTATCATCTTCAGCCTATTGCTCAGTGTCTATTTCAGGTTTTGAGAAGCGGTTTTCTCCATACTGTTTCCAGCAATTCAGTACTACCTCTGGGGATGTTAATACTTTTCCATTCTCATCTTTGATCGCCATGTGACCTGGTTGGAATACGGTTTGGTGAACCTTTTTGAACTGAAATGCTGCAATACTGTAGATTTCCCCATTGGGGGCTAATAAACAATTATCTTACATCTTGATACACCTACTTCATTGAGAGTTTTCTTCACTTGGGTGGATGTTGCGAAGGTTTTCTTCACCAATGAAAGGATCCTTCGATCATCCACCATGGACGTCCAGACTTTTCTGAGTTCCAAAGCTCACTGGTGCGCTTTTTTTTTTCTCTCAGAATTTATCAAACTGTTGATTTGGCCCCTCCTAACATTTCCACCATTTCTCTTATGTATTTCTTCTTGTTTCAGCATATGGATGGTCTGTTTCACTTCCCATGAGAGCTCCTTTGACCGCATGTTGTGGGTTCACAGCAACAGCTTCCAAAGGCCACAGGTGGAATCAACTCAGGACCTTTCACCTGCTTGAATGATGATGGAATAATGGGGGAATAGCCCACGCGGCCCATGAAATAGCTTTTCACTTTACTGTTGGACAGTAAGGTACACCTACATTAATGGTCAGGTGTGAAGCTGGGTACTAATCTGGAATGGGATTTTTACTTTATAGACCCAGGATTACCCACCTCTTTAACTGCAGCAGGGTTTTCCAACGTACGGCTCTTCTCCCTGCATCCAGTGGCTCCAATTATGTAAAAAAATTGAAATTAATAGTAATCCAACATGACGCACATGTGAAAATGCACAACTAAATTTAATTACAGGTTATAATGTTTTTCACTGATTGTGATCCAAAGATTTTTTTCATGTAATTAAAGGTTGAATAATAAGGGGGCATCTGTGTGAGTGCAGAGTTCAATTTCTGTGAAAGTAAGTTAGACTTGACTCCCACGGAGAAGTTATCAGCAAACTGATCTGTTGAAGGATGGATGAGTCGAGGGAAGTGTTGTTCTGTCCCATTCCCCTGAGGCCCCCGATCCTGAACCGATAAATCTGTCAGTCTGACGAAAACCACACTTCAGGCTTTTCTGAACCCCCTCACCTCCCTCACATCTGCCACACTGAGCTGGGACAATCACCTGGTCCACCTGCATTAGAATGGGAGAGATTTCTTTACACAACTAACTTTTTCTAAGGAATTAATTTTATTTTTCATTGTGTACCCATTCTCAGACATTTTCAGCTTGTTTGTTTTTTGTTGTTTATGGTGTTAGGTTTTTGCTATAAGTCTAAACCTGCATTTCTTTAATGTATAAATTTGTCACATTTCTCACAATTTGAGAGACGTTCTTCCAAATTTTGCAAACTGGTTCCTTTTTTGGTCAAAGTCAATGCAGCTACTGGTAGTTAGCAAATGTACAACCTTAACCTCTGAAATTTAGGGCAGAATTTAAGTCATAAATCTGTTATTAACCCTACAATACTCCTCTGACAGAAATCGGCTTCACATTTCTACATTTGACCTGTACTGGACTGTTTTAAAATGTCTTGAAATGGACAGAAAATCTAATCTAACAGGGTTTATTTCAGTGTTTTTTGAAAATTTTTATCATTAACTTTTGACATGAAACTTTATAGAAATGATGACATAGTTGGACCAGTTACATAGTCCTGTCAAAGAAAAAATATTGGGAAGATGACATTGATGTATATATCTGGAGACAGTCATTTACCCTCAAGGCTGACTCAGCTTTGGAGGGAATGGAACAATTATTCTGAACGATGACAGGCTAAGCACACACATGCAGGCAACGGTTTATTCTGCTTCATTATTATAAATGAGATTCTTTAATAATCAAAAAAATCTCTACTCTCTCTACAAAAAACTTAAAAGATAAACCTGGGTCACTGTTAAGGTATCTTGACCACTGAGTAACTGTGACTGGGTGCTGGACTTCATCACAGGGAGGCCACAGAATGTGTGGGTTGGCAGCAACACCTCCAAGACCATCACACTGAGCACAAGGACCCCACAAGGGTCCCTGCTCAGCCCGCTGCTCTTCATTCTGTTGACCCATAACTGCATACCAGCCTACAGCACCCACCACGTCAAGTTTGTGGACGAAACAACAGTGGTGGGCCTCATCACCAACAACGAGGAGGCCAACTACAGAAATGAGGTGAGCCAACTGGTCCAGTGGGATAAAGACGATAACCTCTTCCTGAACGTGGGAAAAAGCGAGGAGATTGTGGTTGACTTCGGGAGGGGACACACAGCATCCCCCTCTGATCATTGATGGTGCAGCTGTGGAGAGGGTGAGCAGCAACAAGTTCCTGGGGGTGCACATCTGATGGCCTCTGCTGGCCCAACAACACCACATCACTGGGCAAGAAGGTTTAAACTCACCTCTTTTTCCTCTGCAAACTGAGAAGGGCACAAGTGTCCCCCCCCCCCCCCCCATCATGTGCACATTCTACCAAGGCACCATTGAGAGCATCCTCACCAGCTGCATCATGGTGTGGTATGGAAGCTGCACCTCCTCCTGCCAGAAGACACTACAATGCACAGTGAAAGCAGCCAGCAAGTTCATCGGTGCCCCTCTGCCCCCCCTCTCAGACATTTACCTCACCTGCCTCACCTGCAGAGCCAACAACATCACAGACGACACCTCCCACCCCTCACACTCCCTCTTCAGCCCCCTGCCCTCAGCGAAAAGGTACCGGAGCCTCCAGGCCTGCTCCCCAAGACTGCTAAACAGCTTTGTTCATCAGGCCATCAGGACCCTGAGCTCTGTCCACTCCTCCTCCCCCTTCCCCCTGGACTGCAACACGCTCACCCACACAATAACTACCTCAGCTGTTGACACAGAAAGACTGGCACACCAACAGTAATACATCTGCTGCTCTATGTCTCTGCACTTTACTGCAACAATTTGCACAAATGCCATATCTGCTGCTGTCTGCCATTACAATGCAGATCATGTGCAGTCCTATCTGTCACTGTCTGCACCTACACTACCGCATTGATCTTGCAACTACGAGTATTACTGCCCTATCTTTTCTGTATATCCACCGTATTCCTAGGCCCCATGATGGGCGCAAGTTCCGGTACTAGTTTAGACCTAATGGTTGTCACTGAAACGGAGCACTCTTCCTTGTTTAAAAAAAAACAAACAATGATTTTGGCATCAAAGATGCAGGAACACGGCCTTTTGCACCTCAAAAGCAGTAATATAATCATACTGCTTCCCATAACTATGGAGGGATGAGAGGATGACCTTAAAAACTGGACTCGCAGACACTAGCTCCGTCTGTTTGTGCCACTGCTAACATGCTAACGCTGTAAACCAATTAAAGCTCTGAGATACATCAATGTCTCCACCGCAATAAAGTCGGATGCATTTTGTTAAAAGATGTTGGACATAATCAAATTTACCTTCGAGCAGACATAGAATCTAGTCAGAGCCACAAAGAGCCACCACACCATGCTTGGCTGTCAAGGTATACGCAGACAGCTGCAGCCCTTCATTTCACCCCAAAATTAAAATGCTCATGCTGCTGTCATGCCATAAATGCTTGTTATTTAACTTAACACGTACAGACATTTGCTGACAATTGTTGGGATAATTTAAACATTAATGCATGCTGAAATTGCTAGTCCACATTGTTCCAAGGTAGTGCGACAAATGCAAAAAAAAAAAAAACACCAAAAAACTGTTTGATATCTTTCTTAAATCGTTAAGCCTTAGGAAGCTAATTGTTACTATTTTTTATTTATTATTTTACTTGATGCAGCCTTCTTTCTGGTGACATAAATGACACATAAATATCAACTCTGTGACATTCATACAAGTGAAAACATCCCCGGTGTGCTCCTGTGTCTGAACCACCGATCACACCATCAGTCCTGTTCCATTTTCAGTGCATGATCTACACACCGCCGGTGAGAAGCCTCCATTTATACGGTCTATGGCACAACCACGGAAACCAGCAACAAGTACCAGAACTACGCCAAAACATTCACGAAATACAAAAACTACAAGTGCTGAAATTAGCTGCCAAAACACGTATGTGGTCTATACATTAAAATGAATTTGAAACACTTTTAAAAACGCTGTTTTAAATGTCCCACTACTCCACTCTTACTGACTTATTTAAAAGGAACTCCTATTATATTGGCATGTTAGCTCTATATGCTTTATTTTGATGTTAGTAACATACGTAACTATAATACAATTTTTTTGAAAATAATTCCCAGTTTTATATATTTTTAAAAAACTTTATTACGATGTAAATCGCCATTTTTGTTTACGTCGCAATGCATTCTGGGTAGTGGCGTAGATTGGTTGTGCTGCATGTAGCAGCAGCGGTCTGTAAACGGCCTTTTCAGTTCGAACCAGTGTGAAGCCAAAGCAATAAAGACAATGACGAAGACACACAGAGTGAAAATGGACTTGAGAATGAAGACAGCAGCCGCGAGGAAGCTGGAGCTGCTCATGCTGGATGGTGTTTTTGTGGCAAATGTTCGCCAATGCTGACGGAGAAGTAGAGCATCTGTTGGAAAGAGCTCCACTTCATTTCTGCTGCTGTTCATGGTGCCTGATGCTATAAATGTATCTTGTTCAGTCACTTGTTAAAGTGGTGTAACAGGATGCATGCCTGCTTTACAGATCTGTCCTGTATCACAGCACATCAAAGCTTTGATGACGTTTGCATTAAGCCGTTGTTTGTAGCCAGACACACCTGTGAGCTCTTTCATGAGCTGGGGGTGACGAAAATCCTCAAAATCCTCAGGACTAAAATGATTAGAGCACAGCTGCGGGTCTTTGGGAAGATGGACTCTTCCAACCGCATCCTCCCACTTTTAATATTAATAATAATAATGCGACTTCCGGTTATGGCTGCCACGTAGGACGGACGTGTCTCGCTCTGCTCTGCTCCTGGAGAAAAAAATCGGCAAATAACTCTCTCATTTGGGACAGAACGTATCCCAGCATTTGGGCGAGGATATGTCGGCGAAGCCTAAGGCTGGAAAACCAGGAAAAGGAAAAAGCGAGCCGCCGAAACAGTCCAAATTAACGGACTTTCAGGTCTGTGACGCAGCAAACAAAACTCCATATATGGCGGAGGAGGATGGCAACGGTGCGATATCTGCGGGGAATGGCGCAGATGCGCTGATGGCTGCCATGAGTTCAATGAGAGCGGACTTTTCCTCTAGATTTGATGGGATTATGACAGCGTTGGAAGGAATAAGAAAGGAATTGGGTGACTGTGTAGAACGAACGGCGCAGATGGAGCTCCGTCTCGCTAGTGCTGAAGATGGCGTCACCCGTCTTCAATTAAAGGTGCGCACTTTGGAAAAAAAAATAAATCTCTGGAAGATAATATTTTGGATTTGGAATCTCGGTCGAGACAGAATAATTTGAGGCTGGTGGGTCTTCCAGAGGAATCAGAAGGTCGGGACGTATGTTCCTTTCTGGAAAAGTGGATTCCGGAGGTGCTGGGCAGCGAGGAGTTGCAATCAGCAGTGGTTCTGGAAAAAGCACATCGTATTGGCCCACGGAGAGATAAGGGACCGCCGAGGACCTTAATTATGAAGTTTCTTAGCAACAGAGACAGGATGAAGATCTTCAACGCTGCACGTGCTAAAGGAGAGATTAAACACCAGGACCAGCAGGTGCGGTTCTACCCAGATTTGGCCACAGGAATCCAGCAATTGAGGAAGCAGTTTGATCCCGTACGTAAGGAGCTGCGCAACCTTGGGATTCGTCATGGTGTAATCTATCCTGCGAGACTGCTGACCACGTATGAGGGCAGAACCCACATCTTCAAGACCCCAGAGGAGGCGCAGGAGTTCATCAAGAAGATCAAAGAAGAAGAAGAGACTGGTGGGAGCTAAGCATGAACAAAATATAAGGTAGAATAATTAAGCATTTGCACAGGCATCTGACTGACTTGAAGTAAATAGTAAGTTTACAAAATATAGATTGTATTATATATTAAAAAAAACAAAACAAAAACAAAACAAACAAACAAAAAAAAAACTATGATGTACAAAGTTGTTAAAAATTTTGGAGTTAAGTTGGAAAACTACAGAGGAGAGTTAATGTTACGTCATTAAAAGCAGTAGAGTTAGGGTGATTGGGAGGATGAAGAAGGAGTGGCTTAGGCTGTTCCCCGTGGGTGTGGAACGGTCGATGGCTATATCGGGAGACAGGATTTTTCTTTTGATTTTGGGGGGTTTGCCACAAGTGTGGGAAGGGGAAATTTGTTTGTGTGTAGTTTGTAGGATGAATGTTCAACCACTCATGTTTTTGCTTCTCTGTATGAGCATGTTTACACTGCAAGGTAATCCCAAACTCTCTATTGATCATGGACCAAAGTGTTAATCTTAATTTAACTTCATGGAATTGCAGAGGTCTACAAAATTTAAAAAAACTTAAACAAGTTATGAATAAAATAAAGGACATGGGTTCAAGAATTGTGTTTTTACAAGAAACTCATCTGATAGAGGAGGATGTTAAAAGAATTAGGAGTAGATGGCAGGGAAGTGTATTCACCTCTTCATTTTCATCCCGAGCCAGGGGAGTTATGACTCTCATACATAAATCAGTTCCTTTTCAAGTGAAAAATGTAATTGGAGACAAATTTGGAAGATATGTAATCATTCAAGGTTCTTTGCTATTAGAAAATATAAATCTTGTGAACTTATATGGTCCCAATATAGATGATCAGAAGTTCTTTGCTAATTTATTTCTCATCTTATCATCACTTACAGGGCAACATATAATAGCAGGGGATTTTAATTGTACATTGAATCCAGGTGTGGATAGATCAACAGGACTGGATTGTACGCACATTGGATGTAGGATGACTATTAATCATTTTATGAAAGAATTGAGATTGTTAGATATATGGAGAGAAATGAAACCACAAGTTAAAGCCTATTCTTGTTATTCCAGTACCTACAAGACATTCTCACGTATTGATTATTTTTTGATTTCCACAGAATTAAGGTCCAAGATTCAAAACTGCTTTTATGATAACATCGTGATCTCTGATCATGCACCCTGTTGTCTAATATATGTAGATAAAAAATTGACAAAGGAATCAGGTAGATGGCAATTTCAGCATAAATGGCTTCAGGATGAGGAATTTGTCAAGTATATAGAAAAACAGATAGACGAGTTCTTTGACATCAATACTACACAAACATCAGCATGTGTAAAGTGGGAGGCTTTCAAAGCTTTTATTAGGGGACATATTATTAGTTATACAGGATCAAAATCTAAGAAGACTCGAGAGGAGAGAGCTAAATTGGAACATAAAATAAAAAATCTTCAGGAAAAAGTGTATGCAGGAAGTGACCCAAGGTTGGAGAATGAATTACTGATTTTGAGAGCTGAATACGACAAAAAATCAGCGAATAGAGCTGCCTCGAGTCTTCTAAGATTGAAACAATCTTTTTATGAACAAGGTGAAAAATCAGGAAAATTATTAGCATGGCAGATTAAACAATTGGAAATTAAAACACCAATTACCAGTATTATAAGTAACGGACAGGTAGTTATAGATCCTTTAGAAATTAATAGAGCCTTTAGAGATTACTATGAAAAATTATATGATACCAAAAATGAACCTGATTTAACAAAACTAAATGGGTTTTTGAACGAACTATCTATACCGTGTATTCCAAATGAAAACAGGGAGATATTGGAGTCTAAAATTAGTCAAGAAGAAGTTGGGCTAGCCATTGATAATATGAAATCAGGAAAAAGTGCAGGACCAGATGGTCTTCCAGTTGACCTTTATAAAAAATTTAAGAATAAATTAATAAAACCTTTTTTGGAAATGGTTTTAGAAGCATTTCAAAATAATAATTTACCATCATACATAAATAATGCCTTAATTATACTGCTGCCAAAACCAGGTAAGCCCTCTAATAAATGTGAAAATATGAGACCAATAAGCCTATTAAACGCCGACCTTAAGATAATCTGTAAAATTTTAGCAAGACGAATACAAGAAATTTTACCAAATATTATTAATCGAGATCAGAATGGCTTTATAAAGGGTAGACAAGGCTTCCATAATGTAAGAAGACTATTTAATATTATTTATTTTAATAAAGAAGCACCGGATACAGCTCTCCTATCATTGGACGCCGAAAAGGCCTTTGATAGAGTTGAATGGCCCTTTCTTTTTGAAGTCCTACAAAGGTTTGGACTTGGAAATAATTTCATAAAATGGGTTCAAATAATATACAATAATGCTACAGCAGAAATCCTAACAAATAACAATATTTCAAAACCAATAAAAATCAATAGAGGATGTCGACAAGGCTGTCCACTTTCACCTTTACTGTTTACTATGGCAATTGAACCTTTAGCGATAGCGATACGTTTACATTCACAAATATATGGAATTAAAGTTGGACCAACAGAACATAAAATCTCCCTGTACGCCGATGATATAATTTTGTTTATGTCGAATCTAAAAAAATCAATTCCAACCTTGTTGAATTTAATAAAGAATTTTGGGGAAATATCAGGATATAAAATAAATAAAACTAAATCTTCAATATTAATGCTAAATGAGACCCAGAGAAATTACCCAGCCCCTGAGGTAAATCAATTCAATGTTGTAAATCAGTTTAAATATTTAGGAATCCAAATTATGCCTAAGCTAGAATCAGTCGCCAGTGTCAACTATGAAGCCTTAATGTCAGATATCAGTGAGTTACTTCAGAGATGGATGTCACTACCAATGTCGATGATCGGGAGAATCAATATACTTAAAAGTAATATTTTACCTAAAATACTTTATTTATTTCAATACATTCCCTTATCACCACCTTTAGATCTATTCTCAAGAATAAAAAAAAAGTTAGTGGAATTTATATGGAACAACAGGAGGGCTAGATTACGTCTGTCTTTATTATATTTACCATTTGATCGTGGAGGTCTGAAATGTCCAAATTTTATGTTGTATTATTGGTCGGCACAACTGAGGTCTATGACATATTATTTTTCATCAAATGATCTCCCTCACTGGACTGAAATGGAATCATACAATTTACCTTTACCTCTTCCCATATTCATATACTCAGATTCGGCAAAAAAATTACAAAAACAAGTTAAAAATCCATTTGTAAAGCATATGATCAAAATATGGTGTGAAGCTAAAAACTATTTAAAAGAACCACAGTTATTGTCACAATTTAGTCCAATATGGAGTAATCAATATTTTAAACCAGGGAGAGCGGACGCTGTATTTAAAGTATGGAATTTAAAAGGGATACAAAAGATTCAGGATTTATATTTGCCATGTGCAGAAAACATAATGTCTTTTGAAGAGCTGAGGATCAAATTTAATCTCAATAGAACACATTTTTTTAAATATCTTCAACTTAGAAACTTTATTCGATCAAATCAAAATAAAGCTCTCACTCGACCTATTTATTCATCCTTGGAAAAAATGATGATGAAAGATAGTAAAAGAAAGGGTATTATTTCAGAGTTTTATAACTCATTGACACTATCTTCAAGTGAAAATTCACTGAAAAGATTAAACTACTGGAAAGAAGATCTGCAAATTGAAATTTCAGAGGAACAATGGGAATTGGCTTGTACAGAAGCTCAAACCAAATCAATAAATGCACGCCTTAAATTGATACATTTCAAATGGTTAATGCGGATGTATGTTACACCGGAGGAGTTAAATAGATATAACAAAAATATACCAGATACATGCACAAAATGCATGGAAAGTAAAGGAACCCTATTTCATTGTTTATGGGAATGTAGATTAATAAGAATGTTTTGGGAAGAGGTGAGGGTAACAATTGAAAAAATAATCTCAAAACAAATCATATTGAATCCTAAACTGTTTTTGTTGGGTCTGTACCCAGAAAAGCATAATTTTAATAAAAGTGAAAGAACATTCATAGACCTCAGTTTGCTTAATGCCAAAAAATGTATTGCACTATTATGGAAAAAGACTCATAGACCAGATGTGACTCAGTGGTTAAGACAGATGTTAACAAACCTTCCATTAGAAAGAATAACATATATACTGAAATCAAAGGAAATTGTGTTTGAGAATATATGGAGACCTTTTATTGATTATGTAAAAAATTTAAACATAACTCTTGAAGAAGAAGGTGAATGATGTGTGTGGACCTTGTAAATTCCAAACTGGTGAACATAATATGTATACTTATGTATTGGATTGTCTAGACTAAACAGAGGAGCATTGTTTTTGGTTTTGTTGGTGGTTGTTGGTGTTTTTAGTGCATTTTTTTTTTGTAGTACTTTAGTGTTAGTGTTTGATTGTTTGTATCATGTTTGTTAAAAAAAAAAGGTTCAATAAAGATATTGTGGAAAAAAAAATAATAATAATGCATCAGATTTATATAGCGCTTTATCATAGACACTCAAAGTGCACGCTTGAGCGTGCGCTTTGTGCACACTCAAGCTTGACACGTTGAAGATCTGGCTGGCAGTCATTTGGAACGACTGTGGAGCGCTGCTTATGGACGCTCAACCCGCAGTCTGAGAAAGCAACAGAGAAATTGCTTTATGCTGCTGAGAGTCCATGTTTATCAGTTCAGTGCCCATCATGCTTGTAGACAGTTTTTTGTGTTTCAGCATTCTATTGTAAGTAAATCAACAATATATAAGTTTCACCTTAAAATTATGCTTCCTCAAGCGCACGCTTGAGACACTCAAAGCGGAGAGAAACTCGTGGAGAGGAGAGACACTCAAGCGCATGCTATATCACTCAAGCACACGCTCAAGCGTGCGCTTGAGTGATATAGCGCTTTATCATCGCGTGATAAATATATATATCAGCTTTATCAAGAGTGCGCTACAGCGCTTGATCATAGACACTCATAGAGTGACGGAAACGTGGCTGCCAATCCGAGCCAACGGCCTCTCCGTTTAAACATTCATACCCAGTGTTATGGGCACTGGAGGCAATGCGGGTGAAGTGTCTTGCCCAGGGACTCAACGGCAGGATATCTGGTGAGAGCGGGATTTGAACCGCCAACCATCGGGTTATTAGACGACCTGCTGTGCCTGCTGAGCAGCTGCCGCCCCACTTTTTCCTCCACTTTCCCTCTTTAGGAAAGCTATGGAGGCTCACCCCGCTCTCTTTATTTCCCTTTGATTGGAAATTACATCCAAAAGCCGCGCAATGTGGCATTTTCACTGACAAATGGCAGGAGTTCGTAGCTTCGCTTCTGGGCTTGTATAAGACAGAAAAAACAGCTGCAACCATTCTGCATCACGACCCAGAATCCATTGCGACATAAACAAAAATGGCGATTTACATCGTAATAAAGTTTTTTTTTAAAATATATAAAACTGGGAATTATTTTTAAAAAAAATCTGTTTGTTACTAACATCAAAATAAAGCATATAGAGCTAACATGCCAATATAATCGGAGTTTCTTTTAACACTACTGCAGCTGAAACCAGAAGCTCGGCCCATAATCGTTTCTACAGTGACGCCCCTACGAATAAGGTGGATAGGATTGCTGGGTTTTATCTTTTATCGTTATGTGCACTATGGGATGTCTGGGTGTATCTTTTGTCGCTATTTGCACTATGTGTAGCCTTACTGTACATCAGGGTGTCCAATCATGTTCCAGGGAGGGCCTTGACCCTGCAGGCTTTACCTCCAACCAGTATCTTTGTTGTGTCCATAATTAGGTAAATAATGAGCAAGTGGTAACTTGGTTAACAGGGCTTTATTCAGGATGCCAACTATATACAGTAAAGGCTTACGGCACACGCCTGCAGGCCAGGTGGCTCCCACGACGAAAGAGGACCAGCCTCTTCCGCCCACCTCCTTTATACCAGGAGTGGCGTCACTACTGGAAACCGGCAGTTAACCACTCTGGTCCATTCCCCGTCCAACCCGGCCGCCATCTTACTAATACCAGCCTGTTTCCATATCTAACAGTTTTCAGCAGCAGATTCCACTGAATTTCTTCCCACTGATTGCTGATCAGTGAAAACACCTGCTGAAGAGACTGGGGAGAAGAGAGAACCTGCAGAACCTGAGAGAACCTGCAGGGTCTTAGCCCTCCATGGCACTTGATTGGACCCCTGCTATACATAGACTGCTGTTGTTGTTTTCTCAGCCTTATTAATTTTTTATATTGTGCACACTGAAGAGAGAGAAACGCCATTTCACTTCTCCCATATGTCCTGTACATATGGAAGTATTGACAAAAAAAATCTTTGAGTCTTTCTGAATCTTTTTGAAAGGTGAACAGAAAAAAAATCATAGACTGAATGGAAATTTAACCAACATGCTGTTGAATGTGGCAGATTTACAAGAAACAAAAAGGTCATTTTAATTCTTCCTCCAAAAATGTTGAGGGTGAATTTATAACTTGGAGGCACCCTAGTGGCTAAAGAGGCCCGCATCCCAAAAGCACAGACACGTCCCGTCAAAGTCGTCCCGACGTCCCAAAATGACATTGGGATGCTGGTTTCATTTTCCAGCAGGACTTGGCACCTGTCCACACTGCCAAAAGTACCAAAACCTGGTTCAAAGACCATGGTATCACTGTGATTGGCTGGTCAGCAAACTCTCCCGACTTAAACCTCATAGGCTACGGTAACACTGCAGGTCTTGATGCTCAATTCCGATTTTTTGCTGAAATCTAATTTTTTTGTGTGTGTGTGGGCATTCACATTACAACCTACATGTGACCTCCATCAGACTCCAGGGTGAACGGTCTCCAGCTACGAAGTGACCCGCATGCGCAGAAGAAAATGCATCGTCAGACACAGCGTCGTGTTTACGGAAGGACTTCTTCACCCTTGTGCTGCGCAGCAAAATAAAATGTTAAAATCATAAATATAAAAACGGTGGAGATGACTGTGGATTTCAGGCGACACCCCCCTTCATTCCCCCCACTCACCATCCTCAACAGCACAGTGTCCACTGTGGACTCCTTCAAGTTTCTGGGTACCACAATCTCCCGGAACCTGAAGTGGTCCTCCCATATAGACACTGTCCGGAAAAAGGCCCAGCAGAGGTTGTTTTTTCTGCGTCAGCTCAAGAAGTTTGATTTGCCTCAGGAGCTGCTGGTTGTCTTCTACACCGCCATCATCCAATCTGTCCTCTGCTTTTCCATCACTGTCTGGTTTGGATCTGCCACTAAACAGGACAAGACCAGACTGCAGCGGATCATTAAGTCTGCGGAGAGGATCATTGGTACCGACCTACCCTCCATTGAGAACTTATATCGGTCCATAACCAGGAAACGGGCGGGAAACATCTGTGCTGACCCATCACACCCCGGCCACAAACTGTTTGAACTTCTATCTTCTGGTCGTCGTTACAGATCACTGAAGGTCAAAACCACCCGTCACAGGAACAGTTTCTTTCCTCAAGCCATCACTCTGATGAACTCCTAACATTCACCTAGTCCTACCTGTTGCTGTACTCATGACTTTTCATCCATTATTACATTGCACATAACTCTCACACTGCTTTTTACTTCATTCACATTATATCACTGAATCTGAGTCCACATTGAAATACTGTGTGATTGTATATTTTTTCATATATTTCTGCAAAGTGTGGTTAGTCTGAGTAAATAACTGCATATATTCCTGTATATATTTGCATCCTTTTATAGAAACGTGGACAGACTGTAATTTACTGTACATACTCTGTTGTCATTGAATCCTTATTTAAATCCTCCACCTGAACAATGAGAGCAAGTTTTTAGCCAAAGTCAAATTCCTTGTATGTGTTGTGCATACTTGGCCAATAAAGCTGATTCTGATTCTGATTCTGATTCTGATTCTGATTCTGATGAGAGCAGCTTCATTCCTCTCCAGGCCAGATGACCGCTGTGATCAGCTCTGCTTTCACAGAACTGATCCAATAAACAGCTTTCTAATATGACACCCCGTGTCTCAATGGGATTACCTGTATAAATAAGGTTAATGATAAATAATCCTAGTGATGACAGCAGGGCTCTCGCCCACTGACATTGTCAGTGGCTCGTGCTGTAATAAACTGCATGGCTCGTACCAGCGGTGTAAAACACCGGTCCTGCACGGGAATGAGAAGCCACCAGAGACTCCCCTCTCCTGTGTCTCCCCCTATCTGGCCACTCCGTTCCACAGTCGTGTCATCATTAACTTCACATTTTAGATATTACAGGAGCCAGAACTCATGGTGAGCTGTTTACCAGGAAAAAGGAATTTGCAGGATTCAGTAAATGCACCGTTACTGTGCGCCTGTAAAATGTGACGGTTCAGCCCCGAACCCCCCCCCCCCCCCCCACACACACACACACGAAATTTTGAAGTTATTGTGCAGCTGGAGCTGACAAAATTGCGATCCAGTGATAAAGGGAAGAAGACTGATTAAAAAGAGAGCACAAATCAGCTGTGTGTGCTGCGCTAGCTGCATCCTCCACTGCAGAATTGTAGCGTCTGCCTGACTTCAGTGAGGAAGAAGTCGGATGAAAAGTGACATGACCGTTCAGACTGAGGCCGCTTTGGAACATATCGGATACATATCCAAATTAGGACCACATATGAAAGTGGCCTGGGTCTGGTGTGAAAACATCAGATATGGGTCACATTTGTGCAAAGGAGTCGGAATTGAGCAGTAAAACCTGCAGTGTGACCGTAGCCATAGAGACTCTGTGGAGGACTGTCAAGAGGAAGATGAGAGACCAGACCCAGCAATGCAGACGAGCTGAAGGTCACTATCAAAGCAACCTGGACCTCCATAACACCTCAGCAGAACCACAGGCTGATCACCTCCATGACACACTGCACTGATGCAGTAAATCAAGTAAAAGGAGCCCTGACCAAGTACTGAGTGGTACATGGACATACTTTTCAGTTGGTCAACATTTCTATTAAAAATCTTTTTTTTTAATTGATCTTGTGCAATATTGTAATTTTTTGAGAAACTGAATTTGGGGTTTTCATGAGTTAAAAGCCATAACCATCAAAATGAGAAGAAATAAACACTAGAAATCATACCTGTCAAGTGATACGGTTTCGCCGTATTTTAATACGGGGAAAATGCAATTTTAGCAAATACGGACGTATTGCCATTTCTGTACGCCAAGAAGAAAAATATACGGGAAAAAAAATTATTGAGAGTGTGGAGGAACACCTCGTGTGTGACCCCCACAGCGTACGGGGCTGGCAGAGCGCTCAGCGTGAGCAATTATCACAACAGTGAGAGGTATGGACTGATCATTATGCAGATGTGCCTCCCACCTTCTGTTGTCCTGCAGCTCTGGAACAGAGATGAATCCCTGCGCCAGTAATGCTGCGCCTGATATGTGTGACTCTAATGCAAATGTCCACGCTTTCCTGCTGTATACTGTGATGCTAATGTGCCATGCATGCATTGTCTGTAGCCGGGTATATAAGTTGACCGTCTGCATGAAGCACCCTTTTAAACTTCAGTTCGCCGTGTCCGCCTGCACTTATTTCGATCCTCCACAAGCGCACCTAAGCAGTCTTTTTGTGATTTTCAAAATGGTTTCATGCAGCGCGCCGCCGGCGAAGAAAACAAAGCTTGAAGAAAAGGGAAATCGAGGGACTGGGCGTCACTCAAAAGAATGGGAGAGTCCGAGCTTTGAGAAGGGAAAATACGCTGGATGGACCAAGGCTTCTCCAGAGGGCCCTACACACTCCTTCTGTGTTCCATGTAGGAGGAGCATAAAAGTGACTGCATCGGGGATTTTCGACCTGAAGTCGCACGTCGCTACACAGAGCCACAAAAACTGTGTAGCCAAATCGAAAGCGTATCGATGGATGGATGAACATTTTCAGCCAGTGAGAGAACCGACGCCTTCCAAATCCAATGCATCACTAGCAGAAGTGATGTTTTGTCATTTTGTGGCAGAGCACAATCTACCCCCATGGGTGGCAGATCACTTCTGATCTGCCACCTGATCTGATCTGCCACTTCAGAAATGCAGAGTCAGCAAAGGCTGCTGCTTGGAACTAGAACAAGCAGCATCAGTGAACATTTTCTTGTTCCAAGTGCATTAGTGTAACAAAGCTGACAATTAAAAACTCTTTAATTCCAAGTGTATATACAGTATCTAGCTGACAATTAAGAACTATATTCAGAATAATTCTTATTGTGTACTTTCAAATTAAGCAATCTACCTTGTGCTAATGTAAATTTGAAAAATATTTTTTTTATTTATTTTTATTTATTTATTATTAATATCATTTATTTATTTATTTATTTTGTGCTACTTGGCTTATTATTTTCACATTACCAAAAAGTTATGGCTCAAGATTGTGTCCATATAAGTGTACATTTGAATAAATATGTTTGAAATAGTTCATGTTGCAGTTGCTGTTTGTTTAGTTTTTGTTTTTTGATTTTTTTTTTTTTGCTTCAGTTTTCTTTCATCTGCCGATAAATACAGTTTTTAAGTACTCAGTACAGGTGTGAAAGCCCCCCCCCCCAATAAGGGAGGCATGAGGTATGCCTTGACAGGTATGAGAAATATATCACTGTGTCATAAATCTATTGCCAAAATAACAGCCACCCAACCCCCACCAGGAGCCAAAATTACACAATTGTGAAAGAAGTGTGAGCTCAGACTCGTTCAACTAGAAACAGCAAGAAAGAGGAAGAAAGTGTTGAGGCTGAATCAGAATTAAAGAAAACCATCAAGCTCATCAGTTCCACCCAGAAGAAAAAAAAATGTGGGGTACCCAGTACACCCCCCACCCCGAGAAGGACCAAGGGGACAATTTGAAGGACATCAGAAGCACTTCAGCCACAGAAACAACAGAAATGATCGACGCTGGTAAACATGGAGCAATGTCAAATGCATTATATGAAATGTGTATTCACTTGCACTGTATTTGGAAAATCACTGCAGAAATCAATGTACTGCTACAGTTTTTTTCTTTGTATACTTGATTAATCCCAGGGGGAAATTCAGGGCATCCACCTGGATGCAGGAGGCAGCCACAGTACGGCACCAGTCCCTTCACCATTCACACCTAGGGCCACTTTAGAGTCTCCAGTTAACCTAACTTGCATGTTTTTGGCCTGTGGGAGGAAACCGGAGTACCCGGGGTAAACCCACAAAGACACCACACAGAGGGGTCACTGGTGGTCTGGGGGTGGGATCGATCCCGTGACCATCTTACTGTGGTGCCACAGTGCTAACCACTGCACCGCCCATAAGGGTTAAGGATTAAGGTGCTTTATTGTCATTCCAGCATGAAAGAATGAAATTTGTACTCAAGACCCCAAAAATATGCTAAATAAATAGAATAAAATAGAATAATAAAAAAACTAACTGCTAGAAAAAATATTGCAGTTCCAACAAATAATTGCACTAAGAAGCAGAGGTGGTGCATCAATAGAGGGCGCAAGTGCACCGCCTGTGATGTTGTTTATTATATTAATATGTTGTATTATTATATGATAAGGGTGGTGGCTCCACCTTTCCGGTTCCGCCACCACCCGGGGCAGAAAAAGGCTGATGCGGAAGAGGCACAGCCTCTGTGACCACCTCTCCGCCTAGCGGGAGCGTCTTGATATAGTGAGTCATATAATAAAGTCCTGTTCAGTTCACCACTCGCCTCATTATTGTGCCACGCTTTTCATACAAAACATTTGGCGACGAGGATAAAGTATGGATGCAGGTGTGTCGTCTTTTCGGCCGTTTTTGGAGACTCTGTGCATTGTCCTACTTACGTCCTAGTTACGTCCTAGTTACATAAACAATATGTCAAGATGGTTAATACACAAAATTACTCTGTGAGCTGTCCACGGTGCTGAGTGATTGACGTGTTTAGCGCATGGGGCTGTGGTGTGGGATTGATGTGTATATTGACATGTTTTTGTGGTGATCCGAGCACTGAACTCATCCGCGCTTGGGTTACTCAGTATTTTCCCTTTTTCTCCCAGATTATTTTGGTTTGGTTATTATTGTTCTCCCAGGGCTTTTATTGTGACAGCGCCGTGGCCGAACTTCCGGCTGTCAAAGCTGAGCCGGCGCTGCCACAGCTGATCTTGATTTTGGTAATTACGTTCCCCCTTTCCTGTTTGGTTCTTTTACTTTTGTTATCAGTATTTAAGGAAGCAGCTGAGGCTCACTCCTGGCTGTGACCTACATCTGTGGACCAGGACTGGAGTCCCTATCCCCGGCTCCAGTCTTCCCTCCGTGTTTGATCCGTCTTCGCTCCAGCACGTGTAAGTGTGTATTCTATAGCGTCAGGTTCCGTCCTCGCTACACTCTTACATTTGATGTGAGTGCTCATTATTTTGTGTTCTAGCGTAAGGTGTGTGTTTTGCCCCACGTGGCTCTTTATTTTGCTCTTTCTTGAATAAACAAGCAAACTCTCTGTTGGCATCTGGCGCCTCATTAATGCCCTGAAAGGGACAAACAGGACAGAAGGTCGCAGCCCAGCGAGGTGCCAGCCACAAGAGTTTGTTTTTTGGCTTGTGTTTTTCCCCTTTTCCAGGTGCCAGCTTTTGTCGGGATGTATGACGTCACCAAGGACTGGGTATCCTATGAGCCTGGGCTTCAAACTTGTCCAGGCTCTGATGGAGATTGATGGCCTCTTTTCCAATGCTCGTATGTTCGCCACCTCCAGAAACGCACGCTGGTACCTGGACCTCGCAGAGGCAGCAATTAAGCGCCATCCTCGCCTTGCTAATCACGCTAAGGGCAAGGAAAGGATGGCTGAAGTATCGGTGCTTCTTCAGAGGAACCGGGAGTTGGATCAGAAATCCTCCAGGAAGCCCAAGAGGGGGCCGATGGGAAAGCACACTCACTCCTCGGCTTTCTATGAGGTCTCTACCTCGGGTCCAGCTCCAGTCTCGGTGCTGATGACAGACCGTCTCCCTACGCAGTGGAGGAGGACGGCAGCCAGAGGTCCCAGTGAGGAGGTACAGTGGGCAGCTGAACTCATCAGGGGCAGTGTGGCTGAAGCACGCTCTGCCTTCCACCCCAGCAAGATTCTTGAGAGCGTGGTGGCTGCTGTCAGACTGGTGGAGGTTAATCCTGAGCTTCACAACTTTCCCGAGTTCGCTGAGCTGCTGGCTTCAGTTTCTGCGCAGCAACAGCGCTTTCCGGATTTAAATCTAGCCTCACCTCCAGCGAGAAGACGTCACCGCCCAGCTCATGATCCATCTAACTAACTAACTAACTAACTAACCTGCACTTATATAGCGCTTTTCTAGTCACAAAGACCACTCAAAGCGCTTTCATTAATACTAACCCTCTATTCTAAGGGCCTATAGGAAACAGATATCTAGGGACAATTTAGAACAGCCAATTAACCTAACATGCATGTCTTTGGCATGTGGGAGGAAACCGGAGAAATCCCGGAGTAAACCCACGCAACACGGGGAGAACATGCAAACTCCACACAGATCACTGTTGGTCGGGGGCTGGGATCGAACCCACGATCCCACGATCCCCACAATCCCCCGGCCAAGGGTAAACTGTGCTGCCGCAGTGCTAACCACTGCGCCACCGTGCAGCCCACCCTTATTGTCATTCAACTGTACAACCAATCATGTACAGTAGAATGAGATTGTGTTTTACCTATCTACTGTGTTAATCACACACACCCCAAGTGCATCTCCTCCCCTGGACACGATCGTTCCGAAGGGGAGGGAATTTCCTGACCGGATTAATCCTCTGCGAGGTCCCTGTCCGGATCCTGTTCCGGGCCACCAGAGGAACTCTGCCTCCCAGGCAGCTGTTTTCCCCGCGCCACGACGGAAGGTAAAGAGAGCAGCCTCAGTCTCCGGGTCATCTTTCCCCGCTGTTCCGTCAGCTCCTCATCCCCAGACTGCCTTGGCTGCTCCTCCCTCCTCCTCGGTGCTCCATCCAGCTGCTGTGAGCCCAGCGAGTCCTGCTCTGGCTCCGCCTGTCACCGATCCTGTTGGGGCGGCTCCTCCTCGTCTTCCTGAGGGGCCCTCCCTCACCATCCCTAGGGGAAAGGGAAGAACCAAGCCCGCTGCAGCAGTCACCATCATTCCCCGGGAGAGCAGGCAAGTGATTTTTCATTCCAAGTCTCTGTGTGATGAATTACCTTGTCTGATTCCTGGGAGTGGAGCTCAGTTTTCACAGTCCCCTGAGCTCCCACCACCTGCTGCAGCCATTAAAACTGAACCTGCTACCTCTGTGTTTCCTCCCCTTCTCTCCAAGTGTCCCCCGGTGCAAGGAGTAGACCGTCGAATGGAGGAGGAGCCTGCAGCACTGGAAAGCCTGGTTCCAGTCCCGCAGCCGCGTCATGGGCAGAGGAGGGGGGTTGACTGTCTTTGGGAGCCTGTGCCAATGATAAAGCGTCCCCGGGTCTCCGTGGAGCAGCAGTCAGCTCCAGTGGGCAATCGATCCCCTGCCACCACACCGAGTGGGCCATCGGCATGGGTTTCAGCACCAGGGAGCTATCAGACTGTGGAGACCATCATGCCTCTGCAGCCGAGTGGGAACAGAAAGTGGACGTCCAGATTGTCGAGCCTGGATCGTCGGAGTCCTGGACGGTGGTAGAGCTCAAGAGCAGGCCTGTGCTCTATTTTGTCTTCTTGCTTTCTGTCTTGGAGCATTCTTGCCTCTCTTGGTGAGAAGGGCCGGGTGCAGCCGAATGTTGCATCCGAACTTGTCTCGCCGGGCTCTGCCGCTGCCGGTGATCCTGACCTCTGTTCTCCCTCTGTGTTCGAGCCTTCTCCCAGGGTCACTGGAGATGAGTCAGGTTCGGTCTTGGTCATCGAGGCTCTGGGTTCGCTTTGGGGGGGCCATCCAAGGTGCTGCGTCGCCCCAATCTGGGTCCACCGTGGGTGCTGCGTCGCCCCAATCTGGGTCCACCATGGGTGGTGCGCTGGCCCAATCGGGGTCCACCGTGGGTGCTGCGCTGGCCCGGTCCGGGTCCACCGAGGGTGCTGCGCTGGCCCAGTTTGAGGTCGGTGAGAGAGATGCAGATCCCCTTCCACCTGACTGGTTCCCCGTTTCCCCCCATTCTCCTCCATCTGACGCTGCTGGGGTCTCCTTCAGTCAGGTCGGCTTCCCCTGGCTGTGCCTCTCAGTAGGGAAGCCACCTCCAAGCTCCCCCCTCCGGTCCTAGTGATCTAAGGATGCGGGTCGGCCGCCGGAAGGACTGTCCCGCCGGTTCTGTGTTCTGGGTCAGCCTCCTGACGGACTGTGTCACTGGTTGGGTGACCAGGGTCGGTCGCCTGAGGTACTGTTTCCCCGGGTCTGGAACTTGGGCAGGCCACCTGAACTGTTTTTTTTTTTTGTTGTTTTTTTTTATCTTTTCTCCTGATGTGGAGTTGGGATGCTGGGAGGCCACCTGAACTGCCTTTTTTTTTTTTCTACCTACCGGTATCCCTATACTTGTGTTTTCATGTTTGTTTGTTTTTTTCTGTCTTCTCGTATATTGCAAAAGAGTTTGTTTTCCCTGCCTTGTGTTCGTGTTGCTGTGTACGTTGATATTTTTGTGTTCGCCCTTCCGCTGCACTCCAGCATGTCTAAGTTGAAGTTTACATGTGTTTTTGTGTTCACTTGTTTCTGTTTTTTCTGTTTCTTTATTTGTGTTGTTAGGCGAGTTTTAGCTGCACTATTCTGTGTAATTTGTTCTGTGTGTTTTTTGTTTTTTTTTTGTTTTCTGTATTTTGCTGGTCGACATTTTGTTCTTGTTTTCTTTCGGGTTTCTCTCCCTCCTAGCCTGTTTCCCCCTCCACCCACCCGAGGTCGATCTGGTTAGCTTTCTGGTTGTGGGGGGGGGGGGGGCTCCCTGCGTCTCACTATGGGCACCTGGAATGCGCCCTTTGAACAGGGGGTTCTGTGGTGATCCGAGCGCTGAACTCATCCGCGCTTGGGTTACTCAGTATTTTCCCTTTTTCTCCCAGATTATTTCGGTTTGGTTATTATTGTTCTCCCAGGGCTTTTATTGTGACAGCGCCGCGGCTGAACATTTGGCTGTCAAAGCCGAGCCGGCGCTGTCACAGCTGATCTTGACTATGTAACTATGTTTCCCCCATTCCTCTTTGGTTCTTTTACTTTTGTTATCAGTATTTAAGGAAGGTGTGTGTTTTGCCCCACGTGGCTCTTTATTTTGTTCTTTCTTGAATAAACAAGCAAACTCTCTGTTGGCATCTGGCGCCTCATTAATGCCCTGAAAGGGGCAAACAGGACAGTTTTGTGATTGAGTGGTTTATTGAACTCAGATTCATGGGTATAACCTGTATGTGACATAATGCACGGCTCAGGAGACACACACGCAGGCTCAGAGTAGATCCAATAGCTTTATTAGCAACAAGTGTGTATGAATGTGTGTCTGCGAGATGTGGATGTATTGGTGGTGGCGTCTGCGTTGGGCACGGAGGCAGGAGACCGTACAGCCAGACAACCCTATGGGAGAAGCAAAAGGAGAAGGGTGACGGGCACCACACCAACACAGGAGATGTAAAAATGATGATGAGCTTACTTGGAGTTAGCAGGTGGCTGGCACAGCAAGGACGAGGTCCGGTAGACAGCGACCTGGAAAGCCCGGTGCAGCAGCGAGGGGATGGAGACGGAGAGGAATGGTCCGCCGCCGGAAAATCCACCTGTGCACAGGGGAGCAGACTTGGAGAAGAAAAAGGTAAGGGCTTCTTAACGAAATGTTTGCTGAAGGGGTTGAGGTGACTCACAGCAATCGTGATGAGTGAAGTCTGACGGCTTCAGGCCGAAGCCCAGGGCGAGGCGGCTTAAATCCCTCGCCGCTGATGATGTGCAGGTGTGCGTGCAGCTGGCGCCGCAGACGAGCGGCGAGGCGTGACAGTACTCCCCCCTCTAGCAGCGCCTCCTGGCGATGGTTTCTCCGGGTGCGCTCGGTAGAACTCAGTAATGAGGGATGGGTCCAACACAAACGACGAGGGTACCCACTGCCGATGTTCAGGCCCATAACCCTCCCAGTCCACCAAGTACTGCAACCCACGACCCCGGCGCAGGGAGTCCAGGATGGAGGAGACAGGCCAGGCCGGATGGCCATCAATCATCCGGGGCGCGGGTTGCACAGCAGGAGGAGGGCAAAGGGGGTCGGAGACTGCCAGTTTCACCTTGGATACGTGGAAGGTGGGATGGATGCGGAGGGAGGGGGAATAGCTACACGCACAGCCACCGGGTTGATAATCCTGGTGATGGGGTATGGGCCCATAAAACGCTGTGCCAGCTTCCTCCTCTCGCCCTTTAAAATTACGTCCTGGGTTGACACATAGACATGCTGACCCACCTGGTACGCTGGGGCAGGTCTTCTGTGCCGGTCCGCCGTGGTTCTGTTGCGCTCCGCCGTGCGTAAAAGCGCACTGCGTGCTGACGCCCAGATGGAGCGGAACTGTCTGAGGTGCGCCCGAACTGAGGGGACCGTTACCTCACTCTCCTGCGCTGGAAAAAGAGGGGGGTCGTAACCCAGGGACGCCTTAAAGGGGGACATCCCTGTAGCAGAAGAGCGGGCGGTGTTGTGGGCGTACTCAACCCAGGCGAGATGGTTACTCCAGGACGTAGGTTTGGACGCAGTGACGCAGCGGAGCGCAGCCTCCAGCTCCTGGTTGGTCTGCTCGCACTGCCCGTTAGTTTGGGGGTGATGGCCGGAGGAGAGGCTCACCTTGGCTCCCAGGGCGTTGCAGAATGACCTCCAAACCTCAGAGGAAAATTGGGGCCCCCGGTCCGAGACCACGTCCACCGGAATCCCGTGCAGCCTGACCACGTGTTGGACTAGGAGGTTCGCTGTCTCCAGGGCGGATGGAAGACCCCGTAGCGGGATGAAGTGTGCCGCCTTGGAGAAGCGGTCCTCGATGGTCAGGACGGTGTCGAAGGTGTTTGAGACTGGGAGTCCTGTGACGAAATCCAGGGCGATATGCGACCAGGGCCTGCCAGGGACGGGCAGAGGCTGGAGCAAACCCGCTGGAGGGACATTACCTGATTTGCTGGTGGCACATACTGGGCAGGCCCGGGCGTAGCGGGCAGCGTCCCTCCGCAGGCCCGGCCACCAGAAGGACGGTTGAAGGAGGTTGATCATCCGGGAGGAACCAGGGTGGCAGGTGAGCTTGGACATATGCAACCAGTGGATGACCTCCCCCCGAACCGTGGATGGCACGAACAGCCTCCCCTCCGGTCCGCCGCCAGGGTCAGGTTCCATTTCCTGCGCCTCCCGGATCTTGCTTTCTGTGTCCCAGGTGACGGCTCCCACGACGCACGACCTGGGTAGGATGGTGTGGACCGTGTTCTCAGACTCCTCAGGGGCAAATTGCCTAGAGAGGGTGTCGGGCAGACCGTTCTTGGAGCCAGGCCTGAAGGTGATGTTAAAGCGGAACCTGGCAAAGAACAAGGACCAGCGCGCCTGGCGGGCGTTCAGACGCTTGGCAGATCTCAGGTACTCCAAGTTCTTGTGGTCCGTCAGGACCACGAACGGCAGGTCCTCCCCCTCTAGCCAGTGACGCCACTCCTGCAGCGCGAGCTTGATGGCGAGAAGCTCTCTGTCCCCCACGTCGTAATTCCGCTCCGCCGGGGACAAGCACCGAGAGAAGAAGGCGCAGGGCCGTTTGACTCCATCACCTGGCGACCGCTGGGATAGAACCGCCCCCACTCCTGTGTCCGAAGCGTCCACCTCCACGATGCACTGCAGCGCCGGGTTGACTTGGCTAAGGACCCAGGAGGAGGAGAACTCCGCCTTCAGCGCCTGAAAAGCAGCCGCGGCCTCTTCGGTCCACCGGAACGGGACCTTAGGAGACGTGAGGCGGGTCAGCGGGCCGACGATGGTGCCAAAATTAGGGACGAAGCGGCGGTAGAAATTTGCAAACCCGATGAATTGTTGCACCTGTTTTCTCGATGCAGGTGTAGGCCATTCCACCACCGCCTTCACCTTCACTGGGTCCGGAAGCACCTGGTCGTGGGAGATGATGAACCCGAGGAAGGATGTTGTCTTAGCGTAGAATTCACATTTTTCGGCCTTCACGTACAACCGGTTCTCCAGCAGTCTTTGGAGGACCCGCCTCACATGGACCCGGTGCTCGTCCCTGGATTTGGAGAAGATGAGGATGTCATCCAGGTAGACGAACACAAAAAGGCCAATGAAATCCCGGAGGACGTCATTAATTAGGCGCTGAAAGACGGCTGGAGCGTTGGTCAACCCGAACGGCATCACCAGGTACTCGAAGTGGCCGTTCGGGGTACGGAAGGCTGTCTTCCACTCATCTCCCTCCCGGATCCGGACGAGGTGGTATGCGCTGCGTAGATCCAGCTTGGTGAACCAAGTCGCCCCCTGGAGGGAGTGGAAGGCGGTGTCCATGAGGGGCAGGGTGTAGCGATCCTTCTCCGTGATATCATTTAGGGCGCGATAGTCGATGCAAGGACGGAGAGAACCGTCCTTCTTGCCCACGAAGAAGAATCCTGCCCCCAATGGTGATGACGAGGGACGGATAATTCCAGCACTCAGCGATTCCTTGAGATAGGCATTCATGGTCTCCTTCTCCGGCGCCGACAGGCTGTAGAGTCGCCCAGAGGGTAAGGGTGCCCCCTGGTGGATGTTTATTGCACAGTCGTAGGGTCTATGTGGAGGAAGAGACATCGCCTTGGACTTGCTGAATACCATACCCAGGTCGTGAAATTCCGATGGCACCAGGGAGAGGTCCGGGGGCGCAGCGTCCGTAGGTGTTGGGGAAGAGGACGGAGAGCAGGCAGCGGACTGTAAGCAGGTGCTCATACAGAATGTGCTCCATGCCGACACCCTGGCAGACTTCCAATCCAGGACGGGGTTGTGGAGGCGTAGCCAGGGGTATCTCAGGATGACGGGCGACACAGAGTTGGTGAGGACGTAGAAGGTTATTTCCTCCCGGTGGTTCCCAGAGATGATAACAGGAACAGGGACGGTCTGATGTGTTACTCTCCCCAGGGAGACACGGGAGAGGTTGACCAGGGAGAGAGGAGTCTTTAGTGCTTGGCAGCGGATGCCCAATCGGGTTGCCAGGCTTTGTGAAATAAAACTGCCCTCCGCGCCCGAATCCACCAGTGCATGAGTGAGATGCCCAGTGGAGTTGTGACAAAATCGGACGGGCAGCTTCAATTGGGTGAGGGGACTTAACCGATTGATGTCCGCGAGGCCCCCTACAGTGACTCGCGGACCCCGCCGTTTGGCTTCTGTGGGCAAAGCTCCACCGTGTGTTGGCTGTCTCCGCAATACATGCAGAGATTCAACTCACGGCGGCGTTGTCTCTCCGCCGGGGGGAGCTTTGTCCAGCCCGTCACCATCGGCTCCAACTCCTCGGGGCGCGATGGTGGCGGCGTCGCCAGGGGGCGAGCTTGGAACTGGCGCGATGAGGCTCCACGAGGGCGAGAAGAAGACGACTTCCGCCCCGAGGAGCGCTCGCGCAGCCTGTTATCCAAACTGATGGCTAGGGACATTAGCTCCGCTAGAGTCTCCGGGATGTCCCGCCCAGCCAGTTCATCCTTCAGATCATCATTGAGACTGCGGAGGAAGAGGCCACAGAATGAACGTTCATCCCAGCCCAATTCCTCCGCCGCTACCCGGAAGTCGATCGCATAGTCCTCTGCCGACCGGCTTCCCTGCTGAAGACTGAGAAGCCGATCGACCTGGACAGTCTCGGTACGAGAATGATCAAAGACCTCCAGGAATTGTCTCACGAATTGGTCATAGGTGAGGGTAGCATAACTGGGCCTCGCCATTACGGCGTAAGCCCAAGTTAATGCTCGCCCTCTAGGAGATTCCCAATATAACCAATTCGGCTATGATCTGAGGGAAAATCTCCGGGCACACGGTGGAACACGGACTCACACTGCATTATGAACCCCCGTGCACCGCCGAGCTTACCGCTAAAGCGGGCGGGGGTCGGAATGGGCGTGAGCCGAGCCGGTGCTACCGGAGCTGGTTGGACGGCCGCTGGAGCAGCAGGAGCCGCGCCACCCTGACGAGCCGGGGGGAATGGCTGTTAGGGGTCCAAGCGGTCCAATCGGTTAGTGATAATGACCAACTGGTTTAAAATCACCTGTTGCTGGTGGGCTATTAGGTCCACTCGAGCCTCGAGAGTGGTAAGTCTGCCGAGCCGCTCTGCTGAAGCCGTACTGACATAACGCACGGCTCAGGAGACACACACGCAGGCTCAGAGTAGATCCAATAGCTTTATTAGCAACAAGTGTGTATGAATGTATGTCTGCGAGATGTGGATGTATTGGTGGTGGCGTCTGCGTCGGGCACGGAGGCAGGAGACCGTACAGCCGGACAACCCTATGGGAGAAGCAAAAGGAGAAGGGTGACGGGCACACACCAACACAGGAGATGTAAAAATGATGATGAGCTTACTTGGAGTTAGCAGGTGGCTGGCACAGCAAGGACGAGGTCCGGTAGACAGCGACCTGGAGAGCCCGGTGCAGCAGCGAGGGGATGGAGACGGAGAGGAATGGTCCGCCGCCGGGAAATCCACCTGTGCACAGGGGAGCAGACTTGGAGAAGAAAAAGGTAAGGGCTTCTTACTGAAATGTTTGCTGAAGTGGTTGAGGAGACTCACAGCAATCGTGATGAGTGAAGTCTGACGGCTTCAGGCCGAAGCCCAGGGCGAGGCGGCTTAAATCCCTCGCTGCTGATGATGTGCAGGTGTGCGTGCAGCTGGCGCCGCAGACGAGCGGCGAGGCGTGACAATATGTATATGTTTGTGGGGTTATTTTTTTTACGTTTACAGCAGGAACAGGCAGATATTATTTTCATGGACTGTATAAAGACAGCAGAATAATCCGTCTAGCCGTGTAGGGGTGGGACAGTAGTCCACCTGTCCCCCTCTAGTTTTAGTTGTTTGTGTGCATGGATAGGCCTACATATTTTGTTTATTGTTAGAGTGTGATTCGGGCACTAAATTTGGGAGGGCCTAATTAGTGTGTATGTGTTTTGGCCTTTTGGAAGGGGCGGTGTTGTTAATTATATTATGTTGTATTATTATATGATATGGGTGGAGGCTCCACCTTTCCGGTATATAAAAGGTTGATGGGGAAGAGGCACAGCCTCTTTGACCACCTCTCTGCCTAGCGGGAGCGTCTGTCTGGGTGTAGTGAGTCATATAATAAAGTCCTGTTCAGTTCACCACTCGCCTCGTTATTGTGCCACGCTTTTCATACATAACAACGGCTTACAGCTCTGTAGGTGAGCTGTAAGCTTCTGTAACTGTTGCAGGAAGTTCAGAAAAAATGGCTAGAATTGTGAATCTAAAATTCAAAATTAAAGATTACAAGTTGATCCAAGGAATTTAAAACTACAGAAAATAGTAATAAAAGTTAAAGAAGCTTCTCTGTCTCTGTAAGTGCAATAGATGCAGAATTTTCCTCATAAGATTTATATTGAATTCAGAAATCATACGTTCCATAAATTCGGAACAACCAGGACTCTTCCTAGAGCTGGCCGGCCATCTAAACTGAGCGATCGGGGGAGAAGGGTCTTAGTCAGGGAGGTGACCAAGAACCCGATGGTCACTCTGTCAGAGCTCTAGTGTTCCTCTGTGGAAAGAGGAGAACCTTCAAGAAGGACAACCATCTCTGCAGCAATCCACCAATCAGGCCTGTATGGTAGAGTGGCCAGACGGAAGCCACTCCTTATTAAAATGCACATGGCAGCTCGCCTGGAGTTTGCCAATAGGCACCTGAAGGACTCTCAGACCATGAGAAACAAAATTCTCTGGTCTGATGAGACAAAGATTGAAGTCTTTGGCATGAATGCCAGGCGTCATGTTTGGAGGAAAGCAGGCACCGCTCATAACCATGCCAATGATGGTGGCAGCATCATGCTTTGGGGATCTTTTCAGCGGCAGGAACTGTGAGACTAGTCAGGATAGAGGGAAAGATGAATGCAGCAATGTACAGAGACATCCTGGATGAAAACCTGCTCCAGAGCGCTCTTGACCTCAGACTGGAGTGACGGTTCACCTTTCAGCAGGACAACAACCCTAAGCACACAGCCAAGATATCAAAGGAGTGGCTTCAGGACAACTCTGTGAATGTCCTTGAGTGGCCCAGACTTGAATCCAATTGAACATCTCTGGAGAGATCTGAAAATGGCTGTGCACCAACATTTCCCATCCAACCTGATGGAGCTTGAGAGGTGCTGCAACAAAGAATGGATGGAATTGTCCAAAGATAGGTGTGCCAAGCTGTAAGCTAGGCGTTACGGAGGTCTAGTTTAGTAAAGACAGTGGCTCCCTGAAGTGAATCAAAAGCGGAGTTGATGAGAGGCAGAGTGTATTTACCCTTCACCGTGATGTTATTAAGCTCCCTAAAGTCAATGCAAGGATGAAGGGAGTTGTCCTTCTTTCCCAAAAAAAAAAAAAAAAAAAATCCAGCCCCCACCACTGATGAAGAAGGCCTGATGATGCCCGAGCTTAAAGACTCCTTAATATATTTGTCCATCACCTCCCATTCTGGGGCAGAGAGACTATAAAGCCGGCTAGATGGCAATGGAGCCCCCAACAGGAGGTTTATGGTGCAGTCATAAGGGCGGGGGGGGCAGAGAAAGAGCCTTTGCCTTACTGAATACCGGGGCCAAGTCATGGTACTCAGGAGGAACTGAGGAGAGGTTGGGCAAGTGAGTGGGCGGGGAACTAATAGGCACCAAGGGAGAAAAGGCTGCAGACTTTAAACAAGCACTTAAACAGAAAGTACTCCATGAAATGATCTTCCCTGCCTGCCAGTCATTAACAGGATTGTGGAGTCTAAGCCAAGGGTAACCTTAAATGATAGGGGAGGCAGAAATTGGTTTAAAAAAAAAAAAAAAAAGCTGAGATGCTCCCAATGGTTACCTAAAACCAAAACTGAAACGGGAGCAGTCTACTTTGAGACAGTGGTGAGAGGCACGATGGAAAGCGCAGTCAACTTCAATGGGGTCTTCTGATTGTGACAGGGGAGCTTCAGTTGGGTTGCCAGACTCCAAAATGAAGCTCTGTTCAGCGCCTGAGTCAATGAGAACATTGGTGGAGATTTCAATGTGACCATGTTGAAAATGAATAGGTAAAATCAGTTGTGTAAGGGTTTTAGCTTTTCCCATGCCCATTAGTCCCCCTACTGCAATGAACGGACCCCCCTTTTGGCTGATTTGGACAGGAAGTGACCTCGTGGTCCGCACTGGCACAATACATGCATAATCTGAGGTTGCGGCGGCGTTGTCGTTCCGCAAGAGGCAACTTGGAATGGCCCACCAGCATAGGCTCCTCGGCCTCAGGAGATTCTGAGGGAAGGAGGGCAGGGAGAGGAGACTGAGGGGAAAAACAAGAATGAGAGCCCGAGCAATTAGAAAAACGCTCCCTCAACCGATTATCAATACTGATGGTTAAAGAGATCAATTGAGAGTCCAGGAGTGCAGCGACAAGGCAGGCTGGTCGAGCCAGGATTTAATTTGAGTCAACTGATTCAAGATCACTTGCTGTTAAGTAAGTTGATTTAATCAAGCCTCCATGATGTTGTTTTTGTGCAGTAGCACTGTCTGCTGGGTTTTCTACATGGAGACGTACTGACATGTTTTCACGTAAAACCCAAGAGCAGACACAGACTCAATTAGTATGACAATGATCTTTATTGACTGAGTGAATGTGTGTGTGCAGAGTGGGAGTGGCCTGACAACCCTGCAGAGAGAGAGGAGAGGAGAGAATATGAGTTTTCTTGCAACAATTAGCAGAATTTAATAATTAATAGCCTTACAGAACAAGGGGGGTAGCAGAAGAACAAAGAAGCAGCTCTGTCCTTGTCAGAAAATTATGCATATTATGCATGTATATACATATTATCATTTCATAATGGATTTTGAACTATACCTGCTGATTTGTACCTTTTTACTATTGCCCTTTAATGTTTATTGTTGCCCTTTAATGAACATGTCTGATGATGTCTGGAACTTACTAAGAAAGTTAAAAATAATTTGTCCTGTCTGTACTTAAGTTTGGAAACTGCTGAGTTGTTGTCTAAAGAATCTTGTGATAGACTCTTGTGATGAAAAGTCTGATTTCTGTGCACCACTCACAAGGGTGTGGCAGATGTTGTGTAATTATTTCCAGCTTTTACTTTGTGTATATAAAGGAAATGCTGCCTGCGTGCAGCAGCGCTCACTTCCAATTCTGTAACAGAAGGTCAGTGACGCTCCTTGTGCACAAGTAAAGGACTTAAATGAGCAATAAATGTCTCGAATCTGATTGACAAATATTTGGAATGTTTTTGTCTTTGTGAGTTCAAATACTTTCAGATTCCTGACAGTCCTTTTCCAGGTTACCAGGGTCCTGCAGAGGTGAAGAGGTGTGTAAAGGAAAAATTTATCTGTCTGATTTGCATCTGGTCCTGAAGAGATAAGAAGACAGAAAACTGCCAAGTTGAATGTCCTTTATTCTGCAGAATAAACAATGTGGAAAAACACTGTCCCTATTCTACTCTCCCTCTGCACACAGAGAGAACACACAGTTCTTATACTGTATCTCACACAGGACAGAATCATTTTGTAACAAGGCATCCTGTCCAAACAGTCCTTATCTGAATACAGGACAGCACAAGGTCGTGTGATGTAGCTGTTTACACATTTCCTGCAGAGCAACTCAAACTGTTATCTTCTTTTGCACAGTGAATATCTCAATATGGAGAAAGAATGTATGAGAGTGTGTATGACCAATACGTTCAACATTCAGTGAGCAGATTATCACAGTGTAAAGCCTTTACATGGATATAATAATCAGATCATTTAACAACTCATGCATCAAGACACTCTTACAAACATATGATCTTTGGTTACATAACAGATTAATGTATAGATGATAAATTTCTACCACAGGTGCCCATGTAATAACAGTGTTGAGTACAGGTGAAGCCTCCACTGAGGGGCAAAGAGGAGAGAGTTCAGACTGGGGGCAGAGGCTCTTACAGAGCTGGAGAGAGAGTGGAGAATCCAGCTCATGGGCTGAGATCCGGTCCGCCGCCTAGAGCTGGTGAAGGTCTGCCTGGAGGGTGGTCCACCTTTACACAGGGGAGAGGAACAGGAATATGCAGGAGCAGAAGAAGATAACATCCAGTTATAGGTAGCTTACAGTTGTGTTGGGGAGGCAAAACTCCCAGACGACAAGGTGCTGATAACTAAGTAGAAAGGGAGGCGAAATGCCCAGCTGAAGAGAAGGCTAGACCCGCGTCATGGAGTTCTTTCACCCTGTTGGAGCGTAGACGTCTCCGTGCAGGAGTACAGGGCTCCACTCCTAATAAAGGCCATCTAATTGGGAGGCTCAGGTGTGAATGAATCCACAGCTGTGGAAGATAATTAGTGAGCAAGGAAAACACACAGCATGGATCACCACAATTGGCGGTTGGCAACCAGCTTACAGGTGCCAGGCGCCACCTACCGGACTATGTTGTATCACTGCCATGGCATCATTACTTGATATTACTCTATAGCTAAACTTGTCCTCCTTACTGTTGCTCCTGGTGGCCTGGTTAGCGCCTGTGTGTATGGCAGCTCTGCCCCCACCAGTGTGTGAATGTGTGCGTGAATGGGTGGATAGCAGGATCTGTAAAGCGCTTTGGTCATCCAGAGATGAGAAGAAAAGTGCTATATAAGTGAACGCCATTTACAATTTACTTACTGGGCTACAAGTTCAGGGTCTTACATTATATAAGAGGATGCACACGTGTGTGTGTGTGTGTGTGTGTGTGTGTGTATGTGTGTGTGTGTGTGTGTGTGTGTTGTGAACTCTGCTCTGCTTCATGAATCAACAGAATCTCCACGTCTTGCCAGTGTGTGAATGACCTCTATAAGATGTAAACTTGCTGACGTTGGTATGCGTGCTGTGTGTGTGTGTGTGTGTGGTGGTGGGGGGGGGGGCTGAAACTTTTCCCAACACTTACTGTATGAGTATGTTTAAGTTATGGCATCTATAGGGGAAAACCAGTCACACCTGCAGATGGAGGCAAGCCCCGCTGTGTTTCAGCGTTAAACCCACAGCTGTCAGGGCTGACCCTGAGGTCCAGGTCCTGGAAGGTTAAAACCTGTCAGTCTCAAGGAAAACAGACATTTTGGGCGTTTCTTAGACCCCTCATGTCCTGCCTGCCTCTGCTCTGTTTGGTTTCTGGTGATGGCAGATGTTTCTATACAAGCTGTTTTTCTCATAAATTAACTTCCTTACTGTGTAGCAGTTGCAGCTTCTCACAAATTTGAAACTTATTTATGGCAAATTTCACACAAGTTTGGCTTTTTCCATTTATAGCATTCAGGCAATTTCCCCAAAAATGCCCCCAAAACCACAGCTAGAATAAATCAAAAGCTGTTCTTCAACCATTTACAGGAAATCCTGGAAGTCCAAAATGTGCAGGGTCAGCTTTTCAGTTTTATCTGGATGATGGTGGGCCGGAGTAAAAGTTGTGCAGTGCTGCACCCTGGTGTATCACTCTGAAGTCCAAACTTCTACAGGAGCTGGAGGGTGGAGGAGCAGGGCCCTCCTCCTCCCAGAAGCTGAAGGTCTGGCTGATGTTGGACCTGCCTTTGATGCCTCCCACAAAAGTGAGGATAAAAACAGCCTCCTGGGCTGATTCTGTCCATTCTGAGGGAGCTTCTCCACCAGAGACCTTCTCTGCTTCATCACAGGTGAGCCGCAGTAAAGATGGGGACATTTACTGATGGGATCAGGAAACGTTTTTCTTTTAGACTTCAGGCTACATTTCTGATTAAAAAAACTATTTGTTATTAGTAAGTGAAAAGTAATATGGAATTGTGACTGTAAGGCAGAACTAAAGAATTTTACCTAAAATGATTCTTCATAAAAATTCTGCACAGATAAACTGGTTATGGATGTTCTTGTCTATACTTCAGCTGTCATGACCTGGTCATGGACATGTCCAGGCTTTGTGTTACATCCTGGCTCACTGTTCTTGTTGTTATTGTCTTCTGTGTCCCCCGGTCCATGGTTCTTTTGTGACATCCTGTTTTCATTCCGTCTGTTTGGGGGTTTTATCTTCGTACCTTAGTCGTGCTCCTTGTGTACCTTTAGCTCCCAGCCTGTCTTGTATTCTGTTGTTATCTGTTGACTCTTTTCCCCCGTGTGTGTTTCAGTTTGCCTCATTAGTTTCCCAGCTGTCCTCCGTGCGCAATTATTCTCTTTCCTGTATACTAGAGGTGTAAGGAAGCACGTCAGCACTCGTTCAGTGATGCCTGCCTTTGATCTTTGATGATGTCTTTTTCTTCTTTTAGACTTGATTGGCGGTTGGCAACCAGCCCACAGGTGCATTGCCGCCACTGACTTGATTTTCATCACTCTATATCTTTGTATAAGGAGTTCTGAACAACTCCTTATGTCTGAAAAAAATGATCTGTCCATGGACTGGATCACTACATCACTCTATGTGGAGTGAGAGTTTCGTGTGCTTGTTTAACAAAGTCATCACTAGCGAGTCCTCTGAACATGAGTGATGCCTGCCTTTGATCTCACACACACACACACACACACACACACACACACACACACACACACACACACACACACACAGATTTTCTTGAATCACTCTGTACTATGGTGTCTATATGACGTCATAGAGATGTCATAGAGACATCATAGGAACATCATGTGTGTAGGAACCTCATGCTGTGTTTGTTTCTTTGGGTTTCTCTGTGAACAGTCATGTTGCCTTGGAGTACCACTTGCATTGTGAGTCTGTCTACTCTGCCTACCAGAGGCTGTTGTGACAGCAACAACTTCTTCTTCTGAATCTTCCGTGGTTTTAGTGAATTTATGATTCAGTTGAGTAGAAGTCACTTTCCACATGACTTTTTATTACTGTTTACTGCAGCGGTTACACAAGTCTTTTTTGTTATGTCACTTTGACAGACAGGGTTACTGTATAAGAATTCTGTCATGATCGATTATTATCCGTCTTTTTAATTGATTTAATTAGATCACCATCACTGATGCTCTTGCAAATCTGCAACAGTTTTCTGCAACAGAAACTAATTCATGCTTTTAGTAGCTCTAGATTAGATTATTGTAACTCTTTATTATCAGGTTGTCCTAAAATATCTTTAAAAAGTCTTCAGCTGATCCAAAATGCTGCAGCAAGTGTTTTATCAGGTACTAGAAAGCGAGATCATATGTCTCCGGTTTTGGGCTCCCTTCATTGGCTTCCCATAGAGTTTAGAATTAAGTTTAAAATCCCTCTTCTTACTAACAAAGCTCTATATAATCAGGCCCCTTCTTATTTAATAGATCTGATACTCACCTATTATCCTAACAGAGCACTACACTCCCAAAATGCAGGATTACTTGTAATACCTAGAATCTCTAAATGTATAATGGGAGGCAGAGCCTTCAGTTATCAAGCTCCTCTCCTGTGGACCCAGCATCCAATCTGGATTTGGGAGTCAGACTCTATCTCTGTTTTAAAGACTAGGGTTAAAACCTTCTTTTTTGATATAGCCTACAATTAGGGAGGGATCACGTGCCTCTGAACCCTCCCTTAGTTGTGCTGCTAATAGGTATAGACAGCCGGAGGACCTCCAACAATGCACTGGGCTTCACTCCTTTCTTCACCCTCAATGAAATATTTTTGCTGGCAATTAACATCTGTTTGTTCTCTCCCATAGAGTGAGTCCCCATTGTGCTGTTTGCTCTCTACATGTCTGTTCTTTTCATCATCTTCTCTATCCCCTCACCCCCCAGCCAGTCACAGCAGATGACTGCCCCTCCCTGAGCCTGGATCTGCTGGAGGTTTCTTCCTGTTAAAAAGGTGTTTTTCCTCTCCATCGTCGCCAAGCGCTTTCTTACAGGGGATCACCTGATTGCTGGGATCTTTCTGCAATTGTGGGGGTTTCCCTACAGTTGAAAGTGCTATGAGATGACTGTTGTTGTGAAATGGCGCTATATAAATAAAGTTGAATTGAATTGAATATTATTTTATATATTAACCTGGCACTTTTCAAGTACTGCCCCTTTAAGACGTCTCCACTCAGTTACGTGCTTGGCCACGCCATAGTGCCACGCACCTTGGCAACCCAGCAGTCCAACACTGCAGAAAAAAATATTCGGGGGTGTGTCCACCAAACTGATTTTTCCTGCTGTGAGTTATGTCTGTAATATGAAGGAGATGTGAGTCGTCTTGCGCCGAACATCCAACTGAACTTTGTTGAGAACACACACAACTATATCCACCTTTTTCCTGGGCCCCATGATGCCTTGTGTGAATTATGGTAGCAACTTCCGGTACTACTTTAGAACATTTGGCTGTCACTGAAATGGAACATTTTTCTTTGTTAAAAAACAATGACTTTGGTATCAGAAATGCGGGAACACAGCCTCTTGCATGTCAAAACAGTAATATAATCATACCACTTTCCACGACTATCAAGGGATGGGAAGATGACCTTAAAAAGTGGCCTTGTACAGAGTAGCTCCGTTAGTTAGTGCCGCTGCTAATATGCTAACAATGTAAACAAATGACCTGTGCTGGCAAAATGAGTCACTTTGAGGACATTTTCAAAACTGATGTAACGTTATTTCTATATTCTGTATTGAAAGACCTTCAAAATGACACTTAATTTGTAGGAAGTGTGCAAAAACTGACCCAGAAAAAGACGATTTGTTTATATCTTAGCTAGGTTGAAAGCTCGCGTTCAATCGGTCGGGAGTTACATCTTCCGCAAAATCATAGGTATTTTTAGAAAGTACGATTTCTAAGCTTTAAAATGATGCCAAACACTCACGGGGGTTTTCCTGGGACTTGCCACTAGCAAACAAAGAAAGAGTCATGATTTATGACTTCTCTGCCTGTAGCTCATAATAACGCCGTGCAAATTCTGACTCATTTTGCCAGCATGGGTGACAATATCAACGTCTCCACCGCAATAAAGTTGGCTGCATTTTGTTAAAATATGTTGGACATAATCAGAGTTACCTCAGAGCAGACGTAGAATCTAGTCGGAGCCACAAAGAAGCCTCCATTTATCCAGTCTATTGGCACAACCAGGAACACCAGCAAGTACCAGAACTACGCCAAAACATTCAAAAAATGCAAAAACTACAAGAGCTGAAATTAGCTGCCACTTGAGTGCAAAACACGTATGTGGACTATACATTAAAATGAATTTAAAAAACTTTTAAAAACACTATTTTCAGTGTCCCTGCTACTCCACTGAAACTGACTGATTTAACAATTGGTAAGCCAAAACCGGAAGTTCCGTCCATAATTGTTCCTACAGGGGCACCCCCGGGAATAAGGTGGATACACTCGCCGCAGCCCACCTAATGTCATCCCACAGGGCAGCTACGGCAAGCCCCGAGGGCCAAACACACACACAACATTCTTTCCCCCTTTAGAAAAGTCCAAAACCACACACAATTGAAAACCTCCCCAAATTTGTGATCCGAATCACACACTAAAATGGACCTAATGTACTAGAACTGGCCTAACACATTCACACAAAACAACTACAGTAGAGTTGGTGGGTGGACTGCCACACAACCCACACAGCACAGTGGATTATTCTGCCACTGCTAAACTAAGAAAAAGTCCACTGATAATCTTAAAGTGCTGCTGTGTTCCTAAATTAAATAACCATACATAAAATAATCCCATATCACAACATGAACATAAATAATAGAACTTTTCCCAGAACACATGCAAACATATAAACATAATCGTTATTATTATTTTAACACCACATAAATATATGAACATTGGAATATTTCAAGTTACACCACTGTCCTCAGGCAGAAAAGGGTAGAACTGGCTTGGGGGCCTAGGGCAGCCCCTCGCTAGGCACGCCCCTGGAAGCGGCCTGCCCACGGGGTCATAACTGAACTCAAAGACGAGAGTGCCTCTTCTCCTCACCATCGACCACCCCTCTTGTCCAGACCCACCATCCGAAGCCCTCTCCTGGACACGCCACACCTCACTGGCGTGCCTCCTCGAGCCGCCCAACAGCTGAAAATAAGCTGTGCCCTCCTTAGCCACGATGCGCAGCAGCTCCCAGCGACCCTCCAGCCGACGTCTGACTCACATCTGTTGCGGACATTCTTCCCCTCGAGCCCAAACTAAGTCCATAACTCTGAAAGGGGTTTCGCTCGGCTTGCAGCGTTGCTGCTTTTGCACACAGTTTCTCCATGCCTGTCGGTCTGGCCCCGACCGTTTTCAAAACCGCTGCAGCTGTCGCTGTTGTAGCCCCAGATTCACTGGTCCTCTGTGGCCGAGCTCCAGGGAATACTGGAGCTAGTTTGTCGGCCGAGCTCAACGATGCAGGCATACCACCGTCACGCTCAGTGCCCTCGTCCAGGGCAACTTGGGCTCCGGCACTGAAGTCTTCCTGTGCCGACCCTGAGCGAGGCTGGTCCTGCTCGACCTCTGTTGTGCCCGGTAAATCTTCGTTCTGCTCACTCCAGCATCCGTCTCTGTACACAGCTGTTGCTGCTGTTTCTCAGGCTTCTTAGCATGCTCACCCCCCCCCCCACACACACACACACACGCACTGCTCTGACCCTAGCTGCGGGGAAAACTAAGCCGAGTCTGGTGGCTGCTCTGCCCCCATGCCATCTTCACTCACGGCGCTTTGTTTGCATCCAGTGCTGCAGTCACTCACCATGCTGTGCTTTTCGGCTGTCTTGTCGTCTTCAGTGGATGCGGGCTCCCTCTCCTGGGGCTCCGACTCCACTGTGAAAACTAGCTTATAGGTTTTAGTTAGTGTTTGGCACACACCTAGCTCCGTGGCTAACTTCGCCGTTGCCACTGGCTGAGCTGTTAGCTTCTCCGAGCTAGCTAGCTTTGCTTCTTTAGGCGCCAACAGCCTTTCCACCCACAGCTTCGTGCTCCTTGTGTGTTCTGCAAAGTATTCAGCCATCCGTCCGACAGCATCTGTATAAGATTCCAACTCCCCCAGTGTGTGGAAAATTTTCCGACCTTCTATGCCAAGATGGTGGACCAGAAGTGCTTGCCTCCGCATTCCGTCAAGTCTACTCAGGCCCAACGCCGCGTTGTACCCCTCAAACATGACCAACCAGTTAGGTCGCAGAATCACTGGCTCTTCCAGATATTGTAGAAATGGTGGTGGAGGTGGCCCATATGCCTCCATGTTTCTCTTTGTCGCCAAAATATTACGTCTGTAATATGAAGATGTGAGTCATCTTGTGCTGAACATCCAACTGAACTTTATTGAGAACACACACAACTACATACACTGTATGCAGCAAACCTGACTTTAACCTGCAGGGTGGCTACGGCAAGTCTCGAGGGCCAAACATGCATACAGCACTGTGGGCGACTATTTTCTATTCATTCTCTATGTAGTCCAGCGTTTACAGCGCTGAGTACCTTCGGCGCTGAAATGCTTTGAGCAGTGGCCGCTTTTTGTCACAGTGCTCAACGCTGAAAAAGTTCAACTTGTCAGACTACTGTACAGCTGCGCTCATCAATTTCAGACCTTTCTAAACAGCCAATCAGAATTAAGGAAGGGTGGGACGTAGGATGCCGGTACAGGAAGATGAAAACGGGAGGTAACGGAAAGTGGAGAGGCTAAACTTTGCTGCATCAAACAACCCGGTACTCTTTGATCTGAGACTAACAGGATATCATGATCAAAATGTGAAATGCTTGGAGGAACACGTCTGCATCTATCCGCATGCCAGGTGAGCATTTGTGCCTTTGTCATGGTCAAATTTCTTACAAGTTTGGTGTGGCAGATAATATGGACACAATGCGAATTTGTAGTTGATAACCGGTTCCAGTTCCGCCGGATCGGCGGCGCCACACGAGTCGGCTGCCCGTTGCAACAGCCTTTTTTTTATCTTCCTTCTTCTTTCTACACCTTTCACTCTATATATATATATCACGGACACACAGATCGCCCCAGGGGTCTCCCGAGTCGGCGGACGGAGCCACTGTTTACAGCGGGAGACGTTACAGCAGGGAGGAGCTAGTGCTAGCTAGCACTCGGCCGCCGCCCGGTGCTAATGGGAAACTCGACATACCGGGAGCTGTAGCAAAAACGATGCGGGTGCTGGGCTGGAGTTTAGGCGGTGTGCAAGAAATATAAGACAGAATAATAAAGAGCGATGGCAAGAACCAAGCAGACCGCCCGTAAAACCTACTGGAGGAAAAAGCCCCCCAGGAAGCAGCTGGCCACCAAGGCTGCTCGGAAAAGCGCTCCGGCCACCGGCGGAGTGAAGAAGCCTCACCGTCACAGGCCTGTGGCTCTGAGAGAGATCCGTCGCTACCAGAAATCCACGGAGCTGCTCATCCGTAAGCTGCCCATCCAGCGCCTGGTGAGGGAGATCGCGCAGGACTTCAAGACCGACCTGCGCTTCCTGAGCTTCGCCGTCATGGCTCTGCAGGAGGCCAGCGAGGCCTACCTGGTGGGTCTGTTCTTTGCTAAGAGGGTCACCATCATGCCCAAAGACTTCCAGCTGACCCGCCGCATCCGCAGAGAGAGAGCTTAGACTTTCTGCTGCACATTCACCAACCATAATGCTCCGCACTGTGTGTCTATAGATATATATATTTATAGTAATATGTACATATGTTTAGTAGATGTTCTTGTTTTTTCTTGCCTTCTGATTGTTGCTCTGAGTGTTGCTATCCCTGTGCTGTTGCAATCCTGGAATTTCCCCATTGTGGGACTAATAAAGGCTTATCTTATCTTATCTTATAACTGCAAAAAAAAAATGATATGACACCGCACTGTTGTGTAATATTGCTTAATAATTATGAAGCTTGTCAGTGAACTGTATTGGAGAAGAGAGGAGAAAAAAATGAAAATTGACCTGAAAGAGTCAATAAACCATGATGTTGATTTAAGATGGAATTGGCCAGAACCAATGTATGGTCAATACAATTTGTCATGATCCGAGCGCTAATATTATTCGCGCTCGGGCCATACATTATTCCTGTCAGGCTTTGACAGCGGTGTTATTATTCCGGCTCTCCGAGTTCTTATTGTGACAGTGCTCGGGGGAGCTTCCGGCGGTCAAGGTCTGAACAGCTGTGCTGCATTTGCGGTCGTTAGCGGCCGGCTTCTTAAACCAGTGCAAGTGGCAGCATCTTGCAGCAGTATCGTCATCGTAATTGCATCGACGTAACGTTAGTGTCGTATTTGGACCGTCTATCATGGAATCTTGTGGACCCGTAAGTGAGCTTTGTTAGCCTTATACCTCCCAGTATGTATGTTATATTACTGTTTTGACCGTTAATAAAGACATCAACGCAACTCTCTGGTGACGGTGTGGCGTCTCATGGTGGCTCGCGAGGGCCACCGCATGACAGTATACTGCTGCCAAAACGGCGTTTTAACGGTGATGCCAACCTGAGACGCCTTTTGCCAGTAAGTTTGTGTTTAAGTGGACTTTGCTCTTTCCCTGTCTGGGTACGCTGTGCTGTGGACCCAATGCCGTCACGGAGGGGCTGTGCCCGGAGTCCGAGCCACGAGTTGGCGGACGTTCTGGAGTACGTGGCCGAGACACTCATCTCCGCTTCCCTCCTGGACTACGACCGCAGCGTACTCTGGTACCTGGACTGCACTGAGGACGTGTTCAATCATCTTTCTCCCCGCTACGCCGACCACCCAGAAGTCGGCGCGAGGAGGGATGACATCGCCGCGCAACGCGAAATACTCCGTATGGTGGAGGAGGACTACGGCATGAAGCAGAGGAGGAGGCGTTCCCGCTCCTCGCTTTGGGATCCCGTTCCTGTCCTCGATCCACTACAGGGGTTTGCACCATCCGGGGGCCGTCATAGACGTCGGCGCCACAGCCAAGGGCATCCCTAGCAAGCTCCTGTTCCAGATCCAGTTCTGGTCCACCGGAATGACCCAATCAACCAGTCAGCTGCCTTCTTGGCGTCTTGTCAGGAGGGAATCCCTGCAGCCTCTCTCCCCGGGCCATCTTCCCCTGCTGCCCCGTCAGCACGCCGTACCCGGCTCATCTTGGCTGTCACCTCCTCCTCTCCAATGCCTCCTCCAGCTGCGGTGTGTGTGAAGAGCCCTGCTTCGGCGAGCCCCGTCCATGGTTCCTTGCGAGCGGCTCCCCTTCGTCCTTCCAGGGGGCCCTCTGACATCATCCTTCAGGTGAAGGAGGGAGCAACGCCCACTGCAGCTGGCACCACCCTCCCTTCGGGAGACAGGCAAGTTCAAGTTCACTTTCCTACGTATAATTGTGTCTGACTTCTGGGAGGGGAGTTCGGGGTTTGCAGCCCCCCGAGCTCCCGCTACCGACTGTAATCTTCTTACCTGAACCTGCTGCCTCTGTGTCTTCCCTTGCTGAGCGGTCCTCGGCGTTAGGCTTACGTCGTCGGACGGGGGGGCGGGGTGGCTGCGGCTCTGGGAACAATTCCGGCCCCACAGCCACGTCATGGGCAGAGGAGAACAGCGGACTGCGGCGTGGAGCCTGCGCCGACGAGGAAGTGTCCCCGGGTCTCCACAGAGGAGCAGCCCAATCCGGCGGGTCGAGGGTCCCCTGCCGCCACGCTATGCGGGTTATCTACGCGGCCGTCAGCACCAGAGGATCCTGCTGCAGAAACCATCATGCCGGCTGCGGAGCTCGACGCAGCTGACTGGGAGCCCGACAACGAGCTTCTACCCGAACCTGGATCGACGGAGTCTTGGACGGCTCCAGAGCCCAAGTGCAGGCAAGTGCTCTTCTTTGTTTTCCTTTGTGTTGTGTTAGAGCATTTTTGCCTCCCTCGTGGGGAGGCGAGCGAGGAGCAGCTGTCTGCTGCGCCCGAACTCGTCTCGCTGGGCTCTGGCACTGCCGGGGATACTGATCCCGGCCCTCTCTTGTCCTCTGAGCCTCTTCACCGTGTCACCGGCTTGGAGTCTGTCGAGTTTGCGGTGCAGGAGGACCCAAGTTCGGGGGTGGAGGTCGTCGCCGATGCAGTGCCGACCCAGTCGGGGTCCAACGAGGCCCAGTGGGGAGCAGCTGTGACCCAATCGGGGTCCGACGTGGGCGGAGCTACAACGGCCGCATCGGTATGGGTTGAGGTCGGTGGAGGAGCTGCAGACCCTTCGCCATCTGACGTGATGTGGGCTCGTCTTCTTCCTGATTATTCCCCTCTCAAGAGCTGCCAGTCTGGGTCGTCATCGCTGGGGGCCATTGGAGGTTTTCTTCTTGTGGTTCGGCGCTCCTATGCAGTTTTCCCATCAGGAAGGCCACCGCACACTATTCCTCCATGGTTCTGGTGGCTGAGGGATGCAGGACGGCCACCCGAGGAACTGTTTAGCCAGTTCGGCGCCTTGGGTCGGCCACCCGAAAAATTGTATCTGTTACTGGGCGACCTGGTTCGGCTGCCGGAGGACTTGTCTCTCGGGGCCTGGGACTGGGGCAGGCCGCCCGATCTCGTTCTGTTCCTCGTGACCACCCGCCAGCCATCGGACGCAGGGAGACCGCTGGAACTGTTCCTGTGTTATTTGGTCTCCGTCTGCCGCCGTTCGTTTGGACTGTATGGTGTGAAGGTCATCGGGGGAAATAAACTGACTCTCTTTGATCATGTTCACAGATTCAGTTATAAAATTCTAAGGGACTCCCCATAAGTTGTCATTTTTGATTTAAGACACTCTAGCGAGTAATTTGAAACTGTTTGTATGTTGGTGATTGTGATTTGGTCCTCATGTGAGAGGCGCGCCTGTATTTGCAATTTATGTCTGACTTTTACCTTTTTGGGTACATTTGGTGACTGTTAAATGGCAACTTTGTACTTAAGATTATTTTGAAAGTTAATGTTCATTTCCTAAGTTAAACTTTAATACTTCCTACATTCCTCTTCACTGGCATTTTGGAAAGATGATGCTCCTTTTTGTTTTTGAGCCACGTATGGATTGTTATTGTAGTTTTATGCACTGTTCTGGTGCTGCTTGACCTCAGTAGCTCCATGCGTATGTTTGGGATAGCAAGCCTTTTTTCCCCTCCCCCTGTTAAAGAGACTGTAGCATGTTACCATGGTGTTTCTTTTTTTTCCTGTACATCAGTAGCCCCATGCGTATGTTTGGGTGCCCTGCGTGATTGTAAATCATGCATGCCCTGTAAATAAGTGCCCTGGTTGTTCCGTTGTTTTCTGTTTGAAATGGGATGGGTATGTCAGGGGATGTGTGTTTTCATTTTTTCTTCTGGGGCCTTGTTTCAGTCTGTGTCTCCCTCTCCTTGCCTGCTCACCCGCCCGCCTGCCCTGGGGGGTGCGGGGGGCCTAGGTGTTACTGGGCGCTCAGGAGCTCGCCCTTGAGGGGGAGATACTGTCATGATCCGAGTGCTAATATTATTCGCGCTCGGGCCATACATTATTCCTGTCAGGCTTTGACAGTGGTGTTATTATTCCGGCTCTCCGAGCTCTTATTGTGACAGCGCTCGGGGGAGCTTTCAGCTGTCAAGGTCTGAATAGCTGTGCTGCATTTGCGGTCGTTAGCAGCTGGCTTCTTAAACCAGTGCCAGTGGCAGCATCTTGCAGCAGTATCGTCGTCGTAATTGCATCGACGTAATTGTAGTGTTGTGTTTGGACCATCTATCATGCAATCCTGTGGACCCGTAAGTGAGCTTTGTTAGCCTTATGCCTCCCAGCATGTATGTTATATTACTGTTTTGACCGTTAATAAAGACATCAACGCAACTCTTTGGTGACGATGTGGCGTCTCATGGTGGCTCACGAGGGCCACCGCATGACACAATTATGACAGTCTGGTTATTATTCTTATTCTTATTCTTATTCTTCTTCTTATTATTATGTTGTTGTTGTTGTTGTTGTTGTTGTTGTCATATTGTTTTTGCTGTTATTTCTCTGTCTGTGAATAATAATACTAATACTAATACTAATACTACTACTACTACTACTACTACTACTACTACTACTACTACTACTAATAATAATAATAATCATAATAATAATAATAATAGATTACATTTATATAGCGCCTTTTGTTCAAATTTCCAGGAAAGGTGTGTAATAACACACTGAACACATGATTAGTTTTGGTGATGATCTCAAAGTGCATACCTCCACCAAGGCTCTTATCTTCTCACAGAGTATTAGCAACAATACTCCAAAACTACTGGATGGATCTGGATGAAATTTTGACTAGAGGTGCTTCTTGGCCCAAAGATGAACTCGTTAGAGGTTGGAGGCAATCCGTGAGTGCAGACCTCCACCAAGGCCCTATCTCGCAATGTACAGATGAATGGCGATATGGTCTGACAAAGGGAGGGGGGGGGACAGAGCCTTGGCAGAGATATGCACTCTCTTAGTGCCCTCTAGTTGTAAATAGAACTATGTCAGAAATCACCTAATTGTCCTTGCTGATCCAGAGGTATTCATTTTTCTCTGCATAACCTGGAGGCCCACACAACTAAAACATGGTCCATTCCTGCTCCAACCACTGTGGTTGAAAAGAACCTAAAAATGTTCACTACCAAACCAGGAAACCAGGATCCCGACTGCTGCTGCTGTTCACTGATGCTACTGCTAGCTTCCTCTCCAAGGTCAATGTTAGTTCCCTGTAGGGTTGCCAACTGTCCCGTTTTAGCCATGATGTCCCGTTTATTGGGCTAAATAATTTTGTCCCAAGCAGGATATGCATTATCCCGTATACTGACTGCACTAACCACAAGATGGTATCCTAATGCAACAGATCCTAGCTCGAATACAGGTAAAGCAGTGACCTCTATAGAAAAACTGGATGGATCATTGGCCACCTAGCTGCCATATTAGTACACCCAAAACACTCAGCGAGTAAATAGAGAATGAACTATAGGTTCATCTATAGATTTCACCAGTTTCACAAGATTATAAGCTGTGTCTCCATACCAAGAAGTTCAAAATCTGTAAATTTTTTGGGAAGTTATTTAGGTAAAAGTGGCACTGTTTACTACTAAACACACTGACAGTACTGGGCTTGTTTTCACGGCACGGTTAATGACGTCATCACGTGAGACAGTAAAACGTAAAAGACTAATGGTGGTAAAAAAAAAAAAACTAATTACCTGCATGTAATTTAGAGTAAATATGTATGAAATCAAATCGTTTTTGCTGAATTATTAAATATAAATACGTTAAGGTAGTTTATGTTGTAATGTGAAGCTCTTCTCTCAGTGCTCCGTTTGCTGCACATTCACTATATAGTACACAATATGGGGAAGGAGTTTCTTTTTTTCCAGGCTTATTCCTTTTCTTTTTATACTGTGCACATTAATAAAAAGAAAAAAACACCATTTCAATTCTCCTGTTTGTCCTGTACATTGACAATAAAATCTTTGAATTTTGAATTATAACTTTATTATAGCTATATTATACCATTTTACTGAGTGGATATGCCTAAATCAGTGTGTCAATCATACTACATTGATGCTTATAGACATCCAGGTATGTTCCAGACAAAATAGCACGGCTTTCGGGACTTGTCTGTTTTTGCAAATTAATAGCTTGTGGACTTATCTGTTTTTGCAAAAAAAAAAAGTACTAATAAATTGCCAAAAAAAAACATTTAGTTGATGATTGATTTTTTTTGTTTGTTTTTTTGCTTTATTATGTCTGAGATACTCATATTTCAAGTGACTGTGTCTTAGAAGCTGATTTTGAAATACGAACACCTATAAACATACAGATGAAAAAGTGTTTTTTTTTTAATATGAACTCAACTGGACTTATTTGTTTTTGCAAAAGAACTCTTCAAATGCTTCCTCCCTGTTGAAATATTTGTTGGACAATTGTTTATATGTCTCTTCTTCTGCGCCCTGGAAGTGATATCAGATTTCAAGAAGTTCTGGTGGGTTAAACTGAATCCTCCATTGAAGAGCAGTAAGCTATATGTGTCTGTCATCTAGTGATGTGAAATGCTTGGTATATCTGGGTTTATTTGTTTTGTTTTTTTCATACTTTTTGACCCACCACGTGACCAATGCAGATCTGTGACATCAGCCAGAGGAGAGATTGATCATGTAATCAAATGTAATCCTTAAGGAGTTAATAAAGGCTTATTTTATCTTATCTAATTATTAAATTAAATTAAATTAAAAGCTCTCAAGTTGAAAGATCTGGTTGACTTTAAAACTGCAGTAATAATGTTTAAAGTGAAGAATCTATCACTGCCCGCAAATATCCAAAAGTTGTTCCAAACAAGGGAGAAGCAATATCATTTCGGAGGAACATGTATATTTCAAAAACCTTCAGTGAGAACTACCACCAAGCAACACTGTGTTTCAGTGCAAGGAGTCAGATTATGGAACGATTTTGGACCTGAATTAAAATCATGTACAACGCTTGGACAATTTAAACAAAAACTAAAGGAAGAAAAACTCCAAACATATATACAAGATGACATATAAAATCACATAAGGATTGTCATATCCAGTCTGTGTTGTGCTGTTGCTTAGTTTTTTTTTGTCACATTTTGTCTTAGCTATGTTCTGAATTGTAATCGCTCTTGTTTTGTTTTTCTTTTGAATTCTTGGATGGAATATGGGTGGGCAATAGAAGCTGCGGCTTCAGCCATCACCCATTTCGGATAACTTAGTATGTTGAACAGTATAATCAGAAGAGTTATTGTCTAATTTCACCTTGTTGGATTTTCTTTCCCCCTTTGTTATATTATTCTGTTTCTTTTTTTTAATCTTTACTTTTAATCTATCCGAAATAAAGATTAATTAATTCATTCATTCATTCAAAAGAACAAACGGGGGAAGCATAGAGAACAGAAATAATGATAATAAGGACCAATAGGGGACGACATAACATGACTCAGGACCGGGGGACAAATGGACAATAGCCCCTTTTCCACTAGTACCTACTCAGCCCTACTTGCCTCGACTCTACTCGGTTTGTAGGGTTTTTCATTAGTACCTGGTATGTTTTGGGACCTACTTCAGTGAGGTTCCAACCGTGCTGAGTCAAGCTGAAAATGTGAAAATGTCTTTCTTCCGGCCTTCAGAGAGAGCAGTCGCATTTTCTTTCCCTCCTCCTCTCCTGCCTTCTCGACCCAACTGATCCCAGCTTGCTGCGTCTGAGTGATTGTCTGTGCCGTTCTCCCTTTCGCTGATCTCAACCCAAACGGAAAAATGGATCTTGTAAGTTGGGCTTTAAATGCAATTGACACTACTTTAAAAGAAGATCGGGCTAGGGGGAGCCCAGGACTCATGGACACTTGGGAATTCATGTGTCTGTGTGATTCGACTGAGTTGCGGAAGACATCTCTATTTGTTTGTCTTGATTACAGGATTTCTATTTTGGCTCTGGAGTTCCTGATGTATCAGAAATTAAAGTTGGGAGAGCTGATCAAAGCGGACCCGGCAACGCTCCTTCAACAACAAATTCGACCAGTCGGGAAGTGCACTGATAGCGGCAATGGTGAACTGAATGATGGTTGATTCAGAAGAATGGTATACATCTGGAGTCGCTGGTGCTCTCCAAGGAATGATTTTAAAGCCTGTGTTAATTTGATTTGTGAAGCACAGAACCGCATGAGAGAAGAAAATTCTACACTCTGTCTGTGCAGATTCGGCCTTGATCGGCGCCCCTGGACAATTCAACCCTCCAGAGTGGAGATAAGCGAATGTGAGAGCCGCTCTGCTTAACCCAAACACTGCTGCTGCTGTGAAATAAACAGAACTCTCCAAGGACAGCGTTAATGAGACTAACATGGAGTTTTTACCATCTGGCATGAAGAAGAGATTTCTCTGGGACATGACTATCTGTGTGTTTATAAACATGAAATATAACATCCATCGTTGCCTAGGAGACTATTTTTGTTGTACTTCAGTAACTGATACATACATCCACACTGCACACACACTGACATCACCATACTGCTGCACGGTGGAGCAGTGGTTTAGCACTGTGGCAGCACAGTTTTACCCTCGGCCGGGGGATCGCGGGGATCATGAGATCGTGGGTTCGATCCCAGCCCCCGACCAACAGTGAGCTGTGTGGAGTTTGCATGTTCTCCCCGTGTTGCGCGGGTTTACTCCGGGATTTCTCCGGTTTCCTCCCGCACACCAAAAACATGTAGGTTTAGGGCGCTCGCGCACGCAGCGACCAGCAGCCGGTGGCTTGTGACCAGACTGCAAACCAAGTCTACCTACGGGTACAAATAAGTAACAAAAAAAAAAAAAAAAAAAAAAATACTGATATACACACACTGCCCTCTCTCTGCGTCTCTGTTTTTGTGAGGTTGAGTGTCTGCTCTATGCCATAGAGAGGTTTTTTTCTCTGTAATCATAATTTGGCTTACAATTATAAGCTGTATTTTGATGATGAAGTTTTTTTCTCTCCACCCATTGTGTCATTCTTCCCTTCCCTTATCTTCCCTTATTCCCTATCTTTTTGATTAGGCGCCTAGTTACGGCCGCCGTGTCACTGTGATACACTTACATAGCGTGCCAATGTCAAGTCAAATTCCTCGTGTGTTTTTTTTACATGCTTGGCAATAAAGCTTTTTCTGATTCTGATTCTGATTCTGACATCAACAGATTGCAGGCCACTGATTGGCCAGGGCATAATGTCACTGGATCAGAGCGAGGTTGTCACAAGATTCACAACCGTCATTTGTAAATTCTGCTGTGAGTTTTTATTGTTTCTCTGATCATTAATGAAATAAATGGCTACACACAAATCAGCACCGTCACAAAACACTCACCATCTTCCCCATGAGCAGCCATCAGCTCTCCTGGTATTTCACTTCAGAACGCTCCGCCAACACCAGGGCTGAAAAGTTCCTAGAATAGAATAGAATAGGCTTTATTGTCACTGTACACTTCTCCAACACAATGAAATTGTGGGTGCTCCACCAGACTACTGTGCAGTAAAGTAAGAGAGATCAATCTGAAATAAAATATTTACAGAACACAGTTAACCATCTGACTGAAGTAAAAATAAAAGTAAAAGTAACAAATAGCCCACAGGTATATACACAGGTACAGTCGTGGCTTCACGGGTGGAACTATGTGCATAACAGTGCAGAGTGCAGAACACAGAGTAAAATGGCCCAAGGTTTATGTACAGTAGTGATTTCACGGATGGGTCAATATACATGAAAGTGAGGAGTGCAAAGACAGGTGAGTTATAGTGACAATTAAAAGCTCCTCAGTTCTGTGCATGTGAGTGTTCAGAGGGAGGGGGCTGAAAAGTTCATAGTGGTTAAATTTGACCAAATGTGGTTATTTTTCAACAATCTCGCCGTCGGTCCACACACTTCTTCCATTGGTGTTGCAACGCTTGAATCCCTGCGGATGAAACCCCCCCCCCCCACCACATTTGGTCAAGTTTGACCACTATGAACTATTCAGCCCCGTTGCCAGGGGAGCAACCCAAAATAAAATACCAGGAGGTCTTAAAGCTGATGGCTGCTCACGGGGAAGATGGTGAGTGTTTTGTGATTTTAAGCATCTTTTATGTTATTTATCACATTGGTGGTAAGCTCACTTGAACAAACAAGGATATCACCATTGTCTCCTGTATGCAGACAATCAGCAAGCTAGTTAGTTAGCTTGCTGAAAGACTTGAACTGTGTTGGGGCGAGTAGAGTTAAGGCGAGTTGGGCTGAGTAGGTGCTAGTGGAAAAGGGCCAAAAGAGACTAATAATGAAAATAAACAAAGGATAATCACAAAAAGCAATCATCATCATCACCATCATCATCATCATAGCAGTCTGTCGTGGGCGACAATGACTGTTTCATTTAGGTCTGATCAGACTCCTCCATGCAGCTCTGTTCTTATCCTTCCACTGCCAGGAACTCCTGTCTATATCCAGTTTCTTCAATTTTCTTTTTACAGTGTCTTTAAATCTGAGCCTTGGTCTACCCCGATTGCGTTTGCCCTCACATAACTGTGAGTAGAGTAACTGCCAAGGGAGACGCTGGTGGTCCATCCTCTCAACATGTCCAAGCCATCTCAGGTTCATCTGTATTACCATGTCCTCCAATGATGGTAGACCAGCTTCATTTCAAAACTTCTATGTTGGTTATCTTGCCTTTCCATGAGATGTTCATTATGGCTCGAAGGTGTCTCATCATGTACGCATGGAGTTTCTTTACCTGCAATCTGTAGACAGTCCAAGTTTCAGCACCGCACAATAGAGTAGCCAGTACTGCTGCTGTGTACACTTTGCATTTCATATGGATAGACACATGTCGATTTTTCCACAGTCCGTTCCTCAAGTTTCCAAACACAGTACTCGCTCTTCCCATTCTGAGAGATAGTTCATCCTCAAGCCTAGCATTCTCTGGAACAGTACTCCAGAGATACGTGCACTTGACTAGTGGCTCTGTACTAATGCTGATCTCTTCTGGTAGTGACGTTGATAACTGGAACTTTGGTGGTTGATAAAGGCACTCTGTCTTCTTGATGTTGATTTTGAGGCTGAATTGGCTAGCTGCTCTTGCAAATTTCTCCACTAAAGATTGCATATCTTCCGCACTGTGTGCAACTAGAGCACTGTCATCGGCAAAGACCATTTCTCTTACTACCTTTATCAATGTCTTACTCTTGGCTTTAAACTGTGCCACATTGAACAAGTCTGCTTCTTTCCTTGTTTGACTGTATACTCCTTCTGAAGTGTCTTTGAAGGCCATCTCAAGCATGGCTGCCAGATATAGCAAGAAGAGTGTAGGCACCAGCACACACCCTTATTTCACCCCGTTGCTTACTGAAAAGTTTTTAGATACTGAACCCCTCATGGCCACGTTTGCTTGCATACCTGTATGGAGTGCCTCGATCAGGCTGACAAACTTCTCTGTACAGCCATATTTCTTGAGTACCTGCCAAAGTCCTTGTTGCAAAACAGTATTGAAGGCTTTACTGAAGTCTATGAAGACTACATAAAGCAGCATGTTCTGTTTGATACACTTTTCTTGAACCTGTTTCAAGCAGAAAATCATGTCCATTGTGCTTCTTCCACTTCTAAAGCCGCACTGGGTTTCCGGTAGTACATTCTGCGAGATGTGTTCATTGAGTCTGTTCAGTAGTACACGTGAGAGAATCTTACCAATAGTGGCTAGCAGTGATATACCTCGGTAATTTCCATAATCGTTCCTGTCACCTTTCTTGAACAAAGGCACAATACTTGCATCCTTCCAGTCTTGAGGTACTTTCTGGGCATCCCATATCTCTTGGATGAGCTTGTGCAGGCAGTTGATCAGCTGAACACCACCAAATTTCCACACTTCTGCTGGAATTCCATCCCTTCCTGGAGCTTTACCATCCTGTGTTGTCCTGATAGCTGCCATTAGTTCATCAAGATTTGGTGGTTCATCCAGACTTGATACAGCTGGTCGCTGCACTAGAGCTTCTTTAGCCTCTTCAGTGAGATCTCCAGAGTTGTTTTGTAGTTGATCAACGTGGTCTGCAAATCTGTCCAGGATCTTGTCTTTCTCCCGCAAAACCGTTTCACCATCCATAGCCTTTAGTTGAATCAGTCCTCTTGGTTTAGAGCCGTAGATTTCTCTCAAACCTGTGAAGAATGTTTTCATGTCCTTCCTGTCTGCTGCAGTTTTAAGTTCCTCCGCTTTTTCATCCCCCCAGTTGGACTTCATCTCTCTGGTGTACTTCTGTGGCTCACTCTGAGCCTTTGAGTATTTCTTCTTCTTTGACCTTGTGTTACACTGTAGGTTTTCCTGCCTAGCTGTATTCCTCGCTTCTAGTAGTTTCTCCTGAAAAGAATAATACCAATCTCAGATGATAACCAGATCATAACCTGGGCTGTCCTCAGTGGTGCTTGCATGTAAATTGGCCTAGTTTTTTTTTTTTTTTTTTTTAATCGTCCGATGCCAGTCATTTATAAAATTGCAAAAATCAGCCAATTAATCAGTTAAGCTCAATTTTAGAGACTTGCTATATGAGAGAAGCTGGTGGGGGAAACTGAAGACGACTACCAATACAATACAGAAACTACAGGCTTTGACAGTCAACATCAGCAGTAACGTTGTTATATTTCTCTCCTCATCAGGACTACTCCACTTCAAAGAGAGAAAATCATGGATTATGAAGTGACCGTGTTCACTGGCAATCAGCTGTTTGCCTGGACTTTTAGCTACGTCTACATAAAACTGGTTGGTGAAAAAGGGCAAAGTGTACGTAAATGTTTCCCAGGAATGGCCCCTATTCGTGGACAGGTGAGTCTGATTGAAACAGCTGTGTGAATGGAGGAAGTTATCTAAGCTTTAACCAATTTTAAACTGTTAAAAGTCCTGTAACACCAACCCTCTCCATGTCCTCCTTCACTACATCCATGAATCTTCTCTGTGGTCTTCTTCTTTTCTTCCTGTCTGGCAGCTCCATTTTCAACATCCTTTGTCCAACACCTCCTCTATCCCTCCTCTGCGCATGTCCAAACCATCTCAGCCTTGTCTCTCTTACTTTGTCTCCAAACTGCTCAACCTGAGCTGTCCCTCTGTTATACTCATTTCTAACCTTGTCCCCCCTAGTCACTCACAATAAAAGTCTCAGCATCTTCAACTCTGCCACCTCCAGCTCCGCCTCCTGTCTTTTTCTCAGCACCACCGTCTCCAAACCATACATCATAGCAGGTCTCACTACCATCTCGTAAATCTTCCCTTTCACTCTTGCTGCTACCTTTCTGTCAAAAATCACTCCTGACACTCGTCTCCACCCACTCCACCCTACCTGCACTCTCTTCTTCACCTCTCTTGTGCATTTCCCATTGCTTTGGATGGTTGACCCCAGGTATTTAAACTCATCTACTTTCACAACCACTACTCCTTCCATCTTCACTGTTGCACCTGCCTCCCTCTCTTTCACCCTCATGTATTCTGTCAAGCTTCGACTGACTTTCATTTCTCTTCCCTCCAGAGCATACCTCCACCTCTCCAGGTTCACTTCCACCTGCTCCCTACTCTCACTGCAGATTATAATGTTGTCTGCAAACATCGTGGTGCCTGGAGACTCCTTCCTGACATCATCTGTCAGCCTGTCCATCACCATGTCAAACAAGAAGGGGCTCAGAGCCGATCCCTGATGTAATCCCACCCCCATCTTGAACCCATCCGTCACTCCTACAGCGCACCTCACCACTGTCTCGCTGTCCTCATACATGTCCTGCACCACCCTCACATACTTCTCTGACACTCCTGACTTCTTCATACAGTACCACACTTCCTCTCTTGACACCCTATCATCTGATTTCTCTAGATCCACAAAGACACAGTGCTGCTCCTTCTGACCTTCTCTATACTTCTCCATCAGCACTCCTAGAGTAAACATTGCATCTGTAGTACTCTTTCTTGGCAGGAAACCGTACTGCTGCTCACTGATTGCCACCTCTCCTCTTAACCTGGCTTCAACAACTCTTTCCCATATCTTTATAGTGTGGCTGATCAACTTTATGCCTCTGTAGTTACTACAGCTCTGAACAATCATTTAATTATGAGGAGGTTTTATTGATCAATGAATATAAAAACCCCCAGATATTTTCAGTGGTGAGGAAATGGGGCCAAAAGAAACACTGAAAAGGAATCAAATCCTTGAATTTTTAAGTACATTTCATAGAAAACATCCTTGAAGCTGTTGTGTCCAACTGCAGAACAACACACAGCAACATAGATGAACAGAGCAAAAATGAAGAAAAATTAATTATAATGTTGTTGACTGCACTCAAAGTAAGTTTAATTATGTTCAATGGAAAGTTGTAGCTGAATGTTTTGCTTTTGTTTTTTTAATTTTGTTTTTTGCTTTTTTAATCTTTTTTTTTAATACACTAGTCCAAAATGACTGTGGGCTGCCCCAACACTCTTGGGAAGCTGGTGAGGATCGAGGTGGACAAACAGCCATTTTTAGTGGAGGATAACTGGTACCCTGACAAGGTGGTCGTGGAGTCCCCTGAGGGCATCATCTACACCTTCCCCATCTATCAGTGGATCACCGACAACAAGGTGCACTACTTCATGGAGGGGGCAGGTTTGTCTGACATGCTGTAGATCCAGGGAGGCTGAGGCAAATCTCCAACATTCTGATGTATCAAGTATGGATTCAAGTTTTTAAACTGTGTCATGTCTGTGGGTCTTACAGCATCTGTCCTTCAGAGTGACAACAAGTATGATCGGTGGGAACTTGAAGAGCGAAGGGGGGAGTATCAGTAAGCACACAACACTTGTACTCTTACATAATACTGTATACAGTATCTCACAAAAGTGAGTACACCCCTCACAGTTTTGTAAATATTTTATTATATCTTTTCATAAGACAACACTGAAGATATGACACTTTGATACAATATAAAGTAGTCAGTGTACAGCTTGTATAACAGTGTAAATTTGCTGTCCCCCTCAAAATAACTCAACACACAGCCATTAATGTTTAAACCGCTGGCAACAAAAGTGAGTACACCCCTAAGTGAAAATGTCCAAATTTGGCCCAATTAGCCATTTTCCCTCCTTGGTGTCATGTGACTCCTTAGTGTTACAAGGTCTCAGGTGTGAATGGGGAGCAGGTGTGTTAAATTTGGTGTTATCACTCTCACACTCTCTCATACTGGTCACTGGAAGTTCAACATGGCACCTCAAGGCAAAGAACTCTCTGAGGATCTGAAAAAAAAAGAATTGTTTTTCTACATAAAGATGGCCTAGGCTATAAGAAGACTGCCAACACCCTGAAACTGAGCTGCAGCACGGTGGCCAAGACCATATAGCAGTTTATCAGGACAGGTTCCACTCAGAACAGGCCTCGCCATGGTCAACCAAAGAAGCTGAGTGGACGTGCTAAGCGTCACATCCAGAGGTTGTTTTTTGAAAATAGATGTATGAGTGCTGCCAGCATTGCTGCAGAGGTTGAAGGGGTGGGGGGTCAGTCTGTTAGTGCTCAGACCATACGCCACACACTGCATCAAATTGGACTGCATGGCTGTTGTCCCAGAAGGAAGTCCCTTTTAAAGATGATGCACGAGAAAGCCCACAAACAGTTTTTCTGAAGACAAGCAGACTAAGGACATGGATTACTGGAACCATGTCCTGTGGTATGATGAGATCAAGATAAACGTATTTGATTCAGATGGTGTCAAGTGTGTGTGGCGGCAACAGGGTGAGGGCGAGTACAAAGACAAGTGTGTCTTGCCTACAGTCATGCATGGTGGTGGGAGTGTCATGGTTTGTGGCGGCATGAGTGCTGCCAGCACTGGGGAGCTTCAGTTCATTGAGGGAGCCATGAATGCCAACATGTACTGTGACATACTGAAGCAGAGCATGATCCCCTCCTTAGGAAACTGGGCCGCAGGACAGTATTCCAACATTATAAGGACCCCAAACACAGCTCCAAGACGACCACTGCCTTGCTAAAGAAACTGAGGGTAAAGGTGATGGACTGGTCAAGCATGTCTCCAGACCTAAACCCTACTGAGCATTTGTGGGGCATCCTCAAACAGAAGGTGGAGGAACGCAAGATTTCTAACATCCGCCAGCTCCGTGATGTCATCATGAAGGAGTGGAAGAGGATTCCAGTGGCAACCTGTGAAGCTCTAGTGAACTCCATGCCAGAGAGAGTTAAAGCAGTGCTGGAAAATTATGGTGGCCACACAAAATATTCACATTTTTGGCACAATTTGGGGATTTTCACTTAGGGGTGTACCACTTTTTTTGCCAGCAGTTTAGACATTAATGGCTGTGTGTTGAGTTTTGTTGAGGGGACAGCAAATTTACACTGTTATACAAGCTGTACACTGACTACTTTACATTGTACAAAGTGTCATATCTTCAGTGTTTTCCTGTCATGCCTGGCTCTCACGAGCCAGAAAGGAGACGCTAGGGCGACCAATGAGTTTGCGTAATTTATTAACATAAATGCACAGAGTACAAATAATAAAGTAAAGAGCCACGTGGGGCTAAAACACACACATCACTAGATAACAAACAGTAACGTAAAGAGCCACGTGGGGCTAAAATACGCACAGAACTAAGGGCAACATACAACCCAGAGAGAAGGGCTAGAGAGGCGGCGAGGGGAAAACACTCGCTGAGCCGCAGCACTTACTAAAGGGTGTAACGCAGAGGTAGCGGGGAGCTGGAGCTGGACATGGGAACCCCAGTCGTGGAAACACGGTACACGTCCTTCCGTAGTGAGGTCGCAGCGAGGAGTAACTCTCAGCTGCTTGTTTAAAAGGGAAAGGGAACCCAATCAGAAGCGGGGAAGATAATTAACAATAATAGGAGACAGCTGTCCTGGAGCAGCTGGGCTAGACAGATGATCAGCTGGGCGCTGTCAAACTATGGGCCTAGTAAGACCCGGCACGGAATAGCATGGAGCAGGAGCGACACTGGACAACCTGAACGCGGAGAAGGATAGCGTTCAGGTCGCGACATTTCCCATGAAAAGAAATAATAAAATATTTACAAAAATGTGAGGGAGATACTGTATGCAACCCCAGCATGTCCTGTAGTTAAAGCTGGAAATTAGCATATGGATGTAGAAAAATCTGAATCTGTTTATTACCCTGTGTTGTTGAAAACACAGTAAAGGGAATTTGTCTTGGTGAGAAGGTGCAGCAGTAACAGGGGGAGGAAAAGAAAAAGACAACAACATTCAGTGTAAGAAGACAAAGGCAATTTGACAAGAGTCAGCCCTTTACAACCCAGAAAATGTGTGGACCAGGATGTATATTTCCCCTGTACTCTGGGTTTACGCTTGAGGGCTCAGGTTTCCTCCCAAAGACATGCATACAGTATGAGGTTAACTGGTGACTCTAAATTGGCCCTAGGCATCTGTCTCTGACAGGCCCTTAGAATAGAAGGTTTGTGTGTCTACCAGTGAAGTGCTTTTAGTGGTCCTTGGGTTAGGGTTAGGGTTTTAGGGTTATGGCCCTTTTCCACTAGCATCTATTCAGCTGGACTCGCCTCAACTCTACTCAGTTTGTAGGGTTTTCCATCCCTACTCAGCCAGGGTTCCAACCGACCTGAGTCAAGCTAAAAATGTGACATCAACAAACTGTAGGCCACTGATTGGCTAGGGCCTAACGTCATTGGATGAGTCACGAGACTGTGACTTCTTCACAAGAAGTAAGTCCACCATTTGTAAAAATAAGTCTACCAGGAGGTCTCTGAACCGATTGCCACTCACGGGTACCACCAGACATTAAAACAATGTCGGGAGAAGTTAAAGATACCATCAAGGACCACAACGGCCAAAGTGGGTCGAACAGAAGCGACTGAAAGTGGTTCAACCAAATGGACGTCAGTTACAGCCACCACCCGGCGAGCAACGGGAGGGAGAGTGGCATTGACCCAACCACAGCATCATTGTTGAAAACCGTGATAGAGGATGGTGAGTGATGTGATACTACGCTTCTTTTACATTATTTATCTCAGTGGTGGCAAGCTCACTTTGAACAAACAATACCATTGTTACCTGTATGCAGACAATGAGCTAACTAGTTGGCCGTCAATGTGATCTCTGTGCTCTGCTTGTATTTTACGCTAGTGTCGACAACATCTGATGAAATAAGCTAGTGTAAATCCCGGTTAAAAAAATGTTTTTTACATGTTGCACTTTCATGCTGTGCATGTACTTAAGTTGTGTGTGATTTTTTTCTAGAATCTCTTTCCACATGCGAGAGGTCCACCTCCCTCATCAAGGACCTCCCAGGCTCCTCTGAATCTGTTCCAGCACCAGCATCTGCTCCAACACTGGCAACATCTAGCACAACACAGCATGGTGTTATCACTGGTAAGAAACAAACAAGTTTCACACCGCGTTGTTTTTAGCAGTTGTGCAGGAAGTACTCAGATTCTTTGCTTTTTAAGTTAAAGTGCAGATAAAGTGCCAAAACTAAAGTAGCACAATTTCCACTGATGTAAAAATATTAACAAACTCACTTTCAAATGTACTTGAAGTATAATAGTTTAGTATTGGAGGCTACAATTATTTGAATATGATTATTAATAATTAATAACTGGAATTAATAATTATTAATAACTTTGCATTACCTCGTCGTAACACTAAGTGGGGCACCACTCGTGGTTCTAAGAAGAGGGAGAACTCTATTAAGAACTAACTTAACTTAGGAATTTGGCAATTAGTAAGTTAAGCATTGATTAATAATTTAATAAGTAATATTTGATCAGTGTCATAATCTGGGTGTCAGTACTTGACATTGTGTGTTTCTTGAACCTGGACAGAGAAAGGAGTACACCCATGTACGGTTAGTAAGTTTATTACAGAGAAACCCAAATTACAATAGACATCTGTATAGCTTGTAAAATGGGAGAATAACCACAAATAGCATGAACAGTGGTAATTTAGCAAATATGAAAAAACAGCAATATTTACATATTTACAGGTCTTGCATATGTGGAATAAGGCAAGGCAAGTTTAACTGTATAGCACATTTCGTGTGCAAAACAATTCAAAGTGCATTACAGGAAGTTGCAAAAGGAATTTACAAAATGAATACATAAGAATTTAAAAGCAAACTAAAAAGTAAATTAAAGAGAAACACCAACTAGTTAGAATAGAATAAGACAGAAAACATGCAAGAAATAAAAGCTACAGTACATTGTGGGGGATTAACAATTGTTCTACTGAAAGGCCACGGCAAATAGGAGAGTTTTTTAATTCAATTTCAATTCAACTTTATTTATATAGCGCCGTTTCACAACAACAGTCATCTCATAGCACTTTGAACTGTAGGGGAAACCCCCACAATTTACCTAGATTGAAAGTAGCTGAGAGTTTCAGCAGCCCTGATACTTTCTGGTAGTTTGTTCCACATGTGAGGAGCATAAAAACTGAACGCTGCCTCACCACAGTTGGTTCTATCTCTGGGCACAGATAGTAGGCCTGACCCTGATGACCTGAGGGCACTGGGTATCATGGTCAGGACTGGATCCTAGCATCATGCCCACATTTTGTGTTATTATTATGATTTTTTTGTCTGTGTTTTGCCTTTTGTGTCTCCCCTGGGTCCTCTGTGACTGTTATTGTCTTCCCCGGCCCTCAGTCTGTCATGTGGTCCCCATTACCAAATGCTGTGGTTCTGTGTCCCACCTTGGTCATCTGTGCAAGTCTTGTGTGTGTGTGTGTGTGTGTGTGTGTGTGTGTGTGTGTGTGTGTGTGTGTGTGTGTGTGTGCTCCCCCTGTGTAACTGTTTAAGCTCTGATTATTTTCCCCAACTGTCCCATGTTTGCCCTGATTGTTTGTATTCCTATTTATGTCCTGCTTTGCATTCATTTTGGGTTGTGTCATATCGTGGATGAACCTCTGACTTCTGTTCCTGTGATTGTGACTGTGTCTAGTCACAGTCACAGGTGCTTAGTGCTTGCTCATAGGGGATCGTCTGATTGCTGGGTTTTTCTGAGACTGTGGGGTTTTTCTCTGCACTCTGGCGCCATGAGACGGCCTCTGTTGTGATGTGGCGCAGTATAAATAAAGCTGATTTGAACTGAATTGTCTGTAAGTTTTCAGCCTTTCACAGCTCACTTTATGTTCAGCCCCTGTGCTGGTTATTATTTCATGTTTGTGGGAAAATAAACCCAGTTAAAGGGAAGTCCTGCCTGTGTTCGAGTCTGTCTTTTCTGCCGGTCAGTGGTTGCCCAGGACACAGGGTGGTTTGTAATTGACCAGCAAATCTGAGATGTATTTTGGCCCTAAACCATTCAGAGCTTTATAAACCAACAGCAGTATTTTGAAATCTATTCTATGACAAAAAAAAAAACCAGTGTAAAGATCTGAGAACTGGAGTTATATGATCTACGTTCTTGGTTTTAGTGAGAACTCAAGCCGCAGCGTTCTGAACCAACTGTAGCTGTCTGATGGACTTTTTAGGGAGACCAGTGAGAACAGTGTTACAGTAGTCCAGTTTACTGAAGATAAATACATGGACAAGTTTTTCTTGATCCTGCTCAGTGTCATGAGTGGCCCCTCAGGCCAGAGAAAGACAGACCCAGACGCCGACTGCAGTTTGTGGCATTTAAGTTCCAAGGTGCATGAACATAATATTCCAAACAGGTAGCAGGGTAAACTTACAGATCAGGTAGCAGAAAAACTCACCAGAGCAGGGTTAGGGCTCTGGTGGTGAGGAGAAGGTATCATTAAGAGTGCCACAAGAATGAAATGAAAATGCAGTGCTTAAATAGGCTCAGAACAAATAAAACAAGTGATGACAGGTGTGGGGTCACATGAGCGGGCAAAAAGGTAACAATGATTGCTGATTAGGATCAGCTGCAAAGTAATGAGAGGAGAGCGAAGAGAGCAGACAACTGACAGGGTGACACCCACATGGAGCATAATCCGGAAATGCCACTTGACAGCTGTCAACCCAAAGAGAGAACACAACAGGTCGAAATAGAAGGAATAAAGTATCAATAAATGCAGACAGAAAAATAATTACAAATTGATACAAAACATGAGCGTAACAAAACTGAGACATAAACAGAAAATTAGAAAACAGTACAACAATACCGAAACTCAAAAAGCACAAAATACAACAAATATATAAATAAAGAGAAAAGGCCATGAGACTGAGCATGGTGGGACCTCCAGTGCGCAGCTCGTGTCAGAGCCCCCCTCTCAAGCCCCCCCCCCCCCTTCTCAACTGGAGCACAACAATAACCCACCCAGGGTAGGTGGTGGGGGAAACAGGTTAGGAGGGAATGAAACAACTCCGCTCAGGAACCACACCAGTCAAAATCAAAGACTTCGGTCCCCCAGACCAAAGAGTTACAAAGTTCAGGTGGGCGACCAAAGTCCTAGGCCAGGCGGACAGCTACAGTAGGTGGTATGAGTCGGGTGGCCTTCTGAAGAATATGGGCTACCCAACCCAACGGCTCAGTCTGTCAGGCGGTCGACCAGAGTTTTTCAGCCACCTGAACAGCAGGGGTGGTCCAGGGGGTGGCTGCCCAACAGGAAGAATCAATGGCGGGCAGGATGGAGGAGTTGGGGAAACCACGACGATGTCAGGGTGAGGAGAGGGAACCATGACGGTCTCGGGCAGAGGAGGGGGAACCATGACAACTTCAGGCGGAGGAGGGTGGAACCACAACGGCATCTGGCACAGGAGGGGAAACCACAGCAGTGTCTGGAACAGGAAGGGGAACCACGACGCCCTCGGATTGGCCTGTACCACTCTCAGTGGTCCTGGACTGGAACATTGCAGCACCCGCGGTGGCTCCGAGCTGGAGCGGCGCTCGACCCGTGGATGGTCCCAGACTGGGGCATAGCTACACCCTCGGTGGGCCCAGACTGGGCTAAAGCTGCACCCACGGTGGCCCCTGAGCTGGAGGGTAACACCCATGGCGGGCCCACAGTGCAACACAGCACCCAAGTTGGTTTTAGGTTGGGTCCCCAACTGGGACACAGAACCCATGGAGACCCGGACTGAGGAGGAGCTGCACCCACAGAGGTCCCAGACTGAGCTGGAGCACCCATGATGACCTCCACAGGAGGGGGAGCAGCACACACGCAGGTCACGGGCTGGGACGGAGCACCCACAATGACCTCAGTAGGAGGAGCTGGACACAAGGTGATCTCAGGTGGCAAACCTCGACCCAGGGAGACATCTCACAAAGCTGGAACATCCTCGGTGACCCTGGGGGAAAGTTCAGACAGGACAGGTAGAAAAACAGGGTCAGGGTCACCAGCAGCAGCGGAGTCCAGCGAGGTGAGCTCAGGTGCAGCTGATGGCTGCACCCGGCTCTCCCCACCAAGATCTAGACAAGATTTCTCCAAAATAGACACAAGAAAAACAAAGGAGACCACTTGCCTGAGCTCGAGCTCCACCACTGTTCAGGACTCCTTCAATCCAGGCAATGGTTCCTCAGACCCGGCCCTCTGGAGGTCCAGCTTTCTGCAGCAGGCATGGTGGTCGGTGCAGTCTTGGGGCCCCCGATCCGATCAAAATAACCCACCCAGGTGGCTGGTCTGGCGTGGCAGCTGGGGATCGGCTCACCGCTGGTGCTGAATTCGGCTTAGCCAAAGCCAGGGGATGCTCTGTCATCAGCGCAGGCTTCGGGTCACTAGAAGCACTCTCCCTCTGTCCAGACTGTGGCTGCGGGGCTGGGGCCAGGTCCTCCAGGGCCGCAGGTTCCTCAATCGTCTGGTGGCTCAATCCCAGGGCTGGCGGACACTCAGGGATGACAGAAGGAGACACTGCTGCAAATTTTAGGCAGCTGCAAATTTTAATGGCTCCAGCAGGCAATGATGGCCCAGGGGGCTCCAAACCCTGAGCCTCACTACCAGGAATCAGGCAAGGCACATTATCACATAATGTTGAAAAATGAAAAGACACTTGCTGTTTTCTCGGAGTACGATGTTTCCTGCTGGAGACGGTTTGAAGTCACCCCTCTCCGTGGCTACGGTGGACATGGGCCCCTCAGTGGATCATGGAGGAGCCGTCTTTGTCGACATGGAGACGGGTGGAGCCGAGAAGGAGGCGACCAGTCCTTCAGCAGCTGGGGGAATCACTGAGGAGGAGGGAGAGGACGCAGTAGCAGCTGGGTTTGCTGACGGAACAGCCGGAGAAGAAAAAATCAGGAAAGAGATTGCTGTGGGAGTTTTCTGCTTCGGCGAAGGAGGGGCTGCTGAGGATGAGGTTGAGGCATTCTTCCGGCAGCCTGGATGACGGCGTCATGGAGCTGGCGAGACGGATGCTAGTGATGGTGAATTGGGAGGGGACAAGGACGTCTGCCGCGGAGAGCGCCTCCACAAAGGCTTTGGTCCAGCTGGAGGCGGCCCCATCGTCAACCCGGGAAAAGACCGCTGAAGCAAGGAGACCGTGGGCAGCAGTTCCGTGAATTGGGGATAATTCCACAAGCCAAGGTGTGCCTCCAAAATCACCATTGCTCCATTAACACTCACCCAGGTCTTCTTTTGTCCGTGGGCCGTGAGAGCTTCATCCACAAAACTCTGGATGAAGTCAGCAGCCCACTCCTCCTCCAGGCTTGGAGATCCAGTGGCCGATCCTACTTTGCTGGCTGAAGACTGGTGAGCTGGGGACATGGTGATGCTCCTGAATAAACAGGTGAGAGAAAACATCATCATCATAGCAATCTGTCGAGGGTGACAATGACTGTTTCATTTAGGTCTGATCAGATTCCTCTACGCAGCTCTGTAATTCGCCTTCCACTTCCAGGAACTCCTGACCTTGTTAACCCAGGCGATGTCCAAGCTGGAATGAGTTGCTCTCTGACTGACCATTTCATGAAACTGCTTGCAAAGTTTTTGAGTACCCCTAGCTTTTGCTGGACTAGTGACACATTCTTGGCAGATAGAGGTATTTTCAGTGGCAAGAACAGGCCAAGACAAACTGACTCCAGTGTCTGTTGCAGTGACTGACCAGATGATAGGTTTGTTTATCTCTGCTCTGTGTGTAGTGCATGTCACGATGCACCAACTGGCAAAAGTCCACCACAGACCTTGTGACAGATGTGCTTATCTGCCAGGATGTCCAGTCTCACCCCATGTAACTCACACTCAGAGGGTTAATATTCAGTTATTAAATTGCTTCCGGCCTACAGTCCACCCCCAGTGCCCAAACCACGGTGTCTACGTGACAGAGCAATGACAGCCCTCGCCTGGAACCCAACAACCCCAATCCAAGTGAAAACTGCACAGAGAAACCAGTCGAAGAACATGTAAGTGACAGCCGGCAAAATACTGTGATATTCCTCAAAAACGATCAGAGCAGCGGGAAATGTGCGACATCGCTCCATCCACTGCCCCCAATCCATTCACCACTTCAAACCAAGGCATACAGCAGTGTGAAAATGTGCCCCCCCCCGACCTCCCATCCCTCTGCATGTTTGTCACACTCAGATGCTTCAGATCATCAAACAAATCCAAACACTAGACAAAGACAACACAAGCAAACACAAAATGCAGTCTCCAAATTAAGGTGTCCACCATTAAGAGAAACAAAAATCCAGACCTACATGGTCCTGTGTGAAAAAGTGATTGCCCCCTAAACCTAATAACTGGTTGGGCCACCCTTAGCACCAACAACTGCAATCAAGCATTTGCGATAACTGGCAATGAGTCTTTCACAGTGCTGTGAAGGAATTTTGGCCCACTCATCTTTGCAGAATTGTTGTAATTCAGCCACATTGGAGGATTTTCGAGCATGAATCGCCTTTTTAAGGTCGTGCCACAGCATCTTAATCAGATTCAGGTCAGGACTTTGACTTGGTCACTCCAAAGTCTTCATTTTGTTTTGCTTAAGCCATTCAGAGGTGGACTTGGTATGTTTTGGATCATTGTCCTGCTGCAGAACTCAAGTGCACTTGGTCACTAGGTCACGAACAGATGGCCGGACATTCTCCGTCAGGATTTTTTGGTAGACAGCAGAATTCATGGTTCCATTTACCACAATAAGTCTTCCAGGTCCTGAAGCAGCAAAACAGCCCCAGACCATCACACTACCACCATCATATTTTACTGTTGGTATGATGCTCCTTTTCTGAAATGCTGCGTTACTTTTACGCCGGATGTTATGGGACACACACCTTCCAAAAAGTTCAACTTTGTGGTTTTCATCCTGGAGTTCTGACATTCAGGCCATTTTTGCCCAGTCTCTTTCTTACGGTGGAGTCATGAACTCAGTGAAAACAAAAAAAAAGGCAAAAATCCACAAGCTGCAGTGGCTGGGTCTTTCACTGGCAGCACTCTTCTGTCATGAGTGGCCCCTCAGGGCAGAGGAAGACAGACCCAGATGCCAACTGCAGTTTGTGGCATTTATTAACAAAACATAAAGTTCCAAGGTGCATGAACGTAAATTTCCAAACAGGTGACAGGGTAAACATACAGATCAGGTAGCAGAAAAACTCACCAGAGTAGGGTTAGGGCTCTGGTGGTGAGGAGAAGGTATCATTAAGAGTGCCACAAGAATGAAATGAAAATGCAGTGCTTAAATAGGGTCAGAACAAATTAAACAAGTGATGACAGGTGTGGGGTCACATGAGCGGGCAAAAAGGTAACAATGATTGCTGATTAGGATCAGCTGCAAAGTAATGAGAGGAGAGCGAAGAGAGCTGACAGCTGACAGGGCAACGCCCACATGGAGCACAATCCGGAAATGCCACTTGACAGCTGTCAACCAAAGAAAAAACACAACAGTCCGAAACAGCAGGAATAAAATATCAATAAATGCAGACAGAAAAAATAATTACAAACTGATACAAAACACGAGCATAACAAAACTGAGACATAAACAGAAAAATAGAAAACAGTACGAGAATACCAAAACTCAAAAAGCACGAAATACAACAAATATATAAATACAGAAAAAAGGCCATGAGACTGTGCATGGCGGAACCTCCAGTGCTCTGCTTTTGACACTGAGACATCAGACCTTTAATCCTTGCTACTTTCTTTAAGTTATAATAGGCTGACTTCACTACTGTCTTAATGCGGCTATTAAAATTCAGGTCTGAGTCCAGCACCACACCCAGATTTCTGGCTTGGCTGGTGGTTTTTAGCATCATTGATTGAAGCTGAGTACTAACTTTGAGTCGTTCTTCTTTGGCTCCAAAAACTATTGTTTTGGTTTTGTCTTTGTTTAACTGAAGAAAGTTCTGGCACACCCACTCTTTAATTTGACCAATGCATTTGATCAGGGTTTTAATTGAACCATAGTCTCCTGGTGAGACTGTGATGCAGATTTGTGCATTATCTGATTATGGTTATATATATATATATATATATATATATATATATATATACTGTATACAGTATATATCTTTTTTTTTTTAACGATTTGAGCTAGTGGGAGCATATAGATCTTGAAAAGCAAAGGTCCCAAAATGAAACCTTGGGGAACGTCACATCTTAATTGAACCATATGTCAGATGTGAGGTCCTAAGGCAGACTGAACATGCATTGGATCCTCTGCAGTTTGCCTATAGGCCTCACAGAGGAGTGGAGGATGCCACTGTCACTCTGTTTGACATGCTTTTTAAACATCTGGATTTTAATGGGACACACGCCAGGCTTTTATTTGTGGACTTTTCTTCTGCCTTTAATACAATCCAACCTCATATTTTAGTTGAAAGGCTCCTGCAACAATTTGATTTAAGCAATAATCTGGTGGGTTGGATTCTGGATTTCTTAACCAACAGGACACAGAGAGTAAGGGTCAATGGCACATTGTCTGACCTAAAGTGCTCTTCTACTGGCTCCCCTCAGGGGTGTGTGTTGTCACCACTACTCTTCATCCTGTACACAAACATGTGTTGGAGTAGACATGACAACAGACACATTATAAAGTATACTGATGACTAAGTCATTGTCAGTCTCCTCCAGGATGGTGAGAGTGGCCACGGCCCAGTAGTTGATGACTTTGTTCACTGGTGTGAGGATTCCTACCTGCAGCTGAATACAACAAAAACGAAAGATATGATTATTGACTTTAGGAGGAAAACTCCCAGGCACAAAGTCACCATACTAAAAGGCCAGACCACCGAATGTGTACAATCGTACAAATATCTTGGGACGATTATTGATAGTAATTTAAACTTTGAAGTGAACTGTGAAAGGGTGTGCAAAAAGGGTCAGCAAAATTTGCATTGTTTGAGGAAACTTGCACGCTTCCAAATTGACCGACCCATAATGACAATGTTTTATCGGGCTTTTATTGAATCTGTTTTATCCTTTTCTTTAATTGTCATGGTTTGGTCAGATAAAACTGAAACAGAGGAAATCCTTGGATCAGGTAGTCAGATGGTCCAGTCGTTTGCTTGGTGAGTCACAGCTGAGCCTGGCATCCCTGTACGCCAAACAAGTACAGAGGATGGCCGACTCGATTTTAAATGATGACTCCCACCCTTTGCACTGCAACTTTCAGCTTCTTCCCTCCAGACGGAGGTTTGCTGTCCCAAAAAGTAGAACCCAGCGCTACAAAAACAGCTTTGTTCCTGCTGCTGTCAAAGAGTTGAACAAGCTATAAAATTATATTGTACATATTTTATATTTACCTATTTTGTAAGATGTGTGCCTGTGTTTGTGTCTATGTTGAATGTAATTAGTGGCTTGTAAATATGGATGTCACCAACTGCAAAACAAATCTACCTAAGGGTACAAATAAAGTAACCTGAACCTGAACCTGAACCTGAACCTTACCTTATCTCCACATCTTAGATCTTATTTTTGTTCACTCAGATTTGTAGTTACCCATCAACACATAATAGTCCCTGTCTTTTAAATAGGACTCAAACCAGCTAAGTGCTGCACCAGAAAGTCCCAGCCGGTCTTGTAAGATGTTATGGTCGACCATGTTAAATGCAGCACTGAGGTCCAGTAGAACCAAGACTGAAATGTTACCATTATCTGTATTGGAGTGGCTGTCAGTAAGGACCTTAACAAGAGCTGTCTCAGTGCTGTGGTGTGGCTGAAAACCTGGAAGACATCAAAACAGTTATTTAATGTCAGAAAGTTGTACAACTGCTGAGAAACAGCTTTTTCTATTATTTTACTGAGGAAGGGGAGGTTTGATATGGGCCTATAGCTGTTGATGAGTGAGGTGTCTAGGTTGCTTTTTTTTAGAAGTGGCTTGATAACAGCTGTTTTGAAGCACTGAGGGAAGACACCTGAATGCAGAGACATATTTATGATCTGTAGTAGATATGAGGCCATACAATATGAAACGTTTTTTTAAAAAAAACTGTTGGGAGAGTATCAAGATAGCAGGTAGTGGATTTCAGGTGGTGAATGATGTCATCCAAAAATTTTTATTAATTGGAAAAAAAAAATAGCCATGGTGTTTACGTCTTCTCTACATGGACACAGAGGAAGCACATGTCCAGCACCTGGCATAGGAGCAATGACTGTCTAATTTTCTGAATTTTGTCAGTAAAGAAAACGGCAAAGTCCTTTGCAGCTGTGGTGCAGGTGTAGTGTGGCCAGCCACTGATTGGAGGGTCAGGGGTTCGATTCCCACTCTTTCTGCAGTCTGCATGTCAAAATGTCCTTGAGCAAGACACTGAACCCCCAGTTGCTCCTAGTGGGTCAGGTCAGCGCCTGTGCATCGCAGCTCCACCACCATCAGTGTGTAGAAAAGGATCAGCAAGGATCATGCTTTGCTGTCGAAAAGCATCAGATAGCGCAATGCCTTGGAGAAGGTATGAACACATAAGATATTTCACAAAAAGTTAAGCATGATCATCGTACAGTGAAGAAATTTGTGGCTGATTCAGAACATAGACAGGTTTGTGCAGATAAAGGCATACTGAAGAAGGTTTCGTCGGGTTAAGAGATCAGCTGCTAAAATGTCGATACAAAGCAGCAAACAGGTATTTGAAGCTGCTGGTGCCTCTACAGTCCCATGAACCTCAAGCTGTAGGATCCTCCGGAGGCTTGCAGTTGTGCATAAACCTACTATTCAGACAACACTAAACAATGCTCACAAGCAGAAATGCTTGCAAATCAAAGCTAGGAATGCACCCTGGTGTCATGAATGTGCCCATGAACGGGTGCAAAATAGGACACCACACGCACGCTTTAGGTTTCTGCACATTTAACATAAAGGACAACACAAAAACTCCAAAACTAACTGATGAACCAAGATGAAAAAATAAACAAAACGCTCCCAAACTAACTGGTGAGCATGTAAGGAAAATAAAGAATACATGTAAAGTGCTCCAACATGCAAGACTGGCGAGCACATACAGAAATTATGGAATGTAAACAGTGTGCCCCAACAAGCAAACCGACAAGCAGTGAAGATACATACAATATGAATACGTGGAATGGGAAATAACCAATGCTGGAGGAAAGTCGAGCTCAATGTCACTGGTGCCAAAAACGCCTGAACAAGAGACAAAGCTCAGCTGGAGGACCCGAGAACAAAGGGCTCGACGGCTGAGAAAAAAAAAAAAACAGACTTAAAAGGCACCAAGATGGAGCACACCAACTTACCTCAACAGCAGAACTGAAACCATGAAAACTGGTCACGGCAGGAAATGGCAGAAAGAGAGTAGTAGGAGACGGCAACAGCAGAAGTTGTCGTGTTCCTTAAATATTCACACACATAATCACAGACAAGTGTAGCTCATGAGTAATCAATAGGTAGCAGCTGTGCAGCCCCGAAGGAAGGAACAGTCGGAAGCTGCACAGCGCTGTCAAAATAAACAAAAAATACAGATATAACAAAGCTCAAAAATAAACAGCAAAATGTTCACTAGGAAGACAAACTAGGAACATGACACCCGGAGCAGTTGGGATTCTGTGATGGGACTGGAGCAGAGGCTTAAACAGTCATAGGTTCATAACTTGAGCAATCAATGCCCAATTTCAACATTCGATCCAGCCTGAGTCTGCTACAATAGTTAAAGTACTAGATTCCATTCAAATGAATGTATTAACTCATTCTGATTGAATGTGTCATGAATGGCCCCTCTGGGGCAGAAGGACAGACCCATGTGCTGAACCGTAGTTGTGACATTTATTCAACAAAAAGACAAACAAATCCAAACAGTGCATGGAGAACCCAAAAATACAAATGAGGATAACTTACAGGAAAAAACACTCCAGCGCCGACATCGCCCTGCGAGTGCTGGAGAGATGAGAATGGTAGGAATCCAGTCCACATTCATATAAGACTACCCCAATAACACAATGAAAAGGCAGTGCTTAAATACATGGAAATGAATGAGCTGCAAGTGTGAGTCACTGAGCGAGCAGGTAACCTAATTGAACCAAGTGTCCAAAGCTGAGTTGAGAGGAGCAGACTGTGAGCAGTTAGAGGGAATGTCTGGGAAAAGGGGAGGCTCAAATGTAAATAAACCCAACAATATATACAGGAAACTAACAAAAACAAACTAATCAGACATACAATACTTAGGAATAAAGTGAGGGTCTGAGCTCAGTGAAAACATGAGCTCAGACACATGACAGAGCCCCCTCTTTAAGGGATACATTCCAAACACCCCCAGGTAACACCCAAAAGACCCCCCCCCCCCTTCCTGAGAGAAAGAGGTGCATCACAAACCCACCCCAGATGGGAGGTAGGGATCCAAGCTAGGAGGGAAACACAAACCCACTCATGATCCACACCTGTGCAACACCAGGCCCCTGGGCCCCTCTAGACAAAAGAACCAAACAGTTCGGGTGGCCGACCGAAGTCCCAGACCAGCCGAGCGACCAAGTGGTATGAGTTGGGTGGCCTGCCGGAGAACATAGGCCACCCAGCCTGGCGGCTCAGTCTATCAGGTGGCCTGAGTTCCTCAACCACCATGACCGGAGGGGTGACCCAGGAGGTGGCTCTCCCACAGGGAGACCCAATGACGGGAAGCAGGGCCGTCTCTGGTGGTGGAGGAGGAAGGGGGACCATGACGCCCTTAACCCCTTGACGCCTGTTGTCGCGAATTCGCATCAAACCGCCTCCGCTCCAAATGCAACCAAAATACCGTCTGTATTCCTCAACTTCCGGTTGGAGCACTTCCAACACATACCTAGGAACCTTTTGCAAGCATTAGTTTCTTGTAGAAACGGTCAGAGACGGAGCACCATCCATTTCCTGATTGCTAGGATTAGGATTAGGGTTAGGGTTATAGTTTGGCAGTCATGAGAGTTGAAAATACTGAAAATAACTTTGTTGCATAAATAAAAGACCATACTTGAGAAGGGAACAGGTGTTTTTTTACCCTTTTTTTACCATAGATGCCTGTTGTCGCTAATTTGCATCATACATAAAATTATATCTATTTTATGTGCTATAGTCAAATTAACTTTCTCAACTTAATTTAGCATCTACTTGAAAGCAAAAACACAAGTGAAATTTTTTTTTTATAATTGGAAATAAATTCAGGTGTTAAGGTCTTGGGCTGAGGAATGGTTGCACCCATGGGGGTCCCATACTGGGACATAGCTGCACCCTTGGTGGCTCCAGGCTGGAGCATTGCGGCACCCTTGGTGGCTCCGGGCTGGGCCAACGCTTCACCATTGGTGGACCCCGACTGGGCAAACACTTCACCCTCGGTGGACCCCTGGCTGGGGCGTAGCGCCCATGGTGGACCCAAGCTGGAGTGTAGCACCCACATAGGATTAATGCTGGGGTGCAGCACCCACGAGGATCCCCAACCAGGATGCAGCACCCACAGGGACTCGGACCGAGGAGGAACCCAGATGATGGCCTCATGCAGAGGAGAAGCTACACCCACGGAGGTCCCGGGCTGGGACGGAGCACCCGTGACAACCTCCGCTGGGGGAGCTGGACCCTTGGCGATCTTAGGTGGTGAGCCTTGACCCACGGAGACTTCTGGCTGTAATGGATCATCCCCGGTGACCCTGGAAGAAAGCTCGGACACACATAGAGAAGAGAGTTCAGGGTCACCGGCAGCGGCGGAGCCCGGTGAGGCAAGCTCAGGTGCAGCGGGTGGCTTCACCTTGCTCTCCTCACCAAGAGCTAGGCAAGATTGCTCTAAATCAAATAACTAACTAACTAACTAACCTGCACTTATATAGCGCTTTAATAAGAGGAAGACCAAAGAGAGCTCTTGCCTGAGCTCGAGATCCACTGCCGTCCAGGACTCAATCGATCCAGGCGATGATGTTACTTCAGGCTTGGCACTCTGGAGGTCCAGCTCGGCTTTGAACTCTGCTGCGGTGGCCTCCGCACCAGACATGATGGTGGTTGCAGTCCTCGTCTCCCAAGGCGAAGTAACCCACGCTGGTGGTTCTTCCGGGGTGGAAGCTGGGGGTCGGCTCCGTGCTGGCACTTGAAATGGGTCCTCCAGGGCCACAGGCTCTTCCACTGTCCGGCGGCTCAGTTCTGGGACTGGCGGAAACTCAGGGATAGATGGAGGAGAGATGGAGAGGGCAGGTGATGAATAGTTTGCTGCAGCAGGTGGGGAGAGCTCAGGGGACTGTATTTCCTTAGTCTTTCTACCAGGAATCAGGCAAGGCATATCATCAAAAAATGGAATAGAATGAAATGAAACTTGTCTGTTTTCCCGGACCTTAAGGTTATCTGCTGCAGTGTGTGGGGAGTTGTGCCTCTCCATGGCTCTGGTGAACTTGGGCTCCTCTATGGACTGTGGAGGAGCTGCCCCTGGAGTCACGGAGATGGATTGAACCGAGAGGGAGGCAACCAGTTCCAGCACAGTGGGAGGAGTCAACGAAGAGCAGGGAGAAAAAGGTGCAGTGGGGGGATTTGCTGGCAGGACAGCCGGCGAGAAAGAAACAAAAAAGAGAGGCTGCTGCGGGAGTCTCCTGCCTCGGCGAAGGAGAGGTTGTTGGTGAGGAAGTGGAAACCTTAATCCGGTGGTCCGGAGCGGGACGATGGCGCCGCCTTGGAACTGACAGGACAGGCAAGGAGGAGGCAGATGGCATGGGTGGGAGTGGAGGAAGGGAGAGTCTGATCACCCGGGGGTGGAGGCACACGCTGGGTTTAAATTCCAGCAAGTCGGCGACTCCACCCCAGCACAGCATCTCATCCTTGCAGGATGAGCAGCTCGGTGCGCTGTTCGCCATGTCCTCAATCATGGTGATGAACTCTAGCTCATTCCGACTCCACCTCCTCCTCCTCCGGGCTGATTCACCTGCTGAATCCATATCAGCTCTGACGAGCAGATGAGTAAAAACGAAAAAACACAAAAGACAAAAGCACAACTACCGCAGCTGGGCCTTACTGTGGTGGCAGTCTTCTGTCATGAATGGCCCCTCCTGGGCAGAAAGACAGACCCATGGGCTGAACAGTAGTTGTGACAGTTATTCAACAAAAAGACAAACAGAAATCCAAACAGTGCAAGGAGAACCCAAAAATACAAATAAGGATAACTTAATAGGAAAAAACACTTCAGCGCCGACATTGCCCTGAGAGTGCTGGAGAGATGAGAACGGTTGGAATCCAGTCCACATTCATATAAGACTGCTGCAATAAGACAGTGAAAAGGCAGTGCTTAAATACACAGAAGTCAATGAGCTGCAGGTGTGAGTCACTGAGCGAGCAGGTAACCTAATTAAACCATCTACCCACAGCTGAGAGAGGTGCAGACTGTGAGCAGTTAGAGGGAGTGTTTGGGAAAAGGGGAGGCCTAAATGTAAACAAACCCAAAAATATATACAGGAAACTAACAAAAACAAACTAATCAGACATACAATACCTAGGAATAAAGTGAGCGTCTGAGCTCAGTGAAAACATGAGCTCAGACACATGACAGAATGTAACCCACCCCTTGTAAAGTCTCCTTTACTGAAGCACAGCTCCATGAAAATTGTGCTTAAATACAACAAAGTACTTTTTTGTCACATTCCACCACTGGCTTTTAGCAACAAGTGTGTTTCACAAATCTATGTTTTAAACTTGCTTTGATTAACCACCGCCCATTTCTGTCTTCTGTCTAGGCAAGAGCAAAACGATCCACCCCAAACTGGACCTTACAACACTATTTACAGAGAAGCTGGCTGAAGATCTGCTGAACAAGGACCAGCATGAGCGGCACATCCAGTTACTTCTCAGTGAGGCAAGGGAGCATGAAACTAGCTTGTGAATGGAGGAGATGGCTCAGAATGCTGTCTTCAATCAAGCGTTTCTTGGTGTGCTGGGCCACCTTGCAAAGGCAATGAGTGGCTGGTGTGTGACCCAGTCTGAGTTTTTTTTACAGTTTAAAGTTTGAATTTTGCACATTCTAAATAATCTGGATTTTGCTGCTTATTGCATTAAAAAAATTAGTGACTTATGCATTTGCATCATGATTTTCAGTGTTGTCTGTTAAGACACCGGTGGGAAAAGAGTCAACAGTACAAACCAAACATTTATCAATGACGTCGAAAACTATGGCTTATTTTTAAGAAAAAGTAACCAAAAACTTTTTTTTTTTTTTACTGAAGACTGTATTGTTGGATGTGCCAGTGCAGAAGATGGCACACTTTGTCATGAATGGGGCAGAGAGAGACAGATTCACATGCTGAACTTTTTAGTGACATTTTTTAACAAAAGAGAACAAAAATTCCAAACCAGTGTAGACAAGACAAAAATGCAACAAAGGTAATAAACAGAGAAGGCACTCTAGGGTAGAAATTTCTCTGGAGGGAATAAGGAGAAAAACTTACACAGAATGAAGTTCAAGTACATCGGACGATGTAGTCCGTGTAATGCTGCCACAGTGAGGAAACAATAAGGAAGTCCTTAAATAGAGGGCAACAAATGAGTGACGGGTGTGGGAGCTGAGCTGGCAGGTGAACTGATTGCGTAACTGCTCACAGCTGACGGGAGAGCAGACTGAGCAATGAGTGGGAATGTCTGGGTAGAGAGGGGGCCCAAAAAACACAACCTAGTACATACACATAAACAGACAAAATAATAAAGACAGAAATACAAAACTCAAAAATAAATTGAGTCTGAGCTCAGAGATGACATTAGAGCTCAGACTCATGAGAAACTTTAGTGATAGTACCAGTATACGGAGGGATTCTGGGCCATATTAGCATCTGTATTTCCTAATAATGAGTTAGGGTTTAATTGGATTTAACATTTTAACAAACTGCTTTATTGTTCATAACTCTGTTGACAGACTTATTGTACACCAAACCAAAAGTGATTTCTCAAACCGCTGGATTGCTCTTAGACAGCATTTTCAATCTTTTAGCATTTGTGTCACCAAATCTTGGTAACTGTCACAAATAAAATAAACAAAAGTAGAGACAGATCTGCAAAAGATAAAAAAGTTTACTGTCAAAATTCCTTGTGCAATACAAAAGGAGTACATGTATAGGCACATGACAGTAGATGATGTCTAACTATTGCTCCACAGTACTGCATCAGAGCATCTCATACATCTCTGCCTTCCTCCTTTACACCCTGTGCCACTGCCACCACAGGCTGGAGAGCTGCTGCAGCAGGGTCATCCCATGAAGTCTCAAAAGTCTTTCCATGAATTTCACACAGATCAGACCAATTTGTCGAACAGGAAGCTAAATGTTTCCCCATCCTGAAGTTCTGCAACCACTGCGTGTTTGTGAAGCCGGGAGCAGTGACATCCCACCACTGGGAGGCTCATTTAAAAGCCCAGGCCGACTGTTTGAGGCGATAATTTTGCCACAAGAGAGCCATCTGAAACACACACACAAAGCATACATATTTTAATACCTAATAGCGATAACTTGCCGCCATTACAATGTAGTACGGGGGACTTATTAATGACTGCAGCAAACTAGCATTAGCACTCATTAGCTTGCCCTAATATGTGATCTAGTTCGTATCCTCATGTTGTCAGCTTTAAACTGCTCTATGGCTCCCCAAACTCTCCAGAACTTTCCCAGAGTGTTTCGTCTCACTGCCTGTAGCCTTCTCTGGCTCTCCTTTTTTTGCCTTTACTCTGACAAAAAGCCAGCGAGCAGCAGGTATACCATCACTTCGATATCCTCCATCTTGTGTTTTGCTTGTGTCACATACAAATGACGTCATGGGAGTGTTGAACCGCCTTGCTGTAAAGATCCCACCCTCTTTGAGGTGGTACTCCCATGTAATGGAAAAAGAATAACACCGTGTCGAGCCGAGTGGAGTCGAGACGAGCTGGGCTGAGTAGGTGCTAGTGGAAAATGGCCTTTAGTTCAGATTAAAGCCTCACAGTGTAATGTGCACTTCAGACTATTTACTTCATCTGAAGATGCCAATAAGAAAGCAGTGAAGACAATTATAAACGCATTGGTGGAACTGTTGTATAAAAGCAATATCACACTCCCGGTATAATACCAGTAACAAAGGGATAGCAACACTCAGCAATAATAAATTAGATTAAAAATTGGGTAGAAAACAGTATATATACACAGTGCAAGTATGAGTTGTCTCTGGGACAATAGGGCTAGTTTTGGTCATACAAACATAGTTTCACAGGTGAAGGATGCCTTTAATGAATTTCTCTCCCATTAGTCCATTTAGGAGAAAACATCCTGAACAGCATACATACATTGTCCCAACGTTGGCCAGTTTAGATTGGGAAACATCTTATAGAGGTGGTTTTCACATTGGCAAGACATTGGCAATGTGAAAACGACCTCTAAGATGTTTACACGCTACACAAATGACTGAATCTGTCCATTATCCAACACAAAATACCCCATATACGCCGATGACACGCCATTATAAACACTCCAGCATCCAATGTCTAACCAACATCTTACCAATGTGCAGACGACCTGTATAAGACATATTCAATGTAAACTTGGTACAATGTTGGCATGATGTACGTATGTGTGTGGATGGGGATGTTTAGGTTGCAGAATAGCACAGCAGCTGATGTCACTTGAACAACACAAGGAAAGATGTTTGCTCTCATTACATCGACACAGTTACAGTGTATATGCTAGAGTCTAAAACCTGTATGACTCACAGCTTTTATTCTCATTATTCCAAACCCAGCTGGGGAGTGTACGCAAATGGAATTCCTGAGTGCATAAAGGCAACTGTTTTTGATGATCTTCCCCTTGATGTTCGCTTCTCCTTAACCAAGGCTCTGCAGACGGCCTACACTGCACTTTCAGCGTAAGTCCAATCATCTGCCTGTTTATTTAAGTAGCCACTGAATTAATTGAAAGCATTGTTAAAGTATGTTTGTTTTTAGTCAGAAAGAGCTGAATCTGGCACAACTGGGTGAGGTAACTGACAACTGGACGTCTATTGAAGAAATTGTACGCATCTCATCATGCCATGGGTCCAAGGTCACAGGTAATGAACCTTCATCAACCCCATCCTATTTATCTGATATTCTTTAACATACCCCTGCTCGCACTCTTAGATCTGAAGCCCAGGACTTGTTAGTTGTTCCTTTTACTGGACTAAAGACCAGGGGGGACGGAGCCTTTCAATCTGTGGCTCCGAGGCTTTGGAATAATCTCCCACTCCAGATATGTTTAGCCAACTCTGTGGACTCTTAAAAAGCAGCTGAAAACTTTTTGTTTAATGAGGCTTTAAATTGAATTTCAGTTCCGTTGCTTTTTAATCCATAAGTCTGACATTTTTAAATTATTGTAATCTTGTTTAAACTTTTTTCAAATTATAATTATTATTACTGTGTTGCTTTTATTCTATTCTATTGTGCAGCACTTTGTGACTGTATGTCTGTGAAAAGTGCTTTATAAATACATTTTACTTACTTTATCCAAGGCTCATACATGTTTATGATGCCTGGTCTTCAAGAAATGATTGTTGGTTCTCTGCCAAGGTGGAAGTAACATAGATCAGGACCAAACCTAGAATTTAACACTCTTACACTGGATCACTGAGGGCATTTTCATCATATGTGGTATTAGATCCTTCTGTTTTTCAGTGTCTTACTTGGCTTAAAAATATATGAAGAAGAAGTTGTCAGAATGATTTTTCAATTCAATTCAATTCAACTTTATTTATATAGCGCCATTTCACAACAACAGTCATCTCATAGCACTATCAACTGTAGGGGGAACCCCCACAGTTGCAGAAAGACCCCAGCAATCAGGCGATCCCCTGTGAGCAAGCACTTGGCGACGGTGGAGAGGAAAAACTCCCTTTTAACAGGAAGACACCTCCAGCAGAACCAGGCTCAGGGAGGGGCAGTCATCTGCTGCAACTGGCTGGGGGGTGAGGGGATAGAGAAGAAGAAAAGAACAGACATGTAGAGAGCAAACAGCACGATGGGGACTCAATCTATGGGAGAGAACAAACAAATGTTAATGACCAGCAAAAAAAAAAAAAAAATATTTCATAGAGAGTGAGGAAAGGAGTGAGGCCCAGTGCATTACTGGAGGTCCCCCGGCTGACTAAACCTATTAGCAGCATAACTAAGGGAGGGTTCAGAAACACATGATCCCTCCCTAATTGTAGGCTATATCAAAAAGGTAGGTTTTAGCCCTATTCTTAAAAACAGAGATCGAGTCTGACTCCCGAATCCAGATTGGCAGCTGATTCCACAGGAGAGGAGCTTGATAACTGAAGGCTCTGCCTCCCATTGTACTTTTGGAGATTGTAGGTATTACAAGTAATCCTGCATTTTGGGAGCGTAGTATTCTGTTAGGATAATACGGTAGTATCAGATCTTTTAAATAAAAAGGAGCCTGATTGTTTAGAGCTTTGTAAGTAAGAAGAAGGATTTTAAACTTAATTCTAAACTCTATGGGAAGCCAATGAAGGGAGGCCAGAACCGGAGAGATATGATCTCTCTTTCTAGTACCTGTTAAAACTCTTGCTGCAGCATTTTGGATCAGCTGAAGACTTTTTAAAGATGTTTTAGGACAGCCTGATAATAAAGAATTACAATAATCTAATCTCGAGCTAACAAAAGCGTGGATCAGTTTCTCAGCATCACTCTGAGACAAGATGCTCCTAATCTTGGCAATATTACGCAAATGATAGAAGGCAGTCTTAGAAACAAATTTAATATGTGAATTGAAGGACAAATCCTGATCAAAAATAACTCCAAGGTTCCTCACAGAGCTATTAAGAGAAAGAGTAACCGCATCCAAACTGAAAGTTTGATTTGGAAAGGAATTTCTAAGGTTTTTTGGACCAACAAGAATGACTTCAGTCTTATCTGAATTTAATAGCAGGAAATTACAAGTCATCCAAGCTTTGATTTCCTTAAGACAGGCTTCTAACTTGGCTAATTGATTACTATCATCTGGCTTCATTGACAGGTATAATTGTGTGTCATCTGCATAACAATGAAAATGTATACAGTGCTTTCTAATAATGTTGCCTAACGGAAGCATATATAAACTAAAAAGAGTAGGGCCTAGCACAGATCCCTGTGGAACTCCATGACTAAGCTTTGAGTTGAAAGAAAACTCATTATTTACATGAACAAACTGGAACCTATCAGATAAATAAGATCTAAACCATTGCAACGAAGTTCCATTAAGTCCAACATAGTGTTCTAATCTATCAAGTAGAATATTATGATCGATAGTATCAAAAGCTGCACTAAGGTCTAAAAGGACAAGTACAGAAACTAGTCCATTATCAGATGCAATGAGGAGGTCGTTAGTGACCTTCGCTAAGGCTGTTTCAGTACTATGATGGATTCTAAACCCAGATTGAAACTCTTCAAGTAAACCATTTCCCTGCAGGTGGTCAAATAATTGCGTAGCAACAACTCTTTCTAAGATTTTTGAAATGAAAGGGAGATTAGAGATTGGTCTATAGTTAGCTAAAGCTCCTGGATCTAGCGTTGGCTTTTTGAGTAAGGGTTTAATTACAGCCGTTTTAAAAGCCTGCGGTACATGGCCTAAAGTTAATGAAGAATTGATTATATGAAGAATAAAGCTACCAATAAGTGGGAAGACTTCTTTAAATAACCTGGTAGGAATAGGGTCTAAAAGACAAGTTGAAGGTTTGGATGAGGAAACTATTTTGTCTAACTCACAAAGATCGATTGGAGTAAACTCATCAAGACAGACATCAATAGAAGGAGTTGTAGTAGTTACTGTATTTAAGTTAACTGTGGGAAGAATCTGATTGATTTTATCTCTGATGGATGAAATTTTATTATTGAAAAAGTTCATAAAGTCCTGACTAGTAAGCTCTAAGGGAATGCTAGGATTGACAGAGTCCTGACTCTTTGTCAACCTGGCTACAGTACTGAAAAGAAACCTGGGATTATTCTTATTCTCTTCTATTAATGCAGAGTAATAACTCGTTCTAGCTTTTCTAAGAGATTTTTTATAAATTAAAAGATGATTTCTCCAAGCTAAATAGATTTCATCTAAATTAGTAGAGCGCCATTTTCTTTCTAATTGACGAGTCTTCTGTTTTAAGGTACGAGTTTCTGTGTTGAACCAAGGAGTTAGAAATCTCTGATTAGACTTTTTCTTTTTTAAGGGGGCCACCAAGTCTAGAGTCTGATGCAGAGAAGCTGAAACACTATCCACCATGTTATCAATTACAGAAGGAGCAAGCTGTCTATAGCTTATTTCCGTTGTGTTGACACATGGCATAGAGGAAACAATCTGCATGAATTTGGAAACAGCATCATCTGAGAGGCATCTACTGTAATAATATTTTTCTTTAGGAGCCAAATAGTCAGAAATAGTAAAATCAAAGGTTAACAGACAATGGTCTGACAGTACAGGGTTATGAGGAGACACTACAAGATTTTCTATTTCTATGCCATATGTCAAAACAAGGTCCAGTGTATGGTGGAGGTAATGAGTAGAATTTCCTTCTTTCTGAGAAAACCCAATCGAATCTAATATTGAATTGAATGCCACATTAAGGCAGTCACTATCTACATCCACATGTATATTAAAGTCCCCTACTATAATTATTCTATCAGATTTCAGCACTAAATCAGCTAAGAAATCAGCAAATTCGGATAAAAATTCTGAGTAGGTTGATGGGGGACGATAAACTATGGCAAATAAAATTGGGTTTAACCTAAAATTGCTAAAGTGCCCAATACTGAGGACCAGGCCCTCAAAGGAATTATAACATGTTTTTTGCTTTACATTAACTAGTAATTTGGAATGGTAAATTGTTGCTACTCCTCCTCCACGACCAGAACTTCTGGGATTTTGACAGTTTAAATAACCAGAGGGAGTTGATTCATTTAAACCAACATAATCCTCTTGCCCTAACCAAGTCTCTGTAAGGGAAATTAAATCAATCTGATGATCAATTAACAAATCATGGACTAACAGAGACTTGGGAGTTAGAGACCTAATATTTAATAAACCACATTTAATTTTTAAATTATGAGGAGGAACAGAGGCCAAACCATTCAATTTAGAGGCTTTATGTTTAATTTGAGTTTTACCAGGTTGGATGATGGGTAGCTGAAATTCCCAGTACTGCATTCCATAGAAAGTTTAACATAGCTCATTCCAGAAGAGAAAATGTGTGATTTGCCAGCAGTGATAAAAGACTACTTCTTCTTAGAGCTGGGCGATATATCAAAAATATTCATTTGTCCACATGTGATACATAAAATGCCTATATCGTGCCTATCAAACTTAATTTTATACATTACAGCATGTGCTCTGAGTTCCACTTCCCTCCCCCCGTCTATGGGTGCAGATGGCTACTGCTCTTCCACTCTCGCTCTGCCAGAAACCAACCTCAAGGATGCATGGTTAAACTGAAGTGGAGGAAAACAGGCATTTCTTCAGGAAATTCCTTTTGCACACTCAAGTATTTAGTGTAGAAGTGCCTTATGACATTGATGTGAGAGGTAACAGTTGGACTGTGTCATCCACCCTGAGCTGCTGCTCACAGGGGGCATCTCACTCCAGCCTAATGTCAAGAGCAGAGCACAAAAGCCTGACCGACAGAATCAAAGCAGGTTCATCTCTATGCTCAAGAAACAGTGGAGTCAGATGAAGATGAAGATTGAGTACTGCAGCAGTGCAGCCTGCCCTCTGCAGGTATGGAAATCATTGTTGCTTCACGAGCACATTTCCAGTTTTTTCAACTGGCAAAAGGAGAGTGAGTAGCTTGCCAAATGACAAACTGATTGAATGTAGACACATAAAAAAAATAAATAAATAAATCAGGTTGGCCATCACTTGCAGTTTCTAGTCGCTAGTATTGTGCTGACCTGTGGACCTGCGCCCAAAGAGGGGCCCCAGTCAGGAAGCAACGCTCCAACTCTCCACACACGCCAGCCAAACTGTCCAGCCAGTCCACTGGGTCTTGTAAGTTGAGTCCTGGTGGCTGGGGCCCAGAGAGTGGCTTCCAGTGCTTCTGTGGCAGTCCCGGATGTTCAGTCCGGGTTTCGGTCCTCTCCAAGTGTGCAGCTGTGCCTTCCCTTGATTACACCTGCAGTATGAAATGAGGACTGGTTCCAGCCTCAGCGTGGGCTCGTCCTGGTTTCAGAGTGTGTTGCTGAATCTCAGCATGGCCTCCAGCTCCTTCACCTGGTGTGTGTCTCTCAGTGATCTGATCTCCTCTCTGTGCTCCAAGTGCTCCCTCCCTGCCAAATTGCTTAAAGCGAGCTTCAAATTAAAACGATTCATACTAACCACTTCTCAGGACTGACACGGATGAAGAACCTCACAGACTTCATTTCTCCTCCTGGAAAACTCATGTAAGCTCATCATCATTAAGCTTCCCTACAGGAAAAGCTCTGGGCCTGGGTGGGACTCTCACCTGAAGAGAAACACCTCAACCCATACTGTCCCCATCTCCACCTGCTCAGAGAAGACCAACACCTACCTGGTCTCCATAGCTGCTCATCCCCTCAGCAGTACTCCCTTTAATATTCCTGCTGAATTTATTCATACATTGCCTGAGCAAACACCTTCTCTTTCCACAGGGCAGCTTCACTGACCTTCATTATGTTCTATTCAATAAATACATACATTTGCATCCAAGTTTTGGTCTCAGAGTTGTGTCTGCGTTTGGATCTATTCCCTGGTTCAGTCATGTCAGTGGGACTGTATATTTGAGATCACATCTCTATAAATTTATCTCCTGTTTCCAGGGTACATCACAAAACATTGGACTGAGGATACTTTCTTTGGCTACCAGTACCTAAATGGTACCAACCCCATACAGATCCGACTTTGTACAGCCCTGCCTGAGAACTTTCCTGTCACTGAAGACAAAATTCCTCTTGCTGGTGGAGTTACTCTGGCAGAGGAAATTAAGGTAAATGTGAAATTTAACTGGCATCAATTGTTGTATTTATGCTGTATGGAAACTTTTCTAAATAAGTTAAGTGTCATGTTTAGGCCCCTTTCGGGCAGAGAGGACAAACCCAAGTGCTGATAGTACTGAGCATTTATTAACATAAAGAACATAAAGGTCGAAAAATGGTGCATTACATATGAAAATACAAAACAAGAAAAACTTACAGACTGAAGTGCTCCTGAGCCGGCCTGACTCAGGAGGAGACGAGGTGATCAGAGTAATGATCATACAGAGGAAAACCAGTCTTGACATCCAATCTAGCAGCACTGAACAGTGGAAAGGCAGTGCATAAATACACACAGGTAAATGAGCTGCAGGTGTGAATCACTGAGTGAGCAGAGCCTAATTAACCCGACTGCCCACAGCTGAGCTGAGAAGGCAGGCTGTGAGCAGTGGAAGGGAGTGTCTGGGAGAAGGGAGGCACAAGTGAAAACAACTCCAACATATGTACAGAAAACTAAGAAACTCAAGCTAATCAGAATTAGCTTGAGTACTAATTCAGAGTGAGGGTCTGAGCTCAGTGAAAACATGAGCTCAGACACATGACAATAAGATAAGAAAAGATAAGACTTTATTAGTCCCCCAACGGGGAAATTCCAGGACTACAGCAGCAAAGGGATAGCAGCACTCAGAGCAATAGTAAATAAGATATTAAGACCTGGTTAGCCAAAGCAGTAAATGAATATACATATGTACACAGATATATACACAGTGCAGCAGCATTGCAGCTAGATGGAATAAACAGCATTACGGTTTGTTAAATTACCATGCAGAATATAAATATGTACCCATATGGTATATTTTCCATTTGAATCGCCAGCGTTGTTGCCACCCTCAATAATGATTGTTATTGTCCTAGTTTGTATTGGAGGGGACAATCTCTATTGTGCAAAGTTGTTACGTTTAATACACTTAATATGACCTCTATGGTTGTACGACCTCTATGGTTGTACGACCTCTATGGTTTATTGGGCCCTGGTTAGATTATAAAGTCTGAGAGCTGAAGGTAGGAAGGACCTGCAGAACCTCTCCGTCATGCACCTAGAATGGCACAGCCTACCGCTAAATGAGGACCTCAGTGTGTTCAGTGTGTCCTGCATGGGGTGAGACTCGGACTCCAGCAGAGATGACAGCTTAGCCACCATCCTCCTCTCTCCTATCTCCTACACGGGGTTGAGGCATCGCCCCATTACAGAGCTAGCTTTTTTGATCAGTCTGTTCAGTCCCAGCAGATCACTCCAAATGCGATGGCTGATGCCACCACCGAAGCATAGAAGGTCTTCAGGAGTGCAGGGGGCTCCACAGAGAGGTATAAATCGAGCCGTACCTACAGTCCACGGACTACTGTCCACAGTGCTCCTCTCACATGTACCAGCAGTGATAAGAAAATGACCTCCAGCCCCAGTGAATCCCATCCAGGTCCCAGCATCCAGCTCTATCTTAATGTGTGGCTACATGATAGTGCTGCAATGTTGGCAAACACTTTGTTCAAATGTTTTTATGGGTGAACGTACTGTACTGAGTCACTTACTAGAAGCCAGTGATCAGCTGAATCACCCTCCAGTTCAGCACTGGAGGATTCTCTGTATGAATCTTTCAACTTGATTTTTTTTAGTGAACAAAGTGACTCAGTGCATTTTAGTGAACTGTGGATCCCGTCACGACTACACAAACAGTCGTGGTGCGGTCATTTCGTCCCCCAGCATACACCTCCTTTTTCCCGCCTGACGACACCCACAGCTGTTGTATTGTGGAGAGAGAGCCGCGGATCCTAAACCACGTTGACATTCACGATCTGGGTTACACTCAATTCCTCCATGGTTATCATTTGATCCATTCTGTGTGCTTCCCGCTCCTCTGAGTTTATTATAAATGTGCAGGTCAACTTTTCAACCAATCAGAACACCAGCGAAGCATAATATTTTTTCCCAGACTGCTGGGCATTTGGAGGATTTTATGTTTGTACATCTAACGGCCTTTGCGTACCGTAGATTGTATCCACCTCTGTTTATTCAACTACAAACTTCTTCATCTATGAAATTAAAAAATTTACCTCACATAATGTATTTTGGTGTCTTTATCAGGTTTGGCCCATGTCAGGTTTTACCCATCCGGAGCTTAGATTCCATGGACATGACTTGAATCATTCTTTTTATCCCCCAAATTTAGAATGGGAACATCTTCCTGTGCGACTACAAGAACCTGGATGGAGTTCCAACAATCACCATCAACGGCATAAAGCAGTACATGATGGCTCCCCTCGTCCTGTTTCAGAAAACCTCGATGGATGACCTGGTTCCAGTTGCTATTCAGGTGAGTTTACAGCTTAAACATAAATGATCCTAAAGTTTTAAAGAACCTTTATGCAAAGCTATGCATTAGGACAACTGCCTTCAAAATGTCTTTCTCTGCAGTAGGTTTCCTCAGAGACTGTTGTTGTCCCTCTGTTACAAGAGGGTAATTTTGGAAAACAATTTTTCATGTTAGACTTTCAGGATGGATGTTCAATCGAGGATTTAGTGTACCCCACCTGGTATGGGGTTACTGGGGCCCCACCCTGGAGCCGGGCCTGGCGGAGGGGCTTGACACAAGCGTCTGGTGGCTGGGTTTTCTGCCCATGGAACCCAGCGGGGCTCAGCCTGAACGAGCCACATGGGTTCACCGTCCAGCAGGTTCACCACCTGCAAGAGGGACCATGGTGGTCCGGTGCTATGTGGATCAGGTGTCAGTCGAAAGCAAAGACCTAGGTGGTTCAATTTCTACTGCTTACTAAACCGGCATTTGGAATGTTAAACATCATCTCTCTGGCGGGGAAAGAGCTATAGCTGGTTCAGGAAGTTGAGTGATACTGACTAGTCTAATCTGAACCCAAGTGGTGTTCAGTTACTGGACTTCTATGCCAACCACAGTTTGTCCATAATGAACACATTGTTCAAGCATAAGGGTGTCCATATGTGCACCGGGCGCCAGGACACCCTAGGATGCAGGTTGATGATTGATTGTATTATTGTGTCATCAGATCTGCGACCATATGTCTTGGACACTCAGGTTAACTAGAGTGGGAGCCTAGAGGTAGAGCATCCGGCCCACAACCAGAAGGACAGGGTTCAAGTCCCTGCCGGGTCATGCCAAAGACCATATAAAAGTGGAACTTCCTGCTGTCCAGCTTGGTGCTCATCAAAAATGGAACGGAGGAGGGAAATGTGGGTGGGAGTGGCTCAGGAGGTAGAGCGGGTCGTCTAATAACTGATGGGTTGGTGGTTCAAATTCCGGTCTCCCCAGCCACCCTGCCGCTGTGTTCCTGGGCAAGACACTTTACCCGCCTTGCCTCCAGTGTCCATGACCCTGGGCATGAATGTGTATAAATGTTTGCTAGTGGTCAGAGAGGCTGTTGGTGCAGATTGGCAGCCATGTATCCGTCAATCTGCCCCAGGGCAGCTGTGGTCACAGAAGTAGCTTACTACTACCATTGTCTGTGGAGTGAATGAATAATGTATCCATTGTAAAGTGTCTTTGAGTGTCTATGAAAAGTGCTATATAAATCTGATGAATTGTTATTATCATTTATCATTAAAGAGAAGTGCAAAGCTGTCAATTGATCACCACCTGGTGGTGAGTTGGATCTGATGGCAGGGGAGGATGCCACTCAGACCCAGCAGACCCAAATGTATAGTGATGGTGTGCTGGGAATGTCTGGCTGAGGCCCCTGACCGAGAGGTCTTCAACTCCTACCTCCAGCAGAGATGTTCCTCAGTATAACCTCAATCCTCTGAGCTAAAAGGTTTCAGGTTTAAACCTAAGTTGGCAGGGGTTGAACCATCTCTATGTGGAATTGGCAGGTTCTCCCTGTGATGTGTGATTTTACTTTGGAGGCTGTGGTCTTCTCTTATAATCCAAAAACGTGCAGGTTAGGTTAATTTTTTATTCTAAATTGGCCCTAGGTATCCGTCTCTGATAATCCTGTAGGATAGTTAATGTAATTAAGCAGTTTCAGTGGACTTTGAGATTAGGAAAAGTGATGTATAAATGTTCTTGTCCCTTATCCATCTCAGCCAGAATATCCTCACAGTGCACACAGTTGTCAGTGATATTATGATCGTATGTGGAGATGTCCATCTTTCATGTGTTCTGTGGGTGTTCCTCTCTGTAATTTTTCAGCCAGGCATAAGGAAACATTGGTTTGTCTGAATTTTCTCAGGTTTCTCCAGGTCCACCATGAGTCAGTCTAGGTTGTTCCAGGTGTTCCTTACTTTAAGGTCCACAACCTTTGGTACTCATGCCTCAAGGAAGTCATTAGGATTGTCCCCCTTCAGATATTCCAGCAAACTTGGGAGCAGACTTTCTCTTCTGTCAAATGCATGCATGCATCCATCTTCTACCGCGTATAAGATGGCGGCAGCGCGCTCGGACGCAGCGGCCCCTCTTGGCATCAACGAGTGTGAGAGTTTTGAGTGTTTTGATCATCCCAGACGTACATTCTGTAAAACTTACAACCATGAGACCTTATTAAACATCAAGGTACTGCACGCTGCAAGAATGGCGGTGATCGGTTATGATTTGGACATTCTACGCCAGCATGGAATTCTGGCGGAGTCCCCGCTGGAAGCTACCTGAGAGAGGAGGAAGCGGAAGCGGAGCGAACGCAAGAAAAAGCGCAGAAAAAGGGCCGGGATCCATGCTAGGCTAAAGGCTAACCCTTCCAGACCAGCGGTACCGTCGCTTCTTCTCTCTAATGTCCGCTCCCTCGAAAACAAGGTGGACGAGCTGTGTCTGGTGAGAGAAACCCGGAGAGAGTGGAGAGATTGCTGTGTGTTTGTTTTCACCGAGACATGGCTCCACGGCAACATTCCTGACAAGGCCATTCAACTGGAAGATATGGCGATGTTCCGTGCCGACAGCGAAACGGCGAGCTCCGGTAAGAGCCGGGGGGGTGGGCTATGCATCTATCTTAACAAGAACTGGTGCGTTAACGCCATGTTAGTATCTAAACACTGCTCTCCATTGGCGGAGTTCCTAATTGTAAATTGTCGGCCATTTTATCTGCCGAGGGAATTCAGCAACGTGTATGTAGCTGGTGTTTACATAGTGCCGAGCCCTAATGCTAAAGCTAATGCTAAGAAGGCACTCGGGGTACTGCACAATGCTATTAGCGAAATCCAAACTTCACACCCGGACAGTTTTCAATTCAATTCAATTCAATTCAACTTTATTTATATAGCGCCATTTCACAACAACAGTCATCTCATAGCACTATCAACTGTAGGGGGGACCCCCACAGTTGCAGAAAGACCCCAGCAATCAGGCGATCCCCTGTGAGCAAGCACTTGGCGACGGTGGAGAGGAAAAACTCCCTTTTAACAGGAAGAAACCTCCAGCAGAACCAGGCTCAGGGAGGGGCAGTCATCTGCTGCGACTGGCTGGGGGGTGAGGGGATAGAGAAGAAGAAAAGAACAGACATGTAGAGAGCAAACAGCACGATGAGGACTCAATCTATGGGAGAGAACAAACAAATGTTAATGACCAGCAAAAAAAAAAAAAAATATTTCATAGAGAGTGAGGAAAGGAGTGAGGCCCAGTTTTGTGGTGGTTGCGGGGGATTTTAACCACACCAGCCTAAAGACTGTGCTCCCCAAGTTTAAACAATGTGTAGACTTTAAGACCAGAGGAGAGAATATGTTGGACTTAGTGTACACAAACACAGATGCATATAAAGCGATACCCCGCCGCCATCTCGGCCGTTCTGATCACATGTCCATGATGCAGCTGCCTGCCTACAAACCTTTATTGAAGCGCAGCAGGCCAGCAGTGAAACAAATCAGGATTTGGCCAGAGAGTGCAACCTCTGCACTGAAAGACTGTTTTCTGCACACAGACTGGGAGATCTTCAAAATAGCAGCCTCCCAGGAAGACAAGACAGATGTGGAGGAGTATGCTGATACAGTCACCAGCTACATCGCGAAGTGCACAGAGGATGTCACTACAGTGAAGACTATCACTATGCGGGGTAATCATGAGCCCTGGATGAGACTGCAGAGGTGCGCTTGCTGCTTACAGCCAGAGATGCAGCCTTCAGAGCGAAGGACAGGATTGCCCTCCGCTCAGCCAGGTCTACGCTCTCAAAGGGAATTAAGGCGGCAAAGCGCGCCTATGCGGAGAAAATCCAGGGACACCTCTGTGACACTAGGAACACCAAGCAGATGTGGCAGGGAGTTCGGACACTGACGGGTTATAAGTCTAGGCAGGGGGTCGATGATGACGACGCTTCGCTTCCAGACAGGTTTAACGACTTCTTTGCACGTTTTGAAGCATCAAACTCCACAATCAGAGGGAGGGCTGGCCCTCCCCCACCATCGGTCGGACCAGCTTTTACCATCAACACAGCGGACACACGGAGGACCCTAACCAGAGTCAACCCATGCAAAGCTGCAGGTCCGGACAACATTCCGGGACGTGTGCTCCGAGACTGTGCGAGCGAGTTGGCGGATGTCCTGACTAACATTTATAACATCTCCCTGAGTCAGGCTATCGTTCCCAGATGCTTCAAGACCTCTATCATTGTACCGGTGGCAAAGAAACCAGTTGTTTCCTGTTTGAATGACTATCGTCCTGTTGCACTGACACCAATTGTGATGAAGTGTTTTGAACGGCTTGTCAAACCACACATTACAGCCTGCCTCCCTGCATCACACGATCCGCTCCAGTTTGCATATCGTTCAAACCGCTCCACGGAGGATGCTATAGTCACCACCCTACACTGTGTCATCACCCACCTGGACCAGAAAGACACCTACGCCAGACTCCTGTACATTGATTTCAGTTCAACATTCAACACCATTATTCCCAATAGACTGATGGAGAAATTACTCCTTCTCGGTCTGAACACCGCCACATGTCTCTGGATCCTGGATTTCCTGACTGAGAGACCTCAGTCTGTCCGGGTTGGTAACAACATCTCCAACTCTGTCACGCTGAGCACTGGATCCCCTCAAGGCTGTGTACTCAGTCCACTGTTGTTTACACTTCTAACACATGACTGTGTATCCAGACATGAGGGGAACCAGATTATTAAGTTTGCAGACGACACCACGGTGGTGGGACTTATTCAGAGGGATGAGGAATCAATGTACAGGGAAGAAGTGAGAGACCTGGAGGGCTGGTGCAGGGAGAACAATCTCAGAATCAGAATCAGAACACTTTATTGCCAATCATGTTTACAAAAAAAACATAAACATACGAGGAATTTGACTTGACATTGGGCGCGCTGAATAAGCGCATTTCAATGACGTGGCAGCCATGGAGGCGCCTGTCAGCAGTAGAGGGTAAAGAAGGGAATGAGGGGAAAGGGAAGTGACACAATGGGCAGAGAGAAAAAAAGCATTGTTAATCAAAATAAAGCTCATTTTATGACCAAAATTGTGATTACATAGAAAAAAAACCCTCTCCAATGCACAATTAGCAGACAATATAGATCGCACAAAAACAAAAGTTGAGAGAGACAGTGTGTGTGTATGTGTATCAGTGTATGTGTATCAGTCTTGTGATGTTGTATGCAGTGTGTAGTGTGGGTGTGTCATTTGCTAGTGAACAGCAGAGGGCGCCTCCTGGCAGTGGATGGATGTTATAATCATGTGATCTATAAGCAAGTCCAGAGTCTATCTCTCTCGTGCTTGCAGATGGCAAAGTTTTGAAGACACATGGTAACACTGTCCTTGAAGAGTTCAGTCTGCTGAAACAACAGCAATTGTTTGTCGATTGTTTGGGTTAGCAGAGCCGCCTCTTCTACCTTATCTTCATCGAGGAGGAATATAAACAGGGCACCAAAAAAAACCCAATGTCAAATCTGCACAGTGCACTCAGAGAATAGAATTTTCCTCTCTCATGCGATTCTGTGCTTCATAATTTCCATATATAGGCTTAAAAAACATTCGCTGGAGAGCACTAGCGACTCGAGATGTATTCCACCATCTGAATCAATTACCATTCAGTTCACCATGCCGCCTCGTGCACTCCCCAACTGGTCGAATTTGGTGAAGGAGCTTGCCTGGGTCCGCATTTTGAACAGCTCTCCACCTTCCTCACTTTCTGAAACATCAGGAAACTCCAAAGCCAAAGTAGAAGTACTGTGATCATAGCCAATAGATGTCTTCTGCATCTCCAGTCGAATCATACAGACGCATGAGTTCCCAATGTCCATGAGTCTTCCCCTTGGGTCCCCCCTGACCCGATCTTCTTTTAAAGTGGTGACAATCACATTTAGGCCGCTTTCCAGATCCATAATTTCCGTTTAGATTAAGATTCAACAGAAGAAGAGCGACTAAACACAGACAAAAACACAACATTGCAAGCTGGGATCAGAAGGGAGAGGATTAGGAGGGAGAGGAGGGAGAAAAGCGTCTTCTCTCTCTGAATGCCGGAAGAAGAAAGGTGAAGAAATCTGGTGCTCAACGTGGACAAAACGAAGGAGATGATTATCGACTTCCAGCGGTCACAGCCTGAGCACGTCCCCCTCAGCATCGGCAGCCGTTTAGTGGAGAGAGTAGAGAACATCAAGTTCCTCGGAGTGCAGATCTCGCAGGACCTGACCTGGAGCAAGAATTCCTTGGAGATCAGGAAGTGGGCTCAGCAGAGACTGCACTTCTTGAGGAAACTCAAACAGGCCTCTCTCCCCATCTGCATCCTCAGGACCTTCTACAGAGGTGTGGTGGAGAGTGTTCTGACGTACTGCATTGCTACATGGTACTCCAGCTGCAGTATGTCAGACAAAAAAGCCCTGCAGAGGATAGTCAAGGGGGCTGAGAGGGTAATTGGAATCTCCCTCCCCTCTGTCCAAGAACTTTTTCAGAACCGTTGTAGGAGCAGGGCACTGAACATTGTCATGGACCGTTCTCACCCTCTGCATAAACACTTTGAACTTCTTCCATCTGGTAAATGATTCCGAAGCATCAGAGGCAGAACCACCAGACTGATCAACAGCTTCCTTCCACAAGCTGTCAGGATGCTGAACAGTTGACCCGGAATCTCTCATACACACTACTGCACCTACGGACATTTTATATATTATTTGTATATTATAGTTAGTTGTTTTGTTTTTTTTTTCCCCCAAGTATGTCTCAGGGATGTGTGAATGGATGGGGGGGTGGGGGTGGGGGTTGGGGTGGAGCTATGTGGGAGTGTGTCTTAAATCATGCTGCTTCTATTTATATGGATGCCGAGAGAAACACAATTTCATCTTGCCTGCACTACAGTTGTATGTACAGCAATATGACAATAAAGTTTGATTTGATTTGATTTGATTTAATCCTTTTCGTGTCGGTCGGGGGGGTATCCCAGCATCTTTGGGCGAGAGGCAGGGTACACCCTGGACAGATTGCCAGTCCATTGCAGGGCCAACACAAAGAGGCAGACAACCATTCACTCTCACATTCATGCCTAAGGACAATTTAGAATCTTCACTTGATGCCAGTTAACCTAACCTGCATGTCTTTGGCCTGTGGGAGGAAACTGGAGTACGCAGAGTAAACACAGACACAGGGAGAACATGCAAACTCCACACAGAAGGGTCATCGATGGTCTGGGGCTGGGATTGAACCCACGATGGTCAGGGGTGGAATCAATCCCGTGACCTTCTTGCTGTGCTGCCACAGTGATAGGCACTGCGCCACTGTGCTGCCCCTGTCAAATGCAGATCAATCATAATGAGGTGTATAGGAAACCAAAGCAGTTGCTCTGAAGTTCTTTTCTGACTTCCCCTGGTGAAATTCTATAATAATGAAGTAACTGATTATCACCATAAAGGAAAACATCACAGTAAAAACTAAACTGTAGAAAATAAGCGCACTGAACGAATTGTTACTGAAAAGTACTGAATGAAACACATACCTGTTCCTTTTTCTTGCAGCTCAAACAGAAGCCAGGGCCAGACAATCCAATCTTTTATCCCTCTGATTCCAAGTACGACTGGCTGCTAGCAAAGGTCTATGTGAGAGGTGCGGACTTCCATGACTTTGAACTCAATTCTCACCTGCTGCGCACTCACCTGCTGGCTGAAGTTTTTACAATGGCTCTGTTGCGAAACCTACCCATGGTGCATCCTCTGTACAAGGTAGCTGCCACAGCTCTAAACACTACAGAAATAATTAATGCTGAGTTTAAACAAGATGCAACATATGGTACACATGAATGTATAAGATCAAGAGTTAATAAGATAAACTTCCCTCCTCCCACTAGCTTCTCATGCCGCACACTCGCTTTACGCTCCAGATCAACTACCTTGCTCGACAGCTCCTCATATCTCCTGATGGAGTGTACACTAACGTATGAAAACACTCATTAGATCTACATTTACATCACAGTTTATCCCTGAGAATAAGGTAAAGAAATAATTCCCTTTGAATTGATTGTCTTCTAGTTTGCAGCCTCTGGTGGGCCGGGGGTGGTTGAAATCCTGAGAAGATCCCTGGCCTCAATGACCTACCGGTCCCTCTGTATCCCAGATGATATCGCAGACCGCGGAATGAAAGACTTGCCCAACTACTTCTACAGGGATGATGGACTCAAGCTTTGGAAAATCATCAACAGGTTCTACTTTCTATTAAGTGTTACATTTAGAACTAATATAGTCCTGCTAAAGATATTTTAGATAATTAAGGTGAGCTCAAACTACACAACCATGTGATTAACTCTTTCCTCCACCAACCATTTTCTTCATTCATCACCTTCTCAGATTACTGCTCCTTTCATTGTCTCAGCATACCTTCTTCACTCATTGAAACATGACCATCTTTGCCCCTAAAAGAGGTGTAAAATACTGTCACAAGAAACTAATAGTTCTGTCCCTCATTTGTTCCAACTATTCACTGACTTGGCTGAATATAATAAGCTGAGCTCCCAAGAGTGGAAGCAATGAGTTCATCTACCTAACTTTAGTGCACATATAGTACGTGAAAGGGAATTCTTTTCTTCCACCCAGAGCCTGTCTCAACCCCTCTTTACCACATTCTACCGTCTCAAACTTTCACTATTTAATTCTAATCTGCCTTCGCCCTTCTGTCTTCCCAAAGTCATCCTACAGACTACCATCCGATGCTGCCTAGCTACATCCTCCCCTGAAGCCACCTTGCAGTCTCCTATTTCTCCTTCTGCATAAGATGCAGTCCACCTGTGTCCACCTTCCTCCAGTCTTGTATGTTCCTCCTTCCTTTGATCATTTCTGTAAAATCCATCTGCCCTTCCAAATTTCTCTACTTAGCTCCAATACACCACTCTCTAACCCTTGGGAACACCCGCTACCCCTTCATCCCACTTACTCCAGAATTTTTCTTTCTCTTCTACCTGATGTCCAACTTACCTCCTGATCACTCTCCACGTACTCTTCTTCTATTATCTTTCTTCTCTCTTGTGTCATTCTTATGAGCTTTATATAAGTTTCTCTTGACCCTAAAACACCCCATTTCAGACAGTCACCTCTGTAATATTGTCAAGTCAAAGTTGTTTTACTGTCAATTCTGGAACATGTACTAGACATATAACAGAGGCTTAAGGGCTGTATGAGGGCAGGCTGCAGCCACCCATTATGGTGATTACTTTGTGGGTGAGAGGGTGTCATGAACGTCCAAGAAGGATGGAAATGAGAAAACAATGATCCTTACAGATGAGAGGACAAGCTACAGGAGCAGTCCTTACCAAAGTTCCCATTCCCTAGATTTTCACTCTGGAATTCCATTCTAGATTTCCAGTTGTTGTGATGCAATCAGGGTAACTGTGGGCTTTGATGGAGAGGTTTTCCCCCTACTATGTTTTCCTACTCTTCCTTTTTTCTTTACTGTGACTCGTGAGAAAAGGGACACCTCTGAAGTTACAACATCCATGAGGTTTGAGTTATTTTATAGACATTAATTATCTATATAGTCCAACATGCCATGTGCTGTCAAAGGTTTGTGCAGAAAATCGTCGGCCACTACTACAAGACTGACGCTCTGGTCACTGGTGACGCCGACCTGCAGAGGTGGATTAAGTCCATTTTTGAGCATGGATTCCTTAAACATGCAGAATCAGGTGACCTTTAAAGGAATTGTCAGTCTGTAGGCTCACACTGGTCTTTTCCTGTGGAGTTTCTCTAAATGTGTTGAAGTGTCTTGTTTGTGCTTTGAAATCATCAGGAATCCCTCAGAAATTCTCCACTGTGGCTGAGGTGGTCAAGTTTGTCACCATGGTTATCTTCACTTGCTCTGCCGAGCACTCGGCTGTCAACACTGGACAGGTGACTTTATTTACATTCACTACAGCTGCCAAAAATGGCAAAAAAAAAACAAAAACAAAAAAAAACCATGCTGTTCTTTATATGTACTCACTGGAATAAAGAAGTGCAATAATAATGTTCTCATCAGTCCCGTCTCTACTGTTAATCAATAAAACAGACAGTTGCTAGTATAGTGGCTGTTTTCTCTCTTTCTTCTCAAACATCCATTAGGACAAAACTGTAACTTCTCAACATTTGATTCTATTCAAAACGAAGAATTTTTTTTTTGTCATCCATTCAATTACTGTGACCATGAAGACTAATTATTAATTACATTTCAGTAATACAATGTCGGAAACTAAAACATGCCTTTGTGATCGAGCTTACAATTAGTAATTAGGCCAATTGCTCCTCCTGGAGCATAGGCCGCCGACAACAGTCCGCCAAAGTGCTCTGTCCTGGGCTGCTCTCTCCAGCTGTCTCCAGGTCTTTCCCATCTTCTTGATGTCAGCATCGAGGTCTCGTTGCCAGGTGTTTCTTGGCCTTCCTCTTTTCCGCTTCACTTGGGGGTTCCACTTGAGTGCTTGCCTTGTGGTGTTACTGGCTGGCTTCCTCAGGGTGTGCCCAATCCATCCCCATCTTCTATGCCAGATCTCATCCTCGGCTGGCAGCTGGTTGGTACGCTGCCACAGGTCTATGTTGCTGATGGTGTCAGGCCAGCGTATCTGGAGGATCCTTCTCAGGCAGCTGTTGATGAACGTCTGCACTTTCCTGTGGTGGTCTTCATTGTCCTCCATGTCTCTGCTCCATACAGTAGGACTGACATGACGTTAGAGTTGAACAGCCGGATCTTTGTGCATGTTGACACCACCTTGGAGCTCCAGATGTTCCTCAGCTGCAAGTATGCTGCCCTCGCCTTGCCGATTCTTGCTCTGACGTCTGCGTCTGTGCTGCCTTGCTTGTCAATGATGCTGCCCAGGTATGTGAAGGCCTCTACTTCTTCCAGCTCACTCCCATGCAGTGTAACTGAGTCCTCATTTGCTGTGTTGATCTTGAGGATCTTGGTCTTGCCCTTGTGGATCTTGAGGCCAACTTGTACTGAGGTGGCTGCCAACTCTGTTGTCTTGTCTTGCATTTGCTGGTGGCTGTAGGAGAGCAGGGCCAGGTCGTCTGCAAAGTCCAGATCATCTAGCTGGTCAAACAGTGTCCACTGGATTCCGTTTCTTCTGTCTTCTGTTGACGTCTTCATGGTCCAGTCGATCGCCAGGAGTAAGAGGAAAGGTGACAGGAGGCAGCCTTGTCTGACTCCGGTCTTCACCCTGAAGCTCTCTGTTAGCTGTCCTTCATGGACTACTCGACAGGTCATTCCTTCATAGGAGTTCTTGATCAAATTGACCAGTTTGGTTGGGATTCCATAGTGGCAAAGCAGCTTCCAGAGGGTTTCGCAGTCCACGTTGTTGAAAGCCTTCTCGTAGTCAATGAAGTTGATGTACAGCGAGGAGTTCCGCTCTAAAGACCGCTCAACGATGATGTGCAAGGTAGCGATCTGGTCAATGCACGATCTGTTCTGGCGGAAGCTGGCCTGCTGGTCTCGGAGGAGGGGGTCGATGGCACCTTTCATTCTCTCAGGTAGGATCCTGTTGAAGACCTTCCCTGGCACTGACAGAAGCGTTATTCCTCTGTAGTTGGCACAGTTGCTGAGGTCTCCTTTCTTTGGTAGCTTGATGAGGTAGCCCTCCTTCCAGTCTGCTGGTACTTCTTTTTCTTCCCATATCTTCTCGAGGAGAGGATACAGCAACTCTACGGTGGTCTCCAGGTCTGCCTTGAGTGCTTCTGCAGGGATGTTGTCAGGTCCTGCTGCCTTGCCGTTCCTCAGTAGCTTGATGGCTTTCCTAATCTCCTGCCTGGTCGGCTTCTCACAGTTGATGTCCAGGTCAATGTCAGCACGGTCGATGTCTGGGGGATTCGGAGGGACAGGTCTGTTCAGGAGCTCTTCAAAGCGCTCTGCCCATCTATGCAGTTGTTGCTTTGTTCCCAGGACGGTGTTTCCTTCCTTGTCCTTGACTGGTCGCTCGAGCCTGCTGTACTTCCCTGACAGTTTCTTGGTGGTGTCGTACAGCCGTTTCATGTTGTTACTGGCTGCTGCTTCCTCGCCTCCTCTGCCAGGCTGTCAATGTACTTGCACTTGTCTGCTCTTGCGCTCCTCTTCACTTCTCTGTTGGCTTCTGTGAAGTCATCTTGTGCCTTGGCCTTTGCTGCTCTTGTTCTGCTGTTGTTTACTGCTGCCTTCTTCTGCTTTCTCTCCTGGATCTTGCGTAGAGTGTCTGCCAATATCCACTCCTTCTGTTGGTGTCTCTTCGGGCCTACTACTTCCTGACAGGTTGACACAAGTATCTCCTTCACTTTCTGCCACTGGTTCTTGGTGGTGACCTCTTCTTCAAGCAGTTCTTGTAGCACTTGGTACTAGTTGGTGAGAAACAGTCTGAATTCTTCTCTGGTCTTGGTATCTTTCAGCATGCTGACATTGTACTTCAGCCTCTTCATTGTTGTCCCCATCCAGTTCTTCTTCAGCTTCAGCTTCAGCCTGGCTACCAGCAGGTGGTGGTCAGATGTGACGTCTGCTCCTCTCCTCACCCTTGCATCCTGTAGGGACCTCCTGAATTTCTTGGTCATGCAGATGTGGTCGATCTGGTTCTCAGTCACTAAGTCTGGCGATACCCAGGCGGCCTTATGTACTCTTCTGTGGGGGAAAGTGCTGCCACCGATGACCAGGTTGTTCATTGCACAGAAGTCTGCAAATCTCTCTCCGTTCTCATTTATCACTCCCAGTCGTGTCTTCCCATCAGTTCCTCATATCCAGTGTTGTCTTGTCCAATCTTGGCGTTGAGGTCGCCCATGAGGATATTGACGTCTTTCTTTGGGTACTTGCCCATGACGTTTTGCAGTCTGTCATAAAATCGGTCCTTGACTTCTTCATAACTGTCGTTGGTTGGGGCGTAGCGCTGGATCACGTTCATCTTGATCTTCTTCTTCTTTGTTCTGAAGGATGCTGCGATTATTCTTGATCCATGTGCTTCCCATCCTATCAGAGCTCGCTGTGCAGGTCCTGACAACATGAGTGCGACGCCTTCTGTGTGTGGAGCGTTGTCTTCTTCGTGGCCGGAATACAGCAACATCTCTCCGGTGGACAGTCTTCTTTGTCCTGACTGGGTCCAACGGGTCTCGCTGATTCCAAGCAGTGTGAGGTTGTAGCTCTTCATCTCTGCGGCTACTTGTGCTGTTTTTCCTGTCTCATACATGGTCCTCACATTCCATGTTCCGACGTTGATGGTCCGAGCCGATAGAAGGGGGGGTCAGCCTTTTAGCTTCCGTAGGCTCATGGCTTTCACCACACGGCATCATACTGTATGTCCTCTTGATGAGGACTCTTCCTCTCCCAGGGCAGTAGTCTCTTGGTCTGCTGTTGGCGTTTCTGTAGCATACAGGGTTTTTACGGGGTGGGGTTGCTAGCCCCACGCCCAACCCTCCTCCTTTCTCATCCAGGCTTGGGACCGGCTGTGGCGGAGTTGAGCTTACAATTAGCTTTATTGTTATTCACTGATGTCCAGTTCATGGAGTTCTGACTCTCACTGTGACTGTTTCATGGTAATTTTTTTTTGTCTTATAATTGTTTTATTCAGTTCCTTTCTTGCCTATATATTTTTGAATATTTTAAACTTCTCTTACCTGTTTGTGTTTTTATTTGACTACTTTTCTGTAAAGTACTTTTGGTCCGATATGTTCTTGAAAGATGCTTCATAAATATACCAAATTAAATTAAAGTTTGCAAGTATTTCAAGCCAACAAACCACATTTATTGTAGTGTAACTGGACAGTTTAAATGGATAGATAGGTCACGTTAGGGCCTGTTCTAATGTTTCTCACACTCGTACTGCTAAGCACAAAAAATGAGCTTTTTAAAAGCAAGCTATGAAAAAAAATGCATTAATATTCTGTTCTACTTCCACTGAGTTATTTTTCCCCAGAATCTGACCTAATTCTTTATCAAAATATTCATTAACTTTCCCTAACGCCCCACAACTGGGAGGTTGGGGTTCAAGTCCCGGCTGTGTCATGCCAAAGACCATATAAAAATGTAACTTCCTGACGTTAAGCTTGGTGCTCAGCAGAAATGGAACAGAGGCGAGAAATGTTGGTTACCTAGTCACAGGGGGGCACAAGCCAGTGTACTCCCTGTCCCTAGCCCAGATGAAATGGGCAGGGTTGCGTCAGGAAAGGCATCCGGTGTAAAAACTCAGCTCCAACTTATATGGATATGGCAGATACATCAAATGTGGGAATAAAGCTGGAAGAAGAAAAAAAAAGAATTAACTTTCCATAACAGCACTCATACATCAGCCCAACGTAAAAACTTTACATCGGGAATACAGCTCATAGAGGGCATTTGCACATTTGCACATACAGTAAGAAGTTTACACTCTACATAAATGACTGAATCTGCTCATTATCCAGCACCAAGTGCCCCATATATGCTGATTGCACTCCATTATCTCTGATTACTCGGCTGTTGTTGGGTGTAAAAGAGGGTGAGGGGAGGTGGACTACAGGGCACTGGTAGACAGATTTGTGGTGTGGACAGAACAGAATCACCTGAGGCTGAATGGCAGCAAGATCAGAGAGATGGTGATTGACTTCAAGAAGAAGAGGACACCTTCACAGCCATTGTGGATTAGGGGGGAGGATGTGGATGTCCAGAGGAAAATTCAGGGCATCTACTTGGCTGGATGAGGCAGCCACATTACAGCGCCAATCCCTTCACCATTCACACACATATTCACACCTAGGGCCACTTTAGAGTATCCAGATAACTTAATCTGCGTGTTTTTCCCTGTGGGAGGAAACTGGAGAAATCCCGGAGTAAACCCTTGCAGACACAAGAAAAACATGCAAACTCCACACAGAAGGGTCACCGATGGTCAGGGGGTGGGATCGAAACCACGACCTTCTTCCTTTGCTGCCACAGTGCCAACCACTGCGCCACTGAGCTGCCCATTATCAATTAAATTCAATTCAACTTTATTTATATAGTGCGCAGTGGTTAGCACTGTGGCAGCACAGCAACTCACCCTTGGCCATGGGATCCTGGGTTTGATCCCAGCCCCTGACCAACAGTGATCTGTGTGGAGTTTGCATGTTCTCCCCGTGTCTGCGTGGGTTTACTCTGGGATTTCTCCGGTTTCCTCCCACAGGCCAAAAACATGCAGGTTAGGTTAACTGGAGACTCTAAAAAGTGGACCTAGGTGTGAATGTACAGTGGGGCAAAAAAGTATTTAGTCAGCCACCAATTGTGCAAGTTCTCCCACTTAAAAGATGAGAGAGGTCTCTATTTTTCATCATAGGTGTACCTCAACTATGAGAGACAAAATGAGAAAAAAAAAATCCAGAAAATCACATTGAAGGATTTTTAATGAATTAATTGGTAAATTCCTTGGTAAAATAAGTATTTGGTCACCTACAAACAAGCAAGATTTCTGGCTTTCACAGACCTGTAACTTCTTCTTTAAGAGGCTCCTCTGTCCTCCACTCATTACCTGTATTAATGGCACCTGTTTGAACTCATTATCAGTAGAAAAGACACCTGTCCACAACCTCAGACAGTCAGACCCCAAACTCCACTATGGCCAAGACCAAAGAGCTTTCAAAGGACACCAGAAACAAAATTGTAGACCTGCACCAGGCTGGGAAGACTGAATCTGCAATAGGTAAGCAGCTTGGTGTGAAGAAATCAACTGTGGGAGCAATTATTAGAAAATGGAAGACATACAAGACCACTGATAATCTCCCTCGATCTGGGGCTCCACGCAAGATCTCACCCCGTGGGGTCAAAATGATCACGAGAACGGTGAGCAAAAATCCCAGAACCACACGGGGGGACCTAGTGAATGACCTGCAGAGAGCTGGGACCAAAGTAACAAAGGCTACATCAGTAACACACTACGCCGCCAGGGACTCAAATCCTGCTGTGCCAGACGTGTCCCCCTGGTTAAGCCAGTGCATGTCCAGGCCCGTCTGAAGTTTGCTAGAGAGCATTTGAATGATCCAGAAGAGGACTGGGAGAATGTCATATGGTCAGATGAAACCAAAATAGAATTTTCTGGTAAAAACTCAACTTGTTGTGTTTGGAGGAGAAAGAACACCATACCTACTGTGAAGCATGGGGGTGAAAACATTATATTTTGGGGCTGTTTTTCTGCAAAGGGACCAGGACGACTGATCCATGTAAAGGAAAGAATGAATGGGGCCATGTATCGTGACATTTTGAGTGAAAACCTCCTTCCATCAGCAAGGGCATTGAAGATGAAATGTGGCTGGGTCTTTCAGCATGACAGTGATCCCAAACACACCGCCCGGGCAATGAAGGAGTGGCTTCATAAGAAGCATTTCAAGGTCCTGGAGTGGCTTAGCCAGTCTCCAGATCTCAATCCCATAGAAAATCTTTGGAGGGAGTTGAAAGTCCGTGTTGCCCAGCGACAGCCCCAAAACATCACTGCTCTAGAGGAGATCTGCATGGAGGAATGGGCCAAAATACCAGCAACAGTGTGTGAAAACCTTGTGAAGACTTACAGAAAACGTTTGACCTCTGTCATTGCCAACAAAGGGTATATAACAAAGTGTTGAGATGAACTTTTGTTATTGACCAAATACTTATTTTACCGAGGAATTTACCAATTAATTCATTAAAAATCCTTCAATGTGATTTTATGGATTTTTTTTTTTTCTCATTTTGTCTCTCATAGTTGAGGTATACCTATGATGAAAATTGGAGACCTCTCTCATTTTTTAAGTGGGAGAACTTGCACAATTGGTGGCTGACTAAATAATTTTTTTCCCCACTGTATGTGTGAATGGTTAAGGGATAGCGCCGTACCGTGGCTGCTTCATCCATCCAGGTGGGTGCCCTCAATTTTCCCTCTGGGGATCAATAAAGTATACAAAATCAAAAAAATAACAAAAAAGCGTTTCACAAGAACAGTCATCTCATAGCACTTTCAACTGTAGGGGAAACCCCATAATTGCAGAAAGACCCCAACAATCAGGCAATCCCCTGTGAGCAAGCGCTTGGCAACGGTGGAGAGGAAAAACTCCTTTTTAACAGGAAGAAACCTCCAGCAGAACTGGGCTCAGGGAGGGGCAGTCATCTGCTGCGACTGGCTGGGGGGTGAGGGGATAGAGAAGAAGAAGAGGAGTTGGAGTTAATAAGTGTTCACTTCTTCCTTCTCCCTTTCAAGCCCTGTATACTGTCACTTTATCGCACTTGTCATTTGTTTTATGTTTTTACTTTTTTGTTCGAAATAAAGTATGTATCTATCTATCTATCTAAGAAAAGAACAGACATGTAGAGAGCAAACAGCTCGATGGGGACTCAATCTGTGGGAGAGAACAAACAGATGTTAATGACCAGCAAAAATATTTCTTTGAGAGTGAAGAAAGGAGTGAAGCCCAGTGCATTATTGGAGGTCCCCCGACTGTCTAAACCTATTAGCAGCATAACTAAGGGAGGGTTTAGAGACACATGACCCCTCCCTAATTGTAGGCTATATCAAAAATGAAGGTTTTAACCCTATTCTTAAAAACAGAGATCGAGTCTGACTGCCGAATCCAGATTGGCAGCTGGTTCCACAGGAGAGGAGCTTGATAACTGAAGGCTCTGCCTCCCATTGTACATTTGGAGATTCTAGGTATTACAAGTAATCCTGCATTTAAAGAGCGTAGTGCTCTGTTAGGATAATAGGGTAGAATCAGATCCTTTAAATAAAAAGGGGCCTGATTATTTAGAGCTTTGTAAGTGAAAAGAAGGATTTTAAACTTAATTCTAAACTCTATGGGAAGCCAATGAAGGGAGGCCACAACCGGAGAGATATGATCTCTCTTTCTAGTACCTTTTAAAACTTTTGCAGCAGCATTTTGGATCAGATGAAGACTTTTTAAAGATTTTTTTAGGACAACCTGATAATAAAGAGTTACAATAATCTAATCTAGCGCTAACAAACGCGTGGATCAGTTTCTCAGCATCACTCTGAGACAAGATGGTCCTAATCTTGCCAATATTACGCAAATGATAGAAGGCAGTCTTAGAAACAAGTTTAATATGTGAATTGAAAAACAGATCTTGATAAAAAATAACTCCAAGTTTCATCACAGGACTATTAAGAGGAAGAGTAACCACATCCAAACTAACAGTTTTATTTGGAAAGGTATTTCTTAGGTTTTTTGGACCAACTAGAATAACTTCAGTCTTATCTGAATTTAATAGCAGAAAATTACAAGTCATCCAAGCATTGATTTCCTTAAGACAGACCTCTAACTTGGCTAATTGATTACTATCATCTGGCTTTATTGACAGGTATAATTGTGTGTCATCTGCATAACAATGAAAATGTATACAGTGCTTTCTAATAATGTTGCTTAACGGAAGCATATATAAACTAAAAAGAATAAGGCCTAGCACCTGTGGAACTTTGTGACTGACCTTTGAGTTGGAAGAAAACTTATTGCTGACATGAAAAAACTGGAGCCTATCAGAAAAATAAGATCTAAACCACTGCAACGAAGTTCCATTAAGTCCAACATGGTGTTCTAATCTATCAAGTAGAATATTATGATTGATAGTATCAAAAGTTGCACTAAGGTCTAAAAGGACAAGTACAGAAACAAGTCCATTATCAGATGTGATAAGGAGGTCATTAGTGACCTTTACTAAGGCTTTTTCAGTACTATGATGGATTCTAAACCCAGATTGAAACTCTTCAAATAAACCATTTCCCTGCAAGTGGTCAAATAATTGCGTAGCAACAACTGCTTCTAAGTTTTTTTTAAATGAAATTGAGATTAGAGATTGGTCTATAGTTAGCTAAAACTCCTGGATCCAGCGTTGTTGGGTTTTTTTTAGTAAGGGTTTAATTACAGCAGTTTTAAAAGCCTGCGGTACATGGCCTCATGTTAATGAAGAATTAATTATTTGAAGAATAGAGCTCCCAATAAATGGGCAGACTTGTTTAAATAACCTGGTAGGAATAGGGTGTAAAAGACAAGTTGAAGGCTTGGATGAGGAAATTATTTTGTCTAACTCACAAAGGTCAATTGGAGTAAACTGATCCAAACAGATATCAGTTGAAGGAGTTGTAGTAGTTACTGTATTTAAGTTAACAGTGGGAAGAATCTGACTGATTTTATGTCTGATTGATAAAATTTTATTTTTGAAGAAATTCATAAAGTCCTGACTAGTAAGCTCTAAGGGAATGCTAGGATTGACAGAGTCCTGACTCTTTGTCAGCCTGGCTACAGTGCTGAAAAGAAACCTGCAATTATTCTTGTTCTCTTCTATTAATGCAGAATAATAACTTGTTCTAGCTTTCCTAAGAGATTTTTTTATTGTAAATTTAAAGATGATTTCTCCAAGCTAAATAGATTTCATCTAATTTAGTGGAGCACAATTTTCTTTCTATTTGATGAGTCTTCTGTTTTAAGCTACGAGGTTTTGTGTTGAACCGAGGAGTTAGAAATCTCTGATTAGACTTTGTCTTTTTTAAAGGGGCCACCATGTCTAGAGTCTGATGCAGAAAAGCTGTAACACTATCTACCATGCTATCAATTACAGAAGGAGCAAACAGTCTATAGCTTATTTCCGTTGTGTTGACACATGGCAGAGAGGAAACAATCTGCATAAATTTGGAAAACAACATCATCTGAAAGGCATCTACTGTAAAAATATTTTTCTTTAGGAGCCAAAAAGGGGCGGTGCGGTGGAGCAGTGGTTAGCACTGCACCAGCACAGCAACTCACCCTTGGCCATTGGATCCCTGGTTCGATCCCAGCCCCTGACCAACAGTGATCTGTGTGGAGTTTGCATGTTCTCCCCGTATCTGCATGGGTTTACTCCAGGATTTCTCCGGTTTCCTCCCACAGGCCAAAAACATGCAGGTTAGGTTAATTGGAGACTCTAAAGTGGCCCTAGGTGTGAATGTGTGTGTGAATGGTTAAGGGATAGCGCCGGACCGTGGCTGCTTCATCCATCCAGGTGGATGCCCTCAATTTCTCCTCTGGGGATCAATAAAGTATACAAAATCAAAAATCAAAAAAATCAAAAATAGTCAGAAATAGTAAAATCAAAGGTTAACAGACAATGGTCTGACAGTACAGGGTTTTGAGTTCCAAGGTTGTTATAGCCAGGAGTGGCACTGGGGTTAAGCTCCCAGTGCTCATAAAATGCTCCTTACGGCGTGTGTCTCGAAAAGCCTCTGACAACTAAGTCTAACTCTTAGCCTGCCCGTGTGGTTTAGTCTCTAAGCCCGGAGGAACTGCTTTTACTAATAGGAGAAGGGGCGAGGGCGGATCTCTGGTACCTTAAAACCAGATGCTTCGGGTAGATGGTGGCTCATCAACCTGGGAAGGTAGCCCATCTAGGGGAAGATAAACCCTGATTTCAAACCTCTGCTGCCTTGCGGCACACCCGGTCAAGGGAAAGGCTTCGGGAGTCAACCCTGAGGAAAAATCCGTAGTCGGAGCCCCTAAAGCAGTTCTCTGTTGTGCTCAACCGTTCTGGCAGCTCCTGCGACGGCGCTGGTGCCAAACTATAGCAGCCCTGCTGTTCCTTTGGATTCATCAGTGACGTGGAGAGGGGGGACATGCTGCATGGGTAACATCTTGTCCTCCCATATCTTCCTGACAAGGCTTGAATCCTACCAACGCCCAATGCTGGAAGGTAGAACACCGGTGCGCATCGGCCTGTTCAGCCACAGGCGGTGCTGTTCCAGCAGAGTAGACGTTTAGGATTCTCTTCCATGGTCATCATAGATCGACGGAGGCCGACGACAGGGTTTTGAGGAGACACCACCAGATTTTCTGATTTCAGCACTAAATCTGCTCAGAATTCGGCAGGTTTGAATAAAAACTCTTAGTAGGCTGAGGGAGGATGATAAACTATGGCAAATAAAATTGGGTTTAACCTAAAATTGCTAATGTGCCCAATACTGAGGACCAGGCCCTCAAAGGAATTATAACATGTTTTTTGCTTTACATTAACTAGTAATTTGGAATGGTAAATTGTTGCTACTCCTCCTCCACGACCAGAACTTCTGGGATTTTGACAGTTTAAATAACCAGAGGTAGTTGATTCATTTAAAGCAACATAATCCTCTTGCCCTAACCAAGTCCCTGTAAGGGATATTAAATCAATCTGATGATCAATTAACAGATCATGGACTAGCAGAGACTTGGGAGTTAGAGACCTAATATTTAACAAACCACATTTAAATTTTAAATTATGAGGAGGAACAGAGGCCAAATCATTCAATTTAGAGGCTTCACGTTTAATTTGAGTTTTACCAACTTTTTGTTTAATCACTTTGGGATGCTTATACATTACATATTTTTATTTACTTTGGAGGGGGCAGACAATGATTCTCTGATGACAGGGGCTAAGTTGAGGGGTGGCAGATGGAGAGAAGCTGTAGAGAGGTGTTTAAGACTGCAACTCTGCTTCCTGGTCCCAACTCTGAGTTGTCAAGGTTTTGGAAATTTGGATAAAAATGATGCGAGATTGTTAGATAAAAGAGACACACCATCCAAAGTGGGATGGACGTCATCTCGTCTAATAAGACCAGGTTTTCCCCAAAATGAGTTCCAATTGTCAATGTAGCCCACACTGTTTGAAGGACACCACACAGACAGCCAGCGGTTGAAGGATGACAAGTGTCTAAACATGTCATCACTGGTCAGATTGGGGAGGGGCCCAGAGAATACTACAGAGGTAGACATTGTTTTGGCAAAGTTACACACCGATTCCACACTAAGTTTTGTGACTTCCAACTGCCAGAGTCGGATTTCGTTCATGCCGGCATGGATAACAATTGTGAAGTATTTACAGTTACTTTTAGCCAGCATTTTCAAATTTGACTCGATGTCGCCTTCTCTGGCCCCAGGAATGCATTTGACTATGGCCGCTGGAGTCTCTAGGTTCACGTTTCTGACTATAGTGTCGCCAATGATGAGAGTTTTTTCCTCAGCAGGTGTGTCGCTGAGCGGGGAAAAGTGATTAGAAACATGGACAGGTTGGTGGTGAACCAGTGGCTTGCGACTATGCCTCATAAGCATAGTCGCAAGATCACAGATATCTATCACAGATGTCTCTCACAGGTGATTTGAGAGATGACAGAGATATCTACAGGTAGTGACGTACGCTGTATGCCCAAGCCAACATGTTGTTGAGAAAGTTTAGTATGTTCTCTGTAAATGTTAAATCTTCTCTGCTCATTGCTCACTGTACTCCTCTGTATACTGCACACCTGTGGAGCAGCTTCAGGACTGCTAGTATGAGAGAGCTGATTGTGGCCTACAATGATGCACTGAGGTTGCTGTTTTTAGGTGCCCAGATAGCATAATGTCAGTCAGCTCTTTGTTTCCTGTGATATTCCTATGTGTAAGGCACAATTGAGGAAGCCTATGTACAGTTTTATGTGTCATTTGGATGATTTGGAAAACAGCATCATACAGACCCTTATAAGCCCCAGGAAGAGCAGCCTCAGATACACCTCTGCTCTCAGAAGACACTGGCACAACAGCCTATACATGAACTCTTCTTCAAGACTGTTATGTTGTTTTTATTGTTTTTCTGATGCCCCTACCCCTTCTTATTTCATATGGACCCATTTGTGTGTCTGAAATAAAGATTAATAATAACCTAGTAGTAGCCTATGTGAGTATATAAAGTTATCTCAGCAGTTTTTTCTTCCCTGGGTAACTCCATTTCTATTATGTTGTGTGTGATTCTGTTGTTTTGGTCATCTACTGGCATGTTGCTGTTTCACTGTAATTTCACAGTTTGGAATCAATAATGTCCATCTATCTATCTATCTATCTATCTATCTATCTATCTATCTATCTATCTATCTATCTATCTATCTATCTATCTATCTATCTGGCACGCAAATGTCTTGCCACTGTGCAAAGGACCTCTACAAGATGGATACCCAATGTAAACTTGCTCTTGTTGACCCGATGTATGTGTGCTGTTGGGGTATGAGCTCATGTCTCAGTAGAGTTGAGATGGGGCCTTTGATCAGCTTTAATCACTGGTCCTTGTCTTCTTCATTTTTTGCAGTATGATTATGGTGGCTTTATGCCCAACAGTCCCTCCTCCCTGCAGCTTCCCCCACCAACCAAAAAGGGGATGTCCAATGAAATGAGTCTACTGAACACCCTCCCTGCTGTTAACACCACAGTTAACGCCTTGTCCACCGTTTGGCTGCTCAGCAAACAGTCCATAGCCGACGTAAGTCACATTCATCATGTTTACTGTATGTTCAGGTTCTGTGAGGAAGATTAAAAGTTCTGGAAGACAAAGATGTGAACTGTTTGTATTAAACACAAACTGTGTCTTTGGTCTCATCAGTATCCTCTTGGCCAGTACCCTCGGGGTTACTTCACCGAGGAGTTTCCTCTCCAGGCCATAAAGGATTTTCAAGCAGACCTCAGTAAGCTGAGCAGCGACATTGAAACCCGAAACCTACAGCTGGAACTGCCCTACACCTACCTGGACCCAAAGGTGGTTGTCAACAGTGTCTCCATCTGAATATGAGACGTGGTTTCTGCTCATCAGATCTGATAGAATGCTGATGTAGCAGAATGAAGCTTTGGTCTCCTATGATAAAACATCTTTTGATCTTATCAATAAAGAGGAAACTGATGATAAACAAATGCTCATTTTTGGTGGTGAGGGGTTCTTGGGGAATTGTCTTTTGCTGTATATATATATATATATATATATATATATATATATATATATATATATATATATATACAGTTAGGTCCAAAAATATTTGGACAGTGACACAAGTTTTGTTATTTTAGCTGTTTACGAAAACATATTCAGGATACAATTATATAATCAACATGGGCTTAAAGTGCAGACTCTCAGCTGTAATTTGAGAGTATTCACATCCAAATTGGAGCAAGGGTTTAGGAATTACAGCTCTTTAATACGTAGCTGCCCCTTTTTCAAGGGACCAAAAGTAATTGGACAATTGACTCAGAAGGCTGCAAAAAAAAAAAAAAAACAAGGCTGCACGGGCTCTTCCCTCATTAACCTGTCATCAATTAAGCAGTTAAAAGGTCTGGAGGTGATTCCAGGTGTGGCGTTTGCATTTTGAAGCTGTTGCTGTGAACACACAACATGCAGTCAAAGGAGCTCTCAATGGAGGTGAAACAGACCATCCTGAGGCTGAAAAAAAAAGAAGAAATCTATCAGAAAGATAGCAGAAATGTTAAGAGTGGCCAAATCAACAGTTTGGTACATTCTGAGAAAAAAAGAGTGCACTGGTGAGCTTGGGAACTCAAAAAGGCCTGGACGTCCACGGAAGACAACAGTGGTGGATGATCACAGAATCCTTTCCATGGTGAAGAACAACCCCTTCACAACATCCACTCAAGTGAAGAACACTCTCCAGGAAGTAGGTGTATCAGTATCTAAGTCTACCATAAAGAGAAGACTTCATGAGAGTAAATACAAAGGATTCACCACAAGGTGAAAACCATGAATCAGCCTCAAAAATAGAAAGGCCAGAATTGACTGCCAAAAAACACCTGAAGAAGCCAGCCCAGTCCTGGAACAGCATTCTTTGGACAGATGAGACTAAGATCAACCTGTACCAGAATGATGGGAAGAAGAAAGTTTGGAGAAGAATTGGAACAGCTCATGATCCAAAGCACTACATCTTCTGTAAAACAGGGTGGAGGCAGTGTGATGACATGGGCATACATGGCTTCCAATGGCACTGGGTCACTTGTGTTTATTGATGATGTGACAAAAGACAGAAGCAGCTGGATGAATTCTGAAGTGTATAGAGATATACTTTCTGCTCAGATTCAGCCAAATGCAGCAAAGTTGATTGGACGGCGCTTCACCAATGATCCAAAACATACTGCAAAAGCAATCCAGGAGTTTTTTAAAGCAGCGAAGTGGAATATTCTGCAATGGCCGAGTCAATCACCAGATCTCAACCCAATCGAGCATGCATTTCACTTGCTCAAGACAAAACTTAAGGCAGAAAGACCCACAAACAAGCAACAGCTGAAGACAGCTGCAGTAAAGGCCTGGCAAAGCATCACAAAGGAGGAAACCCAACGTTTGGTGATGTCCATGGGTTCCAGACTTCAGGCAGTCATTGCCTGCAAAGGATTCTCAACAAAATATTGAAAAGTAACATTTTACTTAGGGTTATGTTTATTTGTCCAATTACTTTTGAGCCCCTGAAATGAGGAGCGTTTGTATAAAAATAGCTACAATTCCTACAGGTTTAACCATATATTTTTGTTCAACCCCTTGAATTAAACCTTAAAGTCTGCACTTCAGTTCCGTTGTAGTTATTTCCTTTCAAATCCAATGTGGTGGCATGCAGAGCCCAAATCATGAAGATTGTGTCACTGTCCAAATATTTCTCTAACTGTATGTATATATATATATATATATATATATATATATATATATATTTATTTATTTTTTTTTTCCTTCTGGGAGAGGTATTTCTGGAGTTACATGTTAACCTACAGTATGAAGTTTTTAATGAGAATGTGTCATGAATGCCTCTCGGGGCAGAAAAGAGAGACCCAAATGCCGAGGTGTAGTTTGTGATATTTATTGACAACACAAAAAGTCCAAACAGGGCACAAACACAAAAATCCAAACTTGTGCGCAATGCAAAACTTACAAACTGAGAAGACAATGGCATAGACAGGCTGAACACAGGAATAAACATAAGAACGGGAGTAGGGATCTGACATGAGATTCTTGATTCCAGCCACAAGGGAGAGAACTAACTGTCCTTAAATAGAGCCAGAAACAAAAGACACAAATGATAGCAGGTGTGGATCACATGAGCGGGGAAAGTGACTTAATTATTTGACAGCTCACAGCTGTGACGCCCCGTGAACTGAAGCAAGATGATTACAAGGTGGGAGTGTCTGGAAGACGAGGTGGAGAGCTCATATCACAAAGAAAACAAAATATAAACACTAGGAACAAACTCCAGGATAATAACAATAATCACAATGAGGACATGACTGCATAACAAAACAACTGACAACTCAGAACACATCCTAATCACACACATTAAGATAAACACATAACACTGGAAAAAACAGGGCAAATACTCAGGAATAAATAAAAAGCCTGAGCATGGTGACTCACTGCGCTCAGCCTCGTGATAGAATGGTTCTCTCATCCTTACAGTCTTTAATACTAAAGCATTGATCTTAACCAAAGTTGTCATGTGGGAAAGTACTGCATGATCTTCTTCATTATTGTTAACCAGCTCATTAGGCTGTGTGTCCACCAAACACGTTTTTTTCCACTCTGGGTGGCTATTTTCCATTCATTCTCTATGTAGACCAGCGTTTACAGCGCTGAGCACCCTCGGCGCAGAAACGCTCTCAGCAGTGGACGTTTTTTGTCGCGGTGCTCAGGGCACTCAGAGCCAAGCAGCCAATCAGAACTGCTGTGTGGGCGGGACATAGGACACCGGTACTAGTCGGTACTCAGACCCCTGCTTTCTGTGTCATCATGTTTCACATCCAGAGCTGCTAAAACACAGTTCCTGTCCATTGTTATTTAGAGACTGTTATTAAAAAATCAGTGGAAAGTGTGACCATAGGAAAAGCAGAAGTGCTGAGCTGAGAGTGACAAGCTGTTGCTGGGATACAGGGCACAGACTTTTGTTTTTTTCCAGAGCGCCACGCACAAACGCTGAAAAAAAATGCTCAGGGCGGTTGGGCGACAAAAAATGCGTTTGGTGGACACACAGCAGTTGTTCCCTTGATAAATGACAGCAACTGACTCCCAAACAGCAACATTGTGATCACATGAATAAAACCGAACAATAAACTTGAAGCTACCATCACAACAAAGTGCTGTCTGATTCTTCCATGTCTGTAAATGTTAAGAAAGTGTGACTTCTGTGTGAGCGACATCTATAGATGCATGGAGCAACTGTTAACGTCAGCCACTGGTTTCTCATGATCTGGTTCTTTAGCTTTTTTTTCTTTTGGAACAGAATTCTGGTCGCACCATGGAGAACAGAGGTCAGTGTTAATATTGTAAGGAAACAATAGCATATCATCCGTGTCAGGCACAAAATTAGTGTTTCGATACTGACTCTCTCTTTAGTTTTATGTATGAACCGTCATCCTTTCTGTCTTTGGATCCATCCATCCATCATCTACCACTCATCCGGGGGTCCGGGTTGTAGAGGCAGCAGTCTCAACAGAAAATAAGGATCAATTACTGATTTCAATTAGGTTTCCTCACATTGTAATGGAATTGGGATGGGTTTTCCTTGCCATGCCTAATTTTATTACACTAACAGGGTTAAAACAGCATAATGGATTTGGGACGAGTTTTCCTTTTGTGCCCAATTCCGTTACACTATAACATGGACACCAAATGTGTGTATAATTATGCCTCAGTGAAAGTGAGAGGCACACAGTGGTCACTTAGTGTGTCTGTTTGTGGTTGTGTGTATCTGTCCGTCTGTCTGCCCGCCCTTTCTGTTTCAGCTTGCCCGGTCAAAATTAAGTGGAGCTAATGATTTGTATCATTGTATTGCCATAGTCTCTCGACTTTTTAATTTGCCAGAATTCCAAAATAACACTTTGTTTTTGAAATAAACACAAAAATAACTCATCTTTACCCTCAATGGAACGGTACTGCAGATGTGCCCAGAAACTCCCGCCAGAGGAAAGTACTCAGAGTGGGATTGATCCAAATATCGATAATGTCAGTACCATTGTTGGTACTGATACTGATGCGTAACGAGATCAATACTCTGTGTCTGTGTTGCCGCTCCCATCACAGCATGGAGCAGGCACACTCAGCCAAACTTTACTCCTCTTCCTCTTGTGGTTTTACCTCCTCCCCCTTGTAACATCACATGACTCAGAAGCGGCAGGTAAACAAGCTAGCAATAGGGATGGGCGATACCACCATTTTTCCTTTCAATATGATACCATTAATTTATGGGACTTTTTCTATAATACCAATACCAATTATTTTACAAACTTAAATAGTGCTTATTCTGTTTATTTTTAACATTTTATGCTGCTTGGTATCACCAGAGAATTTGGATGAATGGTGTAACATTTCAGAAGTAAAACTTCTTCTGCCTCCCCCGACGCTGCTGAGCTCACTCTGCACCGGAGTGAGTGCTCAGCTGTGCAATGAATCTTCAGCTCTGACATCTGATAGGCTGCCATAATCATGTGACATGCCAGACCATAACTAAAATATGCCTGGGCTGGTTTTTCACCAGTTTTCACACATAAATTTAATGACTAAAACTATCAGAACTGAAAACAAATTGGACATTTTGTATTAACATAGTGGTATCACAATATTTTAAAAAGTATCAACTCCAAAATATCAACCAGCTGGTATCGAGGTATCCACCCATCCCTAGCTAGCAAGCAGCAGCCGCCAGCTGCCAGAGTGCTGGTGTTCTATAATTCTATGCTACTTATTGGGATGTGCTACAACAGCATGCACACATAGCACAGAGATGGAGCAGAAGAATGCCAGAGAGGAAGAGAAGTGCCATGTTGTGTGACTATATTTCCAAGCCAAAAATGAAACAATGGCAAGCTGTACAATTTGTAGAAAGGCTGTGAAATACAGTGGTAACACAACTAATTTATACAAGCATATGAAAAATAATCCAAAAGACAATGGCGAGCTACAGAAACGGAGCGAGAAGGAGAGAAATCCCTGACCCCCAGACCCAGACCCCGACCCAGAGGTAGAGATCATTGGCAGAGGCCTTTCAGATTGGCAGAGAATATCCAGGTATTTTAGTCATCTTCGGCACTAGTTAATGTTAATTTTCAAAGAGCAACTGGTCATTTGTCACGTTAGCCAACTCAAAAAGTACAAATTATGCTCAGACCTTGATATAATACATTTATCCCACTGTGTGGAGTGTGTAATTGACGAGGCAGGTTTGTCTCAAGGCAGTTTATTACACGTCTCCAACATGAGCATTGTAGAAAGAGAACATCTCAGAAAAAACTCGTCCCTTATATACCCAGGTCTCCCCACAGCTCACAAGTCACATTGCATTCACATCAAAGGTAACTTTGCATTTCCTCTTAAATCCCTTAGCATCCCCCTCACAGTCTTTGGCCCACAAAGGATCCTCCAAGCAGTTTCTTGCATATAAAAGATTACACTTTCACAGCTTCCTGTTATCTCGAAGGAAACTCTGCACTTTGTTCTTATCTAAGATGTAAGGCATTATGCAAGGCATTAAGTAAGTCACATGTGTGGCTACACCCCCCCCCCCAAAAAAAAAAATCATTTTAGATCAAACAAAAGAATAACAGTCTGCATGCTGTGATAGAATCATTACACATCAATCCCCATGCTGCTTGGGCTTCAGTCTTCTCCCGTAGCTGCTGTAACCAGGATTCGCCGCCTCAGCGGCGCTGTCATGCTGGGGAGCTGCTGTCTGGGGGTGAAAACCTTTTGTCAGTCCCTGCGGGTGTTCTGGGGAAATTTTACTCTGGGAAGCTCCTCGTGGGGGTCTTCCGCGCCGAGGGGCCCTCGCCAACAGCACTTGCTCGTCCGCCACCACAAAAGCGGGTTTGAGTCTGTTTAAGCCAACCTTTTCCCTCCTACCCCCCAAATCTAGCAAAAAATGCTTGTCCCCTGTTTCCAGCACTCTGAACGGTCCATCATAAGGCGGTTGCAATGGGGGGTGATGTGCATCGTGTCTGACAAAAATGTAGGAGAAAATATGAAATTAATAAATATGATCAGGTATGAATTATTTAATTCATATTGATGTATTGGAATCTGAGATCGAATCTCATTTCATATACACCAGAAAAGTTAATAAAACTCGTAGGGGCACCAACTTCTATCTTTAAGAAGCAATTTTAATTTTAATTTCACTTTATACCTGTTTAATCACTCAATAAATTAATTAATAATCAGTCTCAAAAATTTTCCGTGAATTCGATACCTGTGCTTGAAACATACTCAGAATGAAATAAATTCTCAACAACTTCTCTCATTTTCACATATTTATTAAACGAAATGACTAACAGACATTGCAGTAATTTCATTAATCATAAAATCAATCTTGTAAATGATAGATTAACAATGTCAATATTTTCGGAACCAGGGTTAAACTGAGAAACCAATTTCTATCAGTTTGAGTTAACAGATCAGAATCAGAATCAGAATCAGAATCAGGTTTATTGCCATTGTTCATGTAGTACACAAACTAGGAATTTGTCTCGGTACAATGCTGCAACATTAAACATGATAAGATAAGAGAAATAAACTATACATGTAATAAAGTGTAGGATAAGATTAAGTGATACTGGTCAACAGTTAAAATATATATTAGCCAGCAGCAGATACTGTGGAGAACTATATAGTGCAGTCGGTAATGCAGGAAGAAAACAGTGATGATTGACATGAGTCTGGTTGAGCTGCTGTACATGGTGCACGAGAGTCACTTAGTGTTCAGCAGTCTAATGGCAGAGGGGAAGAAGCTGTTCATGTGACGGGAGGTTTTAGTCTGGATGGACCGAAGTCTTCTACCAGAGGGGAGGGGGGCAAACAGTACATGACCAGGGTGTGAGGGATCGGCTATGATCCGGCCAGCACGCCTCCGGGTCCTGGAGATGTACAGATCCTGGAGAGATGGGAGCTTGCAGCCGATCACCTTCTCAGCAGTGCGCACGACGCGCTGCAGCCTTAGTCTGTCCCTGGCAGTGGCTCCTGCGTACCACACGGTTATGGAGGTGGTGAGGATGGACTCGATGATGGCTGTGTAGAACTGCACTAACATCTTGGTGGGTAGCTTGAGCTTCCTCAGCTGCCGCAGGAAGAACATCCTCTGCTGGGCTTTTTTGATGAGTGAGCTGATGGTCAGCTCCCATTTGAGGTCCCTGGTGATGGTAGTGCCTAGGAAGCGGAAGGAATCAGCAGTGGTGATGGGAGAGCCTGAGAGGGTGAGGGGGGGCAGAGGAGTAGTGACTTTCCTGAAGTCTACAATCATCTCCACTGTCTTCAGAGCGTTCAGCTGCAGGTTGTTATTGCTGCACCAGGACGCCAGCTGGGCCACCTCTCTCCTGTAGGCGGACTCGTCGCCGTTGGAGATGAGCCCGATGAGGGTGGTGTCGTCCGCAAACTTGATCAACTTGACAGACTGGTGGCTGGAGGTGCAGGAGTTGGTGTAAAGGGATAAGAGTAGGGGGGAAAGTACACAGCCCTGGGGTGATCCGGTGCTGATGCTAGTATAGTCTGAGACAGTCTTTCCCAGCCGCACATGCTGCCTCCGGTCCGTCAGGAAGTCGATGATCCACCTGCAGAGGGAGTCAGGCACGTTGAGCAGGGACAGCTTGTCCCGGAGCAGAGCGGGGCGGATGGTGTTGAATGCGGAGCTGAAGTCCACAAACAGGATCCTGGCGTAGGTTCCCGGGGAGTCCAGGTGCTGCAGGATGGAGTGGAGGGCCAGGTTGACTGCATCGTCTACAGACCTGTTGGCTCGGTAGGCAAACTGCAGCGGGTCCAGGAGAGGGGTGGTGATGGACTTGAGGTGGGACAGGACCAGGCGCTCAAAGGACTTCATGACTACAGAGGTGAGCGCTACAGGTCTGTAGTCATTAAGTCCAGTGATCCGTGGCTTCTTGGGGACAGGGATGATGGTGGAGGATTTGAGGCAGGATGGCACGTGGCATAACTTAAGGGAGGTGTTAAAAATGTCTGTGAATACAGGAGCCAACTGTTTCGCACAGAGTCTCAGGGTGGAGGGAGACACGCCGTCTGGGCCGGGGGCCTTGCGCGGGTTCAGTCTGGAGAACTGTTTGAGCACATCCTGCTCACTGATGATAAGGGGAGGGGGGGAGGTGAGGGGGGGGTGCCTTAAATGAAGTAGGGAATGTGGAGGCTGTGGAGCTGGAGGGAGGGGGGGAGTTGGACACAGATGACGAGGTGTCAAAACGGGCATAGTGTTGGGACAGTCTCTGACAAAGGGCTTTGTCATCCTGACCTTTAGGAGCCTGAGGCCGATAGTTGGTGATCTGCCTCAGTCCTCTCCACACGGAAGCCGAATCATTAGCAGTGAACTGCTGCTGGAGTCTCTCTGAGTACACAGATTTAGCCCTCTTCAGCTCTCTGTTAAACCGGTATTTAACCTCCCTGTAGCAGTCCCTGTCTCCACTTTTCAGCGCTGCTTCCTTCTCCTTCCTGATCTGTCTGAGCTTAGCTGTGAACCAGGGTTTGTCATTAGAGTAACTCACCCTGGTGCGTGATGGAAGAATGTTCTCTTCACAAAAGTGGATATATGAGTTCACAGTGTCCGTGTACTCATCCAGATCATGCGTGGCTCCTTTAAGCATGCCCCAGTCAGATATTTCCATGCACGTTTCCAGCTTCTCCTCAGCATCACTGGTCCGTATCTTCGTAGTGCTCACAACAGGTTTAGTGAGCTTCAATCTCTGTCTGTATGTGGGAATGAGGTGAACCATCACGTGATCAGATAATCCCAGCGCAGCTCGAGGGACAGCGCGATATGCGTCTTTCACTGTGGTGTAACAGTGATCCAGTGTGTTTAATCCTCTGGTGGTCAGGGAGCTTGCTGGAGATCATCCCTGTTGTCTGTTGCGTCGTTCGGTCGTGGTGCGTTGGAGCGGTGCGAGGAAGTAGACGATCTCTGTCCCTCGGGCTCGTGGAGATGCGTTGGAGCGGTGCGAGGCAGTAGACGATCTTTGTGCCCCGGGCTCGTGCAGCTGCGTTGGAGCGGTGAGAGGGAGGAGACGATCGTTGTCGCTCGTGCGGCCATGGTGCGTTCAAGTCCACGCGCTGCGCTCTCCGTTGGCCCTGGAGGTTGCCGTCGTGGAGAGAGGACGAGGTGCGTGCGCTCTTGTGTGGAGGAGCTGTGAGAGCGGCCGGTCCAGTGTGGATGTGCAGATCTCAGGCGTGCAGATCTCACCGTGAAGCGTGAAGTGGTCACCAGTGTCGCGGTCCAGACCAGAAGGTTGTTTTGCACAAAGCGTGTGCTTTCAAGCGGGGTCACCAGTGTGGTGACATGGGATAATAAGCGGCGAACTGAGGAGTTTAAAGTGCCTTTATTAAATCACATCGCCAACACGAGCTCACTCTGGTGCTGTGCAGAGCGGCCCAGAGCGATCCCTGAGGGCTCTCAGTAGCGTGAAGACAGGTGCAGTCAGTTGAGCAGTAGCAGAGAGAGAGAGTGAGTTACATGATATGTGCGGTATTTATACCGGTTACAGACAAAGCATGAAAGAGCATGGGCATTTGCATATGAGAGAGACATACATATCAAATAGGCAGGTTGCCAGCCCCTGCTCCAGCTTGCAGGACAAAGAGGTGACAAGTCACACCTACATATTGATCTGTCTCTAGGTCAACAGTGAGGACAGGACGTGTGAACACAAAGCATGAATGGCACATTAACATCACACTAGCGCTGCGGAAAATAACCAGGAGTAGCGAGCTGTCTGTCTTTAGTCTGTGGGGGTTGTCCCACAATACTAACATTTACAACACCACAAATATAATCACACAATACAATAAATCATAACAGTGATGACATCCCATCGTCACATTTCCTCCCCCCTTTCCCGAGAGTACAGTACTCTAAGAGTCATGTACTCTTGAGAGACTATCAGCTACCAGGTTGGTTTTCCCTGCCACATACCGAACAGTAAAATTATAAGGCTGGAGGGACACATACCACCCTGTGAGACGACTGTTTACATCCTTCATTCTGTCCAACCACTGTAGGGCCCGATGATCTGTCTCCAACAAAAAATGACACCCTAGTAAATAGTACTTGAGAGATCCTATTGCCCATTTCATGGCAAGACATTCTTTTTTTACCGTAGAATATCTTGTCTCCCGGTCCAACAGCTTACGGCTCAAGAACAGTACTGGGTGTCTCTCTCCCCTCTCCTCCTGGAGAAGTACTGCTCCAATGCCAACCCCTGAAGCATCTGTCTGTAAAATGAACTGACGAGCAAAGTCTGGACTGTAGAGAACCTTCTCCCCAGAAATAGCCCTCTTCAGATCCTCAAACGCTCTGTCACACTCCTCTGTCCATTTTACCTTATTTGGTGCTGAAGCCTTAGTGAGGACAGTCAACACTGCTGCTCTTTCAGCAAAGTGGGGAATGAACTTGCAGTACCATCCTACCATTCCCATAAATGACCGTACCTTCTTCTTAGTGGTGGGTACAGGATAGGTCCGGATGGCATCCACTTTACCTACTCGTGGTCTAATAACCCCCTGACCAACCACATGTCCCAGGTACTCCACCTGCTGCTGTCCGAACGCACATTTGCGTGGATTGATTGTCAGTCCTGCCCTCTTAATTAACTGAAGGACCTGCTTGAGGTGTATCAAATGTTCTTCCCAGGTCTGACTATAGATGACCACGTCATCCAAATAGGCAGCCGCAAAATTTGATACCCTTCTTAAAACTTGGTCCATCAGCCGCTGAAAAGTTGCAGGTGCCCCCTGAAGGCCAAATGGCATGACCCTAAATTGAAAACTGCCATAAGGTGTTTTAAAGGCTGTAAATTCCTTTGTTTCCGGTGCCAATGCCACCTGCCAATACCCCTTGCATAGGTCCAGAGTAGAAATAAACCTAGCCCTGCCCACTTTCTCTAACAGTTCGTCAATCCGGGGCATGGGGTATGACTCAAATTTAGATACTGAATTAAGGTATCTGAAGTCAATACAGAATCTTAATGAGCCATCCTTTTTGGGGACCAGCACAATCGGGCTACACCACTCACTGACTGACTCCTCAATCACTCCCAACTGCAACATCAAGTCAATTTCTTGCTTCATTTTTGGTACCAATTGTTCCGGGATCCTATCGGATTTTCTACGTGGAACAGCTTCCTCTTTCAAATAAACCTTATGATGCACCAGTGTGGTGAAACCAGGTGTCTCCTGAAACAATTCTGGATCCAATAATGTCTCTAACTCTCTCTGCTAATCCACCTGCAAATGAGACACTTGAAATAAACATGGCTCTTGCACATTTGTGGGAAAGGACTGTTCTTTCTCCTCATCCACTTCCGTCGCACAAATCAAGAGCTGATGTGTCTCCTGAAGAACAGGTTGCTGCTGCTGATGACCAGGCTGCTGAAACTCTTTCAATAAGTTAATGTGGAAGGTCTGATATTTTACCTTCCTGTCAGGCATATATAATTCATATGTCACTGAGCTAAGTCTCTTAGAAATTTCATATGGCCCCTGCCATCGAGCCAACAGCTTACTGTCACACGAGGGCAGCAATAACAAAACTTGTTGTCCTGGGTGAAAAACCCTTTTTCTGGCCTTCTTGTCATACCAAGTTTTTTGTTTGGCCTGCGCCGTCCTCATGTGCTCCTGAGCCAAAGCAGTCATTCGATCCAGTTTCTCTCTCATCTTAATAGCATAAGAGACCACATTGTCCTGATCATTCGGTGGACTCTCCCAGTGCTCCTTTAATAAATCCAATGGGCCCCTCACCTGACGACCATAGAGTAGTCCAAAAGATGAGAACCCTGATGAAGCCTGGGGCACCTCCCGGTAAGCAAACAGTAAATAAGGTACCCATTGATCCCAATCTGAGCCCGTTTCAGAAACAAATTTCCGCAGCATATTTTTAAGAGTCTGATTGAATCGCTCCACTAGTCCATCAGTCTGCGGGTGATAAGGGGTAGTCTTAATACCCTTAATCCCCAACAGCTTATATACCTGCTGCAACAGTTTGGACAATAAATTTGTTCCACAGTCTGTTAGAACTTCTCTGGGTATGCCTACCCTTGAAAACAACTGGATAAGGCAGTTGGCAACCTGCCTAGCCTTGATAGATTTCAGGGGAAAGGCTTCTGGGTACCGAGTAGCGTAGTCACAAATTACTAGAATGTATTTATTACCAGAGGAGCTTCTCTCTAGGGGGCCAACTATATCCATCCCTATTCTGTCGAATGGTGTTCCAATAATGGGTAGTGGGTATAGTTGGACACAGGCTACTCCCCTAGGTGATGTAATCTGACATATTGAGCACATTGTGCAGAACTCCTTTATCTGGGTATACATTCCCGGTCACACAAACCTTCTAGCAATTCTCTGCAGAGTTTTTTGAAATGCTAGATGACCTGCCCAAGGAATAACATGTCCCAGTTCCATAATCTTTGGTATGAGGCCCTGTGGCAAAGCTATGGCCATAACTTCACCATGCTGTTGATATAAAATGCCCTTTTTAATGACATACAAGGCCTCAGCCAAACAATCAGTTTTACCCTGTTTCATACCCTCAATCTCTGAGACTTTATCAAACCATGGTTTAAGTGTTGGGTCAGCTTTCTGCAATGTAGCTATGTCAGGAGGGATGTCAAACTCTACTGACTGATTTAGCTGTGGTGTTTCTTCACCCAAGTTCTTTGCTGACGCTAACACCTTATCTCTTCTCTTCTGAGCCTTGGATTTGGGTTGCTTAATAGGGCCTGCCTCTATCTCAGAATCATAAAATGGTAATTCTTGAAGAACATTGGCAGCCCTCTGTGCCCTGGTTGTCACCATATTACAATTTTTCACCACAGGTGTATTTACTCTCTGCTCAACAGCGCCACCTGCCTGTCTCTCCTCCGTTTGTTCCTCTCCAACCTGTTGTATGATGTCCAACAAAGTTGGAACATCATTGCCAAGAATAACAGGATAAGGCAAATCGGGCACAAGAGCTACAGGAAGGAGATAAGTTTGACCCCCTACTGTTAAATAAACCTCAGCGGTTGGGTACAGTTTCTTATCCCCATGGACACAACTGATATGTATTTCTGACTCATTCCACAAATCCCTAGGGACCAAACTAGGTAGCACAACTGTTTGAAAACAGCCTGAATCTAACAGGGCCTCTTCACACTGACCATTAAACAACACCTTTGTTTTATATACTCCACTGTGCACTGAGGCTGAGCAAGTGGGTCTAGGAACTGAACATAATAGTGACGGTTTCTGATTCCTTGTGGCAGGACATGAATACTGGATGTGACCGATTTTATTACACTGATAACAGCGTATATCTTTATTTGCAACAACTCGTGACTTTTTGCTATTATCATATCTGCTGTTTGTGATCTGACTGGGCCTGGAAAACAACCTATTTCGAGCTGGACCACCCCTTTCACCCTCATTAAACTCACTCCATGTGGTGAAAGATCTGTCACGGCCAAGAGTAGGTCTCCTGCTCCCAGACCTGGCTGACAGAAAAACCTCCGCCAAACGAGCAGCGTCCTCTGCAGTCTTCGGGTCCCGCTCTTGTATCCAGACTCCCAGTTCCGGATTCACCATGCGCAAAAACTGTTCCAAAATTAATGGTTCAATAATGTCTTTTAAAGTTAGGGTCTCTGGATTAATCCATTTATATAACAGGTCTTTTAAGCGTACATAAAGTTCATGAGGGGTTTCGTCCTGATGAATGTCCAAGGACCGAAACCTCCTCCTATATGTGTCAGATGTAATTTCAAATTTATTTAAAATAGCTTCTTTGACTTTCCCATAATTATCCGTGTCAGCAACATCCATCAGAACATATGCACTCTGCGCTTTACCTTTAAGTAGAGGAGCTAGATGGATAGCCCACTCTTCTTCATGCCAGCGGCAGACCGTGGCGATCCTCTCGAACGTTGTCAGGTAGTGTTCGATGTCATCTTCGGGAGAGAGGATTCAGCCTGGGCTCGTGGCGCGTTCGTGGCCTCCTTGGCTGCACCTGCAGCAGCAAATCATCCTCCTGTGAACCGACCCGACTGGCCGTCACCCTGGAGTCCTCCCCCGAAGTGCCGTCATCACCACTACGCTCAGCCAGGCTCCCATAGTCCTCTCTCAGCTATACAACCTGCAACTCCATCCGACGAATATGACTCTCCACAGTCTGCCACTTCCGGTCCTGAAGAGCGGCCTCCTCCTCTATCCGGCGATCACTGAGAGTCAGCGAACGCATCAAAGATTTCACCAGGCTCGTTAGCTCCTCAAGCTCACCCAGTCCACTGACTCCCGGGTCCTCAGCCGCCATACCTGCGTCTAGGTCAGGCTGCTCCTCCTGCCTCGCTTTCCTTCTCGACATGAGTCCTTCCGTCCACCAAACGCTACGACGTCCTGGTAACGGACCACCGCTACCACCAAATGTGAAAATGCGGCAAGGTCTGAGGCAAGAAGCGGCCAAATCTTCAATTTTCAATTAGTCCATTTTTATTTTCAATAATCTTACAAGCAAAAAGTTTTCCAAAAAAGAAAAAAAAACATCTGACACGATTCTTCTTCAGCAATGTACACTTCGCCAATCAAGAAGCATACCAAGGATAATAAGAATGCTACTAGATAGATCCCATTATCATTATTCACACCTGTTATATAGTATTCGAGATAATTAGGGCTGATTAGCCCCTACCATAATCCCAGGTAAAACAATGAACATTCCCATTCTTAACACATACCCACTAATACCTAAAAATACATAAATACAGTGATCCCTCACTTATCGCAGTTAATGGGTTCCAGAACCGACCGCGAAAAGTGAAAAACCGCGAAGTAGCGTCACCCCTAATGACGTCACCCATAAATAATATGTACATTCATTCTCTCACTCTCTCTCTCATATGATACGTGTGTGTGTGTGTGTGTAAGTGTACATACATACGTAGATGTAAATAAAGTGTACATAAATATGTTTTTAGAACTCTTTTATTCTTATAACAAGATACGTAACTCAAGATGAAGATGATTTACTGCACAGGTTAATGAGAGCTTTACTGCTCCTCAGGTGACGCCTCATCGTCAGGTGCTAGAGGCGCAGCATCGTCGAGGGCAGCTTCCGATAGAGCTGGAGAAGCTGCAGGAGGCGGCGTAGTGGCTCGACGGGAAGACTATTTCGCACAAAAAAGCACAAGAGAACAGCGAAAAGTTCCCCGCGGCGAGACTAAGCAACACGAGAGATAAAGAGCAATGAATGCGGTCTTCCTTCGCTGGGTATGGGCGCTCGGCAGGGAGAGAAGCTGGGTAAAACGTTTCGGCCAATCAGCTTGCGAGATTCCCGAGCCGAGCCAACACGAGAACAGCGAACAGAGAGGTAGATTATGAGTTGTGCGGGCTCTCCGTGTTGATACCTGATGTTCTAATGTAGTCTCCCTGCCTTCTGCTAGCGCTGGCCCATTTTTTCTCAATTTTGAATTTTTGATGAATATTTTTGAAAAATCTGCGATGCACTGAGGGCACGAAAGGTGAGGCGCGAAGTAGCGAGGGATCACTGTAGTTTCCCCAACTATGTACAATGTAAGTATAAATAACATACAATAAATAACAATATAAATAATTCAATAAATAGTTTCAGCTCTTATTTACAAATGTTAAACCACCCCTCTAACTTACCATACATGTTTGCTTCCTGCTGGTGTCCTATAAAAGGCCCTCAACCCCTAACGGAGTCTTTTGCCCGGACACCCACAGGGAGCATGTTGGCAAAGGTATGTGAAATAAATCCTTTATCAATTATTTTACCAAATTACTTAACCATAATAATTATCTCCCAAGGGCATTCAAATTAAACAAAGACAGATCCCAAAATACTGTGTGCACTTTAACAAATAGTCATACTAACATTTACAACACCACAAATATAACATAATCACACAATACAATAAATCATAAAATTGGTGACATCCCATCGTCACAATCTGCCACTCCTACAGCACACCTCACCACCGTCTCGCTGTCCTCATACATGTCCTGCACCACCTTTACATACTTCTCTGCCACATCTGACTTTCTAATACAGTACCACACTTCCTTTCTTGGCACCCTATCATCTGCTTTCTCTAGATCTACAAAGACACAGTGCAGCTCCTTCTGACCTTCTCTATACTTCTCCATCAACACTCTTAGAGCAAACATTGCATCTGTAGTACTCTTTCTTGGCATGAAACCGTACTGCTGCTCACTGATTGTCACCTCTCCTCTTAACCTGGCTTCAACAACTCTTTCCCATATCTTCATAGTGTGGCTGATCAACTTTATTCCTCTGTAGTTACTACAGCTCTGAGCATCACCTTGTTCTTGAAAATTGGTACCAAAACTCTTCTTCTCCGCTCCTCAGGCATCCTCTCACTCTCCAAGATTAAACAATCTGGTTAAAAAGTCCACTGCCATCTCTCCTAAACATCTCCATACCTCATAAAAGAAAACGCAGAAATAGCCAGAAAAGCAAGATACATGAGAAAGCAGAAAAAGATTCAACACACCTGGACATCAAACTGTAAAATATACACTACCGTTCAAAAGTTTGGGGTCACCCAGACAATTATTTTGTGTTTTTCATGAAAAGTCACACTTATTTACCACCATGAGTTGTAAAATGAATAGAAAATATAGTCAAGACATTGACAAGGTTAGAAATAATGATTTGTATTTGAAATAATATTTTTTTCCTTCAAACTTTGCTTTCGTCAAAGAATCCTCCATTTGCAGCAATTACAGCATTGCAGACCTAACATGATTGCACAAGGGTTTTCTAATCATCCATTAGCCTTCTGACGCAATGAGCAAACACATTGTACCATTAGAACGCTGGAGTGATAGTTGCTGGAAATGGGCCTCTATACACCTATGTAGATATTGCACCAAAAAACAGACATTTGCAGGTATAATAGTCATTTACCACATTAGCAATGTATAGAGTGTATTTCTGATTAGTTTAAAGTTATCTTCATTGAAAAAAAGTGCTTTTCTTTCAAAAAATAAGGAAATTTCTAAGTGACCCCAAACTTTTGAACGGTAGTGTACATCAAATTAAATGGATCACCTGAAGAAGCCAAGGTCATTAACATCAGTAATATTATGGAACTGAACAAATACCAATGAATGTTATGAACTGGAGTCAACAGCAACAAATGAAAACTGTAAGACATTGAAGGGATATACTCATCTGCATCAGGACATTTAACGACATGAAACAAAAGATCAACAAACAGGAACAACAGGAACTGAAAGTTTTTGAATATACGGATCACAACCCACAGGACGTAGAATATAACATAGACCCTGATAATAATTTATTTAGCTCCATCAATAATAACTGTAGTTACTACATGGATGAACAGTTTAACACAATGGTCACATCTGATTTCAATATTTCTATGATCCACTTCAACAGCAGAAGTCTCTATGCCAACTTTAATAACATTTAAGATTATTTACATCAGTTTAAAGAGCCATTCAATATTGTGGCAATATCAGAGACGTGGCTCAGTGAAGAGAAAGGAGTGGATTTTACCATGGGTGGCTATGAATTAAATTATATAAATAGAAAAGTGAAAAAGGAGGAGGAGTTGCAATTTATGTTGACAAGAGCTTGAAATACAAGGTTGTTGAAAATCTGTCAGTAACTGTGGATGATTTATTTGAATGTATTACAATAGAAATCTGTCTGGACAATGTGAAGAATATAGTAGTGAGCTGTGGATATAGAACACCTGGATCAAACATTGACTTATTTAAGGACTGGATGGAAAAAATGTATGCAAAACTAACTCATAAAGTCATGTTCATCTGTGGGGATTTCAATATAGATCTGATGAATTCAAAACAACATAGTTTGACAGAAGAATTTATCAACACAATGTACAGTATGGGCTTACATCCAACAATTACTGGACTTAGCAGAATCACGTCACACAGTGCCACACTAATAGATAACATATTCACAAACATTATGGAAAATAATATCAGGAGTGGGCTTTTACTGAATGATATCAGTGACCACCTGCCGATTTTTGTTGTCTATCAATGTGATTATAGGAAGAAAAAGTATACCAAAAATATTAAATATAAAAGAATAAGAACCGAAGAATCAATGTATTTACTGACAAAGGAATTATTAATACAAGATTGGAAGATAGTTTATGATGAAAATGATATAAATAAAGCATATGATAATTTTTTTTTTACAAATATTTCAATCATTGTACAATAAAAACTGTCCTATAAAACAATACAGTGACAGACAACAAAAGAAAAATATTCCTTGGGTCACCAAGGGGTTAATAAATACATGTAAAAAGAAGAATACATTATATAAACAATTCATTAAGTGCAGAACAGTGGAGGCTGAGATCAAATATAAAAGATATAAAAATAAGCCTACTAATATAATGTGGACTTGTAAGAAAGAATATTACAACAGAATATTAGAGGATAATAAAAATAACTTAAGAGGAATATGGCAAGTACTCAATGGGATTATTAGTAATCGACCTAAGAATGCTAATTATCCAGAATATTTTATTGAAAATGGCAATTTGATAAATAATATGGAGGATGTGGTCAGTGGTTTCAATAATTTTTTTGTAAACGTTGGTCCAGAATTAGCAAAATAAATAGTGACACCAGAAACAAACAACAGTGGTTCTGTAAATGAAATAGAAGATAGAAATCCAAACACAATCTTTTTGGGTGCAGTTACTGAAAAGGAAATTATCGAGACTGTGAGTAAATTTAAGAACAAAAAATCAACGGACTGGAATGAAACTGACATGACAATAGTGAAAAAAGTAATTGAAGGAATTTGTTACGACCCGAGCATCGATCTTGTCCGCACTCTGGCCATGCATCATCTCTGCCGGCCTTGACAGCTGTGAATTACATTCTGGCTCCACTGGGCTCTTATTGTGACAGCGCTCGGTGGGGTTTCCGACTGTCAAGGTCGATCAGCTGTTTGTCATCACTGCTCATTAGCGACCTGCTTTATTAACAGGCACTGGCAGCAGTTGATTGCTGGAGTATCGTCGAACATTCCTGGTCCTCGTTTGTGTCAGGTTCGTGTTAATATTCTTGTTCATGTTCATAGTTAAGGTTGTAGTGGCTGGGGTTAGCCCAACGATCCCTTGCATTCTGTAGTGTGTGTTTTGCCCTTAGCGGCTCACAGCTTTGTGTCACGTCTTGCCTTTGTTATAATAAAACACCTTTGCAAAGCTCACTGGCGACTTTTGGCGTCTTATGGTGGCCCGCGAGGGTCATCGCTTGACAGTATACTCCAGCCACGGACGTCTAAATGGAGACGCCACACCAAGACGCCTTTTCACTGTGAGTTTTTGTCATAGGGTGGAGTTTTCCCCCCTTAGTTGGACTTGGTAAAGAGATGCCCGCCCGCGAGTGTGGTTTTTGCCCGGAGTGGCTGGAGGAGATTGATGGCTATCTAGCGGAAGCCGCCCATCTCATGCCCACCGAAGCGGCCGATTACCACTTATGCCTCGCCCAGCGGGCCCTGCGCAGTTACCACCTTACCTCTACTCCTGAGGGGAGCGAGAGGTTATTATGGATTGTGGCACAGCGCGAATTGATGGCAAAAGCACTCCAGGAAACCCCTCCACCTCCCGCGAGGACAGCGTCCCTGGCGAGAGTGGAGATCCATAGGCTGGAGGAAAAACCCGGCAAGAGACCAATGGATCGGAATCCAGCTCCTGTCGCCCATCCAGTCCCAGCGCCATGTGTTCCTGGGTCCTTCGCCGCACCGTTGGCCAGTAGGCCTCATCGCCATGCTCCTACCAAGTCCCAACGAGAATCCCGTCTGGATCCAGCTCCGGGTCGTCGGAGGAACCCAGCCTCCCAGTTGGCTGCATCTCTCACGTCATGACAGGAGGGAACGCCTGCAGTTGCCGCCCCTGGGTCATCTGTTCCAGCTGCGCTGTCAGCTCCTTGTGCCCATATCGCCCCGGCTGTCATGTCCTCCTCTTCGACGTCATTCCCAGCGGATGGGAGTGCTGTGAGTCGTGCTTCGGCAAGGCCTGTCAGCAATCCTTCCCGAGTGGCTCCTCCTCGTTGCCCCGAGGGGCCCGCCATTACCTCCCGGAGGGATAGAAGGAGGACTCCACCCGCTGCAGCAGGCACCATCTTCTCAGAATCAGAATCAGAATCAGAATCAGCTTTATTGCCAAGTATATCTACAAGTAAACATACTTGCCTGCCTCCCCAGTAGGCAGGCAAGTGCAAGTTCATTCATTCCACCATAATTATGATCTACCTTGTCTGAATTCTGGAAGTGGAGTTCGGGGTTCGCAGCCCCCCGAGCTCCCGCCACCTGCTTGTAACTGTAATTCCTAAACCCGCTGTCTCTGTGTCTTCTTCTGCCGAGTGGTCCGCGACGCCAGTTCTACGTCACCGGAGGAGGAGGGGGCCTGCAGTGCTGGAAAGCCTGGATCCGGCCCTGCAACCACATCGTGGACAGAGGAGAAGAGCGGACTGCGGCCTGGAACCTGTGCCGACGATGAAGCATCCCCGGGTCTCCTCGCTGGAGCGGTCCGAACCAGTGGGTTGAGGGTCCCCTGCCTCCACACCATATGGGTCATCGGCGTGGACATCAATGCGAGAGGAACCTCGGGCTGCGGAAACCATCTCGCCAGCTGCGGAGCCCGACGCAGCTGACTTGGAGCCTGCGCACGAACTTCTTCGCCCTGAGCCTGGATCGACGGAGTCCTGGACGGCAACAGAACCCGAGTGCAGGCAAGTGCTCCCTCTTGTGTCTCTGTCCCCTGTTTTGGAGCATTTTTGCCTGCCTCTTGGGGAGGCGAGTGAGGGGCAGCCGCCTGCTGCGCCCAAGCTCCTCTCGCTGGCTTCTGTTGCTGCCGGTGATACTGATCCTGGTTCTTCTGTGTGGTCTGAGCTTCCTTGCAGTGTCACCGGCACGGAGCCAGTCGGGGTCGCTGAGTTGGAGGTTCCAGGTTCGGGGGTGAAGGTCGTCAGCGGTGCTGCGCCGACCCAGTCTGGGTCCTTCGTGGAGGCTGCTGTGGCCCAATCGGGGTCTGACGTGGGTGCGCCCGAGACCCAATCGGGGTCCATCGCGGGAGCTGCTTTGGCCCAATCGGGGTCCGACATGGGTGTGCCCGAGGCCCAATCGGGGTCCACTGCAGGAGCTGCTTTGGCCCAATCGGGGTCCGACATGGGTGTGCCCGAGGCCCAATCGGGGTCCACCGCAGGTGCTGTTCTGGCCCAATTGGGGTCCGACGTGGGTGCAGCCGGGACCCAATCGGGGTCCAGTGGAGGTGCAGCACCAGTGTGGTCCGAGGTCGGTGGAGGACCAGCATACCCTTCGCTGCCAGACGGAGTTCGGGCTCATCCTTGCCTTAATTCCCCTCTTCTGAGTCATCGCCCCTGCTCTTTTTTGCTGAGGGTCCTGCTACGCTCGCCCCAGCTCTCCCAAGTTTTGTCCTCATCAGGGAAGCTGCTGCGGGTCATTTTCCCCCAGTACTGGTGGCTGAGGGACGCAGGTCTGCTGCCCGAGGAACTGTTTCGCCGGTTCGGCGCCTTGGGTCAGCCGCCTGATTTGTCATGTGTGTTACTGGGCGACCTGGTTCAGCCACCTGAGGAACTGTTTTGCTGGTTCGGCGCCTCGGGTCGGCCATCCGGCATGTTGTGTGTCTTTCTGGGCGACCTGGTTCGGTCACCAGAGGAGTGGACTTTCCGGGCCTGGGACTATGATAAGCCGCCCGGTCATGTTCCGCCTCCCATGACCATCTGCCGGCTGCTGGACGCAGGGAGACCGCCTGAACTGTTCCTGTGGCGCTTGGTCTCCGCCGCTCGGCATGAGCTGTTGGGGGGGGGGTAGAGGTCATTTCTTTGTGGTAGTCTGATCCAGTATTTGTTCTGTTTTTCTTGCTATCATGTGTTTTGTTTCTCCTATGGTTATTTGTGTATTTGGGGGAATTTGTGATTTATGTTTTGCAGCTGCCGCATGTGTCCTATGGGTATTTGATTTGTCCATATGGGAATGCGGTATTTTTGCCATTGTGCCTGGTATAGTTTTTTTGTTTGTTTGTTTTCTCCCCTTTTTCTGCCTTGTTTTGATCGTGTTTTTGCTCTAGTGGGTGTATTTTTTTTTTTGTTTTTTTTGTTATCATGTCTGTGCTACGGCGTTTCATGTACTTGTTGTTTTTTTTCGGGTTGTCTGTGCCCTGTTGTGTCTTGCAGTTGCCTCATTTATCCTGTATATTTGATTTGGGTATATGGTATTTTTTGTCATCGTGTTTTGTATAGTTGGCTTTTTTTTCTCTTGCCGGATCTTGATTTTGTTTTGTGTCCTAGTTAGTGTTGTGGGGTTTTTTTTCTGTACCATGTCTTTACTACGTGTTTCATGTATTTTTTTTTTTGAGTCGTTTTTTTTTTTTTTCTGATTGTCTGTGCCTGGCTTTGTATAGTTGTTTTTTCCTGTTTTTTTGCCCTAGTGAGTGTTGTATCTTCTGTTGTCCTGTCTGTGCTATGGTTTCATGTGGTTTTTGAGTGTTTTTTTTTTCTCTCTTTGATGGTCTGTGCTGATTCTCGGCTTTTGTCTCTCTCCCGCCGAGCCTGCTCCCATCTGCCCACCCTGGAGGGGGTGGGTGTGTGTGGCATGGATGATTATGGGCATTCTGGAGCCCGCCCTCGGAGAGAGGGTACTGTCACGACCCAAGCGTCGATCTTGTCCGCACTCGGGCCATGTATCATCTCTGCCGGCCTTGACAGCTGTGGATTACATTCTGGCTCCACCGGGCTCTTATTGTGACAGCGCTCGGTTGGGTTTCTGGCTGTCAATGTCAATCAGCTGTTTGGCATCACTGCTCGTTAGCGACCGGCTTTATTAGCGGGCACTAGCAGCAGTTGATTGCTGAAGTATCGTCGAACATTTCTGGTCCTCGTTCGTGTCAGGTTCATGTTAATATTCTTGTTCATGTTCATAGTTAAGGTCGTAGTTGCTGGGGTTAGCCCAACGATCCCTTGTATTCTGTAGTGTGTGTTTTGCCCTCAGTGGCTCACAGCTTTGTGTCACGTCTTGCCTTTGTTATAATAAAACACCTTTGCAAAGCTCACTGGCGACTTTTGGCGTCTTATGGTGGCCCGCGAGGGTCACCGCATGACAGAATTGTTAAACCACTCACCCACATCTGTAACCTGTCATTTCAAACTGGTACATTTCCAAACAAAATGAAAATAGCAAAAGTAATGCCACTATACAAAACAGGAGACTGTGGGAATGTGTAATTGATGAGGCAGGTTTGTCTCAAAGCATTTTTATTACACATTCACCAACATGAGCAAAGTAGAAAGAGGACATCTCAGAAAAACTCGTTCCATATATACCCAAGTCCCCCACAGTTCACAAGTCACATTCATTCACATCAAAAGTAACAATGCATTTCCTCTCTAATCCTTTAGCATCCCCCCTCACAGACTTTGGCCCACAAAGGCTCCTCCAAGCCGTCTCTCGGCACACAAAGGATTACATTTTCACAGCTTCTTGTTATCTCCAAAGGAAACTCTGCACTCTGTTCTATCTAAGATGTGAAGTATAATGTAAGGCATTAAGTAAGACACATGTGTGGCTAGTGTGGCTACACAACCCCCCCCCCCCCCCAAACATTTTAGATCGAACAAGAAAATAACAGTCTGCATGCCGTGATAGAATCAATACACATCAGTCCACATGCTGCTTGGGCTTCAGTCTCCTGCCGTATATGCTGTAACCAGGATTCACCGCCTCCGCGGCGCTGTCATGCTGGGGAGCTGCTGTCTGGGGGTGAAAACCTTTTGTCAGTCCCTGCGGGTGTTCTGGGGAAATATTACTCTGGGAAGCTCCCCGCGGGGGTCGTCCTCGCCGAGGAGCCCTAGCCAACAGCACTTGCTTGTCCGTCACCACAAAAGCGGGTTTGTGTCTGTTTATGCCAACTTTTTCATTCCTACCCCACAAATCTAGAAAAAAATGCTTGTCCCCTGTTTCCAGCATTCTGAACGGTCCATCATAAGGTGTTCGCAGTGGGGGGGCAATGTGCATCGTGTCTGACAAAAACAAACTCTGCGTTTTTCAAAGTTTTAGGCACAAAAACGTGCTGAAAACTGGTGAACGGGGCCGGGCAGCATGCTTGATTCTATGCTACTCCACAACAGCTGAGACGGGGAGCTGTCCGGCGCAGGGTTATCTGGGAGAAACTCCCCGGGCAGCCGAAGTGGTTGCGCAAAAACGAGCTCAGCCGGGGAGGCTTCTAAGTCCTCTTTAGGCGCTGAACGTAACCCTAATAAAACCCACGGTAGCTTGTCTACACAATTTGCATCCGTCAGTGACGCCCTGAGAGCCACTTTCAATGACCTATGAAAACGTTAGCATAGCCCATTAGCCTGCGGATTGTACATGGTTGTGCGGTGAATTGTGACACCCAGACTGCGGGTCATTGTCGACCAAAGTTTGGACACAAATTGAGGGCCTCTGTTGGACGTAATGTCCGACGGGACTCCAAAACGCGCCACCCATGCTGTTAAAAACGCGCGCGCCACCTCCTCGGCTGTGGTTGACGCCAGCGGAACCACTTCCGGCCAGCGCGTGGTGCGGTCCACCATTGTCAGAAGGTGTGTGCACCCCTGTGACGGCGGAAGGGGTCCCACGAGGTCCACATGAACATGGTCGAACCTCTTGGCCGGGATGTGAAACGGCTCCAAGGGAGCTCTCGTGTGTCTGTGTACCTTGGCTTGTTGACACGCCATGCAGGCTGCTGCCCACTCTTTAACTTGTTTGCGAAGGTTCGGCCACACAAATTTCTCTCCTACCATTTTGACCGACGCGCGCACTCCCGGGTGCGCCAAAGAATGAATCGAGTCAAAAACGCGGTGGCGCCATGTGGCCGGTACCACAGGACGCGGTCGCCCAGTGGAGACATCGCAGATTAGGCGGGGCACACCATCTTGCAGCACCCTGTTCTCCAGCCTTAACGCTGTTGGTCCAGACTGGAGCATGCGCACATCCGCGTCACTAACCTGCTCCGCGGCCATGGCCCCGGGGAATTCTCTTCTTGCTGCACGTTACGTCTTGGGTCACCAGTGTGGGAATGTGTAATTGACGAGGCAGGTTTGTCTCAAAGCAGTTTTATTACACATTCACCAACATGAGCAAAGTAGAAAGAGGACATCTCAGAAAAACTCGTTCCATATATACCCAATCCCCCACAGTTCACAAGTCACATTCATTCACATCAAAAGTAACAATGCATTTCCTCTCTAATCCTTTAGCATCTCCCCTCACAGACTTTGGCCCACAAAAGCTCCTCCAAGCCATCTCTCGGCACACAAAGGATTACATTTTCACAGCTTCCTGTTATCTCCAAGGGAAACTCTGCACTCTGTTCTATCTAAGATGTGAAGTATAATGTAAGGCATTAAGTAAGACACATGTGCAGCTAGTGTGGCTACACAACCCCCCCCCCCAAACATCTTGCAGCACCCTGTTCTCCAGCCTTAACCCTGTTGGTCCAGACTGGAGCACGCGCACATCCGCGTCACTAACCTGCTCCGCGGCCATGGCTGTGTAATCTATCCCTACGCGGACTGGGGCCGCCACGGCGCGCGAGAGGCAGTCTGCCACTACATTCAGTTTACCCGCCACATGCTTAATATCGGTAGTAAACTCTGAGATTGCGGCCAGCTCTCTCTGCTGCCGGCCTGACCACGGTTCAGAAACCTTGGCCATCGCGAATGTTAGCGGCTTGTGGTCAACGAACGCGGTGAAACAGCGTCCTTCCAGCCAGAACTGAAACTGGCGAATGGCCAAGTGGAGAGCCAGCAGCTCCCTGTCGAACGTGCTGTATTTACGCTCACTATCGCGCAAAGTCCTGCTGAAAAAGGCGAGGGGCTGCCAAACCCCGGCTACATGCTGCTCCACGACCGCCCCTATGGCCACATCTGACGCGTCTGTAGTGAGCGCTATGCGGGCCGTTGGATCTGGGTGTGCCAACAACGCAGCATTTGCCAGGGCTGCTTTGACGTCCGAGAACGCTCGCTCCCGTTCCGGGGACCACTCGACCTTATTCACGGGTTTCTGTTTTTTAAGCGCGGCATAAAGCGGTTGCATGAGTTGCACTGCATGGGGGAGGAAACGGTTATAAAAATTCACCATTCCCAAAAACTTCTGTAACGCCCTGACCGTCTGTGGCCGGGGGAAATTTGCTACCGCGCGCACTTTGTCAGGAAGCGGAACCGCTCCTTCGGGGGAGACGCGGTGTCCTAAAAAATCGATCTGCACCACCCCAAATTGACACTTTGCTGGGTTGATTATTAACCTGTGATCTCCCAACCTCCGGAAAACTGCCGCAAGTTGTTTTTCGTGTTCGTCTTCGGACGCGCTGGCTACCAAAATATCGTCCAAGTAGACGAACACGAAAGGGAGATCGTGCAGCACCGCGTCCATCGTGCGTTGGAACGTCTGTGCAGCCCCTTTAAGCCCGAATGGCATGCGCAAAAACTCGAATAGGCCAAATGGAGTTATCACCGCTGTTTTTGGTATGTTCTCAGCGCGCACTGGGACTTGGTGGTAACCGCGGACCAAATCTATCTTAGAAAAAACGCGCGCCCCTGCCAAATGAACGCAAAAATCTTGGATATGCGGGATTGGGTAGCGGTCATGCGCTGTGGCATTGTTCAACCTGCGGAAATCCCCGCAAGGTCGCCACGAGCTGTCAGCCTTCGGGACCATGTGTAGCGGGGAAGCCCATGGGCTGTTCGAACACCTGATGATGCCCAACCTCTCCAGGTTGGTGAGCTCCTCGCGCGCTATGACCAGTTTAGCTGCGTCCAAGCGCCGAGCTTTTGCAAAAACGGGCGGTCCGGTAGTGGTAATAAAAGGTTCCACCCCGTGTTTAGCGACGGTTGCCGAAAATGTGGGAACCGTGAGTGCTGGGAACTGAGTGAGCAGTGTGTGGAACTTACCGCTTGTAGCTGTGATGTTGGCTTGTGCTGTTGGCCGGGCCGCTCGAGCTGTACAGGGTATAGAGTCAAAAGAAAGTGCATTAACCAGGCGCCTGTTAGCGAGATCAACCAACAAACCATGTGAGCACAAAAAATCAGCCCCCAACATATTGAAATTCACTGCTGCTATGACAAAAGTCCACTCAAATGTACAGCCGTGTAGAGATAGAAGCAGAGTCCTCTCACCGAAGGTCTTAATCTCCGAGCCGTTCGCTGCTGCCACCCCGGGACCTCTGGAACCTGCCAGCCGGTCAGCGTAGGAAGGTGTGATTAAACTCAACTGGGAGTCTGTGTCCACGAGGTAATGCCTACCGTCCCCCGGTCTTGGCGTTTCCCAAGCGTTTGAACTGGCACGGTGGTACACATTTGCGTGCCCTCTCTGCAAAGCGGCGGTGGTAGAAACAAAGGGTGTCTGCTCCGCGTTCCCTGGCCCCCGCCGCCGCTATCGTCCGTGGTTCTGCTACCGCTGTCCCTGGCTCCCTGCCATCTCCGGCCGTTGCGCCGAGTTCCGTCGCTGCAGCCGTGGCCGCGTGCTGTCTGCTGGCGTTGACAATTTGATGCGCCTCCCGGGCCAGCGCGCGGTAGTCCCGCTGGGCCAACAATGGCAAACTGGCCAGGGTTGCTCTCGTCGCTGACGGTAGGTTCCTGAGGAAGAGGTGGGTAAAGATGAAGTGGTCATCGTCCGAGCCTTTCAACCTCAGCATCTTCTCCATCAGGTCAATGGGCGTGCCATCTCCCAACTCGGTCAGCGCCAGGAGTCTCTCTGCTCTCTCCTCAACAGAGAGAGTGTAGTGCTGGATGAGTGCAGCCTTCAACACGCCGTATTTGTGGCTGGCTGGCGGCTGCTCCAGAAGGCTTTCCACATGCTGAGCCGTGTAGTTATCAAGTTTTACGACCACATGGTAGAATTTCGTGTCATCTACCGATATCCCCCGGAGGTTTAACTGTGCCTCAACCAGGTGGAACCAGGAGAGCGGGTTGTTCTGCCAAAAGTCCGGTAGCTGGACCGTAACGGCATGCACTTGGCTGGGGGCTCCAGATGAGGTTGGCCCCGGGGAATTCTCTTCTTGCTGCATGCTACGTCTTGGGTCACCAGTGTGGGAATGTGTAATTGACGAGGCATGTTTGTCTCAAAGCAGTTTTATTACACATTCACCAACATGTGCAAAGTAGAAAGAGGACATCTCAGAAAAACTCGTTCCATATATACCCAAGTCCCCCACAGTTCACAAGTCACATTCATTCACATCAAAAGTAACAATGCATTTCCTCTCTAATCCTTTAGCATCTCCCCTCACAGACTTTGGCCCACAAAGGCTCCTCCAAGCCGTCTCTCGCACACAAAGGATTACATTTTCACAGCTTCCTGTTATCTCCAAGGGAAACTCTGCACTCTGTTCTATCTAAGATGTGAAGTATCATGTAAGGCATTAAGTAAGACACGTGTGGCTAGTGTGGCTACAAGACAATCGTTATTTCGCAAATTACAGGCCAGTCTCTTTACTCTCACAGTTCTCCAAAATACTTGAAAAAATCTTCACTAAGAGACTGGATGATTTCATTGAAAAACACAACCTCCTTACCGACAGCCAGTATGGTTTTAGAGCAGACAAATCAACATCTTTGGCACTGATCAAACTTATAGAAGAAATTACTAGTTGTATAAATAAAAAAAAAAAGTTTGCTGAAGGAGTATTTATAGAATTAAAGAAAGCTTTTGACACTACCGACCACAAAATTTTACTGAAGAAATTGGAAAGGTATGGGATAAGAGGGGTCGGACTGAGTTGGGTGGAAAGTTACTTAAGTAACAGACAACAATTTGTACAAATTGGTGAGCACAAATCACCCTTCATAAACATCTCTTGTGGTGAGCCCCAGGTGTCAGTTTTGGGACCCAAACTCTTTATCTTGTATATAAATGACATATGCAAATATCAAAAATTCTGAAATTTATTTTGTTTGCGGATGACAGAAATATCCTTTGCACTGGTGAGAATTTGCAGCAGGTTTTAGAGGTGGTCACAACTGAAATGAAAAGGTTAACGCAGTGGTTCAACAAAAATAAATTATCTCTAAATCTGAAAAAAAAACAAAGATTATGTTGCTTGGAAATTATAAAATAAATCATGAAATAATGGTAACGATAGATGATACCAGAATAGAAAGAGTACAGAAAAATAAGTTTCTGGGTGACGCTAGACAGTAAAATCCGCTGGAAACCTCACATCAGTCACATCCGGGCCAAGCTGGCAAAATGTATAGGCATACTGGGGAAGACAAGACACATCTTGGACTATAAATCATTGTTCTTACTGTACAATTCACTGTTTCTACCTTATCTTAACTACTGTGTAGAAGTCTGGGGAAACACCTACAAGACCAACCTACAGTCAATATGCACATTACAAAAAAATGCTATAAGGATAATAAATAATGTTGGATATAGAGACCATACCAATTCGTTGTTTTTAAAGTCACATGTCATAAAGTTCATGGATTTAGTTAAATTTAAGACAGCACAAGTAATGTACAGGACAATTAATAATCAACTCCCAACTAATATACAAAAAAATATTCAAAAAAAGAGACAATGATTATAATTTGAGAGGATACTTAAACTTTACAAAACCTAAGGTACGAGCAGCTAAGGAAAGTCTGTGCATATCTGTCTGTGGGGTGGATTTGTGGAACAGTCTGGAGCTGGAACTGAAACTATGTACAAACAGAAATCAATTCAAAAATAGGTATAAACATTATTGGCTGAAAGAATATATGTTAGAGGGGTAGTATTTATATGTACGATTCACTATGCTCACTCTGGGACACTATGACATTCAAACCGCTGCCATAACAGGGAACATCCGTGGTATGTACGATGGCATCAAAAAAGCACTTGGTCCGACTCAGAGCAAGACGGCCCCCCTCAAATCCTCCACTGGGGAGATGATCACAGAAAAGAACAAGCAGATGGAGAGATGGGTGGAACACTACTCCGACCTCTACTCCAGACAGAACACCGTGACACCTTCAGCCCTTGATGCCATCGACTGCCTGCCATCCATGGACGAACTTGACGCCGAGCCAACCATCGACGAACTCAGCAAGGCCATTGATAGCTTGGCTGCTGGCAAGGCACCCAGCAACGACGGCATACCCCCTGACCTGATCAAGCACTGCAAGACCACCTTACTGCCGCCATTGCATGACGTCCTCTGCCAGTGTTGGAAGGAAGGTGCCGTACCACAGGACATGAGGGACGCCAAGATCATCATCCTCTACGAAAACAAAGGGGAGAGAAGCGACTGCAACAACTACAGGGGCATCTCCCTCCTCAGCGTTGTTGGCAAAGTCTACGCACGAGTTGTTCTCGTTCGTCTACAGAAGCTTGCCGAACGTGTCTACCCCGAGTCTCAGTGTGGCTTCCGCGCTGAGCAATCGACGGTAGACATGATATTCTCCATCCGCCAACTCCAGGAGAAATGCAGAGAACAGAACATGCCCCTGTACGTCGCCTTCATCGACCTCACCAAAGCGTTCGATCTGGTCAGCAGAGAGGGCCTTTTCAAGATCCTGCCAAAGATAGGATGCCCATCAAAGTTGCAAAGCCTCATCGTATCGTTTCACACCAACATGCAGGGGATAGTGCAGCACGATGGCAACGTCTCAGAGCCATTCAACATACGCAGCGGAGTGAAACAGGGCTGTGTACTTGCGCCAACCCTCTTTGGGATTTTCTTTGCTATGCTCCTGAGGCATGCCTTCAGCACAGCAACAGAGGGAATCTACCTGTACACAAGATCTGACGGCAGGCTTTTCAACCTCGCCCGCCTGAAAGCCAGAACCAAAGTACGCGAGGCTCTAATCAGAGACATGCTGTTTGCAGACGACGCCGCAGTCGCAACCCACACACAGCAGGAGCTTCAGACCCCGATGGACCGCTTCTCCCAGGCATGCAAGGACTTCGGGCTTACCATCAGCCTGAAGAAGACTAACGTCTTGGCGCAAGGCACGGAAGCACCACCAACCATCACCATCGACAACTACGAGCTGGAGGTCGTGAATCAGTTCACGTACCTGGGGTCCACGATCAGCAACAACCTCTCCCTTGATACAGAGATACCCGCGCCGGCCTTCCCTCCATGTTCACTCTACTCAGGCAGCGCAGGCTCCGCTGGCTAGGCCACGTTCACCGTATGGAGGATGGCAGAATCCCCAAAGACGTCCTCTACGGAGAACTGGCAACTGGCAGGAGAGACGTTGGCCATCCACAGCTGCGCTTTAGAGATGTCTGCAAGAGAGACATGAAGGCCCTGGAGATCAACACAGAGCACTGGGAGGACCTTGCAATGGACTGCTCCAAATGGAGAGGCACCCTGACCAGAGAGTTCAAGGCGGGTGAAGAAAGACTGACTGCTGCAGCAGATGAAAAAAGGACCCGCAGGAAGAACCGCCACAGACCCAGCAGCACGGAGACCACCCACAAGTGCGACCTGTGTGACAGGGACTGCCATTCGCGCATTGGCCTGTTCAGCCACAGGCGGTGCTGTTCCAGCAGAGTAGACATTTAGGATTCTCTTCCATGGTCATCATAGACCAACGGAGGCCAACGATTTATATGTACGATTCACTATGCTCACTCTGGGACAATATGGAATGGTAGGTGGGACAGTACTGTGTCCATCTGTGTTGTTTGGGGCTGGGTTTTGATGTATGGACTGTATGTATGTTGGGATGGATGGGTGTTAATGTTGATATGTACAAAATATAGTTAATTGTCTACTTGGGGTCTTAAATGAGGTAATTTGTATGTAATTCACATAGGTTGTGTTTATGGAAAAGAGGAGTTGGAGTTGATAAGTGTTCACTTCTTAGTTCTCCCTTTCGAACACTGTATACTGTTACTTTTATCGCTCTTGTCATTTTTTTTTTTTTTTTTACTTTTTTGTTTGAAATAAAGTATCTATCTATCTATCTATCTATCTATCTATCTATCTATACCTCCACAGGTATGTCATCTGGACCAACCACCTTTCCTTTCTTCATCCTATCTCTCCTATAGGCCCTTAGAATAGTGGGTTAGTACTAGTGAAGCACTTTGAGTGGTCTTTAAAACTAGAAAAGTGCTATATAAGTGCAGGTCCTTATCCCTTATCCTCTTCAAAGCTGCCCTCACTTCTGCCTTGCTAATCCTTGGGACTTCCTTGTTCACTATCTTTCCTTCATCCATTCTCCTCTCTCTCTCTTTTTTTTTTTTATTTATCATCTCTTCATAAAGATGCCTCATAAAGACGCAGAGAAACTTGTCCACGCCTTTTTCCACCTCTAAGATAAGATAAGATAAGATAAGCCTTTATTAGTCCCACAACGGGGAAATTCCAGGATTGCAACAGCACAGGGATAGCAACACTCAGAGCAACAATCAGAAGGCAAGAAAAAAAACAAGCAAGCAAGAGCAGCTAATAAACATATGTACGTATTACTATAAAATATATATATATACACACACACACAGACACACAGTGCAGAGCATTGTAGCTGGATGGAATAAATATATGAATATATGAACACACAGTGCAGAGCATTGTAGCTAGATGGAATAAATATGTAAATATATAAACACCCACAGTACGGAGCATTGCAGCTAGGTGGAATAAATATGCAAGTATATAAACACACACAGTGCGGAGCAATGTAGCTAGATGGAATAATATGTAGATATATAAATATATAAACACCCACAGTACGGAGCATTGTAGCTAGATGGAATAAATATTCCAAAATACTCTAGGCTAGACTATTGTAATTCACTTTTATCAGGTTGTCCTTATGGACAATGGGGAATTTCCCCATTGTGGGACTAATAAAGGCTTATCTTATCTTATCTTATCTAATAAGTTCATAAAGTTTGAATGAATGAATCTTTATTTCGGATAGATTAAAAGTAAAGATTAAAAAAGAAACAGAATAATATAACAAAGGGGAAAAAAAATCCAACAAGGTCAAATTAGACAATAACTCCTCTGATTATACAGTTCAACGTAAGTTATCCGAAATGGGTGATGGCTGAAGCCGCAGCTTATATTGCCCACCCATATTCCATCCAAGAATTCAAAAGAAAAACAAAACAAGAGCGATTACAATTCAGAACAAAGCTAAGACAAAATGTGACAAAAAACTAAGCTACAACACAACAGAGGCTGGATATAACAATCCTTATGTGATTTTACATGTCATCTTGTATATATGTTTGGAGTATTTCTTCCTTTAGTTTTTGTTTAAATTGTCCAAGCGTTGTACATGATTTTAATTCAGGTCCAAAATCGTTCCATAATCTGACTCCTTGCACTGAAACACTGTGTTGCTTGGTGGTAGTTCTCACTGAAGGTTTTTGAAATATACATGTTCCTCTGAAATGATGTTGTTTCTCCCTTATTTGGAACAGCTTTTGAATATTTGGGGGCAGGGATAGATTCTTCACTTTAAACATTATTACTGCAGTTTTAAAGTCAACCAGATCTTTCAACTTGAGAGCTTTTAATTTAAGAAAAAGTGGGTTTGTTGGTTCACTGTAAACAGCTTTGTTTATTATTCTAATAGTTCTCTTCTGAAGCATAAACACTGGATATATGTTTGTTACCTCCGCCAGGAGGTAATGTTTTTGCCGGGGTTTGTCTGTTTGTTTGTTTGTCTGTCTGTTGGTTAGCAAGATAACTCAAAAAGTTTTGGACGGATTTCGATGAAACTTTCAGGCGTTGTTGGAAATGGTACAAGGAAGAACTGATTAAATTTTGGGGATGATCCGGATCACCGTCCAGAAGAAAACCGCCATTACGGAAAATGCCATTTTCGTGAATAACCACTCAACCACTAATCCTATCATTGTCAATCCAATTGCTAGTCATATGTTTTCATCATCAAGGAATCTCAAAACGTACACACAAACACTGTATGGGGGAACTGTGGCCGCCATTACGGAAAATGCCATTTTCCTGAATAACAAAAAAAAACTAAAAAAAAAACAAAAAAAACAAACAAACTACTGAACCACTAATCCTATCATTGTCAATCCAATTGCTAGTCATATGTTTTCATGGTCAAGGAATCTCAAAACGTACACACAAACACTGTATGGGCGGAACTGTGGCCGCCATTACGGAAAATATCATTTTTGTGAAAAACTACTCAACCACTAATCCTATCATTGTCAATCCAATTGCTAGTCATATGTTTTCATGGTCAAGGAATCTGAAAACGTACACACAAACACTGTATGGGGGGAACTGTAGCACTTGGCGGAGGTCTGCGCTCTCCAAGTGCTTTTCTAGTTTGAGTTAGAGGTGAAGAACAACTCCTTCACAACATCCACTCAAGTGAAGAACACTCTCCAGGAAGTAGGTGTATCAGTATCTAAGTCTACCATAAAGAGAAGACTTCATGAGAGTAAATACAAAGGATTCACCACAAGGTGCAAACCATTAATCAGCCTCAAAAATAGAAAGGCCAGAATTGACTTTGCCAAAAAACATCTGAAGAAGCCAGCCCAGTTCTGGAACAGCATTCTTTGGACAGATGAGACTAAGATCAACCTGTACCAGAACGATGGGAAGAAGAAAGTTTTGAGAAGAATTGGAACAGCTCATGATCCAAAGCACACCACATCTTTTGTAAAACATGGTGGAGGCAGTGTGATGGCATGGGCATGCATGGCTTTCAGTGGCACTAGGTCACTTGTGTTTATTGATGATGTGACAAAAGACAGAAGCAGCCGGATGAATTCTGAAGTGTATAGGTATATACTTTCTGCTCAGATTCAGCCAAATGCAGCAAAGTTGATTGGACGGCGCTTCACAGTACAGATGGACAATGATCCAAAACATACTGCAAAAGCAACCCAGGAGTTTTTTAAAGCAAAGAAGTGGAATATTCTGCAATGGCCGAGTCAATCACCAGATCTCTGTTACAACCCGAGCGCTGGGTTCTGTTCACGCTTGGGCTAAGCTCAACTCGCTGCCGGCCTTGACAGCTGTGGGCTGTATTCTGGCCTCACCGGGCTCTTATTGTGAAGGTGCTCGGTGGGGCTTCTGCCTGTCAAGGCTGGTCAGCTGTGTGTCATTACTGCTTGTTAGTGTTCGCCTTCATAAAGCGGGCACTAGCGACAGTAATGTTGCAGGAGTATTGTCAACTATCCTTGTCAGAGCGTCGTTTTGACCTCCATGAAAGGTTCGTTATCTTATGCCTTGTCACAGTTTAGCTCGTAGTGGCTGGGGTCAGCCCTGCAAGCCCATGTATTGATTTTTGTGTGTTTTTGCCGAGAGCGGCTCACTATCTTGTCCTGTCTCGTCTTGAAAATAAATCACCATCTTCGCAAAACTCACTGGTGGACTCTTGGCATCTTATGCTGATCCGCGACGGTCACCGCGTGACAGTATACTCCTGCCAGGACGTCTAAACGGAGACGCCACACCGAGACGCCTTTTCACCGTGAGTTTTTGCCTTAATTGGACTGTTGTTCTTCCCTGTCTGGGTGTCTATTGCTGGGAAAAATGTCGTCATCCAGGGGCCGCGGTCGGCGCCCGGGCAAGGAGCTAGCGGAGGCTTTGGAGTACGTGGATGGGACTCTATTCACCACTTCGCTGGACGACACTCCCAGCGACATACGCTGGCACCTGGACTGCGCTGAGGAGCTCCTGGACAATCTTCCCCTCGATTATGACAATCACCCGGATGTGATTATGAGGAAAGAAGAACTCGCAACACAGCGCGAGATACTCCGTGGACTGGAGGGAAATCTCGGCAGGAAGCCGAAGAGGAGGCATCCCCGCTCCTCACGTCTGGATCCCGTTCCTGCCTCTACTCCATTCCAGGAGTTTGCTCTGCCCAGGGGTGATTCCCACCAGAGAATGTCGTCATTCGGGAATCCCTCAGAGAAGCTCCAGCTCGCAGCTGCTTCCATCTGGGACCGAGTGGCGGCTGCTCGTTCCGCAACTCACCCCTCATTGATTATTAAACATGTGACGGCGGCAGTCAGACTGGTGGAGAGGAATCCTAGATTAAGTGACTTCCCGGAGTTTGCCGACCTCCTCGCCTCGGTCTCAGCACAGGAGCGGCAATTCCCGGACCTTACCTTCGCCTCGCCCTCTGCCAGAAACCGCCGTCACCGCCACAATCGACCTCAGCAGAATCCCCGGCTGGACCCGCTGCCGGCGAAGCCCGTCAGCGAACTTCGAAGAGCGGCTCCACCTTGTCCTTCCAGGGGGCCCTCTGTCGCCATCCAACGGGGAGAAGGAGGAACAATGTCCCCTACAGCAGGAACCATCTCTTCCCTGGGAGAAAGGCAAGTGCATGATAATTTGTTACATCTCGATTATAATCTGCCTTGTCTGACTCCTGGGGGTGGAGTTTGGGGTTCGCAGCCCCCCGAGCTCCTTCCACCTGCTGTAGCGAAAATAATTAAACCTGCTGCCTCTGTGTTCCCCCCGGTTGAGCAGACTGCGACGCCAGGCCAACGTCGTCGGATGAAGAGGGGGCCTGCAGTGCTGGAAAGCCTGGATCCGGCCCTGCAGCCACGTCGTGGACAGAGGAGAAGAGCGGACTGCGGCCCAGAGCCTGAGCCGATGATGAAGCGTCCCCGGGTCTCCTCGCTGGAGTGGTCCGAGCCAGTGGATCGAGGGCCCCCTGCCCCCATGCCATATGGGTCATCAGCATGGACAGCAGTGCGGGAGGAACCTCAGGCTGCAGATGACATCCTGCCAGCTGCGGAGCCCGACGCAGCTGAGTTCGAGCCTGCTGACGAGAGTTGCCACCCTGAACCTGGATCGTCGGAGTCCTGGGTGGCAACAGAACCCAAGTGCAGGAAAGTGCTCCCTTTTGTGTCTCTGTCCCCTGTGTTGGAGCATTTTTGCCTGCCTCTCGGGGAGGCGACTGAGGAGCAGCCGTCTGCTGCGCCCGAGCTCGTCTCGCTGGGTTCTGCTGCTACCGGTGATTCTGATCCCGGTTTTCCTGTTTGTGAGCCTTATTGCAGTGTTGCCGGCGTGGAACCAGTCGGGATCACTGGGTTGGAGGTCCCAGGTTCGGGGGTGGAGATCGTCAGCAGTGCTGCACCGACCCAGTTGGGGTCCGTCGTGGAGGCTGCTGTGGCCCAATCGGGGTCCGACGTGGGTGCATCAGAGGCCCAATCGGGGTCCACCACTGGTGCGATTCTGGCCCAATCGGGGTCCAACGTGGGTGCACCGGAGGCCCAATTGGGGTTCACCGCAGGTGCGGTTCTGGCCCAATCGCGGTCTGACGTGGATGCGTCAGAGGCCCAATCGGGCTCCATCGCGGGTGCAGATCTGGCCCAATCGGGGTCCAACGTGGGTGCACCAGAGGCTCGATCGGGGTCCCAATCGGGGTCCAGCGGAGGTGCAGCGCCAGCGTGGTCCGCGGATGGGGGAGGAGCTGCAGACATTTCATCACCGAACGGATTACAGGCTCATCCTGGTCATCTTTCCCCTCTAATGAGTCATCGCCCCTGTGCATCATCGCCGGGGGCCGTGGGGGCTCCTGTTTGCTCGCCCCGGCTCTCCCACATTTTGTCCTCGTCAGGGAGGCCGCTGCGGGTTGTTTTTTCCCGGGACTGGTGGCTGAGGGACACGGGTCGGCCGCCTGAGGAACTATTTCTCCGGTTCGGCGCCTTGTGTCGGCCACCCGACGTGTTGTGTGTGTCTTTGGGTGACCTGGTTCGACCACCAGAGGAGCGGACGTGCTGGGTGTTGGACTGTGGTGAGCCGCTAGGTCATGTCCCGAATCCTATGATCACCTGCCGGCTGTTGGACGCGGGGAGACCACCTGAACTGTTTCTGTGGCGTTTGGTCTCCGCCGGTCGGCAGAGACTGTCGGGGGGGGGGGGGTAGTGGTTTTTCTGGGTTGATCTGTCACAGTGATTGTTCTGTTTTTTTTTTTCTCGTCCTTGCTGTCTTGTGTATTTTGTGCTTGGTTATGTCTTGCAGTTGCCCTAGCATCAGAATCAGAATCAGAATCAGAATCAGCTTTATTGGCCAAGTATGCACAACACATACAAGGAATTTGACTTTGGCTAAAAACTTGCTCTCGTTGTTCAGGTGGAGGATTTAAATAAGGATTCAATGACAACAGAGTATATACAGTAAATTACAGTCTGTCCACGTTTCTATAAAAGGATGCAAATATATACAGGAATATATGCAGTTATTTACTCAGACTAACCACACTTTGCAGAAATATATAAAAAATATACAGTCACACAGTATTTCAATGTGAACTCAGATTCAGTAATATAATGTGAATGAAGTAAAAAGCAGTGTGAGAGTTATGTGCATGTGTTATGTGCATGTGTTATGTTATAACATGTGTTATGTTCTGCTGTTGTCTTGTTTTTCTCTGTGTATTTTGTCTGATTTTGAATATTTGGTATTTTGTCATAGTCTCGTGTTTAATATTTCTGACCCAGTAGTTCTGGTTTTTTGTTTGTTTTCTCCATGCGCATTTTTTGATTTATTCTGAGTAGTTAGTCTTGTCATTGTCCTGTATGTAGTTGTTCTTGTCGTTGTTTTGTTTCTGGGTTTGGTCTCTCTCCTTCTGCACCTACCGCCAGCCACCCACCCTGGGGGGTGGGGGGGGCAGGGTGGCCCTTGGGGCGTTCTGAGCCCGCCCTCGGAAGGAGGGTACTGTTACGACCCGAGCGCTGGGTTCTGTTCGCGCTCGGGCTAAGCTCAACTCGCTGCCGGCCTTGACAGCTGTGGGCTGTATTCTGGCCTCACCGGGCTCTTATTGTGAAGGTGCTCGGTGGGGCTTCCGCCTGTCAAGGCTGGTCAGCTGTGTGTCATTACTGCTTGTTATTGTTCGCCTTCATAAAGCGGACACTAGCGACAGTAATGTTGCAGGAGTATTGTCAACTATCCTTGTCAGAGTGTTGTTTTGACCTCCATGTCAAGTTCGTTATCTTATGCCTTGTTACAGTTTAGCTCGTAGTGGCTGGGGCAGCCCTGCAAGCCCATGTATTGATTTATGTGTGTTTTTGCTGAGAGCGCTCACAGTCTTGTCCTGTCTCGTCTTGTAAATAAATCACCATCTTCGCAAAACTCACTGGTGGACTCTTGGCGTCTTATGGTGATACGCGAGGGTCACCGCATGACAATCTCAACCCAATCGAGCATGCATTTCAGTTGCTCAAGACAAAACTTAAGGCAGAAAGACCCACAAACAAGCAACAACTGAAGACAGCTGCAGTAAAGGCCTGGCAAAGCATCACAAAGGAGGAAACCCAGCGTCTGGTGATGTCCATGGGTTCCAGACTTCAGGCAGTCATTGCCTGCAAAGGATTCTCAACAAAATATTGAAAAGTAACATTTTACTTAGGGTTATGTTTATTTGTCCAATTACTTTTGAGCCCCTGAAATGAGAAGCGTTTGAATAAAAATAGCTACAATTCCTACATGTTTAATCATATATTTTTGTTCAACCCCTTGAATTAAACCTTAAAGTCTGCACTTCAATTCCGTTGTAGTTGTTTCATTTCAAATCCAATGTGGTGGCATGCAGAGCCCAAATCATGAAGATTGTGTCACTGTCAAAATCTTTCTGGGCCTAACTGTAGATTGGGACTTAGAGCTTTCAGTTATCAAGCTCCCCTCCTGTAGAATCAATTCAGTTTGGGAGGCAGACACGCTCTCTTTATTTAAGAGTAAGTTGAAATCCTTTCTCTTTGATAAAGCCTATAGTTAAAACTGCTTTGTCTCCTCTAAATGTTGCCACTGCCAGGCTTTACCTCGCATGTAGAGCCGAACCCAGCTTGATACTGGCAGGTCTGGCTGTGAATGCTAATGCTGTGACAGTGATCGGTGCCAGGAGGAGACACTGGCAAGAACCAAGGGCACGTGACCGAAGAGACAGAAGCTTCTGTCTTCTCGTGACTTTATTTGGCATGACAGAAGAGATTATGTGGATATCAACGTTCTGACAGAGATTGGTGCTATGCTGAACTGGACATCAGCCGGCAGTTTTTTATTTCTATTTTTTATTTTTATTTTTATTTTTAATGCACTGGGCTTCACTCCTTTCTTCACTCTCAATGAAATATTTTTGCTGGTCATTAACATCTGTTTGTTCTCTCCCATCGATTGAGTCCTCATCATGCTGTTTGCTCTCTGCATGCCTGTTCTTCTCTTCATCTTCTCTATCTCCTCACCCCCCAGCCAGTCGCAGCAGATGACTGCCCCTCCCTGATCCTGGTTCTGCTGGAGGTTTCTTCCTGTTAGAAGGGAGTTTTTCCTCTCCACCGTCACCAAGTGCTGCTCACAGGGGATCGCCTGTTTGCTTGGGTCTTTCTGCAATCATGGGGGTTTCCCCTACAGTTGAAAGTTCTATGAGATGACTGTTGTTGTGAAATGGCGCTATATCAATAAAGTTGAACTGAATTGAATTTCATTTCATTTCTTCATAAATATAGCTTAATACATGAATTAGTATCCATACAACAGGCTATAGGAGCCCCTCCTACCTATCGTGGACATACAGATGTGTCAGCCGACGGTGACTTTTTTCTCTTTTCTGCCGAGGTTCAGACTCGCTCTCTGAAGTTTTCCTCTCCTCTCTATCAATCAGCTTCCCCTCGCTCTTGAAGTAAAATCTTCCACATTGTCAACTTTCTTTGTTTTTTCTCTATCCATATTTCTAAATTTACAGTATTTCTTTTTGCTGTGAATAAAATGGTAATTCAGTTCCTCTTCTCTCCATTCCTCTTTCCCAGTTCAGGATACACAGAAAACAACACTGAAACGTTATCAATAGAAACGTTCCCCGAAACTGCAGCACCATAACTCAATGACAGAAATCTCTGCAGTCCAAGAAAAAAGTGAAATTGTGTGTTTAATTTTATTACTGTTCCAGACATCAGAAAAGATGAAACACACATATTTATAATAAATCATGAACTTGGAGACCTGAAGATTTTGTTAAAGCAAAGTTATTCACATAATAAAACCTCAGAGTCTCCATCAGACCATCCTGACTGTTCATGTGTTCAAGTTAAACACTTTGGTCAAATAATCAATTTATTCATGAGTAGACCTTCTTAAAAGTACACTGGTGTGAAAAAGTGTTTGCTCCCTTTCTGATTCTTCATTTTTTTTTTGTATGTTTGTCACACTTAAATGTTCAGATCTTCAAACAAATTTAAATATTTGAAAAAGACAAAGATAATTGACAAAGATAACACAACTTAACACAAAATGCAGTTTTTAAATGAAGGTGTTTATTATTAAGGGTAAAAAAACAAATCAAACCTACATGGTCCTGTGTGAAAAAGTTATTGTCCCCCCCATTAAAACATAAATTAACTGGTTTAACACATCTTTCTCTAGCTACACCCAGGCCTGATTACTGCCACATCTGTTCTCAATCAAGAAATCACTTAAATAGGACCTGCCTGACAAAGTGAAGTAGACCAAAAGATCCTCAAAAGGTAGACATCATGCTGCGATCCAAAAAAATTCAGGAACAAATGAGAAACAAAGTAATTGAGGCCTATCAGTCTGGAAAAGGTTATGAAGCCATTTCTAAAGCTTTGGGACTCCAGCAAGCCACAGTGATAGCCAATATCCACAAATGGCGAAAACATGGAACAGTGGTGAACCTTCCCTGGAGTGGCCGGCCGACCAAAATTACCCCAAGAGCGCAGCAACGACTCATCCAAGAGGTCACTAAAGACCCCACAATATCCAAAGAACTGCAGGCCTCACTTGCCTCAGTTAAGGTCAGCGTTCATGACTCCACTTTAAGAAAGAGACTGGAGGAAAAAAAAAAAAACAGCCTGCATGGCAGAGTTCCAAGATGAAAACCACTGCTGTGTCATGATTAAATAGCCAGAGACTCAAATGCAGGGCATATAGCACCGAAAGAACACTCAGTCTCAGGTGAAACGTTTAACACAATTTATTACAACAAAAACTAATAAATGATAACACAAATATATTAAAGAACAAAAAACCAATGAGCACGATGGAGGGGCACACAGTCTGTAAATGAGAAGGAGAGAAGAGGAATAATTACTGGGAAATAATGAAGGAGTTAAGACAAGAAACAGGAGAGGAGTCTTACGACAGTGAGCAGAGGGTCCGGCTGTGAAACCCAGCGTGCAGTGGAATGTCAGCTGGTGGGGGCAGGACCAGTGAAGCCAGAAGGGATGGGGAATGGAGAAGGAAGGTGTGGAGCTGTTGGATGACCGGGTGGAACAGGAGTAGACTAGACGGGGTGGTGGAACGGCAGGTGAGTGTGCGCAGCACCGGACAGACACACTGATGCAATGGCAGCAACCTGGGAAGGAGAGGAGAATATGGTCAACCAACAGGTAATATTAAGCACAGAATAACTTGGCTCTTAATTTGAGGCAGCAACACTCAACGGTCCAGCTGAGAAGCATTCACAGACTGGCTCATTTAAAGCTGGCAGACAAGGTAGCACTAGGTATGCCCAATCACGCAGGTGAGCGTAATCAGCTCCAGAGCCGGAAGACAGACAGAGGGAATAAACTCAGGAGAGGAGAGGGAGAACACTCACCTGATCATCACATGCTGAGAAAAAAGAACAGTCTGTCTCAGTTTTGCCAGAAAACATCTTGATGAGCCCCAAGACTTTTGGGAAAATACTCGGTGGACTGACAAGACAAAAGTTGAACTTTTTGGAAGGTGTGTGTCCCATTATATCCAGCATAAAAATAACAGCATTTTAGAAAAGGAACATCAGACCATCAGTAAAATATGGTGGTGGTAGTGTGATGGTCCGGGGCTGTTTTGCTGCTTCAGGACCTGGAAGACTTGCTGTGGTAAATGGAACCATGAATTCTGCTGTCTACCAAAAAATCCCGAAGGAGAATGTCCGGCCATTTGTTCTTGACCTCAAGCTGAAGCGCACTTGGCTTCTGCAGCAGGACAATGATCCAAAACACACCAGCAAGTCCACCTCTGAATGGCTTAAGCAAAACAAAATGAAGACTTTGGAGTGGCCTAGTCAGAGTCCTGACCTGAAACTGATTGAGATGCTGTGGCATGACCTTAAAAAGGCGATTCATGTTCAAAAACCCTCCAATTTGGCTGAATTACAACAATTCTGCAAAGATGAGTGGGCCAAAATTCCTCCACAGCACTGTAAAAGATCATTGCCAGTTATCACAAACGCTTGATTGCAGTTGTTGCTGCTAAGGGTGGCCAACCAGTTATCAGGTTTAGGGGGCAATCACTTTTTCACACAGGGCCATGTAGGTTTGGATTTTTTTCCCCTTAATAATAAACACCTTCATTTAAATACTGCATTTTGTGTTTACTTGTGTTAACTTTGCCTAATATTTAAATTTGTTTGATGATCTGAAACATTTAAGTGTGACAAACATACAAAACAATGAGAAATCAGGAAGGGGGCAAATACTTTTTTAAACCACTGTATTTAATTTCTGGAGCACGGGGTATTCGGATTGGTGCCGTTTGCACATTCTCAATCATTTTCAGGGCTCTTAAGTAAGTAACTAATTTTCTTTCATCTTCCACTTTACTCTCTGGATTTTTTTCTTTCTTCTTTTTTTTTTTTTTTGCCTGGGCTCTTGTCAGAATTGCAGTGGAAGTGTTTTTGTCAAGTTTTTCTATGCCCGGCCAGGAAGGAGTTTGACATGTTTGCACGGAAACCCAAATGCAGACACAGACCTGATTATAAATCACAAATGATCTTTTTTAATAATAGATGAGTGGATGAGTGAATGGATGTGTGGGTGGAGCAGGAGAGAACTGGCAACCCTGCAGGAAGAGAGGAGAGAGGAAATAAATAACAGTTCAGCAACAGTGGGTTGATTGAGTGATAAGTTCTCTTACGGAGTTCAGAAGTTGTAGGAGCGCTGAAGAGTAGCTTTGTCCTCTCAAGGTTACCAACGTCCCGCTCGGGAGGTGCAGTGTCCATGAAGGAGGAGAAGGAGCAAGTGCAGCCACAGCTGAGGGATGAGAGGAAGGAGTGAGTTTGGTGGGAGGAGGCTCTTACTGTGCAGGGAGTGGGAGCAGCCTCCAGCCCACAGGAAAGAATCTGGTCCAACGCCTGGAGCAGAGGTGAGTCCGCCGCCTGGAGGGAAATCCACCTGTGCACAGGGGAGAGAGGAGGAGGAAAGCAGGAGTAGGGGGAGAAGTGTCCAGTGAGATAAGCTTACTGTAGAGTTGGGGAGCCAAAGCTCACAGGTGAGAAGATGCAGGAATGATGCGAGGAAGGGAGGCGTTACTCCCAGCAGTAGAGAAGGGTGAGACAGGATGAGGATGGCTTCACCCAAGAAGCATTGACGATTCTGTGCAGGAGTGCAGGAATCCACTCCTAATAAAGGGTGCCTAATTGGAGAGAGCAGGTATGAGAGCAGGCGCAGTTGAGGATGATAATTAGTAAGCAGCACTACAGTCCCCCCCCTCAAGGGACGCCTCCTGGCAGCCGTCTCAGCCTGCCGGGGTGAGTCTGATGGAAGTCCCTGATGAGCCATCGGCCATAGAAATGGCAGAGTTGTGAGCATACTCAATCCAAGGTAAGTGTGAACTCTATGAAGCAGGGTTAGAGGCCATAACACACCTCAGGGCCTCCTCCAGCTCTTGATTAGCGTGCGCACACTGACCATTGATCTGCGGAGGATAACCTGAAGACAAGCTGACCGTTGCTCCAATGGCCTTGCAGAAGGCCGTCCATACTTTGGACACAAATTGAGGACCACGATCTGACACGATGTCCAAGGGAATCCCGTGCAGACATACCACGTGCAGGACCAACAAGTCAGCTGTCTCCTTGGCCGAAGGGAGCTTGTGAAGGGGGATGAAGTGAGCAGCCTTCAAAAATCTGTCCACAATCATGAGAATCACCATGTGACCCATGGAGGGAGACGACCCGTCACAAAGTCCATGGCGACGTGAGACCAAGGCCTGCTGGGGATGGGGAGGGTGTGCAGCAGTCCCGAAGGGGAAGAGGAGGACGATTTCCCAGTGGTGCACTGGGGGTAGGACCGATCGAAGTTGTTAACATCCTTTCTCATCGACGGCCACCACAAGGTCCTCTGAATGTGGGACAGGATGCGAGCCATCCCGGGGTGACACATGACCTTGGAGGAGTGTAACCAGTCAATGACCTCACCACGCACAGTGGAAGGGACATAGAGCTGTCCCGCTGAACCCAGACCCGGGTCGGATTCATCTACCACCACTCTCTTAACCCTCTTCTTGATCTCCCAGGAAAGCATGCTGACAATGAACAAAGGGGACACAATGTACATACAACAGTATGTCCAAAACTCAGCCGCCCGCCTACTTACTCACTCCTGCTCCAGAGACCACATCACTCCTCTCCTCCGTCAGCTCCACTGGCTCCCCATTCAACAGTGCATCAACTTCAAGATCCTCCTCATCACCTATAAAGCTCTTCATAACCTCGCCCCCTCATACCTAACGGACCTTCTCTCTCGTCATTCTCCCACTCGTCTCCTCCGCTCTGCTGACGCTCATCTTCTTCCCCCCATCACCAAGACAAAATTCCGCACCCTGGGTAATAGATCATTCGCCATCGCCGCACCAACCCTCTGGAATTCCTTGCCCCTTCACATCCGGTCTGCAAACACACTTGCTTCTTTTAAAAGTCAACTCATAAAAACTGACTGCCTCTTCTACCTATGTGTACCTACCTTGCCTGTTTACCCGTTCTCTGTATGTTTGTCCCTATGCTGCTTTGTAAAGAGTCTTTGAGTATTTAGAAAAGCACTATATAAGACTGATGTATTATTATTATTATTATTATTATTATTATTATTATTATTATTATTATTATTATTATTATTATTATTACAATGGGGTGCAGCTCCGGCGTGGCAGTATCAGGGGAGAACTGCCTGGTGAGCGCAGCAGATTTGGTGTTTTTGGAACCCGGGCAATAGGTGATGGTAAAGTTGAATCTGCTAAAGAAGAGAGACCAGCGGGCTTGCCTGGACTTCAGATGCTTGGCCGTTCTAAGGTACTCCAAGTTCTTGTGGTCGGTCAAAACCACAAACGGCAGCAAGGCCCCCTCCAGCCAATGGCACCACTCCTCCAAGGCTAGCTTGACGGCCAGTAACTCCTGATCTCCCACATCATAATACCTTTCGGCCGGCGACAGGCGTCTGGAGAAGAAGGCGCAAAGATGGACCTTGTTGTCGGAAGGAGAGAGCTCCTTTTTCACCCCCAACTCTGAAATCCGAGGTGTCCACCTCCACCAGGAATTGTAGGGATGAGTCTCCCTGGACAAGGATGGGGGGAAGAGAAAAAAGATTTCAGTTCAGAAAATGTGGCCTCAGCCTCATCGGACCAACGGAAAGGAACCTTAGTGGAGGTGAGACGGGTGAGTGGCAGTCCAGTCAAACTGTAAGTGCGGATGAATTGGCGGTAAAAATTGGCGAAACCCAGGAACTGTTGTAGCTGCTTACAGGAAGAGGGGACCGGCCACTCCACAACAGCTTTAAGCTTACCTGGATCTGCACCAACATCCTTATAGCCAATGACAAATCCCAGGAAGGTGATGGATGATGTATGGAACTCACATTTTTCCACCTTGACGTATAACTGATTGTCCAGCGGCCGCTGAAGGACTCTTTGAACATGTACCCGATGCTCCTTGAGAGAACTAGAAAAGATGAGGATGTCATCTAGGTACACAAAAACAAACGAACCCAGGAAGTCCCTCAGCACATCGTTCATGAGCCTTTGGAACACAGCCGGCATGTTGGTGAGTCCAAATGGCATCACAAGATACCCAAAATGGCCACTAGGAATGCAGAAAGCCGTCTTCCACTCGTCCCCCTACCTAATCCGGAACAGGTGGTCGGCATTGCGTAGGTCAAGATTAGTGAAGACAGAGGACCCCTGGAGAGAATCGAAAGCAGAATTAATAAGGGGCAGAGTGTACTTGTCCTTCACAGTGATGTTATTAAGCTGACTAAAATCAATGCAGGGTTGGAGGGAGCCGTCCTTTTTGCAAACAACAAAACCCCCAGCTCCCACCGCCAACGAAGAGGGATAATAATGCCCAAGCTTTAAGATTCCTTTATGTATTTATCCATTGCTTCTCGCTCAGGGGCTGAAAGGCTATAAAGTCGGCTGGAGGGCAAAGGAGCCCCCGGCAGGAAGTTAATGGAGCAATCATAAGGGTGTTGGGTGTTGGGGGGTGGGGCGGCTTTGGTCTTGCTGAACACTGGAGCGAGATCATGGTACTCCTGGGGAACCAGGGACAGATCAGGTGTGTGCATAGATGGGGTAGAAATGGGCACAGAGGGAGAGCAGGCTGCTGACTGTAAACACGTATTCAGACAAAAGGTGCTCCATGAAATGATTTTCCCTGTCTGCCAATCAATAACAGGATTATGGAGCCTGAGCCAGGGGTAACCCAAAATAACAGGGGAGGAAGGAGACTGGCAAAACAAAAAAAAAAAACAAAAACTGATGTGCTCCCGATGATTACCTGAGACCAAGATTGAGACGGGGCAGTCTGCTTTGAGACAGCTGTGAGGGGCACAAGAAAGTGCAATCAACTTCAATGGAGTGTTGAGACTGTGACAGGGGAGTTTCAGCCGGGTTGCCAGACTCTCAGTAATAAAGCTCTGCTCCACACCCGAATCAATAAGAACCTTGGTGGTGATTTCAATTTGACCATGTTGAAAGTGAATGGGAAAGAGTAGTCGTGAAAGGGTTTTAGTTTTGATAGCGTCCATTAGTCCCCCTACTGCGACACCCCCCCCCCGCCCCCCTTTGGCAGATTGGGACAAGAGGTGATCTCATTCTCGGCACTAGTACAATAACTGCATAGACCGAGGGCCTGGCGGCGTTGGCGCTCCGCAAGAGGCAACTTGGAGCGACCCACCAGCATAGGCTCCTCAGCCTCCGAGGATTCCAGGGGAGGGAGGGCAAGGAGGGAGGACTGAGAGGGAGGATGAGACTGTGAGTCCAGGTGATTGGATCCATGGGCACTTACTAGCCCGCTCCCTTAAGCAATTATCAATACTAATAGCCAGGGAAATTAAGTCATGTAATGATGAAGGTAATTTCTAAATGGGCCAGTTCATCTCTGAGACTCGGGCTGAGACTGCGTGTAAAAATGCTACAGAGAGAGGCATCCTCCCACCCCACTTCTGCCACAACAACCCAGAAGTCAACCGAGTAGTCGGCTACAGACCTAGCCTCCTGCTGGAGGTTAAGGAGACGGGAGATGAGGACACTATCCTGGTCAGAGTGGTCAAAAACCTCCGAAGACTCAGAAATAAACCAATTGTGTGTGTAATTAGGATAATCAGGGCGGGACATAAAGGCCAAAGCCCAGGCGATTTCCTGTCCCTCCAGTAAATTAACAAGGTAACTGATCTGGCTGTGGTTAGTAGGAAAATCCCCCGGTTCCCGCTGAAACACCAGATTACACTGAAGCAAAAACCCACGACCCCCCCCCCCCAGCTTACCGTTGAAAGCAGTAGGAGTGGGAACTGGGGTGAGTGGAGTGGGCTGCGCTGGAGGGGGGGGGTGGAAAGTGATGGCTTGGCCGACCCACTGAGAAGGCAATCGATGGGAAGAGCCCTGATGACCCTGGCAGGAGGGGCTGGAGCAGCGACGTCCTCCTTCGGCAGGACCAGACCCTTGGCAAACTCCAGCAGTGACACATCCTCTCCGGTGACCCTAGGGAAAGGCTCAGGGGAAGCAGGAGAAGAAAGATGGTTAGGGTCGCCGGCAGTGGCGGAGCCCGGCGAAGGAAGTTCAGACGCAGCAGCACGCTGCGCCCGACTCTCCTCACCTAGAACCAGATAAAATCTCTCTAAAACTGTCATAAGAAAAACAAGAGAGAATACTTGCCTGAGTTTCAGCTCCACCGCTGTCCAGAACTCCGTCGCTCCTGGTGATGAATACTCAGGCCTGGCCTCCAAGAGGTCCAGTTCTGGCTCCCAATCCGCTGTGGACGCCTCCGAAGCTAGCGAAATGGTAATAGCAGTCCTATTGTCCTCCTGCAGCAGCTCCAATGCTAGGGATTCCACCAGCATGGCTGCAGAAAAACACCTCCGTGCGGGCCCCTGGGAAGGATCATCAAGGACCCCAACCTCCTCCACTATCTGGTGGCTGGGTTCTTGGACCGGCAGGCCCTCAGGAATGATTGGAGGAGACACGGATAGGGGAAGAAAAGACTCATTATTTGCCGCTGGAGGAGAGGACCCAGTGGACTGCAGATCCTGGGCCTCTCCCTCAGGAGACAGACAAGTTTTAAAATAATTGAGTTCAATTAGATGAAAGGACCTTTGCCTGTCATCCCGGCGTGTGATGTTTGCAGCTGGAGCTGACTGGCCGTCACCCCTGTCCATGTCCACGGCCACACCGGTCCTTTCCAATGATGACAGGGAAGCAAGATCCGATGCCGATGACTCCTCACACTCAAAATCGAAGGGGGAGACACACAAAGGACAAGAGAAGGGTTTACCTCCACAGATGGAGGAGCGAGCCCAGCAGACTGCTGAAGCTGAGCTTTCTCTTCCAGGAGACAGGCAGTGTATATCATCAATACATAGAATTAAATGAGAAAACACTTGCCTGTTCTCCCGGTGCTCGATGTTGACATCTGTGGGCAGTTGACCGTCATCCCCCCCATGTCACTGGCTGTTTTAGCCCCTTCACACGGTAGCTGAGGAGCCGGCTCTGATGATGTGGAGGTGGGCGTAGCAGGTGGAGGATTGGCGGGATCCTTATGGAGAGCCCTCCGGGAACGGTGGCGACGAGAGGAAGCAGGCGGCGTGTTCTCCAGTTCTTCCAGAGAAGGCCCTTCCTCCGTCAGAATTCTCCTCCTGGGAAGCACAAGGGCATGGGAGGAACGGGGGAAACAGGGAGCCAAACAAGATCGGCAGCAGACAATTCATCAGAAATCGGGCAAGCAGCTTCAGGTGTCATTACCAGTGACTGAATAAACACTCGCCTGAATTCCTGTGATTTGATGACGTCAGCTGTCGTCTCCGTGGTCAGGGCATGCTCGTCGTCCGGCTGGAGCTCCGACCTCCTCGGGGAATATTCCTCCAACCTCTCGGCCAACTCTGGAAGAAGCCATGGTTTCACCTCCAGGAGGAGTTCTGTCTCTGCCAGGAGAACCTGTCTTTGTTCCTCCTGCTCCTCTGGGGACAGAGTAGACCACGGCTTAGGACAGGGAGGCAGGGCTGTCGTCGGCGAGGCTGGCTGCTTCTTCCGGCGGGAGTTCCTCCTCTTCTTCCTCACGAGCTGCTCAGGAACCAGATAGTCCGGGATACGAAGCACCATGCTGGGCAGCGAGTCACCCATGCCGAGGAGCTCAGTGCTACCTGGAGAAGTAAGCGGCGTGGCCGCGAGGAGCTTGAGCACCAGGAGATCCTTATCTGATTCTTCACATGGTGCGGCGAAGATGTCCCGGAGAATCTCCATCTTTTCGAGATGATCCCAGAGGCTGTTTCACTCCATCACCCTTCTTGCTGTGTCCCGAGCCTGACGAGCCGTTCTGGAGGAACCGGGCTCCAGTGTCCATGAGAGAATCTCCTCCAGGAAACAGCGAGTGCAGCTCCCTCTCAACAACCAGGGTGCCAGGGCAACAGGTGAGTCCAATTAATGACACACAATTAGGGAAAGGGATATGTGGGTGTAACCCGCTAAATCCTTTGAACGGGCTGGGCCAATCTGTCATAAACTCTCCGTGTACTTCTCCACAGTGCACAGAGGAAGAAAACGAAGGAAGGATTTAAATGCAGGGGTTACCACACACACATTTATTGAACACAAGTTGAGGGAAAACCATACAAAAAGGCTCAGGCTAACAAAAGAGTCCTCTAAGACGCTAGGCTGCACAGGGAGAAAGCGTACTAGCTGTGGAAACGCTACCAGCGTAGTGGCACAACCGCACACAGAAACGCTATAGTTACTCACAGCCTTAAGCAATCCAGGTACTCCCAGTAGAACAGCGAGCACAAACCTTCAATGACTGACGGTCACACGGCGGAGAAAAATAGTGTGACTCATGTAATGGCCCAGCGGCGTTTGTCTAGCGAAGAGCCACTTAAATACAAACGCCGCTGGCCACACAAATTAGACACACCTGAGCGAGGCGTGGGAAAGATAATTACCGGGGCTGGGAACAACTGAAGGAACTAAGGAGAGCAAGGGGGCGTGGTTAGACTGACAGACTGTCAGTAGCATGGGAGAAAGTAGATTGCTGATGCTGACTAACAGCTGCCGGTCAGGCAGTGGCTATGGTTACAGAAATACACAAAATGCACAGACACAACAGAACCAAACCCCACAGAGAGATCAGGACTGAGCCAGGGAAAGCCAAGCTGGCTTGGCCAATGACAGAAAGCTTCTGGACACAGATATGTTTAAACACTTTTAAGATGACTAAAAACTCTAATTTGAAACTCATACAGTACAAAGTTCTACATTAAATTCATTACACAGGATAAAGGATGTTCAAAATGGGCTTTAGTCAAACAAATATCTGCTTCTACTGCACCAGCAACGTCCCGCTTAGTTTTTTGCATGCTATGTGGTCCTGTGTACCGGTCTAAAAGTTCTGGCAGAAGACATGTGAGGACTTGTCAGCATGGCTTGGGTATCGTGTCCCATCCTCACCCACACTTTGCATATTGGGTGATTTAAGTGAAATAAACATAGACGCAAAGACGTCACACATGGTTCTCACTGCCTTTTGCATCGCAAAGAAAACTATCCTCATGAATTGGAAATCAAGAAATAATTTATACATGTCTCACTATAATAACCTACTATTAGATTATGTTACCATGGAGAGAATGTCTGCCTCCTCAGATAACCAATTGGCTGAATTCAATTCTCTCTGGTCCCCACTTATTAATTCTATAACCTGAGGAGCGGCAGGTGGTGATTTGCTCTCCTTGGCACCTTCTTGGCACCTCTACCCTGACCAGGAAGGGGCCGGAGTCCGGGGGGCTTGGTCCGGGGTGGCCGTGTGTCTGGCCCAGCAGGGGTTGTTTGGGAGGGGGCTGTGTGTGTGTGGGGGGGCTTCACGAATGGGCCATGGCCCCAGGCCGGCTGGCCTTGCCTCCCGGGTTGGGATGGGTTTTGCCCTGGACCCCTTGTGCTGGGGGAGGGGGGTTCCCCCTCTGGGTTGGGGTCGAGTGGGTGCCGGTGGTGCGGACCAGACCTGGTGCGTCCTTGTGCGGTGGGGTTGGCCCCTCCTTAGGGCCCTGGCGACACTCTGGCGTGTGTGCCTGCGTCCTGGGGGGTCGCCCTCCCCATCCTCCACGGCTTGCAGGTGTGGGTGTGCATGTGTCTGTGTGTGTACATGTGTGAGAGTGGATGTGTGTGTGTGTGCAGGTGCAGAAGTGGGTGTGAGTGTGTGTGTGAATGGGGGGCAAGTGGGGCTGTATGTGGGTGTAGGGTCTGCTTATCCCGGCTGCTCTGTCACAGGGCAGGGCACTTTGTTGCATTGCCTCTGGTGTCTTTGGCGCTGGGTGTGTGTGGGTGCTCGGGGGTGGTCGGGGGGGGGGGTAGCGGCTACGTTGCCGTCGGGCTGCTCTGGGGTGGCTGTGGCTGCTTGGCGGCCTGCTGCTGTCGGTGTGCGTCTGGGGTGGGTGGTCTTTGGGTTTGTGGTGGGTGCTCAGGGGTGTCATTTGGTGTGTGGGGCACTGTATGTGTCTGGCCCATTGATCACTATTGTGACTATTGTTGTATATGTTCATGTGTGCAAGGTAAGTGGGAATGGGCATGGCTGCTCCATCATGTTTGTCATGCTGGGAGCGCTGGGGCATGATGCTGGTGAGCCCTGCACTGCTTGGCCTGGTGGCCCTTGCCCTTGTTTAGGATTTGGGGGCAGTGAGTGACCTCTTGAGCCCGTTTGTGAGCTGGCTTCTGGGGCAGGGGAGGGGTCGCTTTTAGACCACCTCCCTCCCAGTCTTATTTCTGCCCACCACCTCCCCCTTATTCTGGGGGGAATATGCATCTTCTTGGATACACTTTGGGCTTTGCAGCAGGGGTATCCAGCACTGTGTCGGTGAAGAGGATACCTCTGCTACACAGTGGGGCTACCCTCACCTCTATTTTAATTGCATTTTAGACACTGAGGGCTTGGGGGGATGGGGGCCCTGTTGCCTGTCGCAGCAGCTAGTGATGCTCCAACCACCATCCCCCCAATTTTAAGTGCACTATGGTAGTTCACACAGCTGCACACCATCACATCATACAATCGACACACACCTATCATGATTTGTGCAAGGGGGAGAGGGGGGTGGGGGTCTTCCCCCACCTCTGTTGCCCTCCTTCTGCCGGGGGTCTGGGGGCCCGGCGGGGGGCCTGGGACCAATCATGTTCTCAAAACCCCTGGGTGCTGCTGACTGAATAGATAGGAGCAAGGGAGTGAGAGTGGGATTGAACAAGAGAGTTAGCGAGAGTGAGGGAGTTATGAGTGGAGATGGTGATGGTGGGTCAGTTTTGTGTGGTGCTTTGCATTTTGGGTGGCATCTCAGGACACCTGCGTTGATCTGCTGATCAGGTACTCGGGTGGGCGCTGGGGGTAGGGGTCTTCTTCTGTTGAAGCGGCCGCCCGTGTGTGGGTCGGTGGGGGGTGGCTGCTGGTCTGCGCCGGCGGTCTCACTAGCCGCTGCTGGGCACTTGTGTGCATTCAGGCTCACTGCATCTGCATCACAGTCGCCCTATGAAATAAGGGTGAATGAGGGTGGGTGATTGTGAGGGGGAGAGCGTGAATAGATGTGAGTTGGTTGGAGTGTGAGTGACAGTGCATACATGGGTGAATGTGAGTGAGTGTGGGTGACCCTGACGGCAAGTGGGAGTGAAATTGAGCGGGTACAGGAGTGAGAAAGAATGGGTGACTCCGGGAGTTCGAGTGTGGGACTGTGTGGGGGAGTGAGAGTGAGTGAATGCATGTTGGTGCGTATGAGAGCATGAGGGTGTGAAGATGTGGGAATGGGTGTGTCTGCTATTCTGGAGGAGCTGGATTGAGGGGGGTAGTGCCTCTCGGCTACATGGGGTCCTCTGGGGGGGGCTTCTTTGGGCATGGGGGTCGCTGGGGTGTGGGGCGGTGGTGCTGGGGGGGTGAGCCCGCTGTTGGGGTTCCTGGGAGTCTGGCACTGAGATGAGATGAGATGAGATGAGATTCAACTTTATTGTCATTACACATGTATGAATACAAGGTAACGAAACGTGACTTGGCATTTGGGCACGCTCTGCAGAGCGCATCCAAGGCCGGGGCAGCCGCTGGGGGGCACAGGCCAGTCTCCAGCTCAGAGTATGCGGGCACTGGCCTCTCGGTGCCTGGGGCCCAGGGGCTGGCATTGGCTCCGCTGGTGTGGGGGGGGTGTTGGCGGGCCAGGGGGTGTGAGCCGGCCGTGCCAGCCGCCTTGCAGCATGATCTCTCTAGACCGTCCCTCTGGGGGCAGATGCCCTGTGGGGGTTTGCGGCGCTGCCTTGCCTGCTCTGGGTTTCCATTTTTTCTTTGGCCAGACTTGACTCATGGCTTCAGAGAGAATCCACCCACATTCAGAATTTCTTCTACTTGCTTTGTATTTTTCTCAAGTTTCTCAAGGTCGGAGTCAGATGTTTGAATATCATCTGCATAACTGACCTCCAGAGTTCTTCTTTTTTTCCCCCAAGTGGGTAAATCTTTGCAGGCTTGCTGTCTCCCACATTGCCAGTTGTGCAAAGCACCCTTCTGGTTGCTGGCGCCAATGTTGACTCTGGTAATTGCATATTCAGAAATGTCCTCATCCTGAGAGTCTTTCCTGGTAAACCTGTGAAGGTGCATTTCTTGTTTTTCAAGCCACACAGAGTTATACATTTTTCTGATGCCACCTAATGCAGCATATACTCCACTTCTAAATTTGAATAAAAGAGCTTGGATTGGGTTGAGCACATCAGGGCCTTTTAACAGGAAATCCTTCATACGTGTTCCTTTAAACGTTTCACTGTTACACGAGGCACACTGGTGTTTTCACAGAGTGGGGGTTTGGTGCTATCAAGTGGCTCATATACCACACTGGGCCTTTTCAGCTGTTTATATTTTCTGTGTTGATTTTCTTTGTAGCTCTTCTTTCTACCATCTCATGTAGTTGTGCTGTGTATGCCTCCTTTCATTCAGGCTCTTGCATCAGCAGCTTTTCTATCCATATAAAAGTTGCTTCAACCCCACTCCTATTATTGGGATGTGATAATGGATCCTCAACCCAGGGATATTTTGCATCCCAATGTGAGGTATCACTGTGGACATCTGCTTCAGTGTAGGTGAGACATTGCTTTATAACATTGTTCTTTTTCTTCGGCAAGAGTCATTTCTTTACCTCAAGGCTGACAATTACCACAGAAACATCCACCACACTAGCTCACAAGCTGCACCAATGCTGTCCCATTTCCACCAGTCCAGAAAATCTCTGTCAGCAAGTGTACTGTTGGCTTGAGCCCACCTCTCTGGAATTTCAACATTTTCTTCATACCAAACTGCAACTGTTCTCAGAGAGTGAACAAAGTGCGGTTCAGACCTTGGTGCTATTATATCCACATCCTCAAACAGATTAGGATGAGCTCCCCCTACCATCTTTCCCATCTTTCCCTGGAGTGAACCTTGTGTCACCTTGTGAGTGGGATCGTCACTTCCTTGTGGTAACGTATCGTCACTTCCTGTTTTGCTGTCTGCCTGTGTGGTTTGCTCTCCAGCCACTAGCTAGCTACTAGCTATGGCTACTAGCTCTCTTTCCTCTCCTCCTCTGGTGTGCTCTCTCTGTCAGATGTTTAGCTACACCTCTGCCTCTTTTAGTGATAACGGTAAATGTAATAAATGTTGTCTTTTTGAGGCGCTCGAGGCGAGGTTGTCTGATTTGGAATCCCGGCTCCGCTGCATTGAAACACCATCTGCGCCAGTTAATCTTGACGGACGCCCCTTAGCTGCAGCGGAGCTAGCTAGCTTAGGCCCCCCTGTCAGTGGTTCCCCGGCTCTCCTCAGCAGCAAGGAGACTGGGTGGGTGACGGTGAGAAGGAAGCCTAGTCGCAAAGCCCCGGTACACCACCAACCTGTTCACGTTTCTAATCGTTTTTCCCCGCTCAGCGACACACCCGCTGAGGAAAAAACTCTGATCATTGGCGACTCTGTAGTCAGAAACGTGAACCTAGAGACTCCAGCGGCCATAGTCCAATGCATTCCCGGGGCCAGAGCAGGCGACATCGAGTCAAATTTGAAAATGCTGGCTAAAAGTAACTGTAAATATTCCATAATTGTTATTCACGCTGGCATTAATGACATCCGTCTCCGGCAGTCGGAAGTCACGAAACTTAATGTAGAATCGGTGTGTGACTTTGCAAAAACGATGTCTGCCACTGTAGTATTCTCTGGGCCCCTCCCCAATCTGACCAGTGATGACATGTTTAGCTGCTCGTCATCCTTGAACCGCTGGCTGTCTGTGTGGTGTCCTAAAAATGACGTGGGCTACATTGACAATTGGAGCTCTTTTTGGGGAAAACCTGGTCTTATGAGACGAGACAGCATTCATCCCACTTTGGATGGTGCTTCTCATTTATCTAACAATCTGGCATCTTTTTTATCCAAATTTCCAAAACCATGACTACTCAGAGTTGGGACCAGGAAGCAGAGTCGCAGTCTTACACGCCTCTCTGCAGCTCCTCTTCGTCCGCCACCCCTCAGCTTAGCCCCTGACTTCCCTATCAGAGAATCATTGTCTGCTCCCTCTGTCAGGAATCTGAAACTCAAGACTCATAGAAATGATAGTACTCTGTTAGGTTCGTACCTTAATCAGACTCGAGACATGAATATAATCAAAGGTTTTTACTTGCAAGGAGCAAATCACAACACACCTCTGGTTACAGACGGGAGTGAATGCTGCCGAGACAGCCGAGTGCAATAACTTTTATAGGCAAAGATAAGACAGTGACATCTTCCCAAACAGTTCTTTTCCTCCCTCACAGTCCTTTCCTCCCTCACTGGGGAGGATAATAAGAAGCAGCACATACAGTCCGTACCAGTTTGAGCTGGTTCATTTCTTAACAGAAGAAAAACATTTCCATATAAGGTATCATGAAGTTCACAGAGTTCTCACAGCAGAGAAAAAACAAAACACACAGAATGTACAAAGGAGAGGTCTTGATACAGCATAAAAACTTGCATACGTCAATACTCTTATCACACCTTATATGAACAAACAGAAGAGTGGTGCAGTTTAGTCACTAACAGTAATTATAAGAAAAGGCACAAGTTGTATTTATGATTAATGAGAAAAAGCATCATACATATGAGAACATCAGCCTTCATTTCATGAGTTATTAATAAAATAACTATTTACAAATATATACAATTTTCCCAACATTTCCCTCCTGTTTATTATTTTATTAATTTTTATATGCAACCATCAGTACAATGTAACTTCAGAAGATTTTCTACATTGTCATCATAAAGCATTAATTCCAAATTCATACAGGAGTATAACCATCACCTTTATTTGAGCCATGCACAGCATCATCCTCTTGGGAGAGGGGAGTGTATTGTTCATTTCGAATATAGCTTAGAAAAGATTGTTGTAACATGAATGTGTGTTGTGTTAGGGCTCTAGAAATCATTGATCTTATACATGGGATCACACACCTCCTGATCATCCGCAGTCTCTGTTTTTCAAAACACTGAGCACATGGCCTTCGGACAGCAGCTGCATGGACAATTGCCAAGGACAATTGCCAGTAGCCAGACAAAACATCTCCTGCTAAAGTGTCCTTGTTGTTCTTACTGATACAACACTTGCTTCAACATTACATTCATATTGATCCATAAACTGACAACAAGATGATTCACTCACTGCTCTCTTTGTGTCCTGTGAACTCTTTTGGTCTGCTGAGTGTGCATTGAGGGCTTTTTTTTTCTTTGTAATCATAATATTGATTATACATGATCACTATTCTGAAATCAATGATTTTTTTGCTCCTTCCCATTGTATTATTTCTTATGCTACCTGTACCCTCCTGTTGGCAGGCGCGTTTCAGATGCATGCCGTGTCACCGGAAATGCAGGTTCATTTTCTGTGTCAAGTCAAATCCCTCGTATGTTATCAGTATCTGTTAATTACTTGGCAATAAATCTTTTTCTGATTCTGATTCTGACGTAAACAGAACACAAAACAGTATCAATATTACAATAAGGGGGGTTAACCACTTTAACAAAATTTGCCACCAGGGTCCACTCTGAAACCAATCTAGGAGGGACCATCCTATTTTGTAACAGCATTAGGCGAGATAGTTGCTGTTCCTCATTCAAAGCTGACAACCCTTGATCCATCAACATGGTCAGGTTTTCCATAGTAAAGGCAAGAATATTAATGTGCCTTAAAGCTAGAGACACTCCAAAAGATGGTAAGAAAATTCCTCCAATTATTTTAGCTTCTGATACTCTTTGCTTATCTTCAGGGCTCTCTCTTTTCTGGACATGTATATTAGTTTTTTCAGGATGATAATAATGTTCATATGGGCCCGAGCTATGGTAGGTAAGATTTGATCTTATACTAACATGGGGAAGTAATGCAGCCATATGGCAAGTTCCACACCAATTAGGGGGTAATATGGCATAAACATTAGGGCCGCATACCCAGACATGGTTTTCCAAACAACCATAACCATCATCATTAGGCCAAAATAAGTTGGGATTGTCAGTGCAATTTGCACTACAATTCCTTGAGGGCAAAGTAAGGTTGCCCTTTGTCTGGTATGGGACACCATATGCATTTCTACATGGAGATTGCTTATATACTAGGCCACATGTAGCAAACCTGGTAACATTGCAGCGTGGCGTAGTCCCACAATGATAAGAAGAATTGGTGCAATTGTTCCTAAAACAAACAGAGGCTGCGTAAAGGGTGGGATTAACCTTCATTATTGATTTCCTTGCTTTGAAGGGAGTAACCGTGGATATATTATGAACTCTTACCCTCGCTCCAGAGTAATTAATCAAAGACACATTTAGATGTTCTAGATATTCGCTCAAATCTCCTACTCTCCAATGATCATCATCTATGGTCATGTTAGCAGTATCCATGGCCAGTAGCGCTCCCATTGTCTCTGATGCATTCAAAGGCACAGGTGTCATCGGGATAGCAGTTTTATATGAGTGTGGCAACAATGCACAAACATAACAAGAGGTATTTATACCCAACTGTTTTACTGTCATCACCATAGTTTGATACCACAGATTATGAGTATAATCTATAGGGCAGTTGTCGACGTCTCTCAGTCCACCTTCAATTGGATATCACAACAGGCATGTGAGAATCAGACTCATACCTACAAGTCCTAAAATTGTCCAAAACACCTTTCCATTCCCCATAGTGCCTGTTGCCCCTAGGAGTGTACCTTAGCTGGCCACTGTCTTCACCAGGTTTGAGACGAGTCCTATCCTTAAAAGGACCAGACTCCCCTTTGTAGCTGGACTTACCCTAGGGGTGGCTGGAGGTCACTGAGGGGTACTTGCAAACGTTTAAGGTGAGACAAATGAATCCAAGAAGGCTGTTCAGCGATTCTCACAGCCGTAGGTGTGGTCAGCAGGACTTTATAGGGGCCAAGCCACCTAGGTGATGTCCAGTTCAGTCTATGGTGATTCTTTACAAAGACGTAATCGCCAGGTTGTAGGGGGTTTTCAACGCCCTCCTACTGATCAGAGAGAGACTTCACAGTATCAACATATTCTTTTCGTTGCACACACTCCCTTAAATGGTCAGATAGGTGTCTATATTGCCCTTGTGGTAACAACAATCTAATTTCAGGTAACACATATGGTCGATGGAATGCACATTCATACGGAGTTAGTCCCGTATTTTTGTCTGGGATTGTGTTAATTGCCATTTTTACCTGTATCAAGGCTTTTGGCCATGTGATGTCTTTGTCTTTTGTGACCTTACTCAACATTTGTTTTATAGTGCCATTTCTTCTCTCTACCAGGCCTGCACTTTGAGGATGATAAGCCGTGTGAAATTTCAATTGACTGCCCACAGATTGGGTCAAATCTTTAACAACCTGGGCTGTAAAATGGGTGCCGTTATCTGCATAGATGACTTCTGGAATCCCAAACACTGAGAAGATGTTGCTTTGTAACACTTTACACACAAATCTGGCGTCTGCTTTTGCTGTTGGATGTATCTCAGTCCATTTAGTGTAGGTATCAATGAGAACCAGACAATATTGTAATTGTCCCACTTTTGACAGTTCAATAAAATCCATACACCACTGTGAAAATGGTGTTTTTGGTGGGGGAAAGTTTCCTTGTCGTGTTCTCATTGCTCCCTGTGCATTATTTTGAAGGCACACAACACATTGTTGACAAACTGTTTTTGCTATTTTTAAAATTCCTGGGCAGAAAAAACGTTTTTCAATCAAACTCACAATCCCTCCTTTGGACACGTGACCTTGGTCATGTGTCAAAAGGGCCGCCCATTGGTACAGCGAGGGGGGGAGAAGTATTCTCCCATCCGGTGCATGCCAGACACCATTATCGTCTTGCTTGCTATTCTGTGGTGGCGTTATTGATGACTGCTCATCAATTAAAACATCTAAAGAGACGGTTGGCACACTTAAACAGGATACAAAATGTTCCCTCGCTGCACACTGGGCAGCATGGTCTGCCAGGGCGTTGCCACGAGAGACGAGATCATTGTTTTTGGTGTGTGCAGCACAGTGAACAATTGACAATTTTTGTGGTAATGTTAGAGCTTCTGTTAACTGTAAAAGCTCAGAGCAGTGTTGTGTAGGCTTCCCTGCTGAAGTTTTAAACCCTCTCAACTTCCACAGTGCTGTGTGGGAATGTGCTGCATTGAAAGCATATTTACTGTCAGTACATATAGTTGCTTTTAGGTGAGTAGCTCATGTCCAATAGTTCAGCCATTGGAGGCGACGCAGGCCGCGGAACTCCACACAATCAGGACCCCAGACAATGCCACCACAGCACAAGCAGTGGATGAAATAGAGAATGAAATAAAATAAAAGTCCTGTCCTAATTTAGCAAAGCTAACACACATAAGCATCAATAAGCTCTTTAAGTTCAGTCCTCAATTCTAAATTGGAGGCTGGTGTAACGTTTTGTTTTTTTTTTTTTCCTCTCTCCTCAAAATATCATATGCTGTAGCAATTTTTCTTCATTTTCCCTTCTCCTTAGAGAAAATGACACTTCATTTATTCAGATGAAATCTATTTAACTGGAAGAATTTCTTTATTTTTTTTTTAGAAAAGATAAAATAAGTCATTAGTCTGCATTAGTCTGTATTAATAGAAGAAAACAAAGGTAATCTCAGTTTTTTCTTTCTTCTTTTCTCAGCACTGTAGCTAGGCTGTCAGTTCTGCAAATATGGGGGTGCAACTATGGGAGGTGCAAGTATGGGGGTTCCCCCTATAGCTCAAAGTGCAATGAGGTGTTATGAAAATAAAGTTGAATTGAATTCATTTATTTATTCATTTATTGATAATTTTTATGCATTATCTATTTTTCTGAGGGTTACTAATTATTTGCTAATTAATTTCTTTGATACCCCCTGTTTTGATACATGGAGGCTCACATGCAGCAAAGTTACAGGATATTTGTTTGATTCTTTTACTGAAAGGAAGTGTATTTCCATTTTTAGTTTTAAATAAAATTTGCAGGTAGCCCAGTTCCTTCAAAGATGAGATCTCAATAATTATAGCTTCTTTTTGTGACATCTCTTGAAATAGTTTACAAATTTCATTTAAGAAAAACAAAATAACTATCTGCGCATTTTTGATATGCTTCAGCATTGATAAATAAGATCAGTTTGTCCAGTTGAACACAGATGGGTTGAATTTGAAATATTGTGTCACATTGTTTCAGTCAAAGCAAAGGCGGACATTTTGCCTAATTAGAATTTGATTTAATGTTTTACAAGGAATGTCCCTATTTCATACATTCCTTGGTAAATTATGGAGTGCAATGTAGTTCACCCTGACCCAGCTTGGCCACCGCTGAATCAGGAGAAGCACATCCCTCATTGCTGTCACATTTCTGAAATATATTGTTACCGCACCATTATGTGGTGAGTAATATCAGTATAAAATCATATAAACATTACATTTCCATCCATCCATCCATCTTCTACCGCTTTTCCGGAGGTCCGGGTCGCGGAGGCAGCAGTTCAAGCAGAGAAGCCCAGACTTCCCTCTCCCCAGCCACCTGCTCCAGCTCTTCAGAGGGGATACCAAGGCGTTCCCAGACTAGCTGGGAGACATAGTCTCTCCACCGAGTCCTGGGTCTGCCCCGGGGTCTCCTCCCAGTGGGACGTGCCTGAAACACCTCAAGTGGGAGACGTCCAGGAGGCATCCTAATCAGATGCCCATACCACCTCAACTGACTCCTTTCAATGTGGAGGAGCAGCGGTTCTACTCTGAGCCTCTCCCGGATGACTGAGCTCCTCACCCTATCTCTGAGGGTGAGTCCAGCAATCTTACGGAGAAAGCTCATTTCAGCCGCTTGTATCCGCGATCTCGTTCTTTCGGTCATTACCCAAAGCTCGTGACCATAGGTGAGAGTAGGAACGTAGATTGACTGGTAAATCGACAGCTTTGCCTTAGAACTAAGCTCCCTCTTCACAACAACAGACCGGTACAACGTCCGCATCACTGCAGATGCTGCTCCAATCCGTTTGTCGATCTCTCGCTCCATTTTCCCCTCACTCGTGAACAAGACCCCAAGATACTTAAACTCCTCCACTTGGGGCAGGAGCCTGTCCCCAACCCGGAGAGGACAATCCACCTTTTTCTGGCTGAGGACCATGGACTCGGACTTGGAGGTGCTGATTCTCATCCCAGCCGCTTCACACTCAGCGGCAAACCGTCCCAGCAAGAGCTGTAGGTCATTGCTGGATGAAGCCAACAGGACAACATCATCTGCAAACAACAGAGATGAGATCCTGTGGTCACCAAGCATGACACCTTCCATTCCCTGGCTGCGCCTAGAAATCCTGTCCATAAAAATTATGAACAGGACCGGTGACAAAGGGCAGCCCTGGCGGAGTCCAACTCTCACTGGGAATGACTCCGACCGAGTGTTGGCAATACGAACTAAACTCTCACAACGGTCGTACAGAGACCGAATAGCCTGTAACAACAAGCCCGATACCCCATACTCCCGAAGCACCCCCCACAAAAATCCACGAGGGACGCGGTCAAATGCCTTCTCCAAGTCCACAAAACACATGTAAACTGGTTGGGCAAACTCCCACGAACCCTCAAGAATTCTCGAGAGGGTAAAGAGCTGGTCCGATGTGCCACGGCCAGGACGAAAACCACATTGCTCCTCCTGAATCCGAGGTTCGTAAAGTCAAAGTCATTTGAATCAGTACACCTTATGTTATCTTCAATGTCATACAAAGTCATACTTTGCTTCAAAAAATGTTTATCAACAAGGATCCTTTCTCCAAGATCTTTGTCTGATAATCCATAGCCCCTGGCAAATCATATGTGTCACACGTCAGTCCTGCACTATCATGTTTCAGTCAAAGGAAAAAAGGTCGGTAGTGCGTCAAAATTGCTTTTAAAAAATATGTAAACAGTATATCACGTACGCAACATTAATCAAGACCCCACAAAGTTAGATTGAAAAGATAAAAATCCCAAACCTTGTAAAAATACCCATATTTAGACCACTTTCTTCACAGATCAACCACACACACACACACACACACAAACAGAGAACATATATTATATTATGGTCTAATTATTATGATTTTATTTGCCTCCTCCATTTCCCAACCTCTTGGGCTTCTTTAAATAATTTGCCGTATGGACCCTCCTTAGGATCGTGGCATTGATAAATTGGGGAAGGATTATCTTGTTAATCCCACTGTTTTTTCATATTTCCTTTATACAACTCAGCATCTCCCAAGCCTTGTGAGGCAGACAGCCCCACCTCTTGCATTCTTCAATTGAGATGAGCAAAAATTCACACTTCTGTTTTTTTCTAGAGGCCAAATCTGCCTCTCCCCCGCCCCTGAGGCAAAAGGAGACACAGAGAGAGAGAGAGAGAGAGAGAGAGAGAGAGAGAGAGCGCTATCCCTCGCCCGCCCCCATTGGGAGAGCGAGAAACAGAGAGAGAGAGAGGGAGAGAGAGAGAGCTGCTCCTCCAGCAGCCCCTCCTTTCACATTCCACACTGCACTGAGCAAAAATGCCCCCCTTTTTTTTTTTATAAACTTTTCCTTTCTCACTCACAGCGTTCCCAATATAAAACAAATAACAACAGATTACCAATATAAAACAAATAGCACTTGCAGCAGTGATTAAATAGTATCCGGATCCTTTACTTTATCCTTATTTTCTTGTTTATTATTAAAATTCTTCACTGTTCTCCGGGCTATTTCGCCTCTTTTTCTTTGTTTTGCCTTTCCCTGACCCCGTCAGGTTTCCTACTGCATCCAATGCAATTTCCCATTTCTCTTATCAACTTTTCTTCCTCCTCACTATATTGTTGTTATTTTTAGTTCTTAGAGGTCAAACTTTTAACTTAGTTCTCTTAACTGCTTTTATTCCCCTTCACTATATGGTTGTTATTTTTAGTTCTTAGGGGTCCCAGTTTTGACCTGGTTCCTTTATTTTACTGCTCTAGGAAAAATATGGACGTCGCCATATGACCATAAATCGCATCCCGCGGACCTAGAACATAACATTGTACTGGGAAGAAACAAAGACTTACTTCTGGCTCTATTAGTTAAAGCGGAACAGCCGTCACTGAATAGAGCATGGAGGAGAAGCGCCGGTCCAAGTTCCCTCAAGTCGGGTTAGTCAATTGCTGATGGTTTCCATCAGACCGTGCACGGTTTTCACTGGCTCAGACGCTCCACCCAGCTCCGTCCAGATCTCAGCTGTCCCGGGTTTCGGTCACCACGTTATGTCAGGAATCTGAAACTCAAGACTCATAGAAATGATAGTACTCTGTTAGGTTCGTACCTTAATCAGACTCGAGACATGAATATAATCAAAGGTTTTTACTTGCAAGGAGCAAATCGCAACACACCTCTGGTTACAGACGGGAGTGAATGCTGCCGAGACAGCCGAGTACAATAACTTTTATAGGCAAAGATAAGACAGTGACATCTTCCCAAATAGTTCTTTTCCTCCCTCACAGTCCTTTCCTCCCTCACTGGGGAGGATGATAAGAAGCAGCACATACAGTCCGTACCAGTTTGAGCTGGTTCATTTCTTAACAGAAGAAAAACATTTCCATATAAGGTATCATGAAGTTCACAGAGTTCTCACAGCAGAGAAAAAACAAAACACACAGAATGTACAAAGGACAGGTCTTGATACAGCATAAAAACTTGCATACGTCAATACTCTTATCACACCTTATATGAACAAACAGAAGAGTGGTGCAGTTTAGTCACTAACAGTAATTATAAGAAAAGGCACAAGTTGTATTTATGATTAATGAGAAAAAGCATCATGCATATGAGAACATCAGCCTTCATTTCATGAGTTATTAATAAAATGATAACTATTTACAAATATATACAATTTTCCCAACACCCTCCAAAGTAAATAAAAATATAATGTATAAGCATCCCAAAGTGATAAAGCAAAACATTGGTAAAACTCAAATTAAACATAAACCCTCTAAATTGAATGAATTGGCCTCTGTTCCTCCTCATAATTTAAAAATTAAATGTGGTTTATTAAATATTAGGTCTCTAACTCCCAAGTCTCTGTTAGTCCATGATCTGTTAATTGATCATCAGATTGATTTAATTTCCCTTACAGAGACTTGGTTAGGGCAAGAGGATTATGTTGGTTTAAATGAATCAACTCCCTCTGGTTATTTAAACTGTCAAAATCCCAGAAGTTCTGGTCATGGAGGAGTAGCAACAATTTACCATTCCAAATTATTAGTTAATGTAAAGCAAAAAACATGTTATAATTCCTTTGAGGGCCTGGTCCTCAGTATTGGGCACTTTAGCAATTTTAGGTTAAACCCAATTTTATTTGCCATAGTTTATCGTCCCCCATCAATCTACTCAGAATTTTTATCCGAATTTGCTGATTTCTTAGCTGATTTAGTGCTGAAATCTGATAGAATAATTATAGTAGGGGACTTTAATATACATGTGGATGTAGATAGTGATTGCCTTAATGTGGCATTCAATTCAATATTAGATTCGATTGGGTTTTCTCAGAAAGTAGGAAATTCTACTCATTACCTCCACCATACATTGGACCTTGTTCTGACATATGGCATAGAAATAAAAAATCTTGTAGTGTCTCCTCATAACCCTGTACTGTCAGACCATTGTCTGTTAACCTTTGATTTTACTATTTCTGACTATTTGGCTCCTAAAGAAAAATATTATTACAGTAGATGCCTCTCAGATGATGCTGTTACCAAATTTATGCAGATTGTTTCCTCTATGCCATGTGTCAACACAATTCAATTCAATTCAATTCAACTTTATTTATATAGCGCCATTTCACAACAACAGTCATCTCATAGCACTATCAACTGTAGGGAGGACCCCCACAGTTGCAGAAAGACCCCAGCAATCAGGCGATCCCCTGTGAGCAAGCACTTGGCGACGGTGGAGAGGAAAAACTCCCTTTTAAAAGGAAGAAACCTTCAGCAGAACCAGGCTCAGGGAGGGGCAGTCATCTGCTGCGACTGGCTGGGGGGTGAGGGGACAGAGAAGAAGAAAAGAACAGACATGTAGAGAGCAAACAGCACGATGGGGACTCAATCTATGGGAGAGAACAAACAAATGTTAATGACCAGCAAAAAAAAAATATTTCATAGAGAGTGAGGAAAGGAGTGAGGCCCAGTGCATTACTGGAGGTCCCCCGGCTGACTAAACCTATTAGCAGCATAACTAAGGGAGGGTTCAGAAACACATGATCCCTCCCTAATTGTAGGCTATATCAAAAAGGTAGGTTTTAGCCCTATTCTTAAAAACAGAGATCGAGTCTGACTCCCGAATCCAGATTGGCAGCTGATTCCACAGGAGAGGAGCTTGATAACTGAAGGCTCTGCCTCCCATTGTACTTTTGGAGATTCTAGGTATTACAAGTAAACCTGCATTTTGGGAGCGTAGTGCTCTGTTAGGATGATACGGTAGTATCAGATCTTTTAAATAAAAAGGAGCCTGATTGTTTAGAGCTTTGTAAGTAAGAAGAAGGATTTTAAACTTAATTCTAAACTCTATGGGAAGCCAATGAAGGGAGGCCAGAACCGGAGAGATATGATCTCTCTTTCTAGTACCTGTTAAAACTCTTGCTGCAGCATTTTGGATCAGCTGAGGACTTTTTAAAGATGTTTTAGGACAGCCTGATAATAAAGAATTACAATAATCTAATCTCGAGCTAACAAAAGCGTGGATCAGCTTCTCAGCATCACTCTGAGACAAGATGCTCCTAATCTTGGCAATATTACGCAAATGATAGAAGGCAGTCTTAGAAACAAATTTAATATGTGAATTGAAGGACAAATCCTGATCAAAAATAACTCCAAGGTTCCTCACAGAGCTATTAAGAGAAAGAGTAACTGCATCCAAACTGAAAGTTTGATTTGGAAAGGAATTTCTAAGGTTTTTTGGACCAACAAGAATGACTTCAGTCTTATCTGAATTTAATAGCAGGAAATTACAAGTCATCCAAACTTTGATTTCCTTAAGACAGGCTTCTAACTTGGCTAATTGATTAGTATCATCTGGCTTCATTGACAGGTATAATTGTGTGTCATCTGCATAACAGTGAAAATGTATACAGTGCTTTCTAATAATGTTGCCTAACGGAAGCATATATAAACTAAAAAGAGTAGGGCCAAGCACAGATCTCTGTGGAACTCCATGACTAAGCTTTGAGCTGAGAGAAAACTCATCATTTACATGAACAAACTGGAACCTATCAGATAAATAAGATCTAAACCACTGCAACGAAGTTCCATTAAGTCCAACATAGTGTTCTAATCTATCAAGTAGAATATTATGATCAATAGTATCAAAAGCTGCACTAAGATCTAAAAGGACAAGTACAGAAACTAGTCCATTATCAGATGCAATGAGGAGGTCGTTAGTGACCTTCGCTAAGGCTGTTTCAGTGCTATGATGGATTCTAAACCCAGATTGAAACTCCTCAAATAAACCATTTCCCTGCAGGTGGTCAAATAATTGCGTAGCAACAACTCTTTCTAAGATTTTTGAAATGAAAGGGAGATTAGAGATTGGTCTTGGCTTTTTGCGTTGGCTTTTTGAGTAAGGGTTTAATTACAGCCGTTTTAAAAGCCTGCGGTACATGGCCTAAAGTTAATGAAGAATTGATTATATGAAGAATAAAGCTACCAATAAGTGGGAAGACTTCTTTAAATAACCTGGTAGGAATAGGGTCTAAAAGACAAGTTGAAGGTTTGGATGAGGAAACTATTTTGTCTAACTCACAAAGGTCGATTGGAGTAAACTCATCAAGACAGACATCAATAGAAGGAGTTGTAGTAGTTACAGTATTTAAGTTAACTGTGGGAAGAATCTGATTGATTTTATCTCTGATGGATGAAATTTTATTATTGAAAAAGTTCATAAAGTCCTGACTAGTAAGCTCTAAGGGGATGCTAGGATTGACAGAGTCCTGACTCTTTGTCAACCTGGCTACAGTACTGAAAAGAAACCTGGGATTATTCTTGTTCTCTTCTATTAATGCAGAGTAATAACTCGTTCTAGCTTTTCTAAGAGATTTTTTATAAATTAAAAGATGATTTCTCCAAGCTAAATAGATTTCATCTAAATTAGTAGAGCGCCATTTTCTTTCTAATTGACGAGTCTTCTGTTTTAAGCTACGAGTTTCTGTGTTGAACCAAGGAGTTAAAAATCTCTGATTAGACTTTTTCTTTTTTAAGGGGGCCACCAAGTCTAGAGCCTGATGCAGAGAAGCTGAAACACTATCCACCATGTTATCAATTACAGAAGGAGCAAGCTGTCTATAGCTTATTTCCGTTGTGTTGACACATGGCATAGAGGAAACAATCTGCATAAATTTGGAAACAGCATCATCTGAGAGGCATCTACTGTGATAATATTTTTCTTTAGGAGCCAAATAGTCAGAAATAGTAAAATCAAAGGTTAACAGACAATGGTCTGACAGTACAGGGTTATGAGGAGACACTACAAGATTTTCTATTTCTATGCCATATGTCAGAACAAGGTCCAATGTATGGTGGAGGTAATGAGTAGAATTTCCTACTTTCTGAGAAAACCCAATCGAGTCTAATATTGAATTAAAAGCCACATTAAGGCAGTCACTATCTACATCCACATGTATATTAAAGTCCCCTACTATAATTATTCTATCAGATTTCAGCACTAAATCAGCTAAGAAATCAGGAAATTCGGATAAAAATTCTGAGTAGGTTGATGGGGGACGATAAACTATGGCAAATAAAATTGGGTTTAACCTAAAATTGCTAAAGTGCCCAACACTGAGGACCAGGCCCTCAAAGGAATTATAACATGTTTTTTGCTTTACATTAACTAGTAATTTGGAATGGTAAATTGTTGCTACTCCTCCTCCACGACCAGAACTTCTGGGATTTTGACAGTTTAAATAACCAGAGGGAGTTGATTCATTTAAACCAACATAATCCTCTTGCCCTAACCAAGTCTCTGTAAGGGAAATTAAATCAATCTGATGATCAATTAACAGATCATGGACTAACAGAGACTTGGGAGTTAGAGACCTAATATTTAATAAACCACATTTAATTTTTAAATTATGAGGAGGAACAGAGGCCAAATCATTCAATTTAGAGGCTTTATGTTTAATTTGAGTTTTACCAATATTTTGCTTTATCACTTTGGGATGCTTATACATTATATTTTTATTCACTTTGGAGGGAGCAGACAACGATTCTCTGATGGGGAAGACAGGGGCTAAGCTGAGGGGTGGCGGATGAAGAGGAGCTGCAGAGAGGCGTGTAAGACTGAGACTCTGCTTCCTGGTCCCAACTCTGAGTAGTCAAGGTTTTGGAAATTTGGATAAGAAAGATGCCAGATTGTTAGATAAATGAGAAGCACCATCCAAAGTGGGATGAATGCTGTCTCGTCTCATAAGACCAGGTTTTCCCCAAAAAGAGCTCCAATTGTCAATGTAGCCCACGTCATTTTTAGGACACCACACAGACAGCCAGCGGTTCAAGGATGACGAGCGACTAAACATGTCATCACTGGTCAGATTGGGGAGGGGCCCAGAGAATACTACAGTGGCAGACATCATTTTGGCAAACTCACACACCGATTCTATATTAAGTTTCGTGACTTCCGACTGCCGGAGACGGATGTCATTAATGCCGGCGTGAATAACAATTGTGGAATATTTACAGTTACTTTTAGCCAGCATTTTCAAATTTGACTCGATGTCGCCTGCTCTGGCCCCAGGAATGCATTTGACTATGGCCGCTGGAGTCTCTAGGTTCACGTTTCTGACTACAGAGTCGCCAATGATCAGAGTTTTTTCCTCAGCGGGTGTGTCGCTGAGCGGGGAAAAACGATTAGAAACGTGAACAGATTGGTGGTGAACCGGGGCTTTGCGACTAGGCTTCCTTCTCACCGTCACCCACCCAGTCTCCTCGCTGCTGAGGAGAGCCGGGGAACCGCTGACAGTGGGACCTAAGCTAGCTAGCTCCGCTGCAGCTAATGGGCGTCCGTCGAGATTAACTGGCGCAGACGGTGTTTCAATGCAGCGGAGCCGGGATTCCAAATCAGACAACCTCGCCTCGAGCGCCTCAAAAAGACAACATTTATTACATTTACCGTTATCACTAAAAGAGGCAGAGGTGTAGCTAAACATCTGACAGAGAGAGCACACCAGAGGAGGAGAGGAAAGAGAGCTAGTAGCCATAGCTAGTGGCTCGAGAGCTGGAGAGCAAACCACACAGGCAGACAGCAAAACAGGAAGTGACGATACGTTACCACAAGGAAGTGACGATCCCACACAACGGAAATAAGCTATAGACAGCTTGCTCCTTCTGTAATTGATAACATGGTGGATAGTGTTTCAGCTTCTCTGCATCAGACTCTAGACTTGGTGGCCCCCTTAAAAAAGAAAAAGTCTAATCAGAGATTTCTAACTCCTTGGTTCAACACAGAAACTTGTAGCTTAAAACAGAAGACTCGTCAATTAGAAAGAAAATGGCGCTCCACTAATTTAGATGAAATCTATTTAGCTTGGAGAAATCATCTTTTAATTTATAAAAAATCTCTTAGAAAAGCTAGAAAGAGTTATTACTCTGCATTAATAGAAGAGAACAAGAATAATCCCAGGTTTCTTTTCAGTACTGTAGCCAGGTTGACAAAGAGTCAGGACTCTGTCAATCCTAGCATTCCCTTAGAGCTTACTAGTCAGGACTTTGTGAACTTTTTCAATAATAAAATTTCATCCATCAGAGATAAAATCAATCAGATTCTTCCCACAGTTAACTTAAATACTGTAACTACTACAACTCCTTCTATTGATGTCTGTCTTGATGAGTTTACTCCAATCGACCTTTGTGAGTTAGACAAAATAGTTTCCTCATCCAAACCTTCAACTTGTCTTTTAGACCCTATTCCTACCAGGTTATTTAAAGAAGTCTTCCCACTTATTGGTAGCCTTATTCTTCATATAATCAATTCTTCATTAACTTTAGGCCATGTACCGCAGGCTTTTAAAATGGCTGTAATTAAACCCTTACTCAAGAAGCCAACGCTAGATCCAGCTTTAGCTAACTATAGACCAATCTCTAATCTCCCTTTCATTTCAAAAATCTTAGAAAGAGTTGTTGCTACGCAATTATTTGACCACCTGCAGGGAAATGGTTTACTTGAAGAGTTTCAGTCTGGGTTTAGAATCCATCATAGTACTGAAACAGCCTTAGCGAAGGTCACTAACGACCTCCTCATTGTATCTGATAATGGACTAGTTTCTGTAATTGTCCTTTTAGACCTTAGTGCAGCTTTTGATACTATCGATCATAATATTCTACTTGATAGATTAGAACACTATGTTGGACTTAATGGAACTTCGTTGCAGTGGTTTAGATCTTATTTATCTGATAGGTTCCAGTTTGTTCATGTAAATAATGAGTTTTCTTTCAACTCAAAGCTCAGTCATGGAGTTCCACAGAGATCTGTGCTAGGCCCGACTCTTTTTAGTTTATATATGCTTCCGTTAGGCAACATTATTAGAAAGCACTGTATACATTTTCATTGTTATGCTGATGACACACAATTATACCTGTCAATGAAGCCAGATGATAGTAATCAATTAGCCAAGTTAGAAGCCTGTCTTAAGGAAATCAAAGCTTGGATGACTTGTAATTTCCTGCTATTAAATTCAGATAAGACTGAAGTCATTGTTGTTGGTCCAAAAAACCTTAGAAATTCCTTTCCAAATCAAACTCTCAGTTTGGATGCAGTTACTCTTTCTCTTAATAGCTCTGTGAGGAACCTTGGAGTTATTTTTGATCAGGATTTGTCCTTCAATTCACATATTAAATTTGTTTCTAAGACTGCCTTCTATCATTTGCGTAATATTGCCAAGATTAGGAGCATCTTGTCTCAGAGTGATGCTGAGAAACTGATCCACGCTTTTGTTAGCTCAAGATTAGATTATTGTAATTCTTTATTATCAAGCTGTCCTAAAACATCTTTAAAAAGTCTTCAGCTGATCCAAAATGCTGCAGCAAGAGTTTTAACAGGTACTAGAAAGAGAGATCATATCTCTCCGGTTCTGGCCTCCCTTCATTGGCTTCCCATAGAGTTTAGAATTAACTTTAAAATCCTTCTTCTTACTTACAAAGCTCTAAACAATCAGGCTCCTTTTTATTTAAAAGATCTGATACTACCGTATTATCCTAACAGAGCACTACGCTCCCAAAATGCAGGATTACTTGTAATACCTAGAATCTCCAAAAGCACAATGGGAGGCAGAGCCTTCACTTATCAAGCTCCTCTCCTGTGGAATCAGCTGCCAATCAGGATTCAGGAGTCAGACTTGATCTCTGTTTTTAAGAATAGGGCTAAAACCTACCTTTTTGATCTAGCCTACAATTAGGGAGGGATCATGTGTTTCTGAACCCTCCCTTAGTTATGCTGCTAATAGGTTTAGTCAGCCGGGGGACCTCCAGTAATGCACTGGGCCTCACTCCTTTTCTCACTCTCAATGAAATATTTTTTTCGCTGGTCATTAACATTTGTTTGTTTTCTCCCATAGATTGAGTCCCCATCGTGCTGTTTGCTCTCTACATGTCTGTTCTTTTCTTCTTCTCTATCCCCTCACCCCCCAGCCAGTCGCAGCAGATGACTGCCCCTCCCTGAGCCTGGTTCTGCTGGAGGTCTCTTCCTGTTAAAAGGGAGTTTTTCCTCTCCACCATCGCCAAGTGCTTGCTCACAGGGGATCACCTGATTGCTGGGGTCTTTCTGCAACTGTGGGGGTTCCTCCTACAGTTGATAGTGCTATGAGATGACTGTTGTTGTGAAATGGCGCTATATAAATAAAGTTGAATTGAATTGAATTGAATAGATGGCTCGCCCACAAAACAAAGTCTCCAACCATCTTGACTCTCTGTGGTGACAGTCTACCTTCTTGATGGCTGATTAGATGGTCAATGGTCTTTGGCCTTTTCAAATCCTCCACCCTGATTTCTGGAAAGAATCTTCTCAGTTGTTCAGATCTGACCACTCTTTGGACTTTGGCTGTTTCATTGAGACCATACAAACAAGTTCATGAGCTCTCTCTGTGCCTCTTGATGTTTTAACTGTTACTTTGAGAAGATATCTTTTGGTCTTGACCTTTATAGCCATTCCTCCCACACCATGGTTGACCAGTGTGATCACTTCACCACAACGCAGAGACAGCCCCAGTGAAAGTTACTGATTACCTCTTTGTGACATTTGACAAAGGACTTATCTCTGTCCTTGTCTTATTGAACCTTAGTGCTGCCTTTGACTAACTAACTAACTAACTAACCTGCACTTATATAGCGCTTTTCTAGTCACAAAGACCACTCAAAGCGCTTTCATTAATACTAACCCTCTATTCTAAGGGCCTATAGGAAACAGATATCTAGGGACAATTTAGAACAGCCAATTAACCTAACATGCATGTCTTTGGCATGTGGGAGGAAACCGGAGAAATCCCGGAGTAAACCCACGCAACACGGGGAGAACATGCAAACTCCACACAGATCACTGTTGGTCGGGGGCTGGGATCGAACCATCAACCACCATATTCTGTTAGAGACTATAACAGCAAATTGGTTTGAAAGGAACAACGCAAAGATGGTTCCAGTCTTATTTATCAGACCGTTCCCAGTTTATGTCCATAATAAGTCATCTATCCAGACTATGGTTAGCTATGGAGTTCCACAGGGCTCGGTACTTGGACCAATACTCTTTACACTATACATGATGCCTTTAGGTGATGTTATGATCAAACATTCTATTCATTTTCACTGGTTCGCTGATGACACTCAATTATATTTATCCATCACTCCAGGAGTGTCTTAAGGATATTAAAACCTAGATGAACTACAACTTTTATTGTTTAATACAGATAAAACTGATGTTATTGTTCTTGGCCTCAAACAAACTAAAACTACTTCCTCTAGTAAAATAACAACACTAGATGGAATTACTCTGGCTTCTAATTCAACTGGTAGGAATCTTGGAGTTGTCTTTGACCAAGATATGTCTTTTAACTCTCTTGTTCAGCAAACTTGTAAGACTGCCTTTTTCCATCTGTGTAATATTTCTAAAATTAGGCCCATCCTGTCTCATAAAGATGCAGACAAACTTGTCCATGACTTTTTTCACCTCTAGACGAGACTATTGTAATTCACTTTTATCAAGTTGTTCTAATAAGTCCATAAAGATTTTCCAACTCATTCAAAATGCAGCTGCACATATCCTGACAAGAACAGGAAGAATAGACCACATTACTCCAATTTTAGCTTCTTTACACTGGCTCCCAATAAAAATATAGAATTGAATTCAAGACTTTACTCCTAACTTTTAAAGCCTTTAATGGTCTGGCAACTTCTTACTTGCAAGAACTCATAGTTCCCTATCATCCAACCAGAGCTTTGCACTCCCAAAATTCCAAACTACTTGGGGTCCTCAAGGTCTCCAGAAGTAGATTGAGAGGTAGAGCTTTCAGTTATCAAGCTCCCGTCCTGTGGAACCATCTCCCCAATTCAGTTCAGGAGGCAGACACTCTCTCTATTTAAGAGTAAGTTGAAATCCTTTCTCTTTGATAAAGCCTATAGTTAAAACTGCTTTGTTTTCTCTAAATGTTGCCACTGCCAGACTTTAACTCGCATTTGGAGCTGAACTCGGGTTGATACTGGAAAGTCTGGCTGTGAATGTTAATGTTGTATTTATTATGTTTGTCTTGAATGTAGCTACTGCAAGGCCTCCTACATTTCTACCTCTTCTCTTCAACCCAGCCGGTTGAGGCGGACTGCCGTCCTCTATGAGCTATGGTTCCGCTCGAGGTTTCTGACTGTTAAAGGGAAGTTTTTCCTGGCCTGTGTCGCCACAGTGCTTGCTCTTAGGGGTCTGTGCTGGTTTCTATAAATTTGAGTGTTGCCTAAACCCACCCTTTTGTAAAGTGCCTCAAGATTACCATGTTGTGATTTGGCACTATATAAATAAATTGAATTGAATCAGCCCCCCGTGACCCGAAAAGGATTAAGCAGAAGAAGATGGAGGGATTGATGGATGATTGAATTGAATTGAAGTGAGCTGAACTGAATTGAACTTCACTCCTCAGTCTCAATCTCTTAGCAGCTGTTTGTAATATAGTTGGTGTCCAATGCTAAAGCTTTCAGAGTCCCAATTTTTTCTCCTGCATTCCCTGTCACCTTGAGCAACATCAAAATGACGGGTTGCTCTTCCAATCAACTTGATATCATTAGTCTGAGCTCATCCTTCCTGGTGTTGCTGGCCTTTGTAGTCATGTTGATGAAAGCCCTTCTGCATTTTTTAGCCATTTCTGGAGTGAGCTCATCAAGGAATCGCTGTTGTTCCTCTGTCAGCTTATAATCTTTCCTGGCCTCTTTATCAGTTTTGTCCATTTCAATTCTGCTTGACCTCTTTTTTGGGCAAAGAAAGTAATGTTGATCAGGTGAAGTTCCCTTCTTGCACTCTCTGTTCCTGCACAGGTAAGTGTCTTTACAATCATCTCTGTTATGGGATCCCAAGCACTCCCCAGCTGTCTTGTCCAGAGGACAGTGCACCTCAACCATCTCATCTGGAGGTAAACACTCCCCAGCTGTCTCGTGTAGAGGTCAGTGGACCCCAACTGTCTCATCTGGAGGTCAGCGCTCCCCAGCCATTTCATCCAGAGGTCAGGGACTTTGGGAGGCCAATAGATCCACCCTGCTCCTCTGTCTGGGGATCCGTGGACTTGGGTGGGGCCCCTGGCCTGCTTTGTTCTCCAGTCCAGTGGTCCTGGGACTTTTGTAGACCACCCAACATGCCTTGTTTTGTTTTGGGGCCTTGTGCTTTGGATTGCCCCCACAAACTGTGTTTTGTGTTGGACTTTGCAGGAGGAGGGAATTTGTTTCAGCCTGTCTGGCCTTTTCCCCCCAACATCCAACAGGCTGAGGAGTCCCTCTCTTCATCATGAGGTCATGTGGGGTTCACCCTTGAAGAAGGGGGGAGGGTACTGTAGTGATCTGGAGAGGGACACAGCCCTGTCCATGCCTTATGTTCCTTTTTTGGATTCATGATTATTATTATCATTATTATCTTTATTCCTTTCTAACTCATCATTCTGTGTTTACTTGTGGTGACAGTGCTCTCAGTTTATGTCTGCTCTTCATTATCAGTCCTTTGTTGTTAATTCCTCGTGGTTGCACCTGATTGCGTAAATCACCTCCTGCTCTACCTTAGCTATCCTCTTGCCCTCTCTCCCTCTTCCCCGCTTTCTCTTAATTAGTCTCAGCTGGTTGTTATTGTCACTCTTTAGTATCTGTGTATATATATATATATATGTTCCACTCAGTTTTCAGTTCCCTGTCACATCATACTGTAAGCATTGGTTATGTTCTTCACCTGTATCCTATCTGGTTAGTGATTTGCATCATTTGAATGAATGAATGAATGAATGAATCTTTTATTTCGGATAGATTAAAAGTAATGATTAAAAAAAGAAACAGAACAATACAACAAAGGGGGAAAAAATCCAACAAGGACAAATTATACAATAACTCCTCTGATTATACAGTTCAACATAAATTATCCGAAATGGGTGATGGCTGAAGCCGCAGCTTATATTGCCCACCCATATTCCATCCAAGAATTCAAAAGAAAAACAAAACAAGAGTGATTACAATTCAGAACAAAGCTAAGACAAAACATGACAAAAAAAACTAAGCAACAACACAACACAGACTGGATATGACAATCCTTATGTGATTTTATATGTCATCTTGTATAAATGTTTGGAGTATTTCTTCCTTTAGTTTTTGTTTAAATTGTCCAAGTGTGACTGAGGTCATCCTGCGCAGTTCGCCCTACTCGGGACACGAACCCGCGACCTACCAGTCAACTACACACAGTTCGAGCATGGGAGACACAGCACGATCGTGCTGAGCTAAAGGTCCGACCGATAGCTCAGCGCTACCGATACTGTATGAGGCTTTTCGGGAGGGAGGTTTATTAACGTTCTACGCCGAACAGTGCTAGTTGGCATCCGTTACACAAGCGTTGTACATGATTTTAATTCAGGTCCAAAATCGTTCCATAATCTGACTCCTTGCACTGAAACACAGTGTTGCTTGGTGGTAGTTCTCACTGAGGGTTTTTGAAATATACATGTTCCTCTGAAATGATATTGTTTCTCCCTTATTTGGAACAACTTTTGGATATTTGCGGGCAGTGATAGATTCTTTACTTTAAACATTATTACTGCATTTATCTCACTAGGTGTCAGCCTGTGATTATCAAGCCTCGAGTTGCACCTTATGATATTAAATCTACTGAACCTTCATCTTTGCATTTGGGCCCGTTGTTGCTGCCTTCCTGGCAGTGGACCATTACAATATCAAAAGAAAAGAAAAGGAAGAAAAGATGAAAATATTATAAAAATAACTGTGAATTAAACAGTGATGATAATGACAAGAAAAACAGGTAATAGCATCATGGAAAAAACAATAAAAAGCACTCATCAAAATATCTATATAATAAATATTTAATTGTCCTGCAGGAATTGTGATGTAATGGAGAGGCATCATTATTCATAATCTATTGCTTCCAGTTCTGGGTTACTCCCCCTTTTCTCTCATAAAACAATAACTTTCTTTGTGTCATTAAAATAGCCTTTCCTGAACTTATTCTGTTTTTAACTGAAACACCTGAGCTGTTGACTTGTTCAAGGTCCATCTATCCATTCATCCATCTTCTACTGCTTTTCCGGAGGTCCGAGTTCCCCAGTCACCTGCTTCAGCTCCTCAGAGAAGATACCAAGGCATTCCCAGATCAGCTGGGGGACATAGTCTCTCCAGCAAGTCCTGGGTCTGCTCCGGGGTCTCCTCCCAGTGGGACGTGCCTGAAACAACTCAAGTGGGAGGTGTCCAGGAGACACCCTGATCAGATGCCCAAACCACCTCAACTGGCTCCCTTCATTGTGGAGGAGCAGCGGTTCTACTCTGAGCCTCTCCTGGATGACTGAGCTCCTCACCCTATCTCTGAGGGTGAGTTCAGCAATCCTACCAAGAAAGCTCAATACAGCCGCTTGTAGCTGCGAATTCGTTCTTTTGGTCATTACCCAAAGCTCATGACCATAGGTGAGGGTAGGAACGTAGACTGACTGGTAAATCCACAGCTTTGCTTTAGAGCTTAGCTCCCTCTTCACCACAGCAGACCGGTACAACATCTGTATAACTGCAGATGCTGCTCCAATCCATCTGTTAATCTCACTCCATTCTCCCCTCAGTTGTGAAAAAGGCTCCAAGACACTTAAACTCCTCCACTTGGGGCAGGACATTGTCCCCAAACCGAAGAGGACAATCCACCTTTTTTCGGCTGAGGACCATGGACTCGGACTTGAAGGTACTGATTCTCATCCCACCCGCTTCACACTTAGCAGCAAACCGTCCCAGTAAGACCTGTAGGTGATTGCTGGATGAAGCCAGCAGGACAACATCAACTGCAAACAACAGAGATGAGATCCTGTGGTTACCAAGCATGACACCCTCTGTTCCATGGCTGCGCCTTGAAATCCTGTCAATAAAAATTATGAACAGGATCGGTGACAAAGGGCAGCTCTGGTGGAGTCCAACTCTCACTGGGAATGAGTCCGACCGAGTGTTGGCAATATGAACCAGACTCTCACAACAGTCATACAGAGACTGAATAGCTCGTAAGAACAAGCCTGATACCCCCGAAGCCCCCCCCCCACACACACACACATACACATACACATACACACACTAAAAAAACAACGAGGGATGTGGTCAAATGCTTTCTCCAAGTCCACAAATTATTCTCAATTATTATCTTTAATTGACATGGCGGCGTGCAATGTTGCAGCGGCTCACGGCTCTCCTTTTCAGTGGTTTTTTTTTTGGGATGTTATGGTACTCCTTTTTTGTTTATTTGTGCGCTATCAGTTTGGCGAACATTCGCTACACCCGTCAGAGACTTCTGGAGATTGGAGAGCATCAGACACCAGTTGCAAGTGTCTTTCACCACACGCATAACATCCCAGTCGACATAGCAAGACCACCGGGCTCTCCGTGGATTGTTGTCGTGTTGTGGAGGTGGCGGAGACGGAGACGGAGGAGGGAGAGGAAGCAGAAGCGGGGCCGCAGGTCCGGTGTTATGCTAAGGCTAAGGAGACAACCACATAAGCCACCTCTACCGAGCCTGTATCTTTCCAATGCCAGATCCTTGGTGCATAAAACGGAAGACTTGGAATTACAACTTGCCGGTAATCGCTATGTTCGTGACTGTTGTGTTCTGATTATCACTGAAACTTGGCTCCATCCGGACATATCCAATGCTAGCATGCAGCTAGCGGGCCGCATGTTGCTACGCTGTGATAGGACTAAGGACTCCGGTAAGAGCGGGGGGGGGGGGGGGCTTTGTATGTATGTGCATAATAACTGGTGTAACAATGGGACTATTACAGACAAATATTGCTCTTCCAATCTTGAGTACATGTCTGTAAGATGTCAGCCTTTTTTTCTACCGAGAGAGTTAACAGTAGTGTTTATCATGGTTGTGTATATTTCACCCAGTGCAAATGTAAATACGGCGCTCTCCCTCATGCTTAACACCATTAACAAACATCAGCGGGCTCACCCTGATGGTGTCCACATAGTTGCAGGAGACTTTAATAAGGCCAATCTGAAGACTGTACTCCCCCAAATTTTATCAACATGTTAAGTGTTCTACTAGAGGGGAGAACATTTTAGACCATGTTTACACTAACATCAAGCACGCATACAGAGCCATATTCCTCCCCCACCTCGGCCAGTCGGACCATCTTTCCCTCCTGCTGTCCCCAGTCTACACCCCCCTCAGGCGTAGTGACAGGCCCACTATAAAGACTGTCACAACTTGGCCTGACAACGCTCTTTCCAAACTGCAGGATTGTTTCACAGAGACAGACTGGGATTTATTTGGACAACAGGAGTTGGAAACATCCACTGATACAACCTTGGACTACATTAAGTTTTGTATCGGTAATGTGACTGTGGACAAAAATATTAGGGTTTTTCCCAACCAGAAACCCCGGATGACCAGCCAGGTCCACACATGCCTCAGAGCCCGTGATGCTGCCTTCAGATCAGGTGACAGAGACCTTTATAGGTCTACTCGAGCCGATCTGAAAAGAGGAGTTAAAAAAGCTAAAGCGGACTACAAGATGAGAATAGAGTCCCACTTGTCTAGTAACAACATGCGGGAGGTGTGGCAGGGAATTCAAAACATCACGAATTACAGAGGCGGTGCTACAACATCAGAGAACCTGAGTGCACCGCTGGCAGAGGAGCTAAATAGCTTATTTGCTCGCTTTGAAATAACTCAACAGCAGCACTCATCTGCCTCAGCCCTGCCCCCACCCCCACCCAGCTCCTGCACCACCACTTTCACTGTCAGTGAGCATGACGTCAGACGGGTGCTCCTGGCAGTGAACCCCAAGAAGGCTGCCGGCCTAGATGGAGTTCCTTGTAAGGTGCTTAGAGCATGTGCCTCCCAGCTCACCTCCATCTTTACCAGGATTTTCAACCTCTCCCTGGCCCAGGCAGTCATCCCGTCCTGTCTGAAATCTGCCATAATCATCCAGGTACCAAAGAAGTCTCCCACCACCAGCCTAAATGATTACCGTCCTGTGGCCCTCACCCCGGTAATTATGAAGTGCTTTGAGAGACTGCTTCTCCAGCACATTAAGAGCCATCTTCCCCTGGACCTTGACTCTTACCAGTTTGCATATCGTGAAAACCGATCCACTGAAGATGCCATCGCCGTAGCCCTCCATTTTGCGCTGTCCCACTTGGAGCGGCAGCACAGCTACGTCCGAATGCCCTTCGTGGACTACAGCTCGGCCTTCAATACAATCATCCCGGACATTCTCATTACCAAACTGAACACCCTTGGTTTTCCACCTCTCACATGTGCTTGGATAAAGAACTTTCTCACTAACCGGTCCCAGGCTGTGAGACTTGGCTCCTACTTCTCCTCCACACGGACGCTGAGTACTGGCTCTCCACAGGGCTGTGTGCTGAGCCCCCTCCTGTACTGTCTCTACACCTATGATTGTCGTCCGGCCTACAACAACAACCTCATTGTGAAGTTTGTTGAGGACACCACTGTGGTTGGACTCATTTCAGGAGGGGACGAGACAGCCTATAGGGGGGAGGTCCTGAAGTTAGCAACTTGGTGTTTAGAAAACAACTTGACTCTGAACACCAAGAAAACCAAGGAAATCATTGTCAACTTCAGGAGGACCAATAAGATAAGATAAGCCTTTATTAGTCCCACAACGGGGAAATTCCAGGATTGCAACAGCACAGGGATAGCAACACTCAGAGCAACAATCACAATAACAAAATCACAAAACAATACCGACCCAGCCCCCCTCTTCATCAACGGCAAGTGTGTGGAGAGGGTCCACACATTCCAGACCTCGGCGTCCTTATCTCCTCTGACATCTCCTGGACAGGCAACATCTTGGCGATTATTAAGAAAGCTCAGCAGCGGCTACACTTCCTGAGAGTCCTCAGGAAGTACGACCTCAACTCCACCCTGCTGCTGACCTTCTATCGCTCATCCATTGAAAGTCTGCTCACATACTGCATTACAGTGTGGTATGGGAATTGCACAATGGTAGACAGGGAGAAGTTGCAGAGGGTAGTAAAGGCAGCACAGAAGTTCATCGGCCGCCCTCTCCCCTCCCTGACAGACATTTACACTGCCCGCTGCTTAGTAGAGCACAAAACATCATCAAGGACATCTACCATCCTGGAGCTGACCTGTTTGACCTGCTGCCCTCAGGGAGGCGCTACAGGTGCATCAGAGCCAGGACAAATAGACTCAAGAACAGTTTTTTTTTTTTTCCAAAAGCCATCATGGCTCTGAATTCTCAGTCCAACCCTCCCTGATCCCCCCAGTATACCTCTAAACACATCACTGTGTAATTTGATATTTACAGTCCAGAATGCTGTGCAATCTTTTTAATCTTTTTTATTTTTATATTGTATATATAACTTATTTTTATCTTAGATTATGTATACTGTATACATTATATGTTATTTATTGCAGGAATTTATTGTTTTTATGCTTTTTATTTTTCTCTTTTACATATGTTGCACTAAAGGAGATGCTTAAATCTCATTGTACATTTGTTTGTATAATGACAATAAAGACGATCTATCTATCTATCTATCTATCTATCTATCTATCAAAACACATGTAAACTGGTTGGGCAAACTCTCCCGAACCCGAACCCTAGAGGGTATAGAGCTGGTCCGATGTGCCACGGCCAGGACAACAACCACATTTCTCCTCCTGAATCCGAGGTTCAAACAATGGCCGGACTCTCCTCTTCCAGTATCTTGGCATAGACCTTCCCAGGGAGGCTGAGGAGTGTGATCCCTCTAAAGTTGGAGCACACCCTCTGGTCCCCTTTTTTGAAGAGAGGAACCACCACCCCAGTTTGCCATGCCGAAGGCACTACCCCCAACCTCTACACAATGTTGCAGAGGCATGTCAACCATGACAGCCCTACAACATCCAGGGCCTTGAGGTACTCAGGTCGAATCTCGTAAACTCCCTGGGACCTGCCATCAAAGAGATTTTTTATGACCTTGACGACCTCAGCCCCTGTGAAAAGTGAGTCATGCCTCTGGTCCACAAGCCCTGCTTCCTCTGTGGAAGGCGTGTCAATGGGATTGAGGAGCTCCTTGAAGTATTCCTTCCACCGCCCGATTATATCCCCAGTCAAAGTCAGCAATGCAACATCTGCACCATACACAGTGTGGACAGGGAGCTGCTTCCCCCTCCTGAGCTTGCGGACAGCTTGCCAGAAACTGTTCGAGGCCGACCGAAAGTCTTGTTCCATGGCCTCACCGTACTCCTTCCATATCCAAATTTTTGCTTCAGCAACCACCTGAGTTGGTTGCTGAGTCCCCCCCACTTGGTTCGGGGGATTCCACCACGAGATGCTCCGATGACCTTGCGGACGCAGCTTTGGGCAGCCGCTTCAACAATGTAGGTGGAGAACATGGCCCAATCTGACTCCATGTCTCCAGACTCCCTCGGAATGTGGTGGAAGTTCTTCTGGAGGTTGGAGTTTAAGACCTCCCTGACAGGGGCCTCAGCCAGACATTCCCAGCACACCCTCACTATACATTTGGGTCTACCAGGTTTGAATGTCATCCTCCCCTTCCATCAGATCTAACTCACCACCAGGTGGTGATCAGTTGACAATTCTGCACCTCTCTTTAAAGCAGAAACAAACAACAGTGGTTCTGTAAATGAAATAGAAGATAGAAATCCAAACACAATCTTTTTGGGTGCAGTTACTGAAAAGGAAATTATCGAGACTGTGAGTAAATTTAAGAACAAAAAATCAACGGACTGGAATGAAATTGACATGACAATAGTGAAAAAAGTAATTGAAGGAATTGTTAAGCCACTCACCCACATCTGTAACCTGTCATTTCAAACTGGTAAATTTCCAAACAAAATGAAAATAGCAAAAGTAATACCTCTATACAAAACAGGAGACAGTCATTGTTTCACAAATTTCAAGCCAGTCTCTTTACTCTCACAATTCTCCAAAATACTTGAAAAAATCTCCACTAAGACACTGGATGATTTCATTGAAAAACACAACCTCCTTACCGACAGCCAGTATAGTTTTAGAGAAGATAAATCTACATCTTTGGCACTGATCGAACTTATAGAAGAAATTACTAGTTGTATAGATAAAAAAAAAGTTTGCTGTAGAAATATTTATAGATTTAAAGAAAGCTTTTGACACCACTGACCACAGAATACTACTAAGGAAACTGGAAAGGTATGGGATAAGAGAGGTCGGACTGAGTTGGGTGGAAAGTTATTTAAGTAACAGACAACAATTTGTACAAATTGGTGAGCACAAATCACCCTTCATGGACATCACTTGTGGTGTGCCCCAGGGGTCAGTTTTGGGACCCAAACTCTTTATTTTGTATATAAATGACATATGCCAAGTATCAAAAATTCTGAAATTTATTTTGTTTGCGGATGACAGAAATATCCTTTGCACTGGTGAGAATTTGCAGCAGGTTTTAGAGGTGGTCACAACTGAAATGAAAAAGTTAACGCAGTGGTTCAACAAAAATAAATTATCTCTAAATCTAAAAAAACCCAAAGATTATGTTGTTTGGAAATTATAAAATAAATCATGAAATAATGGTAATGATAGATGATACCAGTATAGAAAAAGTACAGGAAAATAAGTTTCTGGGGGTGACGCTAGACAATAAAATCTGCTGGAAACCTCACATCAGTCACTTCCGGGCCAAGTTAGCAAAATGTATAGGCATACTGGGGAAGACAAGACACATCTTGGACTATAAATCATTGTTCTTCAGAATCAGAATCAGAATCAGAATCAGAATCAGGTTTATTGCCATTGTTCATGTAGTACACAAACTAGGAATTTGTCTCGGTACAATGCTGCAACATTAAACATGATAAGATAAGAGAAATAAACTATACATGTAATAAAGTGTAGGATAAGATTAAGTGATACTGGTCAACAGTTAAAATATATATATATATTAGCCAGCAGCAGATACTGTGGAGAACTATATAGTGCAGTCGGTAATGCAGGAAGAAAACAGTGATGATTGACATGAGTCTGGTTGAGCTGCTGTACATGGTGCACGAGAGTCACTTAGTGTTCAGCAGTCTAATGGCAGAGGGGAAGAAGCTGTTCATGTGACGGGAGGTTTTAGTCTGGATGGACCGAAGTCTTCTACCAGAGGGGAGGGGGGCAAACAGTACATGACCAGGGTGTGAGGGATCGGCTATGATCCGGCCAGCACGCCTCCGGGTCCTGGAGATGTACAGATCCTGGAGAGATGGGAGCTTGCAGCCGATCACCTTCTCAGCAGTGCGCACGACGCGCTGCAGCCTTAGTCTGTCCCTGGCAGTGGCTCCTGCGTACCACACGGTTATGGAGGTGGTGAGGATGGACTCGATGATGGCTGTGTAGAACTGCACTAACATCTTGGTGGGTAGCTTGAGCTTCCTCAGCTGCCGCAGGAAGAACATCCTCTGCTGGGCTTTTTTGATGAGTGAGCTGATGGTCAGCTCCCATTTGAGGTCCCTGGTGATGGTAGTGCCTAGGAAGCGGAAGGAATCAGCAGTGGTGATGGGAGAGCCTGAGAGGGTGAGGGGGGGCAGAGGAGTAGTGACTTTCCTGAAGTCTACAATCATCTCCACTGTCTTCAGAGCGTTCAGCTGCAGGTTGTTATTGCTGCACCAGGACGCCAGCTGGGCCACCTCTCTCCTGTAGGCGGACTCGTCGCCGTTGGAGATGAGCCCGATGAGGGTGGTGTCGTCCGCAAACTTGATCAACTTGACAGACTGGTGGCTGGAGGTGCAGGAGTTGGTGTAAAGGGAGAAGAGTAGGGGGGAAAGTACACAGCCCTGGGGTGATCCGGTGCTGATGCTAGTATAATCTGAGACAGTCTTTCCCAGCCGCACATGCTGCCTCCGGTCCGTCAGGAAGTCGATGATCCACCTGCAGAGGGAGTCAGGCACGTTGAGCAGGGACAGCTTGTCCCGGAGCAGAGCGGGGCGGATGGTGTTGAATGCGGAGCTGAAGTCCACAAACAGGATCCTGGCGTAGGTTCCCGGGGAGTCCAGGTGCTGCAGGATGGAGTGGAGGGCCAGGTTGACTGCATCGTCTACAGACCTGTTGGCTCGGTAGGCAAACTGCAGCGGGTCCAGGAGAGGGGTGGTGATGGACTTGAGGTGGGACAGGACCAGGCGCTCAAAGGACTTCATGACTACAGAGGTGAGCGCTACAGGTCTGTAGTCATTAAGTCCAGTGATCCGTGGCTTCTTGGGGACAGGGATGATGGTGGAGGATTTGAGGCAGGACGGCACGTTGCATAACTTAAGGGAGGTGTTAAAAATGTCTGTGAATACAGGAGCCAGCTGTTTCGCACAGAGTCTCAGGGTGGAGGGAGACACGCCGTCTGGGCCGGGGGCCTTGCGCGGGTTCAGTCTGGAGAACTGTTTGAGCACATCCTGCTCACTGATGATAAGGGGAGGGGGGGAGGTGGGGGGGGTGCCTTAAATGAAGTAGGGAATGTGGAGGCTGTGGAGCTGGAGGGAGGGGGGGAGTTGGACACAGATGACGAGGTGTCAAAACGGGCATAGTGTTGGGACAGTCTCTGACAAAGGGCTTTGTCATCCTGACCTTTAGGAGCCTGAGGCCGATAGTTGGTGATCTGCCTCAGTCCTCTCCACACGGAAGCCGAATCATTAGCAGTGAACTGCTGCTGGAGTCTCTCTGAGTACACAGATTTAGCCCTCTTCAGCTCTCTGTTAAACCGGTATTTAACCTCCCTGTAGCAGTCCCTATCTCCACTTTTCAGCGCTGCTTCCTTCTCCTTCCTGATCTGTCTGAGCTTAGCTGTGAACCAGGGTTTGTCATTAGAGTAACTCACCCTGGTGCGTGATGGAAGAATGTTCTCTTCACAAAAGTGGATATATGAGTTCACAGTGTCCGTGTACTCATCCAGATCATGCGTGGCTCCTTTAAGCATGCCCCAGTCAGATATTTCCATGCACGTTTCCAGCTTCTCCTCAGCATCACTGGTCCGTATCTTCGTAGTGCTCACAACAGGTTTAGTGAGCTTCAATCTCTGTCTGTATGTGGGAATGAGGTGAACCATCACGTGATCAGATAATCCCAGCGCAGCTCGAGGGACAGCGTGATATGCGTCTTTCACTGTGGTGTAACAGTGATCCAGTGTGTTTAATCCTCTGGTGGGGCATTTAATAAACTGTTTGTAGCGGGGGAGATCGTGGCTCAGATTGCACTGATTAAAGTCGCCAGCCACAATAATCAGCGAGTCTGGAAAACTCCGCTCTGTGTGTTGAATGTGATCCGCGAGCACGCGCTGAGCTTCGCGCGTGTCCGCGTCGGGAGGGGCGTACACAGCGATCAGTATAAAAGAAGCAAACTCCCGTGGGGAATAAAAAGGCTTGCAGTTGATAACAAGAAATTCCAAGGCAGGAGAACAGTGTTTGGAAATTTCCGTTACATCAGAGCACCAGCTACAGTTGATGTAGAAGCAGACACCGCCTCCTGTGGTCTTGCCGGAAAGCTCTGTGTCACGATCAGCACGGAAGAGCTGGAAGCCGTCGAGGCGCAGCGCGCTGTCCGGTATATTTTCCCGGAGCCAGGTCTCAGTAAAGCAGAGGACAGCTGAGGAGGCGAGGTCCTTAAAACGCATCAGCAGTCTCAGTTCATCCACCTTGTTAGAGAGAGAGTTGGTATTGGACAGAAATATGCCAGGCAGCGCCGTTCGCGAGCCTCTCCTGCGAAGTCGCACGAGAGCGCCCGCTCGTCTTCCTCTCTTCCGCCGTCTCACTTTCCGAGCCAAACAATAAACCAGATCGGCGGCAGGGGCTAGAAAAACTGGGAGGAGGTCCGTGGGGGTCAAAGTCCTGATATTTAAAAGTTCTTCACGGGTATAAGTGCAAGCAGACACACAATTGACAAACAAAAACAAACAAAGAGCGCAGCGAAGCACCATGTCGACCGCTGTGGGCGCCATCTTGGATCGAAGTACTGTACAATTCACTTACTGTACAATTCACTGCTTCTACCTTATCTTAACTACTGTGTAGAAGTCTGGGGAAACACCTACAAGACCAACTTACAGCCAATATGCACATTACAAAAAAGAGCTATAAGGATAATAAATAATGTAGAGAAAGATAATAGAGACCATACCAATTCATTGTGTTTAAAGTCACATGTCATAAAGTTCATTGATTTAGTTAAAAGACAGCACAAGTCATGTATAGGGCAATTAATAATCAACTCCCAACTAATATACAAAAAATATTTAAAAAAAGAGACAATGATCATAATTTGAGAGGAGACTTAAATTTTACAAAACCCAAGATACGAACAACCAAGAAAAGTATGTGCATACGTATCTGTCTGTGGGGTGGATTTGTGGAACAGTCTGGAGCCGGAACTGAAACTATGTACAAACAGAATTCAATTCAAAAAGAGGTATAAACATTATTTGCTGAAAGGATATATGCTAGAAGGGTAGTATTTATATGTACGATTCACTATGCTCACTCTGGGACGCTATGAGGCACTATGGAATGGTGGGTTGGACAGCACTGTGTATATCTGTGTTGTTTGAGGCTGGTTTTGATGTATGGACATCAATGTGTGTTGGGATGGATGGGTGTTAATGTTGATATGTACAAAATACAGTTAATTGTTTACTTGAGGTCTTAAATGTGGTAATTTGCATATAATTCACATGGGTGTATTTATGGAAAAGAGGAGATGGAATTAATAAGTGTTCACTTCTTCCTTCTTCCTTTCGAACACTGTATACTGTTATTTTATTGCATTTGTCATTTTTTTGTTTTTGTTATACTTTTTTGTCCGAAATAAAGTATCTATCTATCTATCTATCTATCTATCTATCTATCTATCTATCTATCTATCTATCTATCTATCTATCTACCTGAGTGTCCAAGACATATGGTCAGAGGTCTTATGACACAATAACAAAATTGATCATCAACCTGTGACCTAGGGTGTCCTGGTGCCAGGTGCACGTATGGACACCCTTATGCTTTAGCATGGTGTTCGTTATGGACAAACTGTGGTTAGCACAGAAGTCCAATAACTGAACACCACTCGGGTTCAGATTCGGCAGGCCGTTCCTCCAGGTTTCACTGTCATTGCCCACATGTGCATTGATCATTTGACCATGACTTGACCATCATTTGGTGCATAGGCACAAATGATGTTCAAGACTCATTTCCCAACTCCAAGGCGCAGGGAAACAACCCTTTCGTTCACTGGGGAAAACTCCAATATAGAGGCGGAAAGGTCGGGGGATACAAGAATACCCACCCCTGCTCATCGCCTCTCGCCCAGGGCAGCTCCAGAAAAGGCCAAGCTCCAGCCCCTCTCCAGGAGACTGGTTCCGGAACCGGAGCTGTGTGTTGAGGTGAGGCCGACTATATCTAGCCAGTATCTCTCAACCTCATGTACCAGCTCAGGCTCCTTCCTCACCAGAGAGGTGACATTCCACATCCCAAATGCCAGTTTAGGAAGCTTGGGATCCGACCGTCAGGGTCTCCACCTTTGACCTCCACCTGATCCACATAGCACCGGACCCCCATGGTCCCTTCTGCAGGTGGTGAGCCCACTGGAGGGCGGACCCACGTAACTCCTTCGGGTTGAGTCCGGCTGGGTCCCATTTTGCAGAAACCCGGCCACCAGACACTAGCCATCATCCACAGGCCTTGCTCCAGGGTGGGGCCCCAGTAACCCCATACCGGGCGGGGTACACTGAGTCCTTGTTCAAGCATTCATCATGAGAGCCTGTTGGATTGCTCTTAGTCTGGGCCTTCACCCAGGACCAGTTTGTCTTTTGTGACCCTGTCAGAGGCAAATTGCCCTGGACAACATTGCTCCTGGGATCACAAGGGCACGCAAACCCCCCACCACAATTAGGTAACGATCCATGAGGATGCAAAATGTCAAAGAAAAAACAGACACCTGAATTGGGAAGATCCACCCCCATGAACTCCAGACTCAACTGAAGCTCCCTCTCTTTCTTGTAACATTCCTTGGTTGGTTTCTCATGACAGAAGTGAGATTTCAGTATGTTTGCTTTTATGATTGGGTATTTGTGATAGGTAGTCTGACCAGAGTTGCTGAAAAATTGGCAACAGACTGACTTTTCCCAAAATAACAGTCTTTACTGACATCAGTGGAGATGCAAAAACATATCCAAAATCAACAAAAGCATAACTGAAAGGTTAACTTGAAACTCAACATACCTGGATTCAAAAGAGCAAACGCAAGGCCACCTGCACCTTTCTACACTGACCCATCCTACCTACCTCAGAGAATAAAATCAGCCCCTTAAATACCTTCTGGCCTCTCCACAAAATGGCTGCTCCTGGATCTTCTCATTCATGCAGGTAAGTAAGGTACTTTTAGCAGGAACCAAAATGTGTGTAATGGTTACACTGTTTCACCATCACCATTACTGACAGAAGTATTACAATAATAACTCAAACCTAGAAAACCACACAGATAATCATTAAAGAAAATCAAATATGTAATACATTTTAATTAAACTAAACAAACCTCTCATAGATGGTCTCTTCCAATGACATCACTAATGAGGTGAGAAAACTATAAATACAGGAAGTGAAGCCAAATGCAAACAAACCGGGATAATAAGTATCTGCAAATTACAGAACACAATATATACTGGTTTAAACAAACAATACAAGTATGGCAAATCTAGTTTATGAAAGATGCTAAATAGTGACAATTTGTGTGCCCTCGCCCACTTTGTCAACCCCCCCCCCCCAAGACCATTAGTCCTCTGAGTCAAGGGACAGGAAGTAAGCAATGATATTCTTGTGTCCTGGTCTGTAAGAGATCTGAAAGTGAAAGGGTTCAAGAGACAAGTACCACCTAGTGATTATAGCATTAGTCCATCCATCCATCCATCTTCTACCGCTTTTCCGGAGGTCCGGGTCGCGGAGGCAGCAGTTCAAGCAGAGAAGCCCAGACTGCCCTCTCCCCAGCCACCTGCTCCAGCTCTTCAGAGAGGATACCAAGGCGTTCCCAGACCAGCTGGGAGACATAGTCTCTCCACCGAGTCCTGGGTCTGCCCCGGGGTCTCCTCCCAGAGGGACGTGCCTGAAACACCTCAAGTGGGAGGCGTCCAGGAGGCATCCTAATCAGATGCCCATACCACCTCAACTGACTCCTTTCAATGTGGAGGAGCAGCGGTTCTACTCTGAGCCTCTCCCGGATGACTGAGCTCCTCACCCTATCTCTGAGGGTGAGTCCAGCAATCCTACGGAGAAAGCTCATTTCAGCCGCTTGTATCCGCGATCTTGTTCTTTCGGTCATTACCCAAAGCTCGTGACCATAGGTGACAGTAGGAACGTAGATTGACTTGTAAATCAACAGTTTTGCCTTAGAACTAAGCTCCCTCTTCACCACAACAGACTGGTACAACGTCCGCATCACTGCAGATGCTGCTCCGATCCGTCTGTCAATCTCTCCCTCCATTTTCCCCTCACTCGTGAACAAGACCACAAGATACTTAAAGTCCTCCACTTGGAGCAGGAGCCTGTCCCCAACCCAGAGAGGACAATCCACATTTTTCCAGCTGAGGACCATGGACTCGGACTTGGAGGTGCTGATTCTCATCCCAGCTGCTTCACACTCAGCGGCAAACCGTCCCAGCAAGAGCTGTAGGTCATTGCTGGATGAAGCCAGCAGGACAACATCATCTGCAAACAACAGAGATGAGATGCTGTGGTCACCAAGCATGACACCCTCCATTCCCTGGCTGCTCCTAGAAATCCTGTCCATAAAAATTATGACCAGGATCGGTGACAAAGGGCAGCCCTGGCGGAGTCCAACTCTCACTGGGAATGACTCCGACCGAGTGTTGGCAATACGAACCAAACTTTCACAACGGTCGTACAGAGACCGAATAGCTCGTAACAACAAGCCCGATACCCCATACTCCCGAAGCACCCCCCACAAAAAACCACGAGGGACACGGTCAAATGCCTTCTCCAAGTCCACAAAACACATGTAAACTGGTTGGGCAAACTCTCACGAACCCTCAAGAATTCTCGAGAGGGTAAAGAGCTGGTCCGATGTGCCACGGCCAGGACGAAAACCACATTGCTCCTCCTGAATCCGAGGTTCGACCAACGGCCAGCCTCTCCTCTCCAGTACCTTGGCATAGACCTTCCCAGGGAGGCTGAGGAGTGTGATCCCTCTAAAGTTGGAGCACACCCTCCGGTCCCCTTTTTTGAAGGGGACCGGTGCTATGTGGATTAGGTGGCGGTCAAAGGCGGAGACCTTGGCAGACTGATCCCAAGCTTTATAGCATTAGTGTCTTTCATATTATGAATCCACTGCAAAGCACGGTGAGCAATTTCAAGTACAAACTCTTTGCCAATTAGATAATATTTCAAAGTGTATAAAGCCCATTTCAGGGCCAGAGCTTCCTTTTCAATAAGTGGAATACCTCATCTTCTTTGGATAGAGTTTGCGACTAACACACTGTACAGGCAGCTACTGTCCTTTTTCTCCCTGCAGTAACACAGCTCCGAGACCTACAGCAAAAGCATCAGTTTGTACTATAAAAGGAAGAGTAAAATCTGGACACTGTAAAACAGGTTCTTAACACAAAATTTTTTTCAAGTCACATTCTCAGCTTCCTGAGTTCACTTGAATGAATGAATGAATGAATGAATGAATGAATTTTATTTATTTCGGATAGTACATTACAGGTTAAAAGAAACTGTATAATATAACAACAAGGTCAAATTAGACAAAGACTCCTTCTACTATACAATTCCACGTGAGTTATCCGAAATGGGTGATGGCTGAAGCCGCAGCTTATATTGCCCACCCATATTCCATCCAAGAATTCAAAGGAGAAAAAAGAGAAAACAAGACAAGAGCGATTACAATTTAAAACAAGGCTAAGACAAAATATGACTGAGAGAAAAAGAAAACTGAGCTAGTCTAAGTTAAGCGGTTACTATTCAAAAACAAATCTAAGACATAGTGTCACAGAGAAAAAAAGAAAAAAAGAAAAACTAAGCTACAACACAACACAGGCTGGAAATGTCAATCCTTATGTGAGTTTACATGTCGTCTTGTAAATATGTTTGGAGTATTTCTTCCTTTAGTTTTTGTTTAAATTGTCCAAGCGTTGTACATGATTTTAATTCAGGTCCAAAATCGTTCCATAATCTGACTCCTTGCACTGAAATACAGTGTTGCTTGGTGGTTGTTCTCACTGTAGGCTTTTGAAATATACATGTTCCTCTGAAGTGATATCGTTTCTCCCTTGTTTGGAACAACTTTTGGATATTGCGGGCAGTGATAGATTCTTCACTTTGAACATTATTATTGCGGTTTTAAAGTCAATCAGATCTTTCAACTTGAGAGTTTTTTGTTTAAGAAAAAGTGGGTTTGTTGGTTCCCTGTAAGCTGCTTTGTTGATTATTCTAATAGCTCTCTTTTGAAGCATAAAGAGTGGATATATGTTTGTTTTATATGTATGTCCCCATACTTCATTACAATATGTCATGTATGGGAGTATTAATGAATGGTACAAGGTGTATAGTGTGGGTTGATTCAGAAAATTTTTCACTCTGTGTAATATTGCAATTGATTTGGATACTTTACCTTTTATATAATTAATATGTGGCTTCCAACACAGTTTGTTATCAATTATTACTCCAAGGAATTTAGTTTCGGATACCCGTTCAATCTCTACACCATTTACACTGAGTTTGGGTACTGGGTAGTTGTGATGGTTGTTAAAGACTATAAATTTTGTCTTGCTTAAATTGAGCGTTAATTTGTTTGAATCAAACCACAGTTTCAGCTTTCCTAATTCCTTTCCGAGTGTATCCAGAAGTTGTTCCAAATTGTTTCCACTGCATAGCAGATTAGTGTCATCAGCAAACAATATTAAGTCCATTTTTTCTGAAACTTTACATATATCATTTATATACATATTGAATAATAATGGTCCCAAAACTGAACCCTGTGGGACTCCACAGGTGACCTTCAGTAACTCTGAGTTTTTGCTGTTAACACATGCAAACTGATATCTATTCTTTAAGTAACTACTTAACCAGGACAGTGCTACCCCTCTAATACCACAATTTTGTAGTTTCTTTAATAATAGATTGTGATCTACTGTATCAAATGCTTTTTTAAGATCCAGGAATACTCCAACTGAATACTCTTTATTTTCAATGGCTGTTGATATTTTTTCTGTAAATTCCATTAAGGCATATGCTGTTGTCCTTTTGTGTCTGAACCCATATTGCTGCTCACACAATAAATCATTCTTCAGTATGAAGTTGTCAATTCTCTCATAGAATATTTTTTCAAGTATCTTGGAAAATTGCGGTAATAGTGAAATTGGTCTGTAGTTGGAGAGTTCCCCTCAGTCGCCTGTCTTGTAAATCGGAATTACTTTAGCTATTTTCATTGCATTGGGAAATATACCTGTTTGGAGAGACAGGTTACAGATATACGTCAGTGGTTTCACTATGCATTCGATAACAGTTTTGACTAGTAGCATGTCAATACCATCGCAGTCAGTAGATGTTTTACTTTTGAACGATTTAACAATTTCAATGACCTCTCTTTCGTCTGTGTTCTTTATGAAGATGGTGTCTTTTACAGCACTGTTATTGCATATTGTATCACCTGTAGGCGCCGTAATGGGTATTTCTCGGGCCAGTTTAGGTCCATTGTTAACAAAAAAATTATTAAATTCATCTGCAGGTGAAGCTATATTCACATTCGGAGTCGATTTATTATTTTTTGGAATATTAGTTGGGTAGCTAGTATTTCTGCTTTTATTTCCAAGGATACTGTTGATTATTGTCCATGTATTTTTAATATTGTCTTTGTTTTTTTCCAGTTCTTTACTGTAATAGTCTCTTTTACTGCATCTTATTATATATGTTAACTTATTTTTGTATGTTTTATACCGTTGCTCTGCTTCTTTTGTCCTTTTCTTTATGAAAGCTTTATATAATAAATTTTTCTTTTTACACGCCTTTTGTAGTCCTTTGGTTAACCATGGTTTGTCAGCAAATTTGTGTTTAAGCTTTTTTTTAACTAATGGGCAGTTTTTTTCATAAAGAGTGGTTACAATGTTTATAAATGTGTCATAGGCTTCATTTACATCTGATACATAGACTTCTGTCCAGTCTTGCTTCAGCAAGTCCTCTTTAAAAGAACTGATTGCGTTTGGTGATTTGTGTCTGAACGATTTTGAGATTTTTTCTGGGTTGGGCCCCGTGTGGCCATGGATAAGTGCAAAGATTGGCAAGTGGTCGCTTATATCATTTATCAATAATCCACTTTCTATTTTCTTATCGAGAACATTGACAAACAGGTTGTCAATAAGTGTAGCAGAGTGAACTGTGATTCTACTGGGATGTGTTATTGTGGGATATAGACTCATGCTGTACATAGAGTTCATGAACTCTGTAACTACATTTTGTTGATGTGGATTAAGTAGGTCAATATTGAAATCTCCACAAATTGCTACCATTTTCTTACTAGTAATATTATTGTACAGCTCGACTAATTTATCTCTGAATGTCTCAATGCAAGTTTCCGGCGTTCTGTATATGCAGCTTATGATTAGATTTTTTGTTTTGGCTAGGTCAATCTCAACAGTAACACATTCCAAAATCCCTGGTAGTGCTGAGGACATTTCATTTACAAGCTTACATCTATATAGGTCATCAATATACAGTGCAACACCACCACCCTTTTTTTGAGATCTGTTAATGTTAAACATCTGATATCCCTCTATTGCCATCAGGGGAGCCTGGTCTTCATTAAGCCAGGTTTCCGAGACTGCAATAGCTGTGAATTTTCTGTTTAGCTGTTTTAAATAGTCCTGAATCTGTGAGAAGTTTTTGTTAAGACTTCTGCTATTGAAGTGTATTATTGACAGTTTACCATCTAATTGCACTTGACTTTTGAATTGCTTTTCAGTGTAATATTCACAGTGATTATGAATATTATTGAAAAAGTGGTTATCGGGATCAATATCATTCTCCATCTCTTGTGGTTTATGTTCAGCATAGTGGCATATTTTTAGAGTTTGAGTTTCCTCACTCTGTGTTTCATAGTCAGTGTTCATTTGTATTTATCTAAGTCAGTAGCATCTCTGATCATTATACTTTTTGCTTGCTCAGGTGTTCCATTTAGTTTTATCCAAATTCTACAATTTCTTGTCCAGGTTGACTGTATCTTATTTTGTTTTTTTAGCATCCGTGCCTGCCGTGCTAATTCAGCGTTTTTTTTTTGTCAGGTGTTCATTTAGGTAAACTTGAGTTTCCTTTAGTTTTTTGGCCTGCCTCAGTATGTCATTTTTCACCCTCCTGTTCACAAAGCGCATCACAATTGATTTCTTTGTTTTGTTATCTTTCTTCGGTAAAGCATAACAGGCTGAGATCGCATTGGCTTCTACCTTAATGTCTTTATCATTAAGGAACTGAAGCACTTGGTTTTCTAGGGACATTGATTCACTTATGGAAGCATGTTCACCACTCAGTCCTGTTGCGGCATGGGCGTAGGACTGATATCTGATGTCTAGAACTTAACCTTAGTAAGACTGGCTTTTCGAGTCATATCAGTCAATACAGTAGCTCTTGATGAAAAGTTGGGAATTAGCCGATGATACCACCCTACTAAACCCAAAAATGACTGCATCCTCTTTTTGGTGTTTGGTAGTGGTGAAGCAGTAATTGCCTCTACCTTTCCCACCTGAGGACAGATATTTCCACCTCTAATCACTTAGCCAAGACATTGAACTTCTGGTTTAGCAATGAGACACTTCCTTGAACTGCTGACAAGACCAGATTTCTGAATACGTTCAAGCACATCAGAAAGATGTTGTACATGCTCCTCCTTGGTTGGACTGAAGATGATAATGCCATCAATATAAGCTGCTGCACAGTCCTCTGCTCCTCTCAAAACTTTATCCACTAACCTTTGAAATGTTGCAGGTGCTCCGTGAAGACCAAACGGCATCACAGTAATTCTGAAGAGGCCACTTGGTACTCTGAAAGTTGTTAAATCCTTTGAAGATTCAGTCAAGGGCACCTGCCAATAGACTTTACAAAGGTCAAGAGTTGTTAAAAAGTTTGCATTCCCCAAACGGTCAATTAGTTCATCAACCTTTGGCATTGGATAGGAATCCAAAGCAGACACAGCATTTAGCTTAGAAAAGTTGACACAGAATCTCAATTTAGAATCATCTTTCTTAGGCACCAACACCACAGGACTGCACCACTCACTGCGGGAAGGCTCGATGATTCCTGTAGCCAACATCTCCTTCATCTCCTTCACTTCCTGCTTCAAATCAGGCAGACATTTAACTGGAATGTGACATGTAGTATTTCTGATTGGTTGTTGTAGCAAATGTAGAGTAATCTGGAGTTCAGTTAATTGTGTGTAACCTAACTTCAGACTGAAGACTTCTGTAGTCATCAGACCCTGCAGGTCCTGAGGTTTGTCTGTTATCAGATGACTAAGGTCTGGAAACACACATTCATCTAAAGTAGGGAGATACTGGTCATGTAATTCCTCCTCATCCACCACAGTATGTGCCCATAAAGTCATAGACTGTTCTGGTTGATCTTTCTATTCTTTTAAAAGATTTACACGTGAAAACTTGATGTCTTTTCCTAAGGTCTGGCAAAAGAAGCTCATAGGTTACTAGGTCTGTCTTCTTTACAATTTCATATGGCCCCTGCCATTTAGCCAGAAGACTACTTCTTCTGAGGCGGCAGTGGCTCAGGAGGTAGAGCAGGTCATCCAATAACCGGATGGTTGGCGGTTTGAATCCCACTCTCCCCAGATATCCTGCCATTGTGTCCCTGAGCAAGACACTTTACCACAATTGCTCCTGGTGGGTCTGGACAGCGCCATGTTGGGCAGCTATGCTGCCATCAGTGTGTGAATGGGTGGATAGCAGGATCTGTAAAGCGCTTTGGCCATCTAGAGATGAGAATAAAAACACTATATAAGTGAATGCCATTTACCATTTTACTTTCAGAAGTTGGTAACAACAAAATAACTTTTTTTGACCCTCCTGGAAGATTCTTCTTTTAGAGGTGTTGTAATACCTATGTTTTTGTTGGTGTTATGCCTGGCCAAAATTATTATTGGCAAGTTACTGAAATTTTTCCAATTTATTTCTCATTTTTAGGACATAGGAGAGTTCACTGCACTGCTGCTGTGGCCTAGGACCCTCCCAAGCCCCCATCAAAACATCCATGGGGCCTCTGATAGGATGTCTGATAGAAAAATCCCATATTATCTATATTATTATTGTTATATTATTATTTTATATTATTCCATGACTTTCCTTTTTCATGTCTGATGTTTTTATGTGCATTCCATATAGAATAAGTTCATATATTCCTTTATATTTTTCTTTCATATCTAATATATTTTTGATGTGTTTCTGTGAGCAATTATTCTCTATCTGTGGCCTTTAGTGGATGTGCGTGTGAGTGCTAAGGATGCAGAGATGTAAAGAATGACCTAGATAATCTCTTTTGTTTTATTAACCTGCTCTGCTAAGTTTCTGTGACCAGGAATGTGCTATAGATTAGATTCAGGAGATGTCTCCCAGATGCCAAGGACGTCTCCCCCTTTGTTTATCTATCCTGAAGAGCTATAAATACCAGACTCAGAAATGTATGATCAGGGGTTTTGTGTGGTTGGACTGAGAGCCACTCTCATGTAAACTCTCCCCCAGTGGCCATGGGGTAAATAAATATACTTACATTCAAATATTCCACCTGATTTTTGACTTCAGAATGATTATGCTGAAAATTAATCATTTCGCGCACCAAACAGCGGCTCCAGATAGCTCCATCCTTCTGGCACCTCTGCCTTATTTCAGCAAGTGCACGGCTGAGTACAAGACTCAGCGTTACTGCAGTGAGGGCATTTCGGAACCGAGGCGCTGGAGCATACTGGGTGATGGGTTTAAAAACCCTAAAGGCGGCTTGGATGTGAGTCCATTTATTTGTTGTATAAAAAGATTGTGTTCCCTGGGATGAGAGACTCCCTGAGGGTATAATGTTGTTGTGTTTGTTCCCTGGGATGAGAGAGTTCCTGAGGGTAAAATGTTGTGCTGAGTGCTTGACACCGCAAAGTCTGGTTATGCTTCTGCTTGCCTTAGCCGTGGTTTGGTTTGATCTGGTTTTCGGTCTGGAACAGTTCGAGGTTCAACAAGGTGAATGCTTAGCTGTGTTGTCTGTGTGGGATTGTTGCAAGTGAGCTCTGATTTATTAATCTGTGCGAGATTCTTCAATAATATTGCAGTGAGCTCTGATGTACTAATCGGTGCAAGAGACTCCCATTAAAATCACAGTGAGCATTGATTTAATAATCGGTGCAAGATTCTCCGATTTAACTGCAGTGATCACTGATTAAAGTGACCAGTATAAGGAGGGTTAACCATTCAGTAATGAATCTTTGAATGAATGAATCTTTATTTATTCCGGATAGATTAAAAGTACAGGTTAAAAGAAACTGAATAATAATAATTATTATGAAATTATATTATATGAAATTATTATGAAATAATTTCTTTCCCCCTAACAAAGGGGGAAAGAAAATCCAACAAGGTCAAATTAGACAATAACTCCTCTGATTATACAGTTCAACATAAGTTATCCGACATGGGTGATGGCTGAAGCCGCAGCTTATATTGCCCACCCATGTTCCATCCAAGAATTAAAAAGAAAAACAAAACAAGAGCGATTACAATTCAGAACAAAGCTAAGACAAAATGTGACAAAAAACTAAGCTACAACACAACGCAGACTGGATATGACAATCCTTATGTGATTTTTACATGTCATCTTGTATATATGTTTGGAGTATTTCTTCCTTTAGTTTTTGTTTAAATTGTCCAAGCGTTGTACATGATTTTAATTCAGGTCCAAAATTGTTCCATAATCTGACTCCTTGCACTAAAACACAGTGTTGCTTGCTGGTAGATCTCACTGAAGGTTTTTGAAATATACATGTTCCTCTGAAATGATATTGTTTCTCCCTTATTTGGAACAACTTTTGGATATTTGCGGGCAGTGATAGATTCTTCACTTTAAACATTATTACTGCAGTTTTAAAGTCAACCAGATCTTTCAACATGAGAGCTTTTAATTTAAGAAAAAGTGGGTTTGTTGGTTCCCTGTAAGCTGCTTTGTTTATTATTCTAATAGCTCTCTTCTGAAGCATAAAGACTGGATATATGTTTGTTTTATATGTATTTCCCCATACTTCAGTACAATATGTCATGCATGGGAGTATTAATGAATGATACAAGGTATATAGTGTGGGTTGAGCAAGATGGCGACCGGGATGGTCACACTTTTTCAGTGCTGAGACAAAGTTGCTGATTTTGCCATTAAAATAACAAACCAACAGCGATCGGCATTTGTGACGCACACACACGGGCTGAATTTCCACCTCCGTTGGAATACCCCTTTAATCGCCTTTCACCGGCCACTGTGAGTAAACTGACTAGCGTTTCTTTTGTGGTTCGCTGCTGCGCTTTACCCGAAGCGTTTGCTAAGCTAACACTAGTTAGCTTAACGCTAACGCTGGTCGTGCCACCTAACATCGACACGAAGCGACTCAGTCCCCGGTGAGGGCTTGCCGGAGGAACTGACCGGGGCAGCAGTTGGACGGGGGCCGGATCGGAGTTCGGGGACAGTGGTGGTGGGAGACGGGGACCAGTGGAGGACCACCGGGACCCAGCTGGACAATAGCCTGAGTCGGTGCCCAGAGGCGAGGCTCAGCGGAGGAACTGCTGAGGCAGACGGCGGCTGGTGGCGGAGCTCAGCGGAGGAACTGCTGAGGCAGACGGCGGTTGGTGGCGGAGCTCAGCGGAGGATCTACCGGGACCCCAGCCGGACAGAAGCAGGATTGGAGCTCAGCTGCAGTGGCGGTGTGTGGCGGGACACGGTGGAGGAGCTGGACAGGAGCTCGGTTACGGCGGCGGTAAGCAGCGGGACTAGCAGCGGAGGGGGCTAGCTGAGGCCCAGCTGGATTTGAGGTCGGTCGGATCGGATACCGGCGACACAAGTAGAGATTGTTTTTACTATCCACTGGTCAGTAAAAATGCCACCAAAGAAGGAGGAAATGGAAGAGATCAAAAAATCTCTGAACTTCTTGTCAGAAGTGGCCAAAATGGTTAGCCAGCAGGCCAAAATAATAGGCCTAATGGAAGAAGTACGAGACTTAAAATTAACAATTCAGGAAAAAGACAAAAAAATTACGGACTTGGAGCGACGCGTCAAGGATCTTGAACAAGGTTATCATATGGATGACCTAGTTATAAGTGGACTAGACATCAAATATCAATCATACGTTCATGCTACAACAAAACTGAGAGGTGAGGAGGCTCCCCTGAGTGAATCAGTCTCCCTAGAAAACCAGGTGCTTCAGTTCCTTGACAGTAGAGATATAAGGGTCGAAGCAAATGCAATTTCAGCCTGTTATGCTTACACTGAGTTTAGATACTGAGTTGTTGTGATGGCTGTTAAAGACCATAAATTTTGTCTTACTTAAATTGAGCGTTAATTTGTTTGAATCAAACCACAGTTTAAGCTTTCCTAATTCCTTTCTGAGTGTATCCAAAAGTTGTTCCAAATTGCTTCCACTGCATTAGTGGAAGCAATTAATTAATTAATTAAGCATTAGTGTCATCGGCAAACAATATTAAGTCTGTAGAAGCATGCTCAAATAACGAGGCTGAGTTTCAGTCATAAAATCAGCTTTATTTGACAGAACGCAGCTTCTAGCATTCTCAAAGCAGGAAAGAGAAAGAATCATACTTCAACACCCTTTTATACATTTCCAGCATCAGAATTCAAGTCACATGGTGTCTTCAGTCAAGATACAGTTACAAAGCATCCCCTTGAAGCTTCACCATTGTCTCTCATTTCCTGATGAACCGGAATACCCTCCGGGGCGTCTTCTGTGGGACAAAGAGACAAATCTCACACTTCCTTGTTACCTCCTGTAGATTCGAGTCCTTAGTCCTTGCAGACGTGACACCCCACAATACACATTCAGTCCTGTCTCTGTGGCAGTGTGAGCCCACAATGTGTGTCGGCCACACTACCCCTCCCCAAACGTCTAGTAAGGCAAAATCTAAATGGCATAACAAAAAGAAAAACACAAAGTACTCCATACATCGCTAATCAATCCACCAATTGCCTAGGTTTTAATCTTCTGCCGAATCTGCTGCAACCTGGCTTGGCTGCACCTGCAACATCTCTCTGCACCTGTGGATTAAAGCCGTTAGCACCTCTCTGTGAAGACTTGGGAGAATGTCTCCTCAGCGGCCTGCCCCGGCGGGGGGGCCTCGCGAGCTGCACCTCCTCGTCAGCCAGAACAAAAGTGGGTTTGAGTCTGTTAATGCAAATCAGTTCCCGTCTGCCCCCTAAATCTAGCAGAAAATGCTTCTGCCCGGTCTCCAGCACTCAAAACGGTCCGTCGTAAAACGGCCGCAAACTTGGACGCTGGGCGTCATGTTTAACAAAAACAAACTCTGCATTTTTTAAAGCCTTGGGCACAACAACGTGTGGGAAACTGTGATGGACTGGGCCAGGAAGCGTGTTTGCTCCTGAGCCGCTCTGCCACGGCTGAGCGGGGGGGCCACTAGGTGCGGGATTATCAGGAAGAAATTCCCCGGGCAAACGAAGCGGTTGAGCGAAAACTAATTCAGCCGTGGAAGCGTGCAAATCTTCCTTAGGTGCAGAACGCAACCCTAATAAAACCCATGGAAGTTTGTCTACCCAATTTGTATCCGTTAGCGACGCTCTGAGGGCTGCTTTCAATGACCTGTGAAAGCGTTCGCATAAACCATTAGCCTGGGGGTTATACGCGGTGGTGCGATGAATCTTCACCCCCAAGCTGCGGGCCGTCGATGACCACAGCTCGGAAATAAATTGGGGACCCCTGTCGGACGTTATGTCCGACGGTACACCAAAACGAGTAACCCATGCTGCTAAAAATGCTCGCGCAACTTCTTCCGCTGTGGTTGATGTCAGAGGAACCGCCTCTGGCCTGCGCGTGGTGCGGTCTACCATCGTCAAAAGATGTGTGTGCCCGTGTGATAACGGAAGCGGGCCGACCAGGTCAATATGCACATGATCAAAACGCTTAGCGGGGATGTGGAAAGGTTCTAACGGGGCCTTAGTGTGTCTGTGTATTTTAGCTCGCTGACACGCTACGCAGGCTGCTGCCCATTCCTTGACCTGTTTGCGCAACCCGGGCCAAACAAATTTCTCCCCCACCAACTTAATCGATGCGCGCACCCCCGGGTGCGCGAGACAATGAACCAAGTCAAAAACACGGCGACGCCACGCGGTTGGCACCACAGGGCGGGGCCGTCCCGTGGAGACATCGCAGATTAGCGGGGGCATACCGTTTTGTTGCACCCTGTGCTCCAGCCTTAACCCTGCTGGTCCAGACTGGAGCGCGCGCACGTCCGCGTCGTTAACCTGCTCCTCAGCCATAGCTGCATAATCTAACCCAACACAGGCCGGGGCTGCGCGCGCTCCCGCGTCGCTGCCCGGGCCCGCGGCCATGGCTACAGAGTCTGCCCCTATGGGGCTTGGCGGTGCTACTGCACGCGAGAGGCAGTCTGCTACAACATTGTGTTTACCCGCGACATGCTGAATATCAGTAGTGAACTCCGATATTGCGGCTAGTTGCCTTTGTTGCCGGCCTGACCAGGGTTCTGAAATTTTGGCCATCGCAAACGTTAGCGGTTTATGATCCACAAAAGCGGTGAAACGTCGCCCCTCTAACCAGAACTGAAAATGACGGATGGCCAAGTGTAGGGCCAAAAGCTCCCTGTCAAACGCACTGTATTTCCGTTCACTATCGCGCAAGGTCCTGCTGAAAAACGCGAGGAGTTGCCAGGTACCTGCCACAAACTGTTCAACTACCGCCCCCACTGCTACATCGGAAGCGTCAGTGGTGAGCGCCATGCGGGCCGTTGGAACTGGGTGCGCTAACAAAACTGTGTTTGCCAGGGCTGATTTGACCTGGGCAAAAGCACGCTCCCGCTCTGGAGACCATTCAACTTTATTTGCGGGCTTTTGTTTTTTTAACGCGGTGTACAATGGCTGCATGAGTCGTGCTGCGCTTGGGAGGAAACGGTTGTAAAAATTAACCATCCCTAGAAACTCCTGAAGCGCCTTGACCGTTTGAGGTTGCGGAAAATCCGTTATGGCACGCACTTTATTTGGAAGGGGAACTGCTCCCTCTGCCGAAACGCGATGTCCCAAAAAATCAATCTGCGCCACCCCAAACTGACACTTCGCTGGGTTAACTATTAACCCGTGCTCTCCCAACCTCTGGAAAACTGCTGTGAGGTGTTTTTCATGTTCGCCTTCGGACGCGCTGGCTACCAAAATATCGTCCAAATAAACGAACACGAAAGGCAGGTCGCGTAAAACTGCATCCATCATGCGTTGGAAAGTCTGCGCGGCCCCCTTGAGGCCAAAAGGCATGCGCAAGAACTCAAAAAGGCCGAAAGGCGTTATGACCGCTCTTTTGGGTACATCCTGCGCGCACACTGGCACCTGGTGATAGCCGCGCACCAAGTCTATTTTAGAAAAAATGCGCGCCCCCGCCAAATGGACAGAAAAATCCTGAATGTGCGGAATCGGGTAGCGGTCATGAGCTGAAACGTTGTTCAACCTGCGGAAATCGCCGCAAGGTCGCCACGAGCCGTCAGCTTTTGGGACCATGTGTAACGGCGAAGCACAAGAGCTCTTGGAACGTCTAACAATGCCCAGTTTTTCCAGATTAGTGAACTCCTCGCGCGCGATGGGCAGTTTAGCTGGGTCCAAGCACCGAGCCTTTGCAAAAACGGGAGGGCCTGTGGTTGTTATGAAATGTTCTACCCCATGTTTGGCCACCGTTGCTGAAAACGTAGGGACTGTGAGTGCTGGAAACTGAGCAAGCAGAGTGTGAAACTTACCACCCGCGGCTGAGACGCTGGCATGTGCAGTTGGCGGGGCCACCCGAGCTGTGCAGGGAATAGAATGAAAGGACAGTGCATTAATCAGACGTCTATTAGCAAGGTCAACCAATAAACCATGTGAGCACAAAAAATCAGCCCCTAACATGTTGAAACTGACTGCTGCTACAATAAATGTCCACTCAAATGAACGGCCCTGTAAGGACAGAAGCATGGTCCTCTCACCAAACGTTTTAATCGTGGAGCCGTTCGCTGCTGACACTGACACCCAGGGGGCTTTAGAAGGCGACAGCCGTTCCGCGTAGGTGGGTGTGACGAAGCTCAGCTGAGAGCCCGTGTCCACGAGGAACTGTTTCCCCGAGCGTGCATCCGTCAGGTAAAGCAGCCTGTTCTCGTTGCCGAGGGTCGCAGCTGCTACCGGCCCTCGGTCTTGGCGTTTCCCTGGCGCTTAAAATTGCATGGTGGGGCGCACCTGTGCGCTCTCTCTGCAAAACGGCGGTGGTAGAAGCACAAGCCGTTCTCTGCTCCGCGTCGTCTGGCTCCTGTCGCCGCCGTCGTTGGTGCATCTGGCGTCGCGGCCTCTGGACCCGCACTGTCTCCGGACGCCGTTCCCAGACTGGCCGCCGCAGCCGAGACCGCGTTCCACTTGTGGGCATCGACCAACCTCTGCGCCTCCTTGCTCAACCCATGGTAGTCTCGCCTGGCCAATCGGGGTGACTCTGCCAGGGCCACTCTCACTGCTGGTGGTAGGGTTTGAAGGAAAAGTGGGCGAAAATGAATTCGCCATCCTCAGAGGCTTTGAGCTGCAGCATCTTCACCATCAGGTCCGCAGGTCTATCGTTTTCGGCCTCCGTCAGCGCCAGGAGCCCCTCTGCTCTTTGTTGGACTGAGGGGGTGAAATGGCTGACCAGCGCGTCCTTCAATGCGCTGTACTTGTCGCTGTCTGGTGGATGATTAACCAGATCTTCCACTCTCTGGACCGTGTCGCTGTCCAGCTTCGCTACCACGTGGTAGAATCTTGTGTCATCGTTGGAGATTCTCCCGAGGTTGAACTGCGCCTCGATTGCGCTAAACCATGAGCGCGGGCTGTGCTGCCAGAAATTGGGCAGCCGGATCGTGGAGGCGGCCATCAGGCTGGCTTCCACCGAGCCCCGCTCGGGAGAATTCTGTCTGTTCATTTTCCGTCGTAGGTCACCAGTGTAGAAGCATGCTCAAATAACGAGGCTGAGTTTCAGTCATAAAATCAGCTTTATTTGACAGAACGCAGCTTCTAGCATTCTCAAAGCAGGAAAGAGAAAGAATCATACTTCAACACCCTTTTATACATTTCCAGCATCAGAATTCAAGTCACATGGTGTCTTCAGTCAACATACAGTTACAAAGCATCCCCTTGAAGCTTCACCATTGTCTCTCATTTCCTGATGAACCGGAATGCCCTCCGGGGCGTCTTCTGTGGGACAAAGAGACAAATCTCACACTTCCTTGTTACCTCCTGTAGATTCGAGTCCTTAGTCCTTGCAGACGTGACACCCCACAATACACACGCAGTCCTGTCTCTGTGGCAGCGTGAGCCCACAATGTGTGTCGGCCACAAGTCCATTTTTTCTAAAACTTTACATATATCATTTATATACATATTGAATAACAATGGCCCCAAAACTGAACCCTGTGGGACTCCACAAGTAACCTTCAGTAACTGTGAGTTTTTGTTACCAACACATACATACTGATATCTATTCTTTAAGTAACTACATAACCAGGACAGTGCTACCCCTCTAATACTACAATTTTGTAGTTTCTTTAAAAATAAATTATGATCCACTGTATCAAATGCTTTTTTAAGATCCAGGAATACCCCAACTGAATACTCTTTATTTTCAATGGCAGTTGATATTTTTTCTATAAATTCCATTAGAGCAAATGCAGTTGTCCTCTTGTGTCTGAACCCATATTGCTGCTCACACAATAAATTATTCTTCAGTATGAAGTTGTCAATTCTCTCATAGAATATTTTTTCAAGTATCTTGGAAAATTGCGGTAATAGTGAAATTGGTCTATAGTTTGAGAATTCCCCTCTGTCACCCGTCTTGTATATCGGAATTACTTTAGCTATTTTCATTGCATTGGGAAATATACCTGTTTGGAGAGACAGGTTACAGATATATGTCAGTGGTTTCACTTAGCATTCAATAATAGTTTTGACTAAGACCATTTCAATACCATCACAGTCCGTAGATGTTTTACTTTTAAACGATTTAACAATTTCAATGACCTCTCTCTCGTCTGTGTTCTTTATGAAAATGGAGTCTCTTATAGCAGTGTTTTTGCTTATTGTATCACCTGTAGGCGCCGTAATGGGTATTTCTCGAGCCAAATTAGGACCAATGTTAACAAAAAAGTTATTAAATTCATCTGCAGGTGAAGCTGTATTCACATTCTGAGTCGTTTTATTTTTTGAAAAATCGGTTGGGTAGCTTGTATTTCTGCTTTTATTTCCAAGAATACTGTTAAGTATTGTCCATGTATTTTTAATATTGTCTCTGTTTTTCTCCAGTTCTTTACTGTAATAGTCTCTCTTACTACATCTTATTATATATGTTAACTTATTTTTGTATGTTTTATACCGCTGCTCTGCCTCTTTTGTCCTTTTCTTTAGGAAAGCTTTATATAATATTTATTTCTTTTTACACGCCTTTTGGAATCCTTTGGTTAACCATGGCTTATCGGCAAATTTATGTTTAAGCTTTTTCTTTACTAATGGACAATTTTTTTCATAAAGAATGGTTACAATGTTTATAAATGTGTCATAGGCTTCATTTACATATGATACATAGACTTCTGTCCAGTCTTGCTTCAGCAAGTCCTCCTTAAAAGAACTGATTGCATTTTGTGATTTGTATCTGAACGATTTTAAATTTTTTTCTGTATTGGCCCCCGTGTGGCCATGGATAGTGGCCACACGGATAATAGTGCTGGTTTAAAAATAACTGCAGTTTTGTTTGCCCGTCTGGTTGTTCTGTGTTATACAACTTGTCCTGGGGAGACCGCAGAGGCGGAAGTACAAGTGCCACAATGGTTGGAAGCCGTGTTTTTTCATTGTTTTTCTGGTTATTGTGGAGTGTAAAGGAATGGTTATGTGATTATTGGCTCACAGGGTAATGATGAAAATTGTGAGAGATTGCAAGTAATACTTTTGGGTAAGAAATTGAATTGTGTTCTCACAGTGGTACACAAAACGTTGACATGAGAACGTGGGGTTGCCAGATTTTTTTTTTTTTTTACACGTACTTTGGGAGGTTTTTTTTTACTTTGGGTTGCCATTTCAAGCTTGCTTTAAGGCGATCTTACTGTTTGTATGAGTGAGCAGCAGCCCAAAAGTAATCTTGGAGAGATAAAAGGAGACAGCTGCATGTGTGTATGTGTGGGCCCTTTTGTCTGATAGTGAGCGAGAAGAAGGGAAAAAAATATATATTTATATATATATATGTGTGTGTGGGGGGGGATATTTTTGCAAAGGTTGGGAGTTTTACAGTTTCTTTTTGTGGGTTTTTCAATCTAATGTCGTGGGTTTTGAATCTAATGTTGCCACGTGGTCAATATTCACATATTTTTAAATCCAACATTTTCAGTTACCAGATTTTTTTTCCATATTTTGGGGTTTTTACTTTTATCTTTTGGGATGCCTGAGGGCAGATGAACAACATTGGGCTATTTTTATTAAATTTTTTGAAGTATCAGTGTAATTTTTATTAACTCTGTTGCATTATCTCCCTGACCGAGGGATAACAGTGAATTTTACAGGGAAAACAGACTATGGACTAAGGGTCTGACATGACAACACCTGGGTTCCTCCTTCCCCCTGCTCCTCACTCTTCTGCTGCTCAGCCATGACGCTGCCTCAGGATCCCAGTGAACGTCGCCTCACCCCTGCTCACCACACTCCTCCCGTCGACAACCAAGCAATGTCAGATAGCTGATAAGTTAAGCAAAAGTGCATGCATATTAATCACTGCGACCAACATCAGTATGATAAATTAAACTGAAAATTATAGAATAATGCTTTCATTAAATGATACCCAATACCCGAAAGCTTTAAATGCAGCTCATATGACATGATTGGGAGCACAGAACAAGGTGATAATGACAATGTTTGTGCATATGATTTACCTGAGTATGCTAATTATCAAACAGGTTTTAATGCTTCTGTGTCATATTGTTGATCTTTTGGACATATATAAAGGTCACACTTAATGAATGACTATGTGATTATTAAAGTTTTAATCCTTTTACTGTTCATGACAAAAAAGCAAAGCCCTGAAGGATTATAGGATTTAGAGGGAAAAAACAATTAGAACATCAATATGGAATTATTTATATGTCTCAAATTGTGTTCATCATATTATTCATTAATTTTCAATCTCATTTTGGCCTTGGGTCTCAGAAGTTCTGGGTGACTTTAATGTTGGGTGACTGAGTTACAAAGTGTTGATACAGCTGCATGTTTGGGCTCATGCTGGGTTTTTTTTGTTTGTTTGTTTGTTTTTTCCTGTGTTATAACACTCCTGGAGACAGAATGGCTCAAGGACACAGATACTAAATTCCCACTGTGACCAAATGGAATGAAAAAAAAAGAAAGAAAAAGAGGACCAATTGGTTGGTTTACTGTCTTGTCAATTTAAATAAATGACAGACTGTGTGAAAGTTACATCGCTTTTTCTGTCTTACTATTTATATGGGTGTGCTTGAGTAAAAGGAGCTGTCTTATTTTTCCCAAACTTACTGAAAATGAATCACCAAAATTAAAAATAGAAAATATCATTTATGGTATTTACATAGAAGAAATGATTACAATATCAAAGACCACAAACATGTTATTTTTAATGAGTTTTTGGATTAAGTAATGAAAAGAAGAAGTTCATCATAATCCTTGAGTAGTAATGCTTAAAATTTTATCTGAAGAAGGACCAGTCACTTAGACAGTAGTCTAAGCAGAGAAGACAGACTGCTTCCCGGCTGATTTATCACTATGACCTCTTCGACAGATAAGTAGGAAGAGTTCAAAAGATTTAGCATAAGGAGAGAACAGATCACGCCCACTCCAGCAAAAAGATTAAGCCTACACTTTGCAGTTAATTACGTATGTAACCACACATTTTAATTTTTTTAAGTTAACAGCAACAATTGCAAACTTTTGAAGTTATATATGTATGTTTTATTTCTTTTAAATGCTGCATTGTGTGATTTATTCTACAGGAAGCCCATTAAGCTCAAGGATTCTAATAAATTACGATTTTTTTATTGTAGAGTGATCTTAAAGTAATGCTAACCCATGCATATTGGTTAAAATATTTAGTGATTCACTGAATATTTAGCAAAAAGATGTTTTTGTATTTAGAAAATCACATTATTCAAATAATGGAAGCTTTGGGTGTTATTTAAACTCATTGTGCTATTCTGGGTTCATGTTCATGTTTTTTTTTGTTTTTTTTTCCAACAGAAAAAGGAAAGCATTAATAAACTACTTATCTTTCACCAGGATTTAAAATTGAAAAGTCAAAAGATGGAAACTAACAATCAAAAGATCACCATTAGTTTTAATTCTAACAAATCCTTGATGACCCAAATACACAAAAACAATTCACTTGTGTTTCCTAGCATTAAAATTTTTTAATCGACAGTAGAATAAGCACTGTAAAACTTAAAAGGACAAAAGTTGAATGACTATAACAGTAATACTTGCAAAAAAAAAAAATGGGGAGACAAAATTTGCACTCCTGTTTGTGTGAATTCTGATGCACAGATGGAGGTAGCCTTGAGCTTCCCCCAATTTATTTTTACAGGATGTGCCCTGGCATTTGACATCTGTGGTGGATGGGAGGATGGGCGGTGGTGTGGGGCAGGCTGGCTGTGGCAAGGGGAACACAACATTTGTCATCAACCTGGACATTGGGGTCATTGGCTGGGGGCAGTGCCAGCATGAGGAGAGGAAGACCTCATAGTGGATAAGCAGACCCGAAGCTAAGTAAAACAAATGACACTGACAATGACATAACACATATCAATTTAACTGACTTGGACTTTGAAAATGCAGTGTTTACCTGAAAGGACATTGCAGATCTGACACATTGTGATGATGCCTCTCACCAGATAATGGTATGACAGTATCACATTTCAGAAGTGTGAAAGGAATAAGGAATAATTGTGTTGTATGATAATGATGTGCTAAAGAGCTGTGCTGTGCTCCTGGTGCTTGGACTCAGCCAAGCCGGGCATCGGGACTACAGACCACACCAAAATTTAGGAGGAAACATGGGAAATGAAGCATTTCTTGTGCAGAATGAAGCCATATTCTGAATAAGCAATATGTCCCTGTCCAAATTATGTATTTCCATTAAAAGAAGGAGTGGGACATAACCTTTTCAAAAAGATGCACTAACATAAATTCAAACTGTCTGTGATCAACAGGACAGATAGATGTGGCCCTAATGACTAATTGAGAATTGGTTAAAATACATGCTAAATCATATTAAATCTGCACAGACAGCTGGATTAATTGCCCTAACTGAAATTTGCAAACTAGGTAGAGGGAGGACATTCACAAAAAGAGCCATGATTACTAAAACCTCATTTTGAGGGTGTTATACTACTCACAAAGTTTCATCTAAATTAACCATGTGCCACACATATAAATGGCACATATTGTATCTTTAAGGAAAACATTTCCTTCTTCTAGTAAAAAAGGAGACAACCCATCACGCAAGTACGCCATAACTTTGATGCATGAGTGTCTCCATGCATGGGGGGGGAGGGTACCATGATAATTAATTAGCAAAAATCCTCAGAAAAATAGATAATAAATAAAATTTATCAATAAATGATCAATAATGTAGGAGAGAAAAAATATGGGTGAAACCGCTTGGTAATGGAACCATAACATTCAACAGGGAAAGTTTAAATTTACATCAATAGATTTGCTGGTATTTAAGGAAACTATGTGCTGAAAAATATTTGCAGATTATTGTAAAGGAAAAATATCATGTTTAAAAGAAATAAAGTAAACTGCTAAGGAAGCATAAAGCCATGCAAATTTGTGGGAAAAGTTCCAAATGTCTAAGAAAGGTCCAATTTATGCTGATGGAGCTTACTATGGGACTCAATTTAGAATCTACTACAAAGACAAAACAGATTCTTCCTCAGTTATGTAAGAAGAGAACAATGCTTCAGGGAAGTCAAAGCAAAATAATTTGACCTTCCCTGCATAAACTTCTTTTCAGAACCTTTGCATGAGTTAAATAAGTGTGAAGGCAAAAATGTTGTTTAGAAATTATTGATATACTTATTAAATAGACAAAGGCTTTCCCCTGCACTAATCCAAATACTGCTATGGATTGCAATGATCTAAATACTGCTATGGTGACACTTAAGCTCTTAACCGAGACAATATCAAGATTTAAAATAGCTGAAATGATTCACTTAGATAATGGAATACATTTAGTAGAATACACTTTGTAAATCAAATCATATCACATTTATGTACAGTACCCAAATTGTTAGTACCCAACATTTACTTAGGAAACCATTTAGTTTACCATCAGCAATTTACAGGATTAGCGTAATGCACAAATACGATTATGAAAGAAAAATAGGGAAATTATGAATGGCAAACACTACTACTGAAGCCATTTAACTTAGGTGATGAGAAAAGGTTTCTGGTTGATTACATGCAAAGAATGACAACTGACAGAGATGTTATCCATATTGCCCTTCCCAGGAGGGACAATGTGACGAAGGAACCGTGGGAGGTGCACCCATCTTTTGGCCGATCCAGGGGACCTGGTCATCAAAGAAAACTGGACCAAAACTCCCTGGCAACGACAACACAAGGGTTATCCTGGCGATGCCAACAGCTGCGAAAAGCAAAGGATGTGACACTTGGGTGCATCTAACGTTTTACCCCACTTGGAACCCTCACCAAGAGACTGTTTAATACATATTACATTAAAGAAAACCTCAACAAGTGACTGTTTAACTGTTTCTCTATGCAGGTGTCAGCTGACGGTGCCCCCTGGCGTCCAGTAACAGCTTTTGCATAGCAAAGCAGTTGTTTGTTTATCATGGAGGGGCAGAAATGCAAGGGAAAGAAGGGTGTGGTTAGTGTCGTTTCCTTATCATCCTCATCATCCTCGTAGTAACACTTAGTGTTGGTTGTTTTTAAGTTGTTCTACTGCCTATACACCGTAGAGAACTGTTATGTTTGTTCCTTAATTCCAGTAACAGCTGGACAAATTATCTGCTACTGCTAAAATAATGCAGCTACTACAGGCTGTTTCTTAAGAGAGGCTATATACAGGAATAACACAGCAAACATAATTTTGGATCACACCTGTCACAACACCTATCACTCCACTGATCGGAAACATGACTACACTCCTTACTCTGTGAAGGCAAGGTTAATTTCATCAGGAAATTCCTCTTTTCTGAAGTGGTGATGTTTCGGCAGCAACACACTCTTTAAGTGTGCAATGGCTTACAGTGGGTCTCTCCCCTGTACTGCTACCTGCTTGACCACTGAAGTGAGCAAGTGTGATTCTAACGATCTACATTGTCAGAGGGGGGTTGGTGGTCATTGGACATACGCACACCTGGACAGGAATTGGGCAGGGTTGTGTACCCCATTTTGGTGGCTGACTGTACCCTCATCATGTCTGCAATTCAGGTTAGCAGGGTGAAGAGAGATGTTTTCTTACCACATGATGCCATTCTGGGGCACAAATGCAATTTCAGATGGAAAGCACAGGAGTGAGGGTCCTTCATTCACTGTTTCCTTGAGTGAGCGTGGGCAAGAACACCTTATGGATTGAAACAATTTATTATAAGCTACAATTACTTGTAAAACTAGAAAAGCACTCACAGAGTGCATACCTCCACCAAGGCTCCTTCCGTTTCTCATGGATCATCTCCAAAATGTAATGGGCTTGTGTGTAGGCCTATCGCCACTTGTGGTGAAAATTGCATCCAAGTCTGTCCATTAGTTTTGGAGTTTTGTGGCTGACACACTGTGAGAAGAGCCTTGGCTGAGGTATGCATTCCCAGATCATCCCCAAAATGTAATGGGTTCCTCTCTAGGCCAAGAACCACCTCTGGTGAAAATTTCATCCAAATCCATCCAGTAGTTTTTGTGTAATCCTGCTGCACAAATACAAACAAAGCCCTTGGTGTAGGTATGCACTCTGAGATCATCACCAAAATCTAATCATCTGTTCCCTGTGCCATTACACACCTTTCCTGAAAATTTTGTCAAAATCCGTTCATAACTTTTTGAGTTATGTTGGTAACAGACAGACAGACAGACAAATGCCAGTAAAAGCATTACCTCCTTGGCGGAGGTAATAAACTCAAGTGTTGCTGTTGTGTCCATCTCCTCCATCTCCTAACTCCCAGGCTGCGGGCGTTGCAATTAATCGCACAACCTCGTACAACCCATAGGCCAATGGGTTATGCGAGTGTTTTCATAGATCACTGAAAGCAGCACTCAGGGGTTCACTGACGGATGCAAATTGGGTAGACAGGTTGCCGAGGGTTTTATTGGGGTTGCGTTCCGCGCCAAAAGAGGATTTGGAAGCTTCCCTGGCAGAGAGCTTGTTTTTGCGCAGCCCCTATGGCTGCCCGGGGAATTTCTGCCAAATAATCCTGCGCCGGACAGCTGCCCGTCTCAGCTTTTGCAGCGTAGCGCAAACACAGGCACACTGCCGGGCCCAGCCCACCACTGTTTTCCACGTGCTTTTGTGCCTAAAACTTTGAAGAACGCGGAGTTCGTGTTCATCAGACACGACGACCAGCGCCCTCCATTGCGCCTGCACACATGCTGAAAATGACCCTATCTCACAATGTTAAAGAATCCTTTAAAAAATTCCTGGATCCAGACGGTGATCTGGATCATCCCCAAAATTTAATCACTTCTTCCTTGTACCATTTCCAACAACGCCTGAAAAGTTCATCGAAATCCGTCCAAAACTTTTTGAGTTATCTTGCTAACCAACAGACAGACAGACAAACCCCGGCAAAAACATAACCTCTTGCGGCCTGCGGCCTGGCGGAGGTAATTATAACATAAAATAGAATGGTTCTTGGTCAAAAAACTGCCACCCGTAGGGGCGTGTACCCTGTTATAGGAGGTTATTGTTGTACTTTTGCCCATAAAAATAATGCAAATGTTCATATTAATTCTTCAGTTACACACAGCCTCATTGCTTTGCAGGCAATGATAACAAAACTGATTAAGTTAGTGATTCTCTTCATGGAGAAGTCTCATCATGAACTTGTTAATGATTTTTATAGAGATAATTTCAGACTTTTCCTGTGTGAGTCCTTGTGTCCGTAATATGATGATAAGGCTGGTTATTGTAACCTTAGTGATATGTCTTCATACAACTGTTGCAGATGATGATGATGGTGAAAGGGACAACACTAGCCTAAGGAGTATGAAGTTTGCTATACTGTCTAAATCTATTTTGAGTTTCTCCATATCATTTTCTAAGTTCTTATTTGACACAGTGTAAAACTGATTTTGATTATTTTACACATATTCACTTTTAATGATATATCCACACACATATTCTGCACATGTTCCTTGTTTAAGTTTAAACCACCTCATGAGATTGCTGCTAGTCTGCCAAGACACATAAAAACATGTAAATTTGTACACCTTTTACTGCCCTCCCATCGAGTTTCCTAATTATCGACTGGTAGACAGCAAGCTAACACGTGTGGTGCAGGTCTCAATGATGACAAGATGCTTCCTTTTATCTTGTTTATTGATGCTACACCACAAGGAACTCAACGTGATGTACACTCATCTTTTTCTGGTCTTACATCCGTTTACATTCGTTCCTACGTCCGTGTAAAACTGCAACAAAGTAGACATATACACGCTGTCAACGATATGGTCACCATGTCTAGCTTAGCACATGTTAGCATTAGCTCTAACTTAGCTTGGTAACAATGTTGGCAACGGACTAGACCAGGGGTGGGCAATCATGTGCCATGGAGGGCCATTCTACTGCAGGTTTTCTGTTCCACCCAGTCTCTTCAGCAGGTGTTTTCAATGATTAGCAATCCTTGAAGCTGATCAGAGCACACACCTGCTGAAGAGACTGGGTGGAACAAAAAACCTGCAGTGGAATGGACCTCACTGCCCACCCCTGGACTAGACAGTCGCTTAAAATACACCAATGCAACCGTGCAGTTCTCATTGTAGCTGTTAACACTGTCAAACCATGTAGGATACTCGCAGACTAATGATGTCCAAGGCGCCGATAATAAAACAACATTCACAGCGTTCGTACATCGGGTGAAGCTCTGACCGGTCTCCTGTTATATCATTACTGCTCATGTGCAACACTTTGTGTATCAGTTCAAAACGATGCTTTCACTACACCACTAGACGGAACCAAACTCACTTACATGAAATGCTGTAATGAGAACTGCTCAACTTTAATTCAAAAAGGTAGAATACACCTATATATCTTTAAATCATTATTCATTATTATTCAATTTACCTTGCTACCACTTTGATCATTTTTCTTTTAATCATGATGCTTTATTAAGCATCGGGGGGGGGGATATGATAGAAAAATTCCGTATTTTCTATATCATTATTATTATTATATTATAATTTTTATATTATTCCATGACTTTCCTGTTTCATGTCTGATGTTTATATGTGCATTCCATGTAGAATAAGTTCATATATTCCTTTACATTATTCCATCATGCCTGATATATTTTTGGTGTGTTTCTGTGAGCAATTATTCTCTATCTGTGGCCTTCAGTGGATGTGTGTGTGAGTGCTAAGGATGCAGAGACATAAAGAATGACCTAGATAATCTCTTTTGTTTTATTAACCTGCTCTGCTAAGTTTCTGTGACCAGGAATGTGCTATAGATCAGATTTAAAGACACTTAGACTGTCTTCGGGAGATGTCTCCCAGATGCCAAGGACGTCTCCCCCTTTGTTTATCTATCCTGAAGAGCTATAAATACCAGACTCAGAAATGTATGATCAGGGGCTTTGTGTGCGTGGACTGAGAGCCACTCTCATATAATCTCTCCCCCAGTGGCCATGGGGTAAATAAATATACTTACATTCAAATATTCCGCCTGATTTTTGACTTCAGAATGATTATGCTTAAAATGATTCTGTCAATGTCCATACAGCAGTTGAAGAGGCAAAAATCCCATTAATGCTTGTGGAACTTATCTGTATGCAAACATCAAAAATGGAAGCCATTGATCCCAATCTGACCCTGAATCATTCACTATCTTCCTCAACTTGCATTTTAAAGTTTTGTTTTTTTTTTTAAATTGCTCAAAGAGGCCATCTGTCTGTGGATGAATGGGACTGGTCTTCACACCTTAAATTCCAAAAAGGTTATATACCTCTTTGAGGAGTTTTGAAGTGAAGTTTGTACCTTGATCTGTAATGATCTCCTTGGGAATTCCCACTCTGGAGAAAAGCTGAATGAGGCAGTTGATAATCTGATGGGCCATTATGTTTCTTAATGGAAAGGCTTTGGGATATATTGTGGTATAATCACACACTACTAATATGTATTTGTGACCAGCAAAGCTTCATACTAAAGGGCCAACAATGTCCATGGCAACACGTGAAAATGGTGTATCAATAATGGGCATAATAATAAGAGTAGCCCTGTGTCCTTTCTTAGCTGAAGCTGTCAATTGACACTGTGGGCATGCTTGGCAATACTTTACTATATCAGAATATTGCTGAGGCCAATAAAAATAAGAAACCATTCTTGAAAATATCTCAGATTACAGACCTGGAGAGACGCGGGCAGTGAAGATGGCTGCTTAGGTGAGGAGTACCGCAGTGCAGACAGCCTTTTTTTTTTTCTTCTACAAGGGCGTTTTTCTCTTGTTCCCTCAGCTGAAATTACTATTATTAATACACTTTACATCGAGACTGGATTTGTGGAGAACAGGATTAGTATGCCAACGCAACAGCAGAAAATCAATCTTCGCCCCAAAGCCGGTGCTAGCAAGGAAAATCTGGCTAGAGCTGGTGATACCACATCGAGCCCTCCTCCCTCTCCGCCACCTTCAACAGGTGCAGGTGTTGCCAAAGACCAAATGGCGGAGGACATCTCTAAGATCTTTGAACTGTTGAAGGAAATATCGGAGAGGCAAGACGCCAAACTCAACTCTATTGAGGCGTCAATGAGGGCGGTGGACACCAAGCTAACGGAGTTAGCTACCCGGCTGGGAGATGTGGAGTCTCGCATCGCTTTTCTTGAGGATGCTAATACAGCTATGGATGCTAATCCCCCCGCAACCCAGACGCAGGTAGAAGATTTACTTTTGAAGCTGGACGATTTAGAAAATAGATCACGCCGAAACAATCTACGCTTTTTCGGCTTTCCAGAAAATTGTGAAAAATCAGATGCCCTTACCTTCATGCGCAAAGCTATCCCACATCTGCTGAAAATGGAGTTCCCTGGAGGGCTGGAAATTGACCGTGCGCATTGGAGCCTCGCTGGACGCAGACCTGACGGGCAGCCGCCCAGGGCTATCCTGATTCGACTTCTGCGCTTCCAGGATAGGGAGCGTATTGTGGAGGCAGCGCGCAGGATGGGAAAGCTGGATTGGAATGGTCATCACATCATGATTTTCCCGGATTATTCCAGACGAGTATCCGAGATGAGAGCGGCGTTCAAGCAGTGTAAACATCTGCTGCACCAGAAGAAGATTGCATTCTCTCTCAGGTACCCTGCAGTTCTCGTTGTGAAGTTGGCAAGTGGTAAACAGGAGTTCACTGACCCTAAGAAAGCATTGAACCTGATTCTTTCACTACCGTGAGACATTGCTGAACAATGGTATGAATATATGCTATATGTTTATTTGTTATATATTTTTGACTGAGGATTTGATGCAGTATTAATGTAAGGTTCCTTTTTTTTGCCCACGCTTTATTGTTTATACGCATGAGGCTGCTGCGATGTTGTGGCTCTCCCTAAGTTTATTGCACTGTTCACAGTCACGGTCCTAGAGTTTTTTATTTTCTTTTTTTTGGTTGGTGCGGTTTTTGTGCACCGATGGGTGACATTGGTTTCAGGTCACCGATTATGTTACTTTATGATTATGTGGTTTTCGGGTTGTTTTTTTTTTTGTTTTTTTTTTTTTGTATTTTTAATTTTTATTGTGTTTGTCTTTTGCCCAGTGAGGGGGTTTTTGGTGGAGAATTGCTGGATATTTTGGGTGGTAATATGTACCGTTTATTATGTCGGCTAATTGTCAGAGCTTTCTTAACCTCATTACTTGGAATGTTAAAGGCCTTAACCACCCAATTAAGAGGAAAAAAATGTTGGCGTTTATTAAATCAAAAAAAGTGGATGTAGCGTTGCTTCAAGAGACCCACCTCACTAAAACAGAATCTAAAAAACTCTGTTGGGACTGGGTGGGCCATGGGTTTTCGTCTTGTGGTAATAGCCAGAGCAGGGGGGTGGCAATCCTTTTTCATAAACATTTGCAGTTCAAGTGTCTAAAAGAGGTTAGTGATGATGATGGACGACTCCTTATAATTCTTATAGAAATTCAGGGCCATAGGATGATACTCGCTAATGTTTATGCACCAAATATAGTTGATTGTGCATTTTTTGCACAATTGGAACACGAATTAAGCGAAATGGGTAATTATCCCATTTTAGTAGGCGGGGATTTTAATCAGGTCATGGACAACATTTTAGATCGGAGCACCCCCTCACAGCGTTCATCTAAATCTGGCTCTATATTGAAAGACATGTGCAATGCAATTGGTTTGGTAGATGTTTGGCGGCTTTTTAATCCGTCCACAAGGGATTACACTTTTTATTCCACTGTTCATAATGTGTTTTCCAGGATTGATTATTTTTTAATGTCAAAATTTTCTGTTTCTTCTGTAAATTCGAGCTTCATTGGTAACATAATACTATCAGATCATGCCCCTGTTTTTCTACATATGATCCCGCCTTGTCAGTTGAAAAAAAATTCTAGATGGAGGCTTAATTCAAGCTTCCTTTTTAATCCAGATTTTGTGTCCTCTTTGAAAGCAGAGATCTCCTTATATCTTGAGACAAACTGGGATTCTGCTCCCTCTGCCAGTGTTGCTTGGGAGGCCTTTAAGGCATTTATTAGGGGACATATTATTCAATATGCATCTTTTAAAAAGAAAACTAACATTGCTAAACAGATTGATTTGGAGAGGAGAATAGCTATATTAGAGACTTCATTCAAACAAGACACAAATTTAGTAAATTTGTCACCCCTTCTGAAGCTTAAGTATGAGCTGAATTCAATTCTAACACAAAAAGTTGAATTTTCCCTATTTCGTCTTAGGCACAAACAGTTTGAGGAGGGGGATAAAGCTGGCAAAATGCTGGCTAAATATATTAAAATGAAAGAAGCTCAGTGTACTATATCTGCTATTAGGACACAGGATGGTACTCTGGTGTCAGACTTAAATGAAATTAATGGTGCTTTCAGAGAATTTTACACCTCGCTTTATTCTTCTGAAATGGAGGCTGGATCTCAAGAGATCTATGCATTTTTATCATCCCTATCTTTGCCCTCCTTAACGAAGGAACAAATAGACTTACTTGACGCCCCAATTACTAAAGAGGAAATTGTGAAAGTGATTAAGAGCTTCCCGACTGGAAAGGCACCGGGCCCTGACGGATTCACTGCGGAATTTTACAAGGCCTGCGTTGATGAGCTTTCTCCTTTACTTTTAGAAATGTTTGCGGAATCTTTTGAACAAGGCCGTTTGCCCCCTTCTTTAACAGAGGCTTTCATTTCGCTTATTTTAAAAAGCAATAAAGATCCGTTAGAATGTAAGAATTATAGACCAATTAGTCTTCTAAACTGTGACTGTAAAATTCTCTCCAAAATTTTGGCATTAAGATTAGATAAAGTAATGATATCTCTTATAAATCCTGATCAGGTGGGTTTTATTCGTTCCAGGGGTGCGGCAGACAATATTAGGCGATTTATTGATATCATATGGTTAGTTCAAAATGATCCCTCACTTGCACACCTCTCTCCAGTGGCAGCCCTCTCCCTGGATGCTGAAAAAGCATTTGACAGGGTTGAGTGGCAGTATCTCTTTGCAACTCTAGAGACTTTTGGTTTTGGTTCAAAGTTTCTTTCTTGGATTAAATTACTATATAATGAACCTAGAGCTTCAGTGATATCAAATCGAGTTACATCACAGTCTTTTAGACTTTATAGGGGTACGCGCCAGGGCTCCCCTTTAAGTCCCTTGCTTTTTGCTTTGGCATTAGAACCATTAGCTGTTGCTATCCGCAAAGACGGCAATTTTCCAGGTATTCAGGTCCATGGCAGTACCCATAAGATAATGTTGTATGCTGATGATGCATTGGTACTGATTACACAACCTCAAAAATCAATTCCAGCTCTTCTTAAAATTATTAACCAATTTTCACGTTTGTCTGGTTATAGAGTTAACTGGATAAAATCAGAAATTCTCCCTCTAACAGCTTATTGCCCTAAAACACTGTTTACATTTGGTCAAAATATAGGTTTCTCTTGGCCAAAATTAGGAATTAAATATCTTGGCATCTTGTTTCCTCACATTTTATCAGATCTGATTCAGATTAATTTTGAACCCTTGCTTGAAAAATTTAAAATAGACATAGAAAGGTGGTCACCTCTTTTTTTGTCTCTCTGGGGCAAGGTCAATGTTATTAAGATGATTTGTGCACCCCGATTTAATTACCTTCTGCAATCTCTTCCTCTTAGGATCCCAGTTGGTTATTTTCGACAATTTGATAGGATGTGCAATAAGTTTTTATGGAATGGTAAGTGCCCTAGATTAAAGTTGAAAAGATTGCAGAAGTCTATAGATTCAGGAGGTTTGGGGGTCCCAGATTTGGTTTTATATCATTACGCTTTTAGTCTTAGACATTTGATTCATTGGGCTCTCCCCCCTGAGAGAGCTCCCCCTTGGTTTTATTTGGAGAATTATTTGAGCAGCCCTCTTCCCTTAGTACATCTAATCACAATTAAACTGTCTTCTGAATTTCAGTCGCATCCTATTATATCCTTTTTACAATACGTTTGGAAGAGAGTTGCTTCTATACTAGAGTTTAGCTCTCATCTTCATTCTATGGCTTCTATTTGGCTTAACCCAAGTCTCCATATTGGAAAATCCCCATTTATGTGGAAAATCTGGGTGAAAAAGGACATCTTGATGTTAAAAGATCTATATGAAGGGGGAGCTCTCAAATCATTTGATGTTCTACGGGCACAGTATGGACTACCACAGAATCAGTTTTGGAAATATTTACAACTTCGACATCTGCTGTGTCAAGTCTTTGGATCTACAACTACCCCTCCTCCTGATGTAGATTGGCTCATCCAGGCTTTGAGTTCCTGTGGCAAAAGATCTAAGGCCTCAAATTTCTATTTAATGCTCCTTAAGAGCTCAAATAAAGATTCTACATTCCTTAAACACGTATGGGAAAAAGATCTGAATTCACAATTTACTGATGTTGAATGGGCAAATATTTTAAAGAATGGGAAGAAAGTGTCTAGGGAATTGAAAACCAGACTTGTTCAATTTAAAATTTTGAATCAATTTTACTGGACACCTCGTAAAATGTTGAGAGCGAATCTCATTCACTCTTCAAGCTGCTGGAGATGTCTACAGGGGGAGGGGACATTAATCCATATGATCTGGAGTTGTCCGGTAATACAGGACTTTTGGTTGCAGATCCATAGACATATTATGACAATTGTTAAGCAAGAAGTGCCATTTACTCAGAGACTTTTTGTCCTTGGGGATCCATCAATGATTCAAGACCCAATCTCTGATGCCGAGTGGATTCAGACTGCTCTGATGGTGGGCCGAAAGTTGATCACTTTTTACTGGAAATCTTCCTCTGCCCCACCCGTAGCTCAATGGCTCAGGGAGTTGGGCAAGCTTGCTGCACTAGAACGCCTTTCATATAAGCTTCTGGACAGGATGGACAGCTTCTACAATAAGTGGGGATCCTATCTTACCTTTATAGGTGTAGTAGATTAAGCTAATCATTTTAAGAGTATTAGGGTGGAAATGGAATGTTTTATCCTCTCACTGGGTATACTTGTTTTTTTGTTTTTTTTTTGTTTTTTTTTGTGTTTGTTTGTTTTTGTTTTATTTTCTAAATTGAAAACCCAATAAAATTCAAATTTAAAAAAAAAGAAAAAAAGAAAAAAAAGAAAATATCTCAGATTGTCCAAAATGTCCTGCCCATGGGATAGAATGGCTTAGTTTTAAAATTACAGGCCTTAAACTCTGACGGATGACATGCTGATCACCAGTCTGACTACAAAGATATAGCCTGTATTGTTAATAATAATAATAAAAAAAATGTCTCCTCTTTTCCTGTCACTTGGACTGATTCAGGCACACATTTGGAAAACAAAGGTTTAAGAGTGGGATCCTCCCCTTGTAGCCTAACAATATCACTGCTAATTCAATTCAATTCAATTCAACTTTATTTATATAGCGCCATTTCACAACAACAGTCATCTCATAGCACTATCAACTGTAGGGAGAAAAAGATTAGGAGAAAAAGATTATCATCTGCAGGCTCAGAAATATGCTCAATTACCATTGTTCCCTTCACTCTTTCCCATTTTCTTTGCCTCTGACACGTCTTCGTTTTAACCTCCATGCTGCATTCAGCCCCTGGAACTTCAGCATTTGCAACACAATCAAATCTAAAAGAGGAAGAAGGTAACTTCCGTCAGCCTGCCCCAGGGCAGCTGTTGTTGCAAAAGTAGCTTGCCACTACCATTGTCTGTCTGGAGTGAATGAATAATGTACCTATTTGTAAAGCGTCTTTGAGTATATATGATAAAGCACTATATAAAATCGATGCATTATTATTATTATTATTATAACTCCTCCCATCCTGATGAATTAGACTGGTCCTGGTTAGCTTTGGACCTTTTGACAGCCATCAAGCTTTCACTAGCCTTAGCTTCATCTGCATACGAAGCCATCAACTCTGCAAGAATGGGGAGATAACAGCCTAGTACAACCTTATATGGAAAATGTTCAAATACCCCTAAAGAAAGAAAGTACTGCTGGCCTTCAACCTGAATAGCTAATTCAGCAATGGGATACTGCACTTTGCCCCCATAAATGCAGCAAACATTGTTTGCCCCATAAATGCAGCAAACGTCAACTGTGCCACCACAAAATACATCTCTGGGAAGGCTATCAAGTCTGAATGAGGTGTGATTACTTCTAGAGTCAATAAGAGCTACACAGAGTCTGTCTTCAATAAACAAACTTACTGTTAACTCTTCCCGTGGGTTTTCAAAAGCAACACCTCCCTCTACTTCCTTAATAAGTAACTGGGGAGCAGAACACATCTTTATTTCTTTTCTTTTCTTTACTTGATTCTCTTTTCTAAACCCCATCCAGGGACAAGAGTTGCAAATTAGCTAATAGCTATACACTCCATGTGCAACACATCAGATTGATTGTCACTGATTAATTGTCTATGTTTATTGCACTGTCCCTGTCAAATAAACTAATCTATCTTTCTATGTAATTTTTACTAGTGTGTATTTTTGGACAGTTTGCTTTAAAATGCCTTGTCTCACAACACAAATGACATGCTTTATTTATAGTTTCAAATTTAGCTGTATGTACAGGATTTAAACTTTGACTTATGGGCCTACACCTAAATTCATTACTACCAGTTGGTTTATTATACTGTGTGGGTTGACGTGTCTTATCTGATAAGTAGTCTTTTGTTGGACAACGTGCTGCTAGAAATGCCGCTGCCATTTCTGCTGCTTCCTTAGAGGTCTTTGGGTTGCGTCCTTTAATCCAAGTTCACAACTCAGTGTTCAGGACTTGAAAAACTGCTCCATAATGATGACATCTCTAATTTGATCCTTTGTTGATCCATCTCTAATTTGATCCTTATGCTGTTTCATCCCATCTAGCTACATTGCTCTGCACTGTGTGTGTTTATATACTTGCATATTTATTCCACCTAGCTGCAATGCTCCGTACTGTGGGTGTTTATATATTTACATATTTATTCCATCCAGCTACAATGCTCTGCACCTTGTGTGTGTGTGTGTATATATTTATTTTATAGTAATATGTACATATGTATATTAGCTGCTCTTGCTTGCTTGTTTTTTTTCTTGCCTTCTGATTGTTGCTCTGAGTGTTGCTATCCCTGTGCTGTTGCAATCCTGGAATTTCCCCGTTGTGGGACTAATAAAGGCTTATCGTATCTTATCTTATCTTATCTTGTCTTCAATTCTGGAACCATCCACCTGCCATACAAGTCTTTAAGACAAACCTGTAGTTCTTTAGGTGTTTCCTCTTCTCCCAGCACATTTTGAGGAAATCTCACACAATATGTTTCAGCACTGATTTCAAACATTTGCAAGACAGCACATTTAACTTTTGCATAGTCCACAGAATCATCAAAATCCATTGCAACATATGCAGAATGAGCTTTACCAGTAAGAAGTGGAGCCAAATGAAGGGTCCACTCTTCCTTAGGCCACTGACATGCATAAGCAATTCTTTCAAAGGTGATTAAATAATGCTAAATGTCCTCACCTTCTTCATAGGGTGGCATTTTTGGACAGTTCCAGCTGAAGAGCCTCATCAAACTGGAATATTTTGCATCTCGAGGTGCCTGCAGTCGTTCAGATTGTGGCTCCATATGGGCTAAAGGGTTGTGAAGTGGGTCTGGTGTTGGTTTCCTGGATAAAGCTGATGTAGCGACAGGAATCTTCAATAGTTGCTGATGACCCTCACTCCCCTGCTGTACCTACTGCTGAAGCTGGGCAAACTGATGTTGGATCTGTCTCCACCACTCCTCCTGGCGGTTGCACTCCTGCTCTTCCTTGGCATCCCATTCAGCTTGCTGTTGCATCAGGCATTATAGAAGTTTTGAAAGGTCAGCCAAACTCTCCTTCTCAGAAGATAGACCACCTGCTGCCCCTTGTTGGGCACTGGGATCTTGCATCTCTGCTGACTGGCACTTTGCTGCTTGAGTTTTCTTCTGTCTTGCAGACATAGTCTTCACTGCCTTCTGCAAACCTGGAAGCCACCGCTGCCACCAAATGTGATAGGTAGTCTGGGCAGAGTGGCTGAAAAATTGGCAGAAGAAAGACTTTTCCCAAAATAGCAGTCTTTATTGACATTAGTGGAGGTGCAAAAACATATCCAAAATCAAAAAAAGCATAATTCAATTCAACTTTATTTATATAGTGCCATTTCACAACAACAATAATCTCATAGCACTTTCAACTGTAGGGGAAACCTCCACAATTGCAGAAAGATCCCAGCAATCAAGCGATCCCCTGTGAGCAAGCGCTTGGCAATGGTGGAGAGGAAAAACTCCCTTTAAACAGGAAGAAACCTCCATCAGAATCGGGCTCAGGGAGGGGCAGTCATCTGCTGCGACTGGCTGGGGGGTGAGGGGATAGAGAAAATGAGAAGAACAGACATGTAGAGAGCAAACAGCATGATGGGGACTCAATCTATGGGAGAGAACAAACAGATGTTAATGACCACCAAAAAATATTTCATTAAGAGTGAAGAAAGGAGTGAAGCCCAGTGCATTGTTGGAGGTCCCCCAGCTGTCTAAACCTATTAGCAGCATAACTAAGGGAGGGTTCAGAGACACATGATCCCTTCTTAATTGTAGGCTATATCAAAAAGGAAGGTTTTAACCCTATTCTTAAAAACAGAGATTGAGTCTGACTCCTGAATCCAGATTTGCAGCTTGTTCCACAGGAGGGGAGCTTGATATCTGAAGGCTCTGCCTCTCACTTGTACTTTTGGAGATTCTAGGTGTTACAAGTAATCCAGCATTTTGGGAGCGTAGTGCTCTGTTAGGATAATAGGGTAGTATCAGATCTTTTAAATAAAAAGGGGCCTGAGTGTTTAGAGCTTTGAAAGTGAGCAGAAGGATTTTAAACTTAAGTTTAAACTCTATGGGAAGCCAATGAAGGGAGGCCAGAACCAGAGAGATATGATCTCTCTTTCTAGTACCTGTTAAAACTCTTGCTGCAGCATTTTGGATCAACTAAAGACTTTTTAAAAATATGTTAGGACAACCTGATAATAAAGAGTTACAATAATCTAACCTAGATTTAACAAAAGTGTGGATCAGTTTCTCAGCATCAATCTGAGACAAGATGCTCCTAATCTTGGCAATATTATGTAATGATAGAATCCAGTCTTAGAAAAGAATTTAATATGTGAACTGAAAAACAGATCTTGATCAAAAATAACTCCAAGGTTCCTCACAGAGCTATTAAGAGAAAGAGTAACTGCATCCAAACTAAAGGTTTGATTTGGAAAGGTGTTTCTAAGGTGTTTTGGACCAACAAGAATGACTTCAGTCTTATCTGAATTTAATAGCAGGAAATTACAAGTCATCCACAACTGTGGGTGTTTATATATTTACATATTTATTCCATCTAGCTACAATGCTCTGCACTGTGTGTTCATATCATTTTTTTTTTCCGGTTCCGGCTCTGCCGGACCGGCGGCGCCACACGAGTCGGCTGCCTGTTGCAACAGCCTTTTTTTTTTTTAATCTTCCTTCTTCTTTCTACACCTTTCACTCTGTATATATATATCACGGACGCACGGATCGCCCCGGGGGTCTCCCGGGTCGGCGGACGGAGCCACGGTTTGCAGCGGGAGACGTTACAGCGGGGAGGAGCTAGTGCTAGCTAGCACTTGGCCGCCGCCCGGTGCTAATGGGAAACTCGACATACCGGGAGCTGTAGCGAAAACGAAGCGGGTGCCGGGCTGGAGTTTTAGGCGGCGTGAAAGAAATATAAGACAGAATAATAAAGAGCGATGGCAAGAACCAAGCAGACCGCCCGTAAAATCTACTGGAGGAAGAAGCCCCCCAGGAGACAGCTAGCCACCAGGGCTGCTCGGAGAGGCGCTCTGGCCACCGGCAGAGTGAAGAGGCCTCGCCGTCACAGGTCCGTGGCTCTGAGAGAGATCCGTCGCTACCAGAAATCCACGGAGCTGCTCATCCGTAAGCTGCCCGTCCAGCGCCTGGTGAGGGAGATCGCTCAGGACTTCAAGACCGTCCTGCGTTTCCTGAGTTTCGCCGTCATGGCTCTGCAGGAGACCAGCGAGGCCCACCTGGTGGTCTCTTCTTCGCTAAGGGGGTCACCATCATGCCCAAAGACTTCCAGCTGGCCCGCTGCATCCGCGGAGAGAGAGCTGAGACTTTCTGCTGCACATCCACCAGCCATAATGCTCTGCACTGTGTGTCTATATATATACATTTATAGTAATATGGACATATGTTTGCTAGATGTTGTTTTTTTCTTGCCTTCTGATTGTTGCTCTGAGTGTTGCTATCCCTGTGCTGTTGCAATCCTGGAATTTCCCCATTGTGGGACTAATAAAGGCTTATCTTATCTTATCTTATCTTATATATTCATATATTTATTCCATCCAGCTACAATGCTCTGCACTGTGTGTCTGTGTGTGTGTGTGTGTGTATATATATATTTTATAGTAATATGTACATATGTATATTAGCTGCTCTTGCTTGCTTGTTTTTTCTTGCCTTCTGATTGTTGCTCTGAGTGTTGCTATCCCTGTGCTGTTGCAATCCTGGAATTTCCCCGTTGTGGGACTAATAAAGGCTTATCTTATCTTATCTTATCTTATCCAAGATTTGATTTCCTTAAGACAGGCTTCTATCTTGGTTAATTGATTGCTATCATCCTGCTTCATTGACAGGTATAATTGTGTGTCATCTGCATAACAATTAACATGTATACAGTGATTTCTAATAATGTTGCCTAATGGAAGCATATGTAAACTAAAAAGAGTAGGGCCTAGCACAGATCCCTGTGGGACTCCATGACTGAGCTTTGAGTTCAAAGAAAACTCATTATTGACATGAACAAACTGGAACCTATCAGATAAATAAGATCTAAAGCACTGCAAGGAAGTTCCATTAAGTCCAACATAGTGTTCTAATCTATCAAGTAGAATATTATGATCGATAGTATCAAAAGCTGCACTAAAGTCTAAAAGGACAAGTACAGAAACAAGTCGATTATCAGATGCGATAAGGAGGACATTAGTGACCACTAAGGCTGTTTCAGTACTATGATGGATTCTAAACCCAGATTGAAACTCTTCAAATAAACCATTTCCCTCCAAGTGGTCAAATAATTGTGTAGCAACAACTGTTTCTAAGATTTTTGAAATGAAAGAGAGATTGGAGATTGGTCTATAGTTAGCTAAAACTCCTGGATCCAGCATTGGCTTTGTGAGTAAGGGTTTAATTACAGCAGTTTTAAAAGACTGTGGTTCATGGCCTAAAGTTAATCAAGAATTGATTATTTGAAGAATAAAACTACCAATAAATGGGAAGACTTTAACTAACCTGGTAGGAATAGGGTCTAAAAGACAAGTTGAAGGCTTGGATGAGGAAATTATTTTGTCTAACTCTAAAAGGTCAATTGGACTAAACTCATCCAAACAGATATCAATTGAAGGAGTTGTAGTACTTACTTTATTTAAGTTATTGGTGGGAAGAATCTGACTGATTTTATCTCTGATAAATGAAATTTTATTATTGAAAAAGTTCATAAAGTCCTGACTACTATGCTCTAAGGGAAGGCTAGGATTGACAGAGCCCTTACTCTTCATCAGCCTGGCTACAGCACTGAAAAGAAACCTGGGATTATTCTTGTTCTCTTCTGTTAATGCAGAATAATAACTCGTTCTAGCTTTTCTAAGAGATTTTTTATAAATTAAAAGATGATTTCTCCAAGCTAAATAGATTTCATCTAAATTAGTGGAGTGCCATTTTCTTTCTAATTGAGGAGTCTTCCGTTTTAAGCTACGAGTTTCTGTGTTGAACCACAGAGTTAGAACCACGGAGTTAGAAATCACTGATCCTCAGTCCCAAGCCTGGGACTGAGGATCGTCACTTCCTTGTGGTAACGTAACGTATCGTCACTTCCTGTTTTGCTGTCTGCCTGTGTGGTTGCTTTCCAGCTATTAGCTATGGCTACTAGCTCTCTTTCCTCTCCTCTGGTGTGCTCTCTCTGTCAGATGTTTAGCTACACCTCTGCCTCTTTTAGTGATAACGGTAAATGTAATAAATGTTGTCTTTTTGAGGCGCTCGAGGCGAGGTTGTCTGATTTGGAATCCCGGCTCCGCTGCATTGAAACACCGTCTGCGCCAGTTAATCTCGACGGACGCCCATTAGCTGCAGCGGAGCTAGCTAGCTTAGGCCCCCCTGTCAGCGGTTCCCCGGCTCTCCTCAGCAGCGAGGAGACTGGGTGGGTGACGGTGAGAAGGAAGCCTAGTCGCAAAGCCCCGGTTCACCACCAACCTGTTCACGTTTCTAATCGTTTTTCCCCGCTCAGCGACACACCCGCTGAGGAAAAAACTCTGATCATTGGCGACTCTGTAGTCAGAAACGTGAACCTAGAGACTCCAGCGGTCATAGTCAAATGCATTCCTGGGGCCAGAGCAGGCGACATCGAGTCAAATCTGAAAATGCTGGCTAAAAGTAACTGTAAATACTCCACAATTGTTATTCACGCCGGCATTAATGACATCCGTCTCCGGCAGTCGGAAGTCACCAAACTTGATGTAGAATCGGTGTGTGACTTTGCCAAAACGATGTCTGCCACTGTAGTATTCTCTGGGTCCCTCCCCAATCTGACCAGTGATGACATGTTTAGTCGCTCGTCATCCTTGAACCGCTGGCTGTCTGTGTGGTGTCCTAAAAATGACGTGGGCTACATTGACAATTGGAGCTCTTTTTGGGGAAAACCTGGTCTTATGAGACGAGACAGCATTCATCCCACTTTGGATGGTGCTTCTCATTTATCTAACAATCTGGCATCTTTCTTATCCAAATTTCAAAAACCATGACTACTCAGAGTTGGGACCAGGAAGCAGAGTCGCAGTCTTACACGCCTCTCTGCAGCTCCTCTTCTTCCGCCACCCCTCAGCTTAGCCCCTGTCTTCCCCATCAGAGAATCGTTGTCTGCTCCCTCCAAAGTAAATAAAAATATCATGCATAAGCATCCCTAAGTGATAAAGCAAAACATTGGTAAAACTCAAATTAAACATAAAGCCTCTAAATTGAATGATTTGGCCTCTGTTCCTCCTCATAATTTAAAAATTAAATGTGGTTTATTAAATATTAGGTCTCTAACTCCCAAGTCTCTGTTAGTCCATGATCTGTTAATTGATCATCAGATTGATTTAATTTCCCTTACAGAGACTTGGTTAGGGCAAGAGGATTATGTTGGTTTAAATGAATCAACTCCCTCTGGTTATTTAAACTGTCAAAATCCCAGAAGTTCTGGTCGTGGAGGAGGAGTAGCAACAATTTACCATTCCAAATTACTAGTTAATGTAAAGCAAAAAACATGTTATAATTCCTTTGAGGGCCTGGTCCTCAGTATTGGGCACTTTAGCAATTTTAGGTTAAACCCAATTTTATTTGCCATAGTTTATCGTCCCCCATCAACCTACTCAGAATTTTTATCCGAATTTGCTGATTTCTTAGCTGATTTAGTGCTGAAATCTGATAGAATAATTATAGTAGGGGACTTTAATATACATGTGGATGTAGATAGTGACTGCCTTAATGTGGCATTTAATTCAATATTAGACTCGATTGGGTTTTCTCAGAAAGTAGGAAATTCTACTCATTACCTCCACCATACATTGGACCTTGTTCTGACATATGGCATAGAAATAGAAAATCTTGTAGTGTCTCCTCATAACCCTGTACTGTCAGACCATTGTCTGTTAACCTTTGATTTTACCATTTCTGACTATTTGGCTCCTAAAGAAAAATATTATTACAGTAGATGCCTCTCAGATGATGCTGTTTCCAAATTTATGCAGATTGTTTCCTCTATGCCATGTGTCAACACAACGGAAATACGCTATAGACAGCTTGCTCCTTCTGTAATTGATAACATGGTGGATAGTGTTTCAGCTTCTCTGCATCAGGCTCTAGACTTGGTGGCCCCCTTAAAAAAGAAAAAGTCTAATCAGAGATTTCTAACTCCTTGGTTCAACACAGAAACTCGTAGCTTAAAACAGAAGACTCGTCAATTAGAAAGAAAATGGTGCTCTACTAATTTAGATGAAATCTATTTAGCTTGGAGAAATCATCTTTTAATTTATAAAAAATCTCTTAGAAAAGCTAGAACAAGTTATTACTCTGCATTAATAGAAGAGAACAAGAATAATCCCAGGTTTCTTTTCAGTACTGTAGCCAGGTTGACAAAGAGTCAGGACTCTGTCAATCCTAGCATTCCCTTAGAGCTTACTAGTCAGGACTTTATGAACTTTTTCAATAATAAAATTTCATCCATCAGAGATAAAATCAATCAGATTCTTCCCACAGTTAACTTAAATACTGTAACTACTACAACTCCTTCTTTTGATGTCTGTCTTGATGAGTTTACTCCAATCGACCTTTGTGAGTTTGACAAAATAGTTTCCTCATCCAAACCTTCAACTTGTCTTTTAGACCCTATTCCTACCAGGTTATTTAAAGAAGTCTTCCCACTTATTGGTAGCTTTATTCTTCATATAATCAATTCTTCATTAACTTTAGGCCATGTACCGCAGGCTTTTAAAACAGCTGTAATTAAACCCTTACTCAAAAAGCCAACGCTAGATCCAGGAGCTTTAGCTAACTATAGACCAATCTCTAATCTCCCTTTCATTTCAAAAATCTTAGAAAGAGTTGTTGCTACGCAATTATTCGACCACCTGCAGGGAAATGGTTTACTTGAAGAGTTTCAATCTGGGTTTAGAATCCATCATAGTACTGAAACAGCCTTAGCGAAGGTCACTAACGACCTCCTCATTGCATCTGATAATGGACTAGTTTCTGTACTTGTCCTTTTAGACCTTAGTGCAGCTTTTGATATATCGATCATAATATTCTACTTGATAGATTAGAACACTATGTTGGACTTAATGGAACTTCGTTGCAGTGGTTTAGATCTTATTTATCTGATAGGTTCCAGTTTGTTCATGTAAATAATGAGTTTTCTTTCAACTCAAAGCTTAGTCATGGGGTTCCACAGGGATCTGTGCTAGGCCCTACTCTTTTTAGTTTATATATGCTTCCGTTAGGCAACATTATTAGAAAGCACTGTATACATTTTCATTGTTATGCAGATGACACACAATTATACCTGTCAATGAAGCCAGATGATAGTAATCAATTAGCCAAGTTAGAAGCCTGTCTTAAGGAAATCAAAGCTTGGATGACTTGTAATTTCCTGCTATTAAATTCAGATAAGACTGAAGTCATTCTTGTTGGTCCAAAAAACCTTAGAAATTCCTTTCCAAATCAAACTTTCAGTTTGGATGCAGTTACTCTTTCTCTTAATAGCTCTGTGAGGAACCTTGGAGTTATTTTTTGATCAGGATTTGTCCTTCAATTCACATATTAAATTTGTTTCTAAGACTGCCTTCTATCATTTGCGTAATATTGCCAAGATTAGGAGCATCTTGTCTCAGAGTGATGCTGAGAAACTGATCCACGCTTTTGTTAGCTCGAGATTAGATTATTGTAATTCTTTATTATCAGGTTGTCCTAAAACATCTTTAAAAAGTCTTCAGCTGATCCAAAATGCTGCAGCAAGAGTTTTAACAGGTACTAGAAAGAGAGATCATATCTCTCCGGTTCTGGCCTCCCTTCATTGGCTTCCCATAGAGTTTAGAATTAAGTTTAAAATCCTTCTTCTTACTTACAAAGCTCTAAACAATCAGGCTCCTCTTTATTTAAAAGATCTGATACTACCGTATTATCCTAACAGAGCACTACGCTCCCAAAATGCAGGACTACTTGTAATACCTAGAATCTCCAAAAGTACAATGGGAGGCAGAGCCTTCAGTTATCAAGCTCCTCTCCTGTGGAATCAGCTGCCAATCTGGATTCGGGAGTCAGACTTGATCTCTGTTTTTAAGATTAGGGTTAAAACCTACCTTTTTGATATAGCCTACAATTAGGGAGGGATCATGTGTTTCTGAACCCTCCCTTAGTTATGCTGCTAATAGGTTTAGTCAGCCAGGGGACCTCCAGTAATGCACTGGGCCTCACTCCTTTCCTCACTCTCTATGAAATATTTTTTTTTGCTGGTCATTAACATTTGTTTGTTCTCTCCCATAGATTGAGTCCCCATCGTGCTGTTTGCTCTCCACATGTCTGTTCTTTTCATCTTCTCTGTCCCCTCACCCCCCAGCCAGTCGCAGCAGATGACTGCCCCTCCCTGAGCCTGGTTCTGCTGGAGGTTTCTTCCTATTAAAAGGGAGTTTTTCCTCTCCACCGTCGCCAAGTGCTTGCTCACAGGGGATCACCTGATTGCTGGGGTCTTTCTGCAACTGTGGGGGTTTCCCCCTACAGTTGATAGTGCTATGAGATGACTGTTGTTGTGAAATGGCGCTATATAAATAAAGTTGAATTGAATTGAATTGAATTGATTAGACTTTTCCTTTTTTAAAGGGGCCACCATGTCTAGAGTCTGATGCAGAGAAGCTGTAACACAATCTACCATGCTATCAATTACAGAAGGAGCAAGCTGTCTATAGCTTATTTCCGTTGTGTTGACACATGACATAGAGGAAACAATCTGCATAAATTTGGTAACAACATCACCTGAGAGACATCTACTGTAGTCATATTTTTCTTTAGGAGCCAAATAGTTAGAAATAGTAAAATCAAAAGTTAACAGACAATGGTCTGACAGTGCAGGGTTATGAGGAGACACTACCAGATTTTCTATTTCTATGCCATATGTCAGAACAAGGTCCAATGTATGGTGGAGATAATGTGTAGAATTTCCTACTTTCTGAGAAAACCCCATCAAGTCTATTAATGAAAGGTTTACTTGAAACTCAACATATCTGGACTCAAACGAGCAAATGCAAGGCCACATGCACCCTCCTACACTGACCAATCCTGCATACCAAATAGTATGATGGGATGGCAGGCACCAGTTCTCCAGACGGTGATCTGATCTTATCAAGGAAAATGTTGGCGAGGCGTGTTTCAAGGCATGCACCGTGACGTATGTGTTGACGTCGGACCATGTGACTGGGTGAGGAAGCCGTTCATGATTCTGCACACATCAAATAAAGTGAGCAGAAATCCCCGTTCCTCACATTTTGTGTTGTCATGTTTGACTGTGTCAGGGATTTGTCACAGCCAATTTTCACATGGAGGCAGCAGCAAAAAGACGGACTTCTCCCGTTTAGAAACATTTTTGGCCACAAGTAGTGGCACTCTAATATAGCTGAGGTGATGGCTTAGCAGTATAACTGTTTCACTACAAGTGAGAGGCCTGAGTTCGAATCTCAGCTGTGTCATTGTTGTTGTTTTATTTTTCATTGCAAGGTGAAGTGTCTGTTGTGCTTCAAAGAGCGGGGATCATTATTATGCATCATTATGCTGAGGCAGCACGATGGCAACATCTCAGAGCCATTCAACATACGCAGCGGAGTGAAACAGAGCTGTGTACTTGCATCAGCCCTCTTTGGAATTTTCTTTGCTATGCTCCTGAGGCATGCCTTCAGCACAGCAACAGAGGGAATCTACCTGCACACAAGATCTGACGGCAGGCTTTTCAACCTCGCCCGCCTGAAAGCCAGAACCAAAGTACGCGAGGCTCTAATCAGAGACATGCTGTTCGCAGACGACGCTGCAGTCGCAACCCACACACAGCAGGAGCTTCAGACCCTGATGGACCGCTTCTCCCAGGCATGCAAGGACTTCGGGCTTACCATCAGCCTGAAGAAGACTAACGTCTTGGCGCAAGGCACGGAAGCACCACCAACCATCACCATCGACGACTACGAGCTGGAGGTCGTGAATCAGTTCACGTACCTGGGGTCCACGATCAGCAACAACCTCTCCCTTGATACAGAGATCAACAAGAGGATTGGAAAATCAGCCTTCACACTCGCTCACCTCACCACACGAGTGTGGGAGAATCCCAAACTCTCTGTCAAGACGAAGATGGCAGTGTACAATGCCTGCGTCATCAGCACACTGCTCTATGGGAGTGAGACGTGGACAACATATGCCCGGCAGGAAAAGAGACTGAACTCCTTCCACTTGCGCTGCATTCGCCACATCCTGGACATATCCTGGCAGGACAAAGTGCCCAACACAGAAGTTCTGTCCCGCACCGGCCTTCCCTCCATGTTCACTCTACTCAGGCAGCGCAGGCTCCGCTGGCTAGGCCACGTTCACCGTATGGAGGATGGCAGAATCCCCAAAGACGTCCTCTACGGAGAACTGGCGACTGGCAGGAGAGACGTTGGCCGCACACAGCTGCACTTTAGAGACGTCTGCAAGAGAGACATGAAGGCCCTGGAGATCAACACAGAGTGCTGGGAGGACCTTGCAATGGACCGCTCCAAATGGAGAGGCACCCTGACCAGACAGCTCAAGGAGGGTGAAGAGAGACTGACTGCTGCAGCAGAAGAAAAAAGGACCCGCAGGAAGAACTGCCACAGACCCAGCAGCACGGAGACCACCTACAAGTGCGACCTGTGTGACAGGGACTGCCATTCGCGCATCGGCCTGTCAGCTACAGGCGGTGCTGTTCCAGCAGAGTAGACGTTTAGGATTCTCTTCCATGGTCATCATAGACCGACGGAGGCCGACGATGCTGAGGCACTATTGCTATTGTGCCCTGCATGAGAATAAGGCCAGAGTTGAATACACTGGGACAGTATAAGACTGTTGAAAATTTATTATTTCTTAATAAAAATGGATAAGTAGTACATGGACACCAAGTAACACAGACACACTCACTGGAGTCACCCCAGTTTTAGTATTTGTTTTTTTTTTTCTTTTAATCATTGATATTTCTTAAAAGACAGCACATTTAATGAAAAGAAAAATATACTTTGTAAAAATCTGCATGCTGTATACTTTGTCGACTACATGGCCAAGTAGAGCAAATGAAGTTCCACATGAGGCCTCGTCTGTAAACCATTTTGATGAAAAGCTCAAGTGTTCAGGAATGCCTCATCCACTCATGACTAAGTAATACCTTAGAGGTAAAATAGCTGTCCTGTAATTTGGAAGCTAGGGTTCAAGTCCCAGCTGCGTTGTTCTAATAATTTATTTTTAGGTGCACAGTGAAGTGTCTGCTGTGTTTCAAAGAACTTGGATACCACATTAACACATCATTATGCTGAGGCAATATTGTGCCCTGCATGACAATGACAGAGATGGATGCACTTTGTAGAAATATTTGATTTATAATTATGACAAGGTATAAAGATTATTTTATTTGTATTAGTGTAGTAGTAGTAGTAGATTAGTTTATTTGACAGGGACAGTGCAATAAACATAGACAATTAATCAAAGACAATCAATCTGATGTGTTGCACATAGAGTGTATAGCTATTAGCTAATTTGCAACTCTTGTCCCTGGATGGGCTTTAGAAAAAAGAATCAAGATAAACAATATACACAATAACCACATACATCAATGCAGAAAAATTATAAATACACAATTATAAATATTATAAATATTATAAATACACAAATATAACAGCCTGACTCACATTTAACATAAATATTATAAATATTATAAATACACAAATATAACAGCCTGACTCACATTTAACACATATAACATAACTCACATTTGCCTATTTCAGGCCTTCCTCCCTCCGTCACTCACTATAAACAAACACATTTATTCCTTCCCTTCATTCACTCTCACTTTGCAGACAATTAATTCATACATGAGTACATTCTTGTTTATTTTTCAGCCAGTTTTTAACATTTTTAGTGAATGTTTTAAAGTCCGTTATTATTTTAATTTAATTTGGCATTGTGTTCCAGATGTGACTGCCCTTTATAGAGAAAGCTGTTTGTCCAAATGTGGTTCTGCGGTGGAATATTTTACAGTTATTGTTAACAGAACTCCTGGTGGCTCTGCTGCTGTCCTGTCTTTGGACGAAACCAGCAAGTGGCTCGGGTGCTGATTTATGGAAACATTTGAACGTTAATTTCAGAAGACAGAGGTCAATGAAGCTCTCAAAACTCAATAGGTTGTATTTTTTTAAAACATTACAGTGATGCCACCTGTATCCACCCGATACAGGACCCGATACAGGTCCTGTATCGGGACCTGAGATTTACTCCGGGTCCACAGACACAGAAAAAGTTGATAGTAAACACTCGTTTGCTGGCACAAGCTCACCTTTTTCTCGGTAAACAATTTATTAATTAATTTCACTTTATACCTGTTTAATCACTCACTCAATTAATTAATAATCAGTCTCAAAATATTAGTGAATTTGATACTGGGGCTTCGAAACCAGACTCAGAATGGAATAAATTCCCAACAACTTTTCTCATTTTGCAGATTTATTTAAATGAAATGATGATTAAAGGACATTTAAATTATTTGTAAGCAGGTGAAATGATCAACATTAAGCCATCTCATTACATTTGTAACTGAGGATAAAGTAACAATGTAAGCACTTCTATAAAAACCATGGGCTTTAGCATGAATTTAGGAGAGCTAAAATGGAAGACTGAGAATAAAATTGGATGTGAATTTATGGAGAAAATTAACTAATTATATGGGAAATTCTGAACTACTCTTAAGAAAGTAGAAACAGAATTTTAATAAGAAAAATTTGATTATTTCTTTTTTAATCTTTTATCTGATTGTGGGACACATATGTGGGTTTCATATGCACAAACGTATATCACCTTATGCTTCATATGTATATCACTGTATGCTTACTGTATGCTTCACGTCTCAGATGAACAAAGGACTGAGCCTCCTCGGAGATAACAGGAGGATGTGAAATGTGGTCTTTGGTATGCAAAGAGATGGCCGTGGGGGATTTCCTGGCTGCCAGTGACTTTGGATGGGGGTGATAAGATCTGAAAGGGATGCATTGTTACTTGGGATTAAATGCATTGTGACTGGAGCTTTGAAGCTCCTGGGGTATAAAAGGAGATGAATGTCTGGTTTCTTCCTCTTTTTCTGTATTGCTGATGTTGGAGAATGTGAATAAACCTGACTTGTGAGATAAACTCTGCCTCGTCCTTTCACATTTCCACACTGGTGACCCTAAGACGATGAGTGAAAGAAATTCTCCCGAACCAGCCGGGTCAGGAGCTCCCAGCCAGGCGTATGCCGCTACTGTCCAGCTACCGGACTTTTGGCGAGACAACCCGTGCTCCTGGTTCCCCTTGGTCGAAGCACAGTTCGCCCTCCGGGGGATAACGGTAGATGAGACGAAATTCTACCATGTAATCGCCAAGCTCGACAACCGCACTGCTCGGCATGTGCAGAGCCTTTTGGAGAAGCCACCGGCCGACAACAAATACGGCGCGTTGAAGGCTGCGCTCATCCAGCGCTTTACTCTCTCAGTCCAGGAGAGAGCGGAGAGACTCCTGGCCCTGAACGACTTGGGAGATGGTACGCCCGTTGACCTGATGGAGGACATGCTGAGGTTGAGGGGCTCAGACGGCGACGACTTCCTCTTCACCCACATTTTCCTGAGAACCCTACCATCGGCCACGAGAGCGACCCTGGCCAGTTCGCCGTTGTTGGCCCAGCGGGACTTCCGCGCGCTGGCCCAGGAGGCGCACCGGATTCTCAACGCCAGCAAACAGCGCGCGGCCACCGCAGCAGCGATGGAGTGCGGCACGACGGCCGGAGACGGCGAGGGGCCAGAGACGGAGGTAGCAGACCCACCGACGACGGTGGCGGCGGGGGCCAAGGATCGCGGAGGGGACACCCTCTGTTCCTACCACCGCCGCTTTGCAGAGAACGCACGCAAATGTATACCACCGTGCCATTTCAAGCGCTTGGGAAACGCCAAGACCGGGGGTCGGTAGCAGCTGTGGCCCTCGGGGAGGAGAACAAGCTGCTCTACTTGAAGGATGCGCGCTCGGGGAGGCATTTCCTCGTGGACACAGGCTCCCAGTTGAGTTTCATCACACCCTCCTCCGCTGACCGGCTGGCGCCTTCCAGTGGTCCTGGGGTGTCAGCAGCGAACGGCTCGGCGATTAAGACCTTTGGTGAGAGGACTCTGCTTCTGTCCCTACACGGCCGTACATTTGAGTGGACTTTTTGTCATAGCTGCAGTGAATTTCAATATGTTAGGGGCTGATTTTCTGTGCTCACATGGTTTTTTGGTTGATCTTGCTAACAGGCACCTGGTTAATGCACTCTCTTTTTATTCTATTCCCTGTACAGCTCGAGTGGCCCCGCCAACAGCACAAGCCAATGTCACAGCTGCAGGTGGTAAGTTCCACACACTGCTCACTCAGTTCCCAGCACTCACGGTCCCAACATTTTCGGCGGCCGTGGCTAAACACGGGGTGGAACATTTTATTACTCCCACCGGACCGCCCGTTTTTGCAAAAGCCCGGCGCTTGGATTCAGCTAAACTGACTATAGCGCGTGAGGAGTTCGCCAACCTGGAAAAGTTGGGCATCATCAGGCGTTCGAAAAGCCCATGGGCTTCACCGCTTCACATGGTCCCGAAAGCTGGTGGCTCGTGGCGACCTTGCGGAGATTTCCGCAGGTTGAACAACACTACAGCGCACAACCGCTACCCAATCCCGCATATCCAAGATTTTTCAGTTCATTTGGCGGGGGCGCACGTTTTTTCTAAGATAGACTTGGTACGCGGTTACCACCAGGTCCCAGTACACGCTGAGGACATACCCAAAACAGCGGTAATAACTCCGTTCAGTCTATTTGAGTTTTTGCGCATGCCGTTTGGGCTTAAAGGCGCAGCGCAGACGTTCCAACGCATGATGGACGCGGTGGTGCGCGATCTCCCCTTCGTGTCCGTCTACCTGGATGATATTTTGGTAGCCAGCGCGTCCGAAGACGAACACGAAAACCACCTCAGGGCAGTTTTCCGGATGTTGGGAGAGCACGGGTTAATAATCAACCCAGCGAAGTGTCAGTTCGGGGTGACACGGATTGATTTTTTGGGGCATCGCGTCTCTCCAGAAGGAGCGGTTCCTCTGCCTGACAAAGTGCGCGCGGTAACAAATTTTCCCCAGCCACAAACGGTCAAAGCGTTACTGGAGTTTTTGGGAATGGCGAATTTTTATAACCGTTTCCTCCCCCGCGCAGCGCAGCTCATGCAACCATTATATGCCGCACTAAAAAAACAAAAACCCACAAATAAAATCGAATGGTCTCCAGAACGAGAGCGAGCATTCTCGGAAGTCAAAACAGCCCTGGCAAACGCTGCGTTGTTAGCACATCCAGACCCAACGGCCCGCATAGCGCTCACCTCTGACGCGTCAGATGTGGCCATAGGGGCGGTCGTGGAGCAGCATGGAGCCGGGGCTTGGCAACCGCTCGCCTTTTTCAGCAGGACCTTGCGCGATAGCAAACGAAAATACAGCGCATTCGACAGGGAGTTGTTAGCTCTCCGCTTGTCCATTCGCCACTTCCAGTTCTGGCTGGAGGGACGCCGTTTCACCGCGTTCATTGACCACAAGCCACTGACTTTCGCGATGGCCAAGGTTTCAGAACCGTGGTCAGGCCAGCAGCAGAGACAGCTGGCCGCGATATCAGAGTTTACTACCGATATCCAGCATGTGGCGGGTAAACTTAATGTAGTGGCAGATTGCCTCTCACGCGCCGTGGCGGCTCCAGTCCGCGTGGGGGTAGATTATGCAGCCATGGCCGTGGATCAGGTTAGCGACGCGGACGTGCGCGCGCTCCAGTCTGGACCAACAGGGTTAAGGCTGGAGAACAGGGTGCTGCAAGACGGTATGCGCCTCCTAATGTGCGACATCTCGACTGGGCGACCGCGTCCGGTGGTACCCGTCGTGTGGCGCCACCGTGTTTTTGACTCGATTCATTCTCTGGCGCACCCGGGAGTGCACATGTCGGTCAAAATGGTGGGAGAGAAATTTGTATGGCTGAGCCTGCGCAAACAAGTTAGGGAGTGGGCAGCAGCCTGCATGGCCTGTCAACGAGCCAAGGTACACAGACACACGAGAGCTCCCTTGGAGCCATTTCACATCCCGGCTAAGAGGTTCGATCATGTTCACGTGGACCTCGTAGGCCCCCTTCTGCCATCACAGGGGTGCACACACCTTCTAACAATGGTGGACCGCACCACGCACTGGCCGGAAGTGGTGCCACTGGCGTCAACCACAGCCGAGGAGGTGGTGCGTGCGTTTTTAACAGCATGGGTAGCGCGCTTTGGAGTCCCGTCGGACGTTACGTCCCACAGAGGCCCTCAATTTGTTTCCGAACTTTGGTCAGCAATGGCCTGCAGCCTGGGGGTAATGATCCACCGCACAACCGCGTACAACCTGCAGGCTAACGGGTTATGTGAACGTTTTCACAGGTCATTGAAAGCGGCTCTCAGAGCGTCACTTACGGATGCAAATTGGGTGGACAGGCTACCATGGGTTTTATTGGGGTTGCATTCTGCACCTAAAGAGGATTTAGAAGCCTCCCCGGCTGAGCTAGTTTTTGCGCAGCCACTTCGGCTGCCCGGGGAGTTTCTCCCAGATAACCCTGCGCCAGAATGTTCCCCGGCTCAGCGGTTGCAGCGTGGCACAGAATCTGGCGCGCTGCCTGGCCCCGTTCACCACAGTTTTCCATGCGTTTTTGTACCTAAGGCTTTAAAAAACGCGGAGTTTGTTTTTGTCAGACACGATGCCCATCGCTCGCTGCTACGACCACCTTATGATGGACCATTTAGAGTGCTGGAAACAGGGGATAAGCATTTTTTGCTAGATTTGGGGGGCAGGAAGGAGAAGATTGGCATTAACAGGCTCAAACCCGCCTTTGTGGTGGCGGACGAGGATGTGCAGTTGGCCAGGGCTTCTTGGCGCGGCAGACCCCCTAGAGAACATTCCCCAGAACACCCACAGGGATTGACTAACAATTCTCACCCTCAGACAGCAGCCCCCCAGCAGGATGGCGCCACGGAAGTGTTGAAGCCTGCTTACAGCAGATACGGGAGGAGACTGAGGCCCAAGCAATGTGTAATGATTTTATCATGACAGGCTGACTGTTATTCCGTTGTTACATCTTAGATGTTTGGGGGGGGGGGGGGTCATGTGGGACACATATGTGGGTTTCATATGCACAAACGTATATCACCTTATGCTTCATATGTATATCACTGTATGCTTACTGTATGCTTCATGTCTCAGATGAACAAAGGACTGAGCCTCCTCGGAGATAACGGGAGGATGTGAAATGTGGTCTTTGGTATGCAAAGAGATGGCCGTGGGGGATTTCCTGGCTCCCAGTGACTTTGGGTGGGGGTGATAAGATCTGAAAGGGATGCATTGTTACTTGGGATTAAATGCATTGTGACTGGAGCTTTGAAACTCCTGGGGTATAAAAGGAGATGAATGTCTGGTTTCTTCCTCTTTTTCTGTATTGCTGATGTTGGAGAATGTGAATAAACCTGACTCGTGAAATAAACTCTGCCTCGTCCTTTCACATTTCCACATGATCAGATTTTATATTATTTCCAAACCTTGGACAAGTCATTCAACAGATGAAACAAAGAGATATGGCTCACATGAATCCGGGTTGAAGTCCTGTTGTTGAGGCTCTTCCTGAAACTTTATTTGCAGATGGCACCAAAACCAAAATATCTTGCCAGCAGATATCCGGACAAGGTATAGCAGCTTCCAAGGCCTACAGTCACAAGATAAGATTTTGACTGCATCAATCACAGTTGGGCTGAGGTTCAGCAAAGATGGCGATGGTGTTTCCTCTTCTCTGTGTGCCAATGGGTTTTCCAGAGTCCAAATAAATCCTGAGATATTTCAGATCTGATCTGACTACCAAAACTCAAAGAGACAAGATAAAAAGCCTCAAGCCAAAAAAAAAATCAAAGTTACTCTGATGTCGTGGAGTTGAAAATAGCTTCCAGTATGGAGATGGTCAATCCTTGAAAAAAAAAAAAAAAAAAAAAAAAAAAACCCGGTGGATTTAAAGAAAGTTTAACAGGATAAAAAGTTAGAAAAACAGAAATGCCGGTGAAACATGAAGTTTGACTTCATTTAACGAGTTGAGCTCACAGAATAAGTAATTCCCAAACATTTAGAGAAAACATTACAACAGACAGACGTTTTCACAGCACAGAACAATGGCAAAAACTGAACTCTGTGACTGCTCAGAAGTACTTTGATCTTGCTCTCAAGTGTTCTGAAGGAAGGTGTCTCCCCTCTTGATAACTTCAGACAACTTCCATATATATATATATATATATATTTGTATATACGCATGCATGTACTCAAAAACTCTAGGAGTCCAGATCAAAACCAAAAGTACAAAAACTATTGCTCATATTTGAGGTAGAAGTTTAGACTAATCAATACTGAAGTAACTCAAGGAGGTTCAAATTGAATTGGTTTAGCTGGACTAAACCATGGTTCCACAGATGTCTGAATCATAGGGTGTTTGAGGCTTTTATTTGGAAAAACTGAGTGAACATGGGATGCCATCATTGTTCTTTGAATGCAATGAGAAGAAAATTTGGAATTACTGCAAAAAGGACAAGATGATCTGAAAGCAAGTTCATTGCTAAAGTGTTAACTGAAAGCTAATGTTTCTAGCTACCTCTGGAAGTAGCATAGACACCAGCTGTGTGTGAGCATAGTCAACCTTTAAACACAAAGAGCAAAGAGCTCAAAACCTTATTGAATTTGACCGAAGCTTCGGAGCAAGCATTAAAAACCAACACAGTATCTTGCAAGATTTTGGTAACGGTTTGTGGTTCAATGACCTGGTGTTTCAGTGTAACAGCATTGACCGAGTTAACAGTGGATGTGCTAAGGCTAACAAGAGGCCCTAACGATGAGGCTGTTATTGAGAATCCACCTGAGGATTGTTGACCTTCTGTCTTGACTCTGTCCAGTTCTGATTAGGTAACAGTAGGTGTGATTGCTAGGTAGATGGCTAAACTGAAAAACAGGAGGGCCATCATCCTGGAAAACAGATAAAAGTGAGTGATTTTAATTCCAACCTTCTTGTTGATTTTTCTTTTGACACCTGATTGGCAAATGAAAATTATTCTTCGAGGTGGAACAATTTCTTTTCGAGATTGAACTCTAAACCTTAGATTGTTAGTCACCTTTAGTGGGAATTTAGATGTTGTTAGCTTCAGCTAATGGTGTTGGATGTTGTGTATACTATTTGAGAATAGTAACTTGATTGAAATTTATTAGATTTTACCGAGGGCTTTAAAGTTAGTTTGAGGGATAATTTGGTTTTAATTTACCCTTTTTCTTTTGGAAGTTTTGATGAAGTTCACTGATTGTTTGGAGAAATCTGACAGAGTATACCTGAGGCTAGTAGTTAGTAAACAGTTATTCCTCGGACATAGGCCTGATTTTAATCTTGTTTATGGACTTACTTTGACAGTGTTGTACCCGACAAGTCCCATGGGGTTTTGATAAAGTTTACTCTGATTTTGATGAGCCCATTTGAAAATGGGGTTTTGGATTTGGTACTTAAGTGGCCAAAGTTTGTTGTTGACAATGTGTGGATTCATCCACTCGGGCAGGAATTTAGGAGTGATTTTCCTTTCCTGTAGATTGTTTTGTGGTGTTTGTGGTACAAATGCATGTTGGAAGACCTGGTCCCCCCTTTGAGGTTTGTCATGAGAGAGTCTTTGGTCGTTGCACGCTTTGTGTCGTTTGGCAGATCAGTCTAAATGTTTTTGAAATGCAGCCTTGGGAGCATTGTACGTCGTTTTGATGCTTTTGTGTTCTGCAGCTGGAATATTATGGGCGTTGGCAGTCAACTCCCCCCTCTGGTTTCGAGGAACTCTGAGTGATGGCGATGACGGTTCGTCGGAAGCAAGAATACGATTGCCATTACGTAGTTGCAGAGGAAGTTGTGTCACAGGAAGTGTGTTCATTTTCGGTATGTCAAACCGTATGCATGTCGAATGTATGTCGTATGTCAAATCGGTTTTAGACGCGGGTAGCACATGTACAGTTGTATCCGACCGGTGTTTGATGGTTTTATGGATCATTGGGTCACGAGCTTGAGTAAATGTGCGCCCAGCGTTTGCAAAAGTTGGGTCCATCATTGCATAATGTTGAAGTTGCGGAGGTTATAGAGAGCCGGTTGATGTGGCTCTTGTGACCATGCAGGCCTTGTGACCATGCAGGCCTGGGTGGGTGGGTTTCAAAAGGTGACACCAATGTTGAATCAAAGGTTTCAAGAGGGCAAGTTGGAGCTTTCTGCTCGGCCAGTGAGCTCCCAAGGTCATTTGCTTCCTTGGTTTGACCTTGTGTTTGAAGGCGACTTTTGACTTCTTGAGGACAGTACTCACCTTGGACTTTGTGGTCGCTTTCAGTCGGTTGCAGTTGTTCCAGCAGTGCTGGTTGTGTGAGACTTGGGGTGTCCAAAGTGTTCAGAATCAAACACTATGATTCAGTTGTTTTAGTTAGGTCAATTGGGTGAGGGTGTTGAGTTTGAGCCCATAGTTTGAGGTTCTTCAAGTCAATCAGTGGCTCAAAACGATTCAGTAGGTCTTTGCAGATGAGCAATTGAATAGAGTCAAGTTTGGAGACATAGACTGGATATGTCAAGGTCATGGATCAAATGGAGATTTGTACCAGTGATACATCCAACAGGGTTGTTTGAGGGAGCACATATGGTCGCACGGCTAATGAACAGGGTTCCAGTTTTAAATGTTTGTGAGCGCGGTTAGCAGCTACAGTGGGGTAAAAAAATATTTAGTCAGCCACCAATTGTGCAAGTTCTCCCACTTAAAAGATGAGAGAGGTCTTCAATTTTCATCATAGGTATACCTCAACTATGAGACAAAATGAGAAAAAAAAATCCAGAAAATCACACTGAAGGATTTTTAATGAATTAATTGGTAAATTCCTCGGTAAAATAAGTATTTGGTCAATAACAAAAGTTCATCTCAGTACTTTGTTATATACCCTTTGTTGGCAATGACAGGGGTCAAACGTTTTCTGTAAGTTTTCACAAGGTTTTCACACACTGTTGCTGGTATTTTGGCCCATTCCTCCATGCAGATCTCCTCTAGAGCAGTGATGTTTTGGGGCTGTCGCTGGGCAACACAGACTTTCAACTCCCTCCAAAGATTTTCTATGGGGTGGAGATCTGGAGACTGGCTAGGCCACTCCAGGACCTTGAAATGCTTCTTATGAAGCCACTCCTTCATTTCCCGGGCGGTGTGTTTGGGATCATTGTCATGCTGAAAGACCCAGCCACGTTTCATCTTCAATGCCCTTCCTGGTGGAAGGAGGTTTTCACTCAAAAATTTTTTTCCGGTTCCGCCGGACTGGCGGCGTCACACGAGTTGGCTGGCTGTTGCAACTGCTTTTTTCTTATCTTCCTTCTTCTTTCTACACCTTTCACTCTATATATATATCACGGACACACAGATCGCCCCAAGGGTCTCCCGAGTCGGCGGACGGAGCCACTGTTTGCAGCGGGGGACGATACAGCAGGGAAGAGCTAGCTAGCTGGCTAGCTAGCTCCAACCGCCACCCGGTGCTAACGGAGAAGCTCGACATGCCGAGGAACTGTGGCGAAACGACGCGGGTGCCGGGCTGGAGTTTAGGCGGCGTGCAAGAAATATAAGACAGAATAATAAAGAGCGATGGCAAGAACCAAGCAGACCGCCCGTAAATCTACTGGAGGAAAAAGCCCCCCAGGAAGCAGCTAGCCACCAAGGCTGCTCGAAAAAAGCACTCCGGCCACCGGTGGAGTGAAGAAGCCTCACCGTTGCAGGCCCGGTGCCGTGGCTCTGGGAGAGATCCGTCGCTGCCAGAGGTCCACGGAGCTGCTCATCCGTAGGCTGCCCTTCCAGCGCCTGGTGAGGGAGATCGCTCGGGACTTCGGGGCCGACCTGCGCTTCCAGAGCTCCACCGTCATGGCTCTGCAGGAGGCCAGCGAGGCCTACCTGGTGGGTCTCTTCGTGGACACCAACCTGTGCGCCATCCATGCCAAGAGGGTCACCACCATCATGCTCAAAGACATCCAGCTTGCCCGCCGCACCCACGGAGGGAGAGAGCTTAGACTTTCTGCTGCACATTCACCAACCACAATGCTCTGCACTGTGTGTCTATATATCATATTATATATCACTGTGTGTCTATATATATAGTACATATGTGTCTATATATATGTGTCTATATACAGTATATAGTACATATTACTATATATATATAGTAATATGTACATATGTATACTAGCTGTTCTTGTTTTTTTCTTGCCTTCTGATTGTTGCTCTGAGTGTTGCTATCCCTGTGCTGTTGCAATCCTGGAATTTCCCCATTGTGGGAATAATAAAGATAAGATAAGATAAGATAAGATAAGCCTTTATTAGTCCCACAACGGGGAAATTCCAGGATTGCAACAGCACAGGGATAGCAACACTCAGAGCAACAATCAGAAGGCAAGAAAAAAAAGCAAGAGCAGCTAATATACATATGTACATATTACTGTAAATATATATACACACAGACACATAGTGCGGAGCATTGTAGCTAGATGGAATAAATATGTAGATATATAAACACCCACAGTACGGAGCATTGCAGCTAGGTGGAATAAATATGAAAATATATAAACACACACAGTGCGGAGCAATGTAGCTAGATGGAATAAATATATAGATATATAAATATAAACATACCCAGTGCAGAGCATTGTAGCTAGATGAAATAAATATGTAAATATATAAACACACACAGTGCAGAGCATTGTTGCTAGATGGGATGAAACAGCACAACTGTCTACTTAGTTATCCTACATGGTATGATTATGTGCCCATACATATTTTCACCCTCCATAGCGACCGGTATTTTCCTAGTTGTATACCGGAGGGGGCTATTGTGTAAGTCTATTGCATCTTTTGCATTCAAAAACTATTAGGTTGTTACGTCTTTTTTGCTATCTCTGCGAGCAGCCCTGCTTAGGTTGTACAGTCTGACAGCCGTTGGTAGGAAGGACCTGCAAAACCTCTCGGTTGTGCACCTGGGATGATGTAGTCTGCTGCTAAATGAGCTCCTCAGTGCATTCAGTATGTCCTGCATAGGGTGGAACTCGGACTCCAGCAGAGATGACAGCTTAGCCACCGTCCTTCTCTCTCCTATCTCCTCCACCAGGTCAAGGCGCTGCCCCAGGACAGAGCTAGCTTTCTTGATCAGTTTGTTCAGTCTCTTCCTATCGGCTGCAGTAATGCCACTGCCCCAGCAGACCACTCCAAAAGTGATGGCTGATGCCACCACCGTGTCATAGAATGTCTTCAGCAGCGCCCCTTGTACACCAAAAGACCTGAGTCTCCTCAGTAGGAACAGCCTGCGCTGTCCCTTCTTGTAGAGTGCATCAGTATTGTGTGACCAGTCTAGTTTATTGTTCAGATGAACACCCAGGTACTTGTAGGATGTCACATCTCAATGTCTGTTCCCTGTATATTTACTGGTGCCGTGAGGGGTTGTCCATGCCTGCGGCAGTCCACCACCAGCTCCTTAGTTTTCCTCACATTGATGTGGAGGCAGTTCCGATGGCACCAGTCCACAAAGTCCTGGATAAGCCCTCTGTACTCAGCTTCATCTCCATTGGAGATGAGGCCAACGATCGCAGAGTCATCAGAGAACTTCTGTAGGTGGCAGTGTGTTGTGTTGTGTGAGAAGTCCGCAGTATAAAGAGTGAACAGGAAGGGAGCCAACACCGTTCCCTGGGGGGCCCCTGTGCTACCGATGATCGTGTCGGACACACAGTCCTGGGTTCTCACAAACTGAGGCCGGTTCGTGAGATAGTCCAGGATCCATGATGACAGGTGCTGGTCCACCCCTGCGCGCAGCAGCTTGTCCTTCAGGATCATCGGTTGGATGGTGTTGAAAGCACTGGAGAAGTCAAAGAACATGATCCTCACCACATTCCAGGGCTTCTCCAGGTGGGACAGAGAACGGTGAAGGAGGAAGATCACCACATCCTCCACCCCAATGCCATGCTGGTAGGCGAACTGGAGTGGATCCATCGCTGGTTCCACCAGGGGGCGGAGGTGAGAAAGGAGCAGTCTCTCCAGGGTCTTCATCAAGTGGGACATCAAGGCCACCGGTCTGTAGCTGTTCAGGTCTTTGGGGTGGGAAGTTTTTGGTACAGGTACCACACAAGATGTTTTCCACAGCTGTGGTACCCTCCCCAGCTTCAGGCTCAGGTTGAAGATGTACACCACAATCCCACACAGCTGGTCTGCACAGGACTTGAGGAGCTTTGCGCTGATGCCGTCTGGTCCTGTCGCCTTCCTCGCCTTGATCTTCCTCAGCTCTGTCCTCACCTGGGTCTTAGTGAGGGTCAGGTTGGGGGGCTGTGTGTTGGGAGTGGGGGGGGGGTGTTGGTGGAGTGGGGAGTGGGCAGCAGGACTTGATGTCTTTAGAGGCAGCAGTGGTTGTTGTGCAGTCAGGGGGGAGGGCGGTTGGTCAAACCTATTGAAAAACAAATTCAGATTGTTCGCCCACTTCCTGCTCCCCGTGGCCTGGGGGGAGGTATTCTGTAGCCCAGAGATGGTTTTAAGGTTTCTCCAGACCCCGCTGATGTCGCTCTGTTGCAGCTTGTCCTCCATATTCTTCCTGAAGCTGTCCTTGCCTTCTCTGATCTTTCTCCTCAGCTCGCTCTGTACAGACTTCAGCATCTCCCTATTCCCCGACCTGAAGATCCTCTTTTTCTCTCTCAGAAGTGTTTTTATCTCAGGGTTGATCCAGGGTTTGTTGTTTGAGCAACACCGTATGGTCTTGGTGGGAACGGATTTGTCCACACAGAAGCTGAGGTAGCCTGTGAAGGTGTGAGTGAGGCCATCGATGTCCTCACCATGTGGATCGCAGAGCTGCTTCCAGGCGGTGGCTTCAAAACAGCCCTTTTCCAGCCCAGTGATGGAACAGTTTCTTTCCTCAAGCCATCACTCTGATGAACTGCTAACATTCACCTAGTCCTACCTGTTGCTATACTCATGACTTTTCATCCATTATTACATTGCACATAACTCTCACACTGCTTTTTACTTCATTTACATTATATCACTGAATCTGAGTCCACATTGAAATACTGTGTGATTGTATATTTTTTCATATATTTCTGCAAAGTGTGGTTAGTCCGAGTAAATAACTGCATATATTCCTGTATATATTTGCATCCTTTTATAGAAACGTGGACAGACTGTAATTTACTGTACATACTCTGGTTGTCATTGAATCCTTATTTAAATCCTTCACCTGAACAACGAGAGCAAGTTTTTAGCCAAAGTCAAATTCCTTGTATGTGTTGTGCATACTTGGCCAATAAAGCTGATTCTGATTCTGATTCTGATTCTGATTCTTTAGAGTGTCCATTGCCTCCTCAGACCATAACTCCACTGTGCGCATGGCCGGAGGTTGTCTGTGCACTAGGGGTTTGTACACCGGCCGGAGATGAACCAAGTTGTGATCCGATCTCCCGAGTGGGGGGAGTGGTGATGAGGTGTACGCCTCCTTAGTGTTTGCGTAGAATAAGTCCAGTGTTTTATTGTCTCTAGTGTGGCATGTGACATACTGGGTAAACGTGGGTAGAATGGGAGACAGTGAAACATGGTTGAAATCGCCTGAGATGAGGAGAAGAGCATCTGGGTGTTCTGTCTGCAACCTGCCAGTTACTGAATGGATGACATCACGCGCTGTCCCAGCGTTCGCCGTCGGATTTGCATAAACAACAATGCAGATCACGTGTGAGTATTCTCTCGGGAGATATGTAGGCCGCATGCTAACAGCTAGCAACTCAATGCCTTTGCTGCAGTGACGTTGTTTAACAGTAATATGTCCCGGTCTGCACCAGTTGTTGTTAACATACATTTTCACTCCACCGCCCCTTGATTTGCCACTGTCTGGTGTTCGGTCTGCCCGTATCATGTGGAAACCCTCCAGCTCAATGTTAGCATCTGCTGCTAGTTCAGTTAGCCACGTCTCAGAAAACAAAAGGGGAGAGCACTCCCGGTATGTGCTATCGTAGCGGCAGATAGCCGCTAGCTCATCTACCTTTCCCAATAACGACCGTATATTTCCCATGACAATAGATGGAAGCGAGGGTCTGTACCTTAAATTTTTTGTCCTCCGCCTTACTCCAGCCCGGCAGCCGCGGCGTTTTCGCCTCAGTTCTCTCGGTATGTCGAGTTTTTTCGTTAGCACCGGGTGGCGGTTGAATGCTAGCAGCTCTTCCCTGCTGTATCGACTCCTGCTATAAACAGTGGCTCCGTCCACCGGCTCAGGAGACATTTGGGATGATCTGTGTGTCCGTGATATAAATGGAGTGAAAAAAAAAATGGATCAAAAAGAAAGAGGGAGGGAAAAAAAGACTCGGAATCGAGCCGCTGTTGCAAAGGGTGGCCGACTCATGTGGCGCCGGAAGTGAAAAAAAAAAAAGGCTTATCTTATCTTAAAATCTCACCATACATGGTCCCATTCATTCTTTCCTTTACACGGATCAGTCATCCTGGTCCCTTTGCAGAAAAACAGCCCCAAAGTATGATGTTTCCACTCTCATGCTTCACAGTAGGTATGGTGTTCTTTCTCCTACAAGCACGACAAGTTGAGTTTTTACCAAGAAGTTCTATTTTGGTTTCATCTGACCATATGACATTCTCCCAATCCTCTTCTGGATCATTCAGATGCTCTCTAGCAAACTCCAGACGGGCCTGGACATTTACTGGCTTAAGCAGGGGGACACGTCTGGCACTGCAGGATTTGAGTCCCTGACGGCGTAGTGTGTTTCTGATGTAATCTTTGTTACTTTAGACTGGTCACACAATACTGATGCACTCTACAAGAAGGGACAGCGCAGGCTGTTCCTGCTGAGGAGACTCAGGTCTTTTGGTGTACAAGGGGCGCTGCTGAAGTCATTCTATGACACGGTGGTGGCATCAGCCATCACTTTTGGAGTGGTCTGCTGGGGCAGTGGCATTACTGCAGCCGATAGGAAGAGACTGAACAAACTGATTAAGAAAGCTAGCTCTGTCCTGGGGCAGCGCCTTGATCCGATGGAGGAGATAGGAGAGAGAAGGACGGTGGCTAAACTGTCATCTCTGCTGGAGTCCGAGTTCCACCCTATGCAGGACATACTGAATGCACTGAGGAGCTCATTTAGCAGCAGACTACATCATCCCAGGTGCACAACCGAGAGGTTTCGTAGGTCCTTCCTACCAACGGCTGTCAGACTGTACAACCTAAGCAGGGCTGCTCGCAGAGATAGCAAAAAGACGTAACAAACTAATAGTTTTTTGAATGCAAAAGATGCAATAGACTTACACAATGGTCCCCTCCGGCATACAACTAGGAACATACCGGTCGCTATGGAGGGTGAGAATATGTATGGGCACATAATCATACCATGTAGGATAACTAAGTAGACGGTTATGCTGTTTCATTCCATCTAGCAACAATGCTCTGCACTGTGTGTGTTTATATATTTGCATATTTATTCCATCTAGCTACAATGCTCAGCACTGGGTGTGTTTATATATTTATATATCTACATATTATTCCATCTAGCTACATTGCTCCGCACTGTGTGTGTTTATATACTTGCATATTTATTCCACCTAGCTGCAATGCTCCGTACTGTGGGTGTTTATATATTTACATATTTATTCCATCTAGCTACAATGCTCTGCACTGTGTGTTCATATATTCATATATTTATTCCATCCAGCTACAATGCTCTGCACTGTGTGTCTGTGTGTGTGTGTATATATATATATTTTATAGTAATACGTACATATGTTTATTAGCTGCTCTTGCTTGCTTGTTTTTTTTCTTGCCTTCTGATTGTTGCTCTGAGTGTTGCTATCCCTGTGCTGTTGCAATCCTGGAATTTCCCCGTTGTGGGACTAATAAAGGCTTATCTTATCTTATCTTATCTTATCTTTGTTCCCAGTTCTCTGCAGGACATTCACTAGGTCCCCCCGTGTGGTTCTGGGATTTTTGCTCACCGTTCTCGTGATCATTTTGACCCTACAGGGTGAGATCTTGCATGAAGCCCCAGATCGAGGGAGATTATCAGTGGTCTTGTATGTCTTCCATTTTCTAATAATTGCTCCCACAGTTGATTTCTTCACACCAAGCTGCTTACCTACTGCAGATTCAGTCTTCCCAGCCTGGTGCAGGTCTACAATTTTGTTTCTGGTGTCCTTTGACAGCTCTTTGGTCTTGGCCATAGTGGAGTTTGGAGTCTGACTCTTTGAGGTTGTGGACAGGTGTCTTTTATACTGATAACGAGTTCAAACAGGTGCCATTAATACAGGTAACGAGTGGAGGACAGAGGAGCCTCTTAAAGAAGAAGTTACAGGTCTGTGAGAGCCAGAAATCTTGCTTGTTTGTAGGTGACCAAATACTTATTTTACTGAGGAATTTACCAATTAATTCATTAAAAATCCTTCAATGTGATTTTCTGGATTTTTTTTTCTCATTTTGTCTCTCATAGTATGATGAAAATTGGAGACCTCTCTCATCTTTTAAATGGGAGAACTTGCACAATTGGTGGCTGACTAAATACTTTTTTGCCCCACTGTACACGTAGTTTGTCAAAAAGGTTGTGTGACATGAGAGTGATATCAGCAGCGGTGTCTAAAACAGCATCCTGACACATCCCGTTTTCAAAGGTCAGTGGAAGGTAGAATTTTCGTGCCATTTCCCTCTCGTTTAAATCATACAGAAATTGTGGAACCGGTGGTTCGACACAGATTTGCAAAGTGTTGTTAGAGAAGTGGTCTTCTTTTTGTGGTTGGGCTGTCATAATAGCACTGGACTGCATTGAGTCCTTTGGTTCTTCTCCCTTTGCAAAAGGGGTTTTCTTCTTGCCTTTTCTTCATTTAGTATGTTTGCTCTGAGTTGGCATAGCTGATATAGCTAGGATGTCAGCAGTTTTATTTTCTTTGTTGCTTTGAATCTTCGCTAGGAGGTGTTTGACAACTTCAATATCTTCCCTACTGAGAGTAGGAGTTTCTTCTTCCTTCCAAGGTTTGTGATTGAGCCCTACTTCTGAGCTTCTGTGATGAGATGGAGACCACTTGTCACGGTTATGTGTGTCTTCGTATCAGTATCTGTCATCATGGTAGTCCGTACCATGTTCTCGTGACCTATCCAGTGAATATGGCCTACAACGGTAGTCGGGTTTTCGCAAAGTTGGTTCTAAGTGAGATCCAGAAGACATAGTTTGATTTTGACCTTGATGAGGTCGGTTGGAAAAGTGTTTCGGCTGTTTATGTACTCACAGTGTGGGAAATGGAGTAGAGTGAGGAGCTCCTTCCAACTCCAAGGTGTTAGATGCAGCGCTGATGGTTAGCACAGTGGCAGGCTCAGCGTGCTTGCTGCGGCTTTGTTGCTGTTTTTGGAACGCAGAGTGTGCAAACTCTCTCAGCTGACTTATTGAGCTTGACCTTGGGTTAGCTGTAACTCCCAGGTGATGACTCACAGTGGGATTGAGGTTCTGGATGAAGAGGGTCTTGAAATTGTGGTCTTCTTCCATCCCTGGTGTATTTTGAGATCCAAAATATGCAAGGAGGAGTCTCTCGTAGTATGCCCGTGTGAGTGTCTGAGTGTCCTTGCTTTACGACTAGGGCTGCGGTCAGCCCTGCTTGTAGGCAGTCGTCGGAGAATACCTTTTCGATGGCTTCACAGATCAGCATGTAATCTGCTTTGATGTTTGCCGGCTGTCTGTCTATGAATTTTGATACTGACCTGTTAGATGTTAGTTTAATCAAATAGATGTGATTGTCAACCGTAGCATCAGGGTACCGGTACTTACACAGGTAGTAATCAATGTCCTGTATATAGACTTTGGTATCAGGTGAACCCGTAGGACCTGGATCAAATTTTGTAACATTTCACACTATCTTGTCAAGGTTGCAGTCCGAAGGGGCACACACACGTTGTCCATGCAATCGTCCGTACTTAAAACAGGATTTGTAATTTGTAAAATGATTTGTAAGCAGGTGAAATGATCAACATTAAGCCATCACATTAAACTTGTAACTGAGGATAGAGTAACAATGTGAGCACATTTGTAAAACCATAGACTTTAGCATGAATTTAGGAGAGATAAAATGGAAGACTGAGAATAAAATTGGACGTCAGTTTATGGAGAAAATTATTTAATTATATGGAAAATTCTGGACTACTCTTAAGAAAGTAAAAACGAAATTTTAATAAGAAAAAAAATATTTTTTCTCTTTTAATGTTGTACTTGATCAGATTTTGAATTATTTCCAAACTTTGGACAAGTCATTCAGCAGATGGTAACGGAGAGGGCTTACATGAATCCGGGTTAAAGTTCTTTCAGCGGCATCTACTGAAGCTTTATTTGCAGATGGCACCAAATCCAGAATATCTTGCCAACAGATATTCAGACAAGGTTCAGCAGCTTCCAAGGTCTACAGTCACAAGATGAGATTTTGACTGCATCAATCACAGTTGGGCTGAGGTTCAGCAAAGATGGCGATGGTGTTTCCTCTTCTCCATGCGCCAATGGGGTTTTCCAGAGTCCAAATAAATTCAGAGATATTTCAGATCTGATCTGACTACCAAAACTCAAAGAGACAAGATAAAAAACCTCAAGCCAAAAAAAAATCATAGTTACTCTGACGTTGTGGAGTTGAAAATAGCTTCCAGTATGGAGATGGTAAGTCCTAGACAAAATACACACAGTGGATTTAAAGAAAGTTTAACATGATAAAAAGTTAGAAAAACAGACACGCTGGTGAAACATGAAGTTTGACTTCATTTAACGAGTTGAGCCCACAGAATAAGTAATTCCCGGACATTTAGAGAAAACATTAAAACAGACGTTTTCACAGTACACAGCAACGGCAAAAACTGAACTCTGTGACTGCTCAGAAGTACTCTGATCTTCCTCTGAAGTGTTCTGAAGGAGGGTGTCTCCCCTCTTTACAACTTCAGACAACTTTCATTCCATTAGGGTGATTGACATAAGCCCAATAAAATAATAAAACTGAGTTAACTACAGTGAGTGTGCTTGCGCTATATATCCTTTTTTTTTTTTTTTTTAAGAAATAACTTTTCAACAGTCATACTGTCTTTCTCAGTTATAGCATCATCTGGCTTTGGCTCATCAATAAAATTATTCTTCATCTTAAAGACGTTGTTTCACCAAGGAAAAGTCTGGTCAAATAATTGCTTTTCCTCCCAGGACCACAGCTGAACCAACATGGTACCACATTGTGTGTTATTTTAAACCAAGTTATTAATATGTGAACTGTGATCAAATTTAAAGCAAACTGCAAACATACTCGGAGAATGCAAATTACAGAACAAAGTATATACTGGTTAAAACAAAAACAAAAACAAAAAACAACAAAAAAAAACAAGTATGGTAAACCTAGTTTATGAAATATGTTAACTAGTGGCAAATTGTGTGCTCTCACCCACTTTGTCACAGTATTGTTGCTTCTTGGGTTTTTCTGCCTTATCAATGGATGCCTCTATTAATCCATTTAAGGTTGTGTATTTATCTTGGCTAAGACTTGCAGTATAATGATATGTCGCTGGTCAGAGACCTAAACTTTGTAATTGAACAACACTGCCGTCTAATGGCCAACTACAGAACAACATGAAAACCAGTTCATCTTGATACTTTTATGCTTATTTAAACTTGTGTACCCATTCACCATGTTTCTAAACAGTCAATATGTAGAGAGAAACACTCAACATGTTTAGCATGAAATAAGTGTATTTTCTATATTCATCTGCTTCATTTGAATACTTTTCTGCACATACAGTTCTGTAGGAAAATCTTGTTTGTGTGCATGAGAAACAAGAGGTCTGCACTTCCTGGAATTTTTGATGTCATAAATATACAATAACATTCTCTAAACTGATAAATCAATGACTGACTCATTCAAAAGACTCAACCCATCAGATTAAGGGTTTAGGATTATTGTCAGAGCAGGCTTAAAATTGTTTCAGAGCTTTACAGGTAGGTCTGTAACTGACAGGATCACGGATCAGACCAGAAACCACAGCGAAACAGAACAATGATTTATAGAACAGGTTAGAGTTAATGTGAGCATGATGATCTAGACCTGTGGAGAGAAACTATTATAACTATTCTATTGTATGACTGGAACTTTAAATCCAGCCTTGCTTAGTCAGGTAGCTGAAAAAAAAAATCTCCTTTTTTCTCTAGACTACGACTTCTTTCACATTTATCCTACCCATCACTTCCTCACTGGCTCACTGTCATCTTTTAACTTTTGCTCCTTTAGTCCCAGAAAGACTCAACTACATGCTGGACTGCATATAATAGTTTGCTGTACGTCATTTGTGATGCACACATTTCCACATATCCTGTCCTCATGTTTCCAGTAGTCTTCAGTTAAACTCTTCCCTGAGTGGAGCCTCTTCCTCTAATTTGACTTTCACAAGAGTTTCTCAGCTGGTTTGAGTTTTGTTTTTTGTTCATGAGGGTCTCCATATGAAGGTAATCGGACACTCTTTAACATTTTCATACTTTTATGATATTCATGGTAATGTCTCACAGTTTAGGGGAACTGGGACTCTGACTGAGATATCTGGTAGGGTAGGGCAGCTACTGATATGAAGTCAGGGTGGACACTTCCTGTCATTTGCAATTTAGGGTGCACATTTGATCTGGACTTTTCAGTTTGATTTGGACTGGAATTTGAGGTGTGAAGCCTCCCCTGAACCACAGAGCCAAAACCTAGTCCAGTAAAAAGAGGTGTCCAGGTCCTTGGGCATGAAAGTAATTTTCAGAATGATTAAAACTTTTGGACCAAACACAGGAAGTTAAGGCAGCTGATAACAGGGAAAATAATCCATGGTAGCACTTGGAGAGAGGAAATGTGGCTGTTAGGGGCATGGTTACTTGGAAAATAAAACCTAGCAGGTTTAAGTTTTTATCTCAACTGAGAGTAATTATGATTATCACATTGATTCACACTTGCTTTTGATAATGCATGATGTGCAATTAAGATGGTACTTTTGCCATTAACAAATGGATGAGAGAGAAAGTTACACCTTTCCATGCTCCACAAGAACAGAGAAATTTGTTCTTTTTCTTGAGATGGTAAGAGCAAGAACAAAGTTCTTTCTACCAGGACATTTCATACTTCACAAGAACCTCAATTGCAGAACTACTGGGAAATTCACATTTCTGACCAATCACACAATAGTTGTCGGACACCACACACGGAAAAAGTTCTTTCACGATGATGTGTCAAGAACAAGCAGCGAGGACTCCCAAACCAGGGCTGCTAGAACAGAATGATGTCATTGTGTTCTAGCAGCCCTGGAAGAGGGAAGAAATTTCTCTGTTTCTGTGGAGGATGTAAAGGCCGTTACTCATGCATCATGCAATCAACATGATTAAAGTATCACTAAAAAAAAAGAAAACTGTAGAAACTCACCAGATATTTTCAGAACTGAGGTTTTGTTTTTTTTTGTTTGTTTTTTTTTTGCGGGAGGAAGGGGGGTGAAGGAGTGATGCCACCTGAAAATGATGATGGCTAATGTGAAGGATAAACATTGTTTTTAAAGAAGACCTGGATGATATTGTAGCCTACCTAAGCCAGTTCACCCACTAACAAGATGGAGTCTGAACCAGTTTGCACTTAAAGTGTCCAGAGCTGCAGGAAACAACTGGGAGGGTGAGTAGCATATTTGCTAACTACTGGTCTATGCTAACAACACAAATGTCGCCATGACAACAAGATGGAGGAGCATCATGCTAAGTTTTTTTTTTTTTTTACTCTCTTATAAAAGCAACAGAGTGATCTTTTTACAGATCTGGAGAAGGGTGGAGGTGACCAGGGGTCAGGTGGTGCATCATCTGGGCAGTCAGACCTGGAGCGGGGACTTCAGAAACTGGACTGGTTCCCTCTGAAGACTTTTACCACGATGTCACATGCATATCTGTACAGTTCCAGGAGTTCCAGATCCATCAGAATTCTGTGCTACTCTTCCTCTTCCTTTCAGTCCAGCACAAAATCCAATTAGGGTTTTGACATTTCAGCAAGGAACTCATCGAGATATCATCTGCACAAATTCTACAAATTAAATAAACTCACCGTCGTCGTCGGCCTCCGTCGGTCTATGATGACCATGGAAGAGAATCCTAAACGTCTACTCTGCTGGAACAGCACTGCCTGTGGCTGAACAGGCCGATGCGCGAATGGCAGTCCCTGTCACACAGGTCGCACTTGTGGGTGGTCTCCGTGCTGCTGGGTCTGTGGCGGTTCTTCCTGCGGGTCCTTTTTTCATCTGCAGCAGCAGTCAGTCTCTCTTCACCCGCCTTGAGCTGTCTGGTCAGGGTGCCTCTCCATTTGGAGCGGTCCGTTGCAAGGTCCTCCCAGCGCTCTGTGTTGATCTCCAGGGCCTTCATGTCTCTCTTGCAGACGTCTCTAAAACGCAGCTGTGGGCGGCCAACGTCTGTCTTGCCAGTTGCCAGTTCTCCGTAGAGGACGTCTTTGGGGATTCTGCCATCCTCCATACGGTGAACGCGGCCTAGCCAGCGGAGCCTGCGCTGTCTGAGTAGAGTGAACATGGAGGGAAGGCCGGCGCGGGACAGAACTTCTGTGTTGGGCACTTTGTCCTGCCAGGATATGTCCAGGATGTGGCGAATGCAGCGCAAGTGGAAGGAGTTCAGTCTTTTTTCCTGCCGGGCGTATGTTGTCCACGTCTCACTCCCATAGAGCAGTGTGCTGATGACGCAGGCGTTGTACACTGTCATCTTCGTCTTGACAGAGACTTTGGGATTCTCCCACACTCGTGTGGTGAGGCGAGCGAGTGTGAAGGCTGATTTTCCAATCCTCTTGTTGATCTCTGTATCAAGGGAGAGGTTGTTGCTGATCGTGGACTCCAGGTACGTGAACTGATTCATGACCTCCAGCTCGTAGTCGTCAATGGTGATGGTTGGTGGTGCTTCCGTGCCTTGCGCCAAGACGTTAGTCTTCTTCAGGCTGATGGTAAGCCCGAAGTCCTTGCATGCCTGGGAGAAGCGGTCCATAAGGGTCTGAAGCTCCTGCTGTGTGTGGGTTGCAACTGCAGCGTCGTCTGCGAACAGCATGTCTCTGATTAGAGCCTCGCGTACTTTGGTTCTGGCTTTCAGGCGGGCGAGGTTGAAAAGCCTGCCGTCAGATCTTGTGTGCAGGTAGATTCCCTCTGTTGCTGTGCTGAAGGCATGCCTCAGGAGCATAGCAAAGAAAATCCCAAAGAGGGTTGGCGCAAGTACACAGCCCTGTTTCACTCCGCTGCGTATGTTGAAAGGCTCTGAGACGTTGCCATCGTGCTGCACTATCCCCTGCATGTTGGTGTGAAATGATTCAATGAGGCTTTGCAACTTTGGTGGGCATCCTATCTTTGGCAGGATCTTGAAAAGGCCCTCTCTGCTGACCAGATCGAACGCTTTGGTGAGGTCGATGAAGGCGACGTACAGGGGCATGTTCTGTTCTCTGCATTTCTCCTGGAGTTGGCGGATGGAGAATATCATGTCTACCGTCGATCGCTCAGCGCGGAAGCCACACTGAGACTTGGGGTAGACACGTTCGGCAAGCTTCTGTAGACGAACGAGAACAACTCGTGCGTAGACTTTGCCAACAACGCTGAGGAGGTAGATGCCCCTGTAGTTGTTGCAGTCGCTTCTCTCCCCTTTGTTTTTGTAGAGGGTGATGATCTTGGCGTCCCTCATGTCCTGGGGTACAGCACCTTCCTTCCAACACTGGCAGAGGACGTCATGCAATGGCAGCAGTAGGGCGGTCTTGCAGTGCTTGATCAGGTCGGGGGGTATGCCGTCATTGCCGGGTGCCTTGCCAGCTGCCAAGCTATCAATGGCCTTGCTGAGTTCGTCGATGGTTGGCTCGGCGTCAAGTTCGTCCATGGATGGCAGGCAGTCGATGGCATCAAGGGCTGACGGTGTCACGGTGTTCTGTCTGGAGTAGAGGTCGGAGTAGTGTTCCACCCATCTCTCCATCTGCTTGTTCTTTTCTGTGATCATCTCCCCAGTGGAGGATTTGAGGGGGGCCGTCTTGCCCTGAGCCGGACCAAGTGCTTTCTTGATGCCATCGTACATACCACGGATGTTCCCTGTTATGGCAGCGGTTTGAATGTCTTGGCTGAGCTGAGTCCAGTACTCGTTGGCACAGCGCTGAGCAGTCTGCTGAACTTTGCTTCTCGCAGCCCTGAGAATCTGGAGATTCTTCTCGTTTGGGTACTTCTTGTACTCAGCAAGTGCTGAGCGCTTGGCTTCAATGACGGGGGTCTCGGTCAACTTGGCATCAAACCAGTCCTGTGACTTCGAGGTCTTCCTCCCAAAGGTAGCCAAGGCTGTGCGGTGGATGGTGTTTCGCAGCTCTTCCCACTTCTGCTTTGCAGATTCTCCTTCTTGTGGTACACCAAGTTCCTTCTCAAAGGTGGAGGCAAACTGCTCAACAAGTTCTGGTTGAGCCATCTTGCTGGTGTCAATCCGTGCCTTTCCAGGTTGTCTAGCACGATGGAATTTCTTCAGCTGCAGCTTGACCTTGCAACACATCAATGAATGGTCTGTGTCGCAATCTGCACTCTGGAACGAACGGGTGATTAGCACGTTCTTCAGTGAGGTGCGCCTGGTCAGGATGAAGTCCAGCTGGTGCCAGTGCTTTGAGCGTGGATGTTGCCAGGAAACCTTGTGTTGGGGCTTGGTCTTGAAGAACGAGTTTGTGATGCACAGATCGTGATATGTGCAGAACTCGAGCAGCCGCTGTCCGTTGTCATTCATTCTGCCCACGCCAAAAGGTCCAAGACAGGAGGGCCAGGAGTCGTGGTCAGCACCCACTCTGGCATTGAAGTCTCCAAGGAGAATGAGTTGTTCAGAGTTGGGGACGATCCTGACAGTTGTTGCGAGATTCTCGTAGAACTCGTCTTTTGCCTCTGGTGTGGCTGTCAGTGTTGGGGCATACACACTGACGAGGGTGACTGGGCCTTGAGTGGTGTTGAGGCGGAGGGTGAGGAGTCATGCAGAGCCAGTGCTGCTCGGTTCCACCATCTTCAGCAAGGTGTTCTTCACTGCAAAGCCCACTCCGTGTTCCCTGTGTTCGTCACTGCCCTTTCCCTGCCAGTAGAACGTGTAGTCCTTCTCTCTCAGTGTGCCTGCGTCAGCCAACCGTGTTTCCTGGAGAGTGGCGATATCCACTCCCAGTCTCTTCAGCTCATTATTGATGATGGCAGTCTTCCTGGTGTCGTTGATGTCCTTGAGGTTAGTAGCGAGTCCTGTCATCATAGTGCGGACGTTCCAAGTTCCCAGTTTTAGAGTTGGTCTCTTTTGTTTTATTGTCTTGCCTGGTGCAAAAGTTCTCAGCCTGCTGTTCGGACTTCTCCTCATCCCCATGCACCCAATGAGGAAAGCAAGCTGTGGCGGGACATCACCTTATTGGCTGGGGGCTGCCCAGCTTGAGGCGGGCGGTAGCTATCCAGTGAGATCCGATGATCCCTCCCACCGTCGGGAATAACCCCTGGCACCGAGCTCTACGCCAATTGAGCGGTGGCTTATAACCGGTACCTGTCATTCCCCGTGTTTTGTCTACGCCAAAGGCGAAGCTGGAGTGTCCTCTCCAGTGATCCGGTGTTCTACCTTCCAGCGTTGGGCGTTGGTAGGATTCAAGCCTGGGCAGGAAGATATGGAGGATAAGATGTTGCCCATGCAGCATGTTCCCCCTCTCCACGTCACTGATGAATCCAAAGGAACAGCAGGGCTGCTACAGTTTGGCACTAGCGCCGTTGCAGGAGCTGCCAGAACGATGTTGAGCACAACATAGAACTGCCTTAGGGGCTCCGACTCCGGATTTTTCCTCAGGGTTGACTCCCAAAGCCTTTCCCGTGACCGGGTATGCCGCAAGGCAGCGGAGGTTTGAAATCAGGGTTTACCTTCCCCTAGATGGGCTACCTTCCCAGGTTGACGAGCCACCATCTACCCGAAGCATCTGGTTTTAAGGCGCCAGAGATTCGCCCTCGCCCCTTCTCCTATTAGTAAAAGCAGTTCCGCCGGGCTTAGAGACTAAACCACACGGGCAGGCTAGGGCAGGCTATAAACTCGGGCAGGCTATAAACTCACCACACGAGCAATAAACACCAAGAAACAACGTGAGTTGGATTGGAGCAGCCAGCCAACAACGCTGAAGCCGATGAGGAGGAAATATTCAGCTGGTGAGGAGGAGGAGGAAAGCCACCAGGAGAGCTTCGGCTTCACCACTAGTTACCCGCTACCAGGCTACGACCCAAGTTAACGGTCTCCATCAGCCACTGGGAGAGCTTCGGATTCACCGCTAGATAGGACGATGCTAATGTTATGTTGGTAAAAAGAGCCAAGGAAGAGACCAAACGCTGAAGTGGACATGACTTCTTTAAGTGACTTATTGTCACCACAAAGGTGCTGCTGTCGGGTTGAGAGGAAGCCAAAGAGACCACCCCTCTTCCTCACAGCCCTCTTATACCCCGGGTGGCAGCGGAACTGTAAAGGTGGAGCCACCACCCATGTCACACAATACTATGTCCCAATAACAACACAACACTTTCCCACCACTTCAAAAAAAATGGTCCAAAATACACACAAACAATCGAGACCCTCCCTAATTTGGAGCCCGAATCACGCGCTAAAAGCTAAACAGAAATATTTAAAGGCCTATGACATTCACTCAAAACAGCTAAAGCTAGGGAGGAACAGGTGAACAACCATTCCACCCCACATGGCTAGATGGATTATTCTGCCGTCGATACTAAAAAATAGTCCATTAAACAGAAAACTGCCGTGTTCCTAAAACAAATAGCATAAAACACAAAATCAACAAAGATGGCTGCAGCGTGAGTAGACATGTCTCAGCTCATGTCTGCCTAACTCCATTTTTGAAGTTCCAGTTTCTGCTTTGCCTTCTTTAAAAGTTGATGTTCTTGGCTCATTGTATTGATTAAGAAATCCTATTAATCATTACTTGTCATTTGAGCTGAGTATAATTGGTTGCCACCATAATGGAGGAGTCTCATATCTGAAATCTCTGGGTGAAGCCATTAACCAGATTAAGACCGATATGCTGGCTTATTTTGATGCCAAACTGGACCCTATTCAAATGAGTTTAAACAGCATTCAGAACTCTTTATCAACGCTGGGAGATCAAGTCACTATGTTGGAGCAGCATGTTTCTGCTAACGAAGACAATTTACAGGATTCAACTGTGCGTATTAAACAACTGGAGAAGGGAAACTCCTACCTCATGGACAAAGTTGATGACCTGGAGAACAGAAGCCGACGTTCTAATCTTCATTTGGTTGGAATCAAAGAATCATCTGAAGGCAGCGATATAATCGCCTTCATGACACGTGTAATTCCACAGCTGCTAGGAAGAGATCATTTCCCCACTCCACCGAGCGTTGAGTGGGCCCATCATTCTCCTACCACCCAGCAGAGACAAAGTTACTCCAAGGTCCATCCTTATTAAACTTCCTAACTTCCAGAAGAACGTGAAAATTCTTCATCTGTCCCAAGAAAGGAAGAAGCTGGAGTACAGCGAGAGTCGGGTTTACATTTACCCGGATTTCAGCGCTGAACTGATCAGAAGGCATCGGAAATTTGATCCTGTTAAACGTAAGCTTCATGAAGCTTTTTTCTACTTCCGGCGCCACACGAGTAGGCTGCCTCTTGCAACAACGGATCAATTTCTGCCTATTTCTGTTACTTCTGTTACTCTTGCCAATCTTTATGATCCAGCGTCACTTTTATTCCATCCGAACATGGAGATCGCCCAAATGTCTCCTGATTCAGCGGATGGAGCCACTGTTTCTGACAGGAGGCAGTATAACAGGGACCAGCAGTAAGAACTCAACCGGCCCATGATGTTAACGTGAAAACTCGACATGCCGGGAGAATTAAGATGAAAACGACGTGGGTGTGGTGCTGGTGTAAGACGGCGGGCAAGGAATATAAGGTACAGACCCGCCCTCCCATCTGTCATTATGGGGAATGTACGATCGATACTCGGAAAGACAGATGAACTAGCGGCTATCTCCCGCTACGATAGCATATACCGGGAGTGTAGCCTGTTCCTATTCTCAGAGACGTGGCTAACAGGACTAGCAGCAGATGCTAACATTGAACTGGAGGGTTTCCACGCAATACGGGCAGACCGAACACCAGACAGTGGGAAGGCACGGGGCGGTGGGGTGATGATGTACGTCAATAACAACTGGTGCAGACCGGGACATATCACGGTTAAGGAACAGCACTGTAGCAAAGACACTGAGTTGCTAGCTGTTAGCATGCGGCCTACCTATCTCTCGAGGGAATACTCACACGTGATCTGCATTGTTATTTATGCAAATCTGACAGCAAACGCTGGGACAGTGCGTGACGTCATCTACTCGGTAACTGGCAGGCTGCAGACAGAACACCCAGATGCTCTTCTCCTCATCTCAGGCGATTTTAACCATATTTCACTGTCTCCCATTCTACCCACGTTCATCCAGTATGTCACATGCCACACTAGAGACAATAAAACACTGGACTTATTCTACGCAAACACTAAGGAGGCGTACACCTCATCACAACTCCCCCCACTCGGGAGATCAGAATCAGAATCAGAATCAGAATCAGATTTATTGCCATTGTTCATGTAGTACACAAACTAGGAATTTGTCTCGGTGCAATGCTGCAACATTAAACATGATAAAAATAAAAGATAGAAATAAAAAACTATACATGCAATAAAATGTAGAATATGAATGAGTAATATTAGACAAAGCAATTTTTAAATATATTAGCGAGCAGCAGATATTGTGGAGTACCCATAGTGCAGTCGGTAATGCAAAAAGAAAACAGTGATGATTGACATGAGTCTGGTTGAGCTGCTGTACATAGTGCACGAGAGTCTAATAAGTCACTTAGTGTTCAGCAGTCTGATGGCAGAGGGGGAGAAGCTGTTCATGTGACGGGAGGTTTTAGTCTGAATCGCGTGTGATCCTGATCGGATCACAACTTGGTTCGTCTCCTGCCGGTGTACAAACCCCTAGTGCAGAGACAACCTCCGGTCATGCGCACAGTGAAGTTATGGTCTGAGAAGGCAATGGACGTTCTAAGGGACTGCTTTGAAACCACCGCCTGGGAGCAGCTCTGCGATCCACATGGTGAGGACATCGATGGCCTCACTCACACCATCACGGACTACATCAGCTTCTGTGTGGACAACACCGTACCCACCAAGACCATACGGTGTTGCTTGAACAACAAACCCTGGATCAACCCTGAGATAAAAACACTTTTCAAAGAGAAGAAGAGGATCTTCAGGTCGGGGAACAGGGAGATGCTGAAGTCCGTACAGAGGGAGCTGAGGAGGAAGATCAGAGAAGGAAAGGACAGCTTCAGGAAGAAGATGGAGGACAAGCTGCAACAGAGCGACATCGGTGGGGTCTGGAGAAACCTTAAAACCATCTCTGGGCTCCAGAATACCTCCTCCCAGGCCATGGGGGGCAGGGAGTGGGCGAACAATCTGAACCTGTTTTTTAATAGGTTTGACCAACCGCCCTCCCCCCACCGACTGCACAACTACCACTGCTGCCACTAAAGACATCGAGTCCTGCTGCCCACACCCCACTCCACCAACACCCCCCCACTCCCAACACACAGCCCCCCAACATGACCCTCACTAAGACCCGGGTGAGGATGGAGCTGAGAATGATCAAGGCGAGGAAGGCGTCGGGACCGGACGGCATCAGCGCAAAGCTCCTCAAGTCCTGTGCAGATCAGCTATGTGGGATTGAGGAGCACATCTTCAACCTGAGCCTGAAGCTGCGGAGGGTACCACAGTTGTGGAAAACATCTTGTGTGGTACCTGTACCAAAGACCTCCCATCCCAAAGACCTGAACAGCTACAGACCAGTGGCCCTGACGTCCCACATGATGAAGACCCTGGAGAAACTGCTCCTTGCTCACCTCCGCTCCCTGGTGGGACTAGTGATGGATCCACTCCAGTTCGCCTACCAGCATGGCATTGGGGTGGAGGATGCACTCATCTTCCTCCTTCACCGTTCTCTGTCCCACCTGGAGAAGCCCGGGAATGCGGTGAGGATCATGTTCTTTGACTTCTCCAGTGCTTTCAACACCATCCAACCGATGATCCTGAAGGACAAGCTGCTGTGCACAGGGGTGGACCAGCACCTGTCATCATGGATCCTGGACTACCTCACTAACCGGCCACAGTTTGTGAGAACCCAGGACTGTGTGTCCGACACGATCATTGGTAGCACGGGGGCCCTCCAGGCAACGGATTTGGCTCCCTTCCTGTTTACCCTTTATACTGTGGACTTCTCACACAACACAACACACTGACATCTACAGAAGTTCTCTGATGACTCTGCAATCGTTGGCCTCATCTCCAACAGAGATGAAGCTGAGTACAGCGGACTTATCCAGGACTTCGTGGACTGGTGCCATAGGAACTGCCTCCAGATCAACACAAGGAAAACTAAGGAGCTGGTGGTGGACTGCCGCAGGCAAGGACAACCCCTCACAGCACCAGTAAACATAAAGGGAACAGACATCGAGATGGTGACGTCCTACAAGTACCTGGGTGTTCATCTGAACAATAAACTAGACTGGTCATACAATACGGTCGCACTCTACAAGAAGGGACAGCGCAGGCTGTTCCTACTGAGGAGACTCAGGTCTTTTGGTGTACAAGGGGCGCTGCTGAAGACATTCTACGACATGGTGGTGGCATCAGCCATCACTTTTGGAGTCGTCTGTTGGGGCAACGGCATTACAGCAGCCGATAGGAAGAGACTGAACAAACTGATCAAGAAAGCTAGCTCTGTTCTGGGACAGCACCCTGACCCAGTGGAGGAGATAGGAGAGAGAAGGATGGTGGCTAAACTGTCATCTCTGCTGGAGTCCGAGTCCCACCCTATGCAGGACATACTGAACGCACTGAGGAGCTCATTTAGCAGCAGACTACATCATCTTAGGTGCGCAACCGAGAGGTTTCGCAGGTCCTTCCTACCTACGGCTGTTAGACTGTATAACCTAAGCAGGGCTGCTCGCAGAGATAGCAAAAAAACGTGACAACCTAATAGTATTGAATGCAAAAGATGCAATAGACTTACACAATGGTCCCCTCCAGTATATACAACTAGGACAGTATCGGTCGCTACGGTGGGTGACAATATGTATGGTACATATTCATACTATGTAGGATAACTAAGTAGACGGTTATGCTGTTTATTCCATCTCGCTACAATGCTCCGCACTTTGTATATATATTTATATATTGATGTGTATGTATGTATATCCACTGCTCTTATTTATATCTTCCGTATCTTCTTAATTATTGCTCTGAGTGTTGCTATCCCTGTGCTGTTGCAATCCTGGAATTTCCCCATTGTGGGGCTAATAAAGGCTTATCTTATCTTATCTTATGAAATTAACATCAAGTACTCTCTCCGCTATCCTGCTACACTCTGTGTTTTTGTTGATGGCAAAGAACAACGTTACAGCTGTCATAAAGATGCAGAAACTGCTCTTCTACCTTTGTCTTCCACTAAGTGAAAACCGTTGTCTCCTCTGGTGGCCTGAGCTCCTTTGATAAGATAAGATAAGATAAGATAAGCCTTTATTAGTCCCACAACGGGGAAATTCCAGGATTGCAACAGCACAGGGATAGCAACACTCAGAGCGACAATCAGAAAGCAAGAAAAAAACAAGCAAGCAAGAGCGGCTAATATACATATGTACATCAGAATTGATGTACATATGTACAAATTTGATCAGAATTAACTTAGTTTCTCTCTATTTGTAAAATCAGTGATTTGATCAGTTTTCCTTTCTCTGTATTTTTGTTTGCTTTTCAATTTGAAGCTGATTGGACAATTTTATCTTCCTGGTGTGATGGTTGGAATATTACTGACCATGATCATTACTGCCTCCTGCTGGCATTTGTATGACACTACTCCTTAGTCTTTTTTTTTCTTTATGAGATTCAGTTTATTTTATTTTTATTTATTATTTTTTCTGTGCAGACTGAGCACTGAGTCTGCTTATCATTTCAGATTTATGTACTTCAGCCTCCTCACAGAGATGCCCTGGTTTTTTATGTCTGGGGTTGTTGGGCTGTTTTTGTCTTCTGTGTTTGTTCTGTGTTGTTTGGTGGTGCGTTTGTGTTTTCTCTTTTGTATGTATGGAATTGTGCAGCTTTTTCTTTTGCTTGTTGGATATTGATGCATATCAATCTAAGTTTATTCAGTGACCATACAATTTGTCGTTCATTTTCACATTGGATAAGTACAAAGGGCTAAAAATTATTCATGTGAATATTAGGAGTCTTTTTCCAAAAATTGATTTACTGCGTGCCTGGGTTACTTTAAATAAACCTCACATTATTACACTATCTGAAACATGGCTCAACAATAATATTTCAGATGTTGACATTTATCTTCAAGATTATATTTTTTTTTTAGATCTGATAGACGTTCCAGGGGTAGAGGTGTTGTCATTTATGTTTCCTCTCATTATGTCTCTGAACTAGTCTCACCTGCTGTTGAACCTTTGCATTTTGAGGGTATTTTTGTTAAAATTACCCTTCATGTAAATAAATGTTTAACTATCGTCAGCATTTCTAGGCCGCCCTCCACACCGTGGAGGCTTTTAATTGTCTGATTTCTACTGTTAACTCCATTTCTAATAACTGAAATTATTTTGTTAGGTAACTTTAATGAAAATTGGTTTGATGAATCATTTGAAAAACTGAAAAGAAAAAAAATTGTCTGACGTAAATGTTAACTAATTAATGAGCCAACAAGAATAACTGCTGGATCACAGTCATTGCTTGATTGGATTCTTGTCTCCACCCTAATAGATTTATAAGAGCTGCTGTTTTGCCTGATTGCTTCAGTGATCATGCAATCATTTACTGTACATTGAAGATAAAATTACAGAAATTACTACCTAAACTAATTAAAATTAGAGAGTTTGCAAAATTAAATCCTGATTTGTTGATTATTGATTTAATTAGAATTAACTGGGACTGATATCAACTAATACCTACTGATCAAGAGGCCTGGAATTTTTTTTTATTTTTTTTATTCAGAATTCATGGAGGTAGTAAACAAAGATGCTCCATGGAAGGAAGTTCAGGTCAGGGGTGAACATCTCCCTTGGATCACTCCTGACCTCATCAGTCTGTTCAGACAAAGAGACGAGGCTTGGTCTAAATATCGTCAGATGAAGGATAATCCTGACTGGGAAATATACAGGCATTTAAGAAATTGAAGTAAAACCAAAACTCAGAATGCTAAAGCTGATTATTATAAAGAATGCTGAATTATATTAACGGTCCAAAACTTTTTTGGAAAAAATTAAAATTGTACTTGATAAGACTGACAAGCGTCTATACAACATATTAAAGTGGGTAATACAGTGTTACAGGATTCATTTTAAATCGCTCAAGCTCTCAGTTAGCATTTTTCCTCTGTTTTTTCTAAGATAAGATGCAGTGGGGCAAAAAAGTATTTAGTCAGCCACCAATTGCACAAGTTATCCCACTTAAAAGATGAGAGAGGTCTCCAATTTTCATCATAGGAATACTTCAACTATGAGAGACAAAATGAGAAAAAAAAAATCCAGAAAATCACATTGAAGGATTTTTAATGAATTAATTGGTAAATTCCTTGGTAAAATAAGTATTTGGTCACCTACAAACAAGCAAGATTTCTGGCTCTCACAGACCTGTAATTTCTTCTTTAAGAGGCTCCTCTGTCCTCCACTCATTACCTTTATTAATGGCACCTGTTTGAACTCGTTATCAGTATAAAAGACACCTGTCCACAACCTCAAAGAGTCAGACTCCAAACTCCACTATGGCCAAGACCAAAGAGCTGTCAAAGGACACCAGAAACAAAATTGTAGACCTGCACCAGGCTGGGAAGACTGAATCTGCAGTAGGTAAGCAGCTTGGTGTGAAGAAATCAACTGTGGGAGCAATTATTAGAAAATGGAAGACATACAAGACCACTGATAATCTCCCTCGATCTGGGGCTCCACGCAAGATCTCGCCCCATGAGGTCAAAATGATCACGAGAACGGTGAGCAAAAATCCCAGAACCACACGGGGGGACCTAGTGAATGACCTGCAGAGAGCTGGGACCAAAGTAACAAAGGCTACATCAGTAACACACTACGCCGCCAGGGACTCAAATCCTGCAGTGCCAGACGTGTCCCCCTGCTTAAGCCAGTACATGTCCAGACCCGTCTGGAGTTTGCTAGAGAGCATCTGAATGATCCAGAAGAGGATTGGGAGAATGTCATATGGTCAGATGAAACCAAAATAGAACTGTTTGGTAAAAACTCAACTTGTCGTGTTTGTAGGAGAAAGAACACCATTCCTACTGTGAAGCATGGGGGTGGAAACATCATACTTTGGGGTTGTTTTTCTGCAAAGGGACCAGGATGACTCATCTGTACAAAGGAAAGAATGAATGGGGCTATGTATCGTGAGATTTTGAGTGAAAACCTCTTTCCACCAGCAAGGGCATTGAAGATGAAACGTGGCTGGGTCTTTCAGCATGACAATGATCCCAAACACACTGCCTGGGCAATGAAGGAATGGCTTCGTAAGAAGCATTTCAAGGTCCTGGAGTGGCCTAGCCAGTCTCCAGATCTCAACCGCATAGAAAATCTTTGGAGGGAGTTGAAAGTCTGTGTTGCCCAGAGACAGCCCCAAAACATCACTGCTCTAGAGGAGATCTGCATGGAGGAATGGGCCAAAATACCAGCAACAGTGTGTGAAAACCTTGTGAAGACTTACAGAAAACGTTTGACCTCTGTCATTGCCAACAAAGGGTATATAACAAAGTATTGAGATGAACTTTTGTTATTGACCAAATACTTATTTTACCGAGGAATTTACCAATTAATTAATTAAAAATCCTTCAATGTGATTTTCTGGATTTTTTTTTTCTCATTTTGTCTCTCATAGTTGAGGTATACTTATGATGAAAATTGGAGACCTCTCTCATCTTTTAAGTGGGAGAACTTGCACAGTTGGTGGCTGACTAAATACTTTTTTTCCCCACTGTAAGATAAGATAAGATAAGATAAGATGAGATGTTCATGGACACAGCGGTGAAAAGAGAGACGGGAGAGACAGAAGAAAAAAACGCGGAAAACGTGGAGGAGTGAAATTGCGCCTGAGAAGACGTCAGTTTGGTAACATTCCTCTTCCTTCTATGATTTTTGGGAATGTACAGTCTCTGAGAAACAAGGGGGATGGAATTCAAGGGAATGTACACAACCAGAAGGACTTTAAGAACTGCTGCGTCATGGCCTTCACCGAATCTTGGCTTAATGCGCATGACCGAGATGCAGACCTGTGGATTGACGGCTTTGGAGCCCTGCTGCGCTCGGATCGGCAGGAAGAGGTAACGGGGAAACGTCAGGGGGGCGGCGTATGTTTACATTATACATTAATAAGCAGTACTGCACATCTGTCACGGTCAGAGAGCGCATCTGTACACCCGATGTGGAGCTGCTGTCTGTGTCACTACGCCCCTTTTATTTGCCTCGTGAGTTCCCCCAACTTTTCATCACAACTGTGTACATTCACCCGAGGGCAGACGCTGACTCCGCCTCCAGCACCATCTTTGATGTGATCCAGCAGCTGCAATCAATTTCTCCAGAGGCGCCAAACTTCATTCTTGGGGATTTTAACCATGTTTCTTTAAAGAAGACACTTAAAAACTTTTATCAGTATGTCTCCTGCCCAACCAGGCGAAAAAAGACATTGGACCTGTGCTATGGATCCATAGAGAGGGCCTATAAATCACTCCACCTTCCTCCTTTAGGATCCTCAGATCACAACTGTGTGCATTTGCTGCCCACATATAAAACTGTTCTCAGAAGAGGCAAGGTGGAGACCAGAGACATTGATGTGTGGACAGAAAATTCAGTGCACAGCCTCCAGGAATACTTTGACTGTACAGACTGGGAGATGTTCACACTGGCCCACGGGGATGATTTGGACTCTTTGGTGGACGTCACATGCTCATACATGGCTTTCTGTAAAAATAAGATTGTTCCACGTAAACGTGTCAAAATATATCCCAACAACAAGCCATGAGTTACAAAATCAGTTAAATCCTGCTTACAGAGGAAAGCACTTGCCTTTAAACAGGGGTCTGTTTCTGAGCTACAGGTTGCCACAAAAGAGCTGAAGTCCGAAATTTTAAGAGCAAAACAGAATTATAAATCAGAATTGGAAAGCAAGATGGCAACAAAGAAACTTGGTTCAGCCTGGGCCAGTATGAAAACTATTGCAGGCCTTCAGAGCACAGAGCGCAGTAATCGTGTGTTTTTAGATGGTTTTAATTCAGACACAGAGCTGGCTAATGCTCTTAATTGTTTTTATGGTCGTTCTGACTCCTTTGATCTTAGCACTGAAACCCGAGATTTGAAACAGAAACTCAAAGACAATCAGCACTTTAATATTGAGGTGCAGGATGTTAAAAGGGAGTTCTGCGCTGTAAAAGTGAACAAAACTCAGGGCCCTGATAATATATGTGGGCACTTGGTAAAGTCCTGTGCACACGAACTGAGTCCTATATTTCATTATATTTTCAATAAGTCCTTACAAATACAACATGTGCCTAAGATCTGGAAAGAAGCCATGGTTGTTCCTGTTCCAAAATCCAGCTGTCCTAAAATGGTAAAATACTTTAGACCAGTTGCTTTGACTTCAATTTTAATGAAAATTTGTGAAAAACTGGTCAGATGTGAGGTCCTAAAGCAGACTGAACATGCATTGGATCCTCTGCAGTTTGCCTATAGGCCTCACAGAGGAGTGGAGGATGCCACTGTCACTCTGTTTAACATGCTTTTTAAACATCTGAATTTTAATGGGACACACGCCAGGCTTTTATTTGTGGACTTTTCCTCCGCCTTTAATACAATCCAACCTCATATCTTAGCTGAAAGGCTCCTGCAACAATTTGATTTGAGCAATAATCTGGTGGGTTGGATTCTGGATTTCTTAACCAACAGGACGCAGAGAGTAAGGGTCAATGGTACATTGTCTGACCTAAAGTGCTCTTCTACTGGCTCTCCTCAGGGGTGTGTGTTGTCACCACTACTCTTCATCCTGTACACAAACGTGTCGGAGCGGACATGACAACAGACACATTATAAAGTATGCTGATGATTCAGTTGTTGTCAGTCTCCTCCAGGATGGTGAGAGTGGCCACGGCCCAGTAGTTGATGATTTTGTTCACTGGTGTGAGGATTCCTACCTGCAGCTGAATATGACAAAAACTAAAGACATGATTATTGACTTTAGGAGGAAAACTCCCAGGCACAAAGTCACCATACTAAAAGGCCAGACCACTGAATGTGTACAGTCCTACAAATATCTTGGGGCGATTTTATTTATTTAGCGAATGCAAAGTCCTTAAGCCAAGCAGTTGCCTCCTGGTTTGCTGTATGGAGGGTGTGTAATCCTCCTTCCAGTCTTTGGAGCGGGCAAGCCTCTATGATGTGTTCCATTGTTTGCTCCTCTCCACATGCGCACAGAGGGCTAGGGCTACTGCCCCATCTGTAAAGGCTGGCCAAGCAGGGGCCATGTCCAGTCCTGAAGCGATTGAGTGTAGACCACTGTCTCCTTGGGAGGTTGGTGCCCGGGACCTGTTGGTTGGGGTTTATCACCAGCTGTTTGTTTGGGACCTCCTTGGTCTCCCATTCCTCTTGCCAAGCTGTCTGGATGGTAAAGTCAGCTGGGGGAGGGTTTTTCCAAATCGGCCGTCTGGATGAAAGTCGGGCAGTGGGTGGAGTGTAGATATCTGCATGGATTGGTAAGTGAGGAGAATCTTTAACTTTTTGGAGCATCCTTTGAGTTAATGCTGCTCGCCGGATGTGTGGAGGGGCTATGTTTGACAGTACAGAGAGCCAGGGGAGTGGTGTTGAGCGGATTGTTCCAGTTATAGTTCTCATGGTTGTGTTGAGCTGGGTGTCTACATGGTGTGTGTAAGATGACCTGGACCAGACAGGGGCACAATATTCTGCTACAGAGTATGAAAGGGCCAGTGCTGAGGTGCGCAGGGTGGAGACTGCCGCCCCCCATTTTGCACCAGCGAGCTTGCAGAGCAGGTTGTTTCGTACCTTCACCTTAGCAGCCGTCCCCTTTAGATGTTCCTTGAAGGATAAGGTCCTATCAAGGGTCACTCCAAGATAAGTTGGATTTGGGGCATGCTTAAGCTTGAGTCCGCTCAGGTGGATGTTTAGTTCTCTGGCAGCTTTTGCATTGTGGAGATGGAATACACTGGAGACGGTTTTTGCTGGGCTTGGTTTTAGACGCCAGATTTTGCAGAACTGGTCCAGTTTGGCAAGATCTTCCGTGAGCACCCGTTCCAGTGGTTCAAAGTCTGGTGCTTGGAATGCCAAACAGATGTCGTCTGCATAGGTGAATTTGCGGGATTTTGTAGTAGGCAGGTCGTTTATGTAGAGGTTGAACAGAGTTGGAGCTAGAACTGAGCCTTGTGGGAGTCCGTTTTTCTGCATTCTCCATGCACTTGTCTTCTGACTGAGGTGGACTCTGAACCTTCGGTTGGTCAGCAGGGTTTTTATAATTGCTGTTGCCCAAGCAGGGATCGCCTTTATAAGTTTCAGGAGGAGGCCTTTGTGCCAGACCGTATCATAGGCGGCTGTAAGGTCGAGAAACACAGCCCCTGTCTTCAGTCTGCTCTCGAAGCCATTTTCGATGAAGGTGGTTAGGGCCAGTACTTGTTCTCCTGTACTGCGGTCCTTGCGGAAACCTGCTTGATCCACACTTAGAATATCCTCTACCTCTGGGGAAATGCGTTGCAGAATTAGGCGCTCCATGATTTTGTAAGGAACGCTGAGTAGGGAGATTGGGCGGTAGCTTGCTGGTAATTTGTGGTCTTTGCCAGGTTTTGGGATGGCAATGACCTTTGCTGTCCGCCATTTCTTTGGGATCGAGTTTGTTTGTGTGATCCTTGTGTAGAATTGTGTCAACCAGGTTAGGGCTCGGGGGCCAAGATTTTTCATGAATTCTGGGAAGATGTTATCGTATCCTGCTGCCTTTCCACATTTCAGGCTCTGTAGGACTTTCTCCAGTTCAGCAGCCTCGAAGGGTTCAGGGTTCGTTTCCTCTACAGGCATTTTTTGGTGTTTTTTTAGCTCAGTTGTAACTGCTCTTTTGGTGTCTTTGTCTTGGGGTGCTTTGGCGATAGTCAGTAGGTGGGATGCAACTTGGTTGGGTGTGACGGATGCTCGGCTTTGGCTAGGGGGCTTCTGTGCAGCTCCTAGGCGACGGATGAGGCTCCAACATTTCCTGCTAGAGTGGGTTTTTGGGGCGATTATTGATAGTAATTTAAACTTTGAAGAGAACTGTGAAAGGGTGTGCAAAAAGGGTCAGCAACATTTGCATTGCTTGAGAAAACTTGCACGCTTCCAAATTGAGCGAACCATAATGACAATGTTTTATCGGGCTTTTACTGAATCTGTTTTATCCTTTTCTTTAGTGTCATGGTTTGGTCAGATAAAACTGAAACAGAGGAAATCCTTGGATCAGGTAGTTAGATGGTCCAGTCGTTTGCTTGGTGAGTCACAGCTGAGCCTGACATCCCTGTACACCAGACAAGTACAGAGGATTGCTACCTCCATTTTAAATGATGACTCCCACCCTTTGCACTGCAACTTTCAGCTTCTTCCCTCAAGACGGAGGTTTGCTGTCCCAAAAAGTAAAACCCAGCGCTACAAAAACATCTTTGTTCCTGCTGCTGTCAAGGAGTTGAACAAGTTGTAACAATATATTGCACATAATTTAGGTACCTATTTATTAACTCCATTTTATATTTACTTATTTTTGTAGGATGTTACTTGGGTTCTAAATATTTTATTGAGTTTTAGACCTTTGAGTTTTTAACCTCTTTGACTAGTTTTTAACTTTTAATATGACTCTTCTCTCTTACCTCTGGTTTTTCTCTCATCTCTTTGTCTTTTTATACCCTGAATGATGGAGCTTTTAGTATTTTTATCATGTTTATAGTCAATTTCATGTATGCCTGTGTTTGTGTCTATGTTGAATGTAATTTGTGGCTTGTAAATATTGATGTCACCAGACTGCAAAACAAATCTACCTACGGGTACAAATAAAGTAACCTGAACCTGAACCTAAGATAAGATAAGCCTTTATTAGTCCCACAATGGGGAAATTCCAGGATTGCAACAGCACAGGGATAGCAACACTCAGAGCAACAATCAGAAGACAAGAAAAAACAAGAGCAGCGAATATACATATGTACATATAAATATATAAATATATAAACACACACAGTGTGGAGCATTGTAGCTAGATGGAATGAACAGCATAACCATCTACTTCGTTATCCTAAATGGTATGATTATGTACCCATACATATTGTCACTCTCCGTGGCAACCGGTATTTTGCTAGTTGTATACCGGAGGGGACCATTGTGTAAGTCTATTGCGTCTTTTTTTTTTTTTTGTTACTTATTTGTACCCGTAGGTAGATTTGGTTTGCAGTCTGGTGACAAGCCACCGGCTGCTGGTTGCTGCGAGCGTGAGCGCCCTAAACCTACATGTTTTTGGTATGCGGGAGGAAACCGGAGAAATCCCGGAGTAAACCCACGCAACACGGGGAGAACATGCAAACTCCACACAGCTCACTGTTGGTCGGGGGCTGGGATCGAACCCACGATCTCATGATTCCCGCGATCCCCCGGCCGAGGGTAAAACTGTGCTGCTACAGTGCTAAACCACTGCGCCACCGTGCAGCCCTTTTCCAGTCTTTTGCATTCAATACTATTAGGTTGTCACGTTTTTTTGCTATCTCTGCGAGCAGCCCTGCTTAGGTTATACAGTCTGACAACCGTAGGTAGGAAGGACCTGCGAAACCTCTCGGTTGCGCACCTAGGATGATGTAGTCTGCTGCTAAATGAGCTCCTCAGTGCGTTCAGTATGTCCTGCATAGGGTGGGACTCGGACTCCAGCAGAGATGACAGTTTAGCCACCATCCTTCTCTCTCCTATCTCCTCTACTGGGTCAAGGCGTTGCCCCAGGACAGAGCTAGCTTTCTTGATCAGTTTGTTCAGTCTCTTCCTATTGGCTGCTGTAATGCCACTGCCCCAGCAGACCACTCCAAAAGTGATGGCTGATGCCACCACCGTGTCGTAGAATGTCTTCAGCAGCGCCCTTTGTACACCAAAAGACCTGAGTCTCCTCAGTAGGAACAGCCTGCATTGTCCCTTCTTGTAGAGTGCGTCAGTATTGTGTGACCAGTCTAGTTTATTGTTCAGATGAACACCCAGGTACTTGTAGGGTGTCACCATCTCGATGTCTCTTCCCTGTATATTTACTGGTGCTGTGAGGGGTTGTCCTTGCCTGCGGCAGTCCACTACCAGCTCCTTAGTTTTCCTTGCGTTGATCTGGAGGCAGTTCCGATGGCACCAGTCCACGAAGTCCTGGATAAGTCCTCTGTACTCAGCTTCATCTCCATTGGAGATGATGCCAACGATCGCAGAGTCGTCAGAGAACTTCTGTAGATGGCAGTGTGTTTTGTTGTGTGAGAAGTCCGCAGTATAAAGGGTAAACAGGAAGGGAGCCAAAACCGTTCCCTGGGGGGCCCCCGTGCTACTGATGATCGTGTCGGACACACAGTCCCGGGTTCTCACAAACTGTGGCCGGTTAGTGAGGTAATCCAGGATCCTTGATGACAGGTGCTGGTCCACCCCTGCACACAGCAGCTTGTTCTTCAGGATTATCTGTTGGATGGTGTTGAAAGCACTGGAGAAGTCAAAGACATGATCCTCACCACATTCCCGGGCTTCTCCAGGTGGGACAGAGAACGGTGAAGGAGGAAGATGAGTGCATCCTCCACCCCAATGCCATGCTGGTAGGCGAACTGGAGTGGATCCATCGCTGGTCCCACCAGGGGGCGGAGGTGAGCAAGGAGCAGTCTCTCCAGGGTCTTCATCAAGTGGGACGTCAGGGCCACTGGTCTGTAGCTGTTCAGATCTTTGGGGTGGGATGTCTTTGGTACAGGTACCACACAAGATGTTTTCCATAACTGTGGTACCCTCCCCAGCTTCAGGCTCAGGTTGAAGATGTGCTCCACAATCCCACACAGCTGATCTGCACAGGACTTGAGGAGCTTTACACTTTATGCCGTCCGGTCCCAACGCCTTCCTCGCCTTGATCTTCCTCAGCTCCGTCCTCACCTCGGTCTTAGTAAGGGTCATGTTGGGGGCTGTGTGTTGGGAGTGGGGGGGGGGTGATGGTGGAGTGGGGTGTGGGCAGCAGGACTCGATGTCTTCAGAGGCAGCAGTGGTTGTTGTGCAGTCGGGGGGGGGGGCGGTTGGTCAAACCTATTAAAAAACAGGTTCAGATTGTTCGCCCTCTCCCTCCCCCCCGTGGCCTGGGGGGAGGTATTCTGGAGCCCAGAGATGGTTTTAAGGTTTCTCCAGACCCCACCGATGTTGCTCTGTTGCAGCTTGTCCTCCATCTTCTTCCTGAATCTGTCCTTTCCTTCTCTGATCTTCCTCCTCAGCTCCCTCTGTACGGACTTCAGCATCTCCCTGTTCCCCGACCTGAAGATCCTCTTCTTCGCTCTCAGAAGTGTTTTTATCTCAGGGTTGATCCAGGATTTGTTGTTTGAGCAACACCGTATGGTCTTGGTGGGTACGGTGTTGTCCACACAGAAGCTGATGTAGTCCATGATGGTGTGAGTGAGGCCATCGATGTCCTCACCATGTGGATCGCGGAGCTGCTCCCAGGCAGTGGTTTCAGAACAGTCCTTTAGAGCGTCCATTGCCTCCTCAGACCATAACTTCACTGTGCGCATGACCGGAGGTTGTCTCTGCACTAGGGGTTTGTACACCGGCCGGGGATGAACCAAGCTGTGATCCGATCTCCCGAGTGGGGGGAGTGGTGATGAGGTGTACGCCTCCTTAGTGTTTGCATAGAATAAGTCCAGTGTTTTATTGTCTCTAGTGTGGCATGTGACATACTGGGTGAACGTGGGTAGAATGGGGGACAGTGAAACATGGTTGAAATCGCCCGAGATGAGGAGAAGAGCATCTGGGTGTTCTGTCTGCAGCCTGCCAGTTACTGAGTGGATGACATCACGCGCTGTCCCAGCGTTCGCCGTCGGATTTGCATAAATAACAATGCAGATCACGTGTGAGTATTCCCTCGGGAGATATGTAGGCCGCATGCTAACAGCTAGCAACTCCATGTCTTTGTTGCAGTGTTGTTGTTTAACCGTGATATGTCCCAGTCTGCACCAGTTGTTATTGACATACATCATAACTCCACCGCCCCTTGCCTTCCCACTGTATGGTGTTCGGTCTGCCCGTATTGCGTGGAAACCCTCCAATTCAATGCTAGCATGTGCTGCTAGTTCTTATATCCACGTCTCAGTGAATAGCATAAGGCAGCATTCCTGGTATATGCTCTCGTAGCGGGAGATAGCTGCTAGCTCATCTGTTTTTCCAAGTATCGATCATACATTCCCCATAACAACGGATGGGAGGGTGGGTCTGTACCTTATATTCCTTGCCCGCCGTCTTACACCAGCACGACACCCATGTTGTTTTCTTCTTATTTCTCCCGGTATGTTGAGTTTTTGCATTATCACCGAGTGGCGGTTAAGTGCTAACAGCTGGTCCCTGTTGTACCGTCTCCTGCTATAAACAGTGGCTCCGTCCACCGGCTCGGGAGACATTTGGGGCGATCTGTGTGTCCGTGATGTATAAGGTGTCGCTGGATCAAAGAGTTTGACCAGAGAAACCAGATAATAAATAAAAAGAGGAAGAAAAACTCAGAATTGAGCCGCTTTTGCAAAAAGGCTGCCGACTCGTGTTGCGCCGGAAGCCAGTAAGAGAATTCCTGACTCTTACATAATAAATGGTAATTCTGATCATCATCCTTCTCATCCATCCTTTTCTTTCAGAAAAATTTTGCCAGTTGAAGTCTATGAAGCAATTAATAACTTAAATTCAAATAGTAGCTCAGGACTCAATGGAAATGAAAAAAGATTTATTAAAGCAGCCTTTCTGACATGGTGGTAGGACCCAGGGGACAGAAGACAGACTCGAGTAGTACAATTAACTCCTTTATTCACCCAAGTGTATTGTGTGAGTGCGTGTATTTACAAGTGTTGAATGTGCGGAGTGCGTGCTGGAACTGAGCAGGTCTCGCTGCTGCCTGGCAACCCTAGGGAGATAGAGCAGAGGAATTAATACTGCACAGTAGCGGGGAATGTGATAATGGTTGCCGCTTACTTGCAGGTGGCGATGTTGAGCCTCTGCTCGCTCAGCAAGCGACTGCCAGGAGGGGAGAGTGCTTCTCGGCATCGTGAGGCGGAGGCACGACTCCGGCGCCGGGGCGGAGCTGAGCTGCCGCCACAAAGGGTTGGTCCACTGCCTGGAGGATCCTCCTGTGCACAGGGTGAGCTGCTTGGCAAGGTAAGTGCGAGAGTAGCTTACGTGGCGTGGTGTGAAGAGCAGGGTCAGGCGTAGCATCAGGCTGTGGCTGAGAATGCGGGATGTGGCTCCGTATCGCTGACAGACAACTCCATGCTGAGCTGTCAGCAGGTCTGGCTCCTATAGCACACTGGGGATTAATGGCAGGTGTGCGCGCAGCTGGGACTGAAGATGGCCCAGCAGCCGCCATGACAGTACCCCACCCAGAGGTACCTCCAGGCACCTGTCCCATCCTACCTGGATGCACCCGATGGAAGTCGCGAATGAGGTGTTTGTCAAGAATCAACGCTGGGCAAATCCAGGATCGGTGTTCGGGGCCGAATCCCTCCCAGTCCACCAAATACTGAAAGCCCCGACTCCGCCGGAGGACGTCCAAGATGGCAGTGACCCCCCAAGCCGGGTGGATGTTGATCATCCTCAGAGGGGGAGACGCCGCAGGGAGCAGGCAGAGGTGATCGGTCACGACAGGCTTCACCTGGGAAACATGAAAGGTAGGGCAGATGCACATGGAAGAGGGGAGAGCTAAGTGCACAGACACAGGGTTAATTATGCGGACAATGGGGAAGGGCCCGATGAAACGCTTAGTCAGCTTGAGTTTCTCGGCCAGCACATTAATGTTACGAGTGGAGAGCCAAACCTGCTGACCCACCTTGTATTCGGGTGCTGGTCTCCTGTGGCGGTTGGCCACCCTTGTGTTGTGCTCCGTGGTCCTGAGGAGAACCCTGCGGGTGATGGTCCAGAGCCAGCAGAACTGCCTGACATGGGCCTGGACAGAAGGCACTGCCACCTCCTCCTCCTCCTCTGGGAACAGTGGTGGATCATACCCCAACAATGCCCTGAAGGGGGACATCCCAGTCGCTGAGGACACCGTGGAGTTGTGGGCATATTCGATCCAAGGTAAGAAGCTGCTCCAAGAAGAAGAGCTGGACGAAATGACGCAGCAAAGGGCGGCCTCCAGCTCCTGATTCGCCCGTTCGCACTGGCCATTGCTTTGGGGATGGTATCCCGATGACAGGCTTGCCGTCGCCCCCAACGCCTGACAGAACGCCATCAAAACCTGGGACACAAACTGGGGGCCCCGATCCGAGACGACGTCCGAGGGGATTCCGTGGAGACGGACCACATGCTGCACCAGTAGGTCCGCCGTCTCCCGCACCGTCAGCAGCCCCCAAAGGGGCACGAAGTGAGCCACCTTGGAGAAGCGGTCGACGATTGTCAGGACTGTGGTGAAGTGGTTGGATGGGGGGAGGCCTATCACAAAGTCAAAGGCCACGTGAGACCACGGGCGAGTAGGGATCGGCAGGGGGTGAAGCAGACCGGCCAGAGGAAAAGAGGAAGATTTCCCAGTGGCGCACTGCGCGCAGGCCCGGATGTAGTTGGTCACATCTCTCCTCAGTCCTGGCCACCAGAACGCCCTTTGGAACAACGTGATGGTGCGAGAAACCCCAGGATGGCATGCTAATTTTGAGATGGGCCCACTGGATGACTTCACCCCTGACTGGCGTGGGAACAAACAATCACCCCGGGGGGCCACCTCCCGGATCGGGCTCTGCCTCCTGTGCCTTCATTACCTTATCCCGGATCTTCCACATGAGGGCGCTCACAACGCAGGACAGAGGAAGGATGGTTTCTTCCTGATCCGCGGAAGTCTCCGCCGAGAACTGCCTGGACAGGGCGTCTGGCTTCAGATTCTTGCTCCCGGGGTGGTAAGTGATCGTGAAATTAAATCGCCCAAAGAAGAGGGACCAGCGGGCCTGATGAGAGTTCAGTCACTTCGCCGTCCTCAGATATTCCAGATTTTTATGATCAGTCCACACGATGAACGGCTGAGCAGCCCCCTCCAACCATGTCTCCACTCCTCAAAGGCGAGCTTGACCACCAGCAACTCCCTGTCACTGATGCTGTAGTTCCTCTTAGCGGGTTGCAGGCAGCAAGAGAAGAAGGCGCAGGGCTGAATCACCCCGTCGATAGGCGAACGTTGGGAGAACACCGACCCTACTCCGGAGTCCGAAGCGTCCACCTCCACCAAGCACTGGAGATGTGGGTCCACCTCAGTCAGAACACAGGATGAAGCAAACTCCTCCTTGAGCTTCTTAAATGCCGCAGCAGCCTCCTCGATCCAGCAAAAGGGGATCTTGGGGGACATGAGGCTGGTCAGCGGGTGAGCAATTATTCCAAACTTGGACACAAAACAACGATAAAAGTTAGCAAACCCCAGAAACCCCTGCAGTTGCTTTCTGGACGAGGGGGTGGGCCAATCCACCACCGCCTTGACCTTGGCTGGGTCGGGGATCACCACGAACCCCAAAAAGGACGTCTTCCTGACATGGAACTTGCACTTCTCAGCCTTAACATCCAGCTGGTTCTCCAGGAGGTGCTGAAGGACCCGCCCCACGTGTACCTGATATTCCTCCAAGGACCGGGAGAAGATGAGAATGTCATCAAGGTACACGAAAACGAAGGCGCCCAGGAAATCCTGGAGGACGTCGTTGAAGAGACGCTGGAAGACGGCCGGAGCATTGGTCAACCCAAACGGCATCACCAGATATTCAAAATGGCCGCTTGGGGTCTGGAAGCCCGTCTTCCATTCATCGCCCTCCTTGATTTGAACGAGGTGTTACGCGTTCCAAAGATCCAACTTGATGAACCAGGAGGCCCCCTGGAGAGAGTCGAAGGCCGAGTTCATGAGGGGCAGCATGCACTTGTCTTTAATCGTGATATCGTTGAGACCCCTGAAGTCAATACATGGGCGCAGGGAGCCATCCTTTTCTCCCACAAAGAAAAATCCCGCCCCCACCGCTGATGACGATGGGCGGATGATCCCAGAGCTGAGCGATTCCTTGATATATACTACCGTTCAAAAGTTTGGGGTCACCTAGACAATTATTTTGTGTTTTCCATGAAAAGTCACACTTATTTACCACCATGAGTTGTAAAATGAATAGAAAATATAGTCAAGACATTGACAAGGTTAGAAATAATGATTTGTATTTGTAATAATAATTTTTTCCTTCAAACTTTGCTTTTGTCAAAGAATCCTCCATTTGCAGCAATTACAGCATTGCAGACCTAACATGATTGCACAAGGGTTTTCTAATCATCCATTAGCCTTCTGAGCAAACACATTGTACCATTAGAGCACTGGAGTGATAGTTGCTGGAAATGGGCCTCTATACACCTATGTAGATATTGCACCAAAAACCAGACATTTGCAGCTATAAAAGTCATTTACCACATTAACAATGTATAGAGTGTATTTCTGATTAGTTTAAAGTTATCTTCATTGAAAAAAGTGCTTTTCTTTCAAAAATAAGGAAATTTCTAAGTGACCCCCAAACTTTTGAACGGTAGTGTAGGTGTCCATCGCCTCCCATTCCGGAGCAGACAGGCTGTATAAACGGCTCGACGGAAGCGGGGCACCAGCCCTGAGATTGATGGCGCAGTCATAGGGGCGGTTGGGGGGAAGTGACAGCGCCCGTGACTTGCTAAAGGCAGCCCCCAAATGGTGATAAACCTCCGGTACCTTGGACAGGTCGGTGGGGGGGGGACACTGGTGGGGTCACAGAAACCGACGGGGCACACGCTGCTGACTGAAGACATGCGCTGAGGCTAAACGGGCTCCATGAGATGATGCTCCCGGACTGCCAGTCAAACGTGGGGTTATGCAACCACAACCAGGGGTAGCCCAAGATGACAGAAGAGGTGGAGGTGGGCAGCACCAGGAAGCGGAGGTCCTCCCGATGGTTCCCTGAGATAATTACTGACACAGGGGCAATCTGTTGGGAAACAGCCGTTAATGGCGCCTTAGGCAGGGTGATTAGGTTGACAGGTGGCCGAAGAGTTTGACAGGGGATGCCCAATCGGGTTGCCAGGTCTCCTGAAATGAAACTCTGCTCAGCCCCTGAATCAATGAGTGCATGAGTGGAGTATTCGATGTGTTTGGAAATGAGCCGAATGGGAATGAAGCAACTAGTGAGGGGCTTTGACTGGGCTGCGTCTGTGAGTCCCCCTACTGTGACCCACGGACCTCTTCTTTTACCCGATTAGTACATTCAGCCACTTCATGGGAGGCACTACCACAGTAAAAACACAACCCCAATTCCTTACGGCACTGTCTCTCAGCGGCCGAAATCCCAGAGCGCCCGATGATCATATCCTTCTGCCCCGGAAGTTCCTCCGGAGGGGGCAGGGCCAGCTGGGACGGCCGAGAGGTGCGGGGACGTTGTGCGCTTGAGTGGCTAGAGGCTCTTCGCTCGGCGGCACGCTCCTTCAGCCTGTTGTCTAAACTGATGGTAAGGGAGATTAGCTCATTCAATCGGTCAGGCTTGTGTCGGGTGGCTAAATAATCCCTCAGTTCAGGGCTTAGGCTACGGAAAAATATATTGCACAACGAAGTGTCTTCCCACCCGACCTCTGCCGCCACTACCCGGAAATCGACAGCATAGTCCGCAGCAACCCTGCTGCCCTGTCGGAGGTTTAATAGCCGGGTAGTTAGCACAGAGTCCCGATCGGAGTGGTCAAACACTTCGGTGAAATCAGCTAGGAATTACTGGTAAGTTAAATTGGCATAGCTGGGCTTAGCCATTACCGCGTAGGCCCAGGCTAGCGCTCTACCGTCTAGCAGGTTAGCTATATAGCCTATCTTGCTATGGTCAGTGGGGAAGTCCCTGGGAACCCGATGGAAAACTGTCTCACATTGCAACAAAAAACCCCGTGCCTCACCGAGCTTCCCACTGAAGCGAGCGGGTGTAGGCACGGGAGTGAGACGGGTTGGGGGAGCCTGGCTAACCTGGCTAGGCGGGGAGTTAGCGGGGCCTGGTGGCGCTCCGGCGGCCGGAAGAAACGCCTGCTGTCCTTCCAGGTGATCCAACCAGCTGTTAGTCTGAGTAAGTTGGGTGAGAATTACATTTTGTTGATAAGCTAGCTGGTCTACTTGAGCGTCAAAGGTGTTAAGACGGCACGTTAGCACGCTGTCCGCTGGGTCGCTTTGACGGAGTCGTACTGACATGGTGGTTGGACCCAGGGGACAGAAGACAGACTCGAGTAGTACAATTAACTCCTTTATTCACCCAAGTGTATTGTGTGAGTGCATGTATGTACAAGTGTTGAATGTGCGGAGTGCGTGCTGGAACTGAGCAGGTCTCGCTGCTGCCTGGCAACCCTAGGGAGATAGAGCAGAGGGATTAATACTGCACAGTAGCGGGGAATGTGATAATGATTGCCGCTTACTTGCAGGTGGCGATGTTGAGCCTCTGCTCGCTCAGCGAGCGACTGCCAGGAGGGGAGAGTGTTGCTCGGCGTCGTGAGGCAGAGGGTCGACTCCGGCTCCCGGGCGGAGCTGAGCTGCCGCCATGAAGGGTTGGTCCACTGCCCGGAGGATCCTCCTGTGCACAGGGTGAGCTGCTTGGCAAGGTAAGTGCGAGAGTAGCTTACGTGGCGTGGCGTGAAGAGCAGGGTCAGGCGTAGCATCAGGCTGTGGCTGAGAACGCGGGACGTGGCTCTGTATTGCTGACAGACGACTCCGTGCTGAGCTGTCGGCAGGTCTGGCTCTTCTAGCCCGCTGGGGATTAATGGCAGGTGTGCGTGCAGCTGAGACTGATTATGGCCCAGCGGCCGCCATGACACTCTCATTCTTATGTATCTCCTTACTGGCATATTTAATCTTTCCCTGTCCTCTTATGAGATTCCTACCATTTGGAAATGTGTGCAAGTTACTCCACTGCACAAAGGAGGCGATCAAATCAAATCAAATCAAATCAACCTTTATTGTCATATTGCTGTACATACAACTGTAGTACAGGCAAGATGAAATTGTGTTTCTCTCAGCATCCATATAAGCCATATAAGTAAAAGGACATGATTTAAGACACACTCACACATACCCTCACCCCCCACCCCACCACAGCCATTCACACTTACCTGAGACATACTTGAAAACTAACCAGAACTATAATATACAAATAATATACATAATGTCAGTAGGTGCAGTAGTATGTATGAGAGATTCCGGATCAACTGTTCAGCATCCTAACAGCTTGTGGAAGGAAGCTGTTAATCAGTCTGGTGGTTCTGCCTCTGATGCTCCGGAATCGTTTGCCAGATGGCAGAAGTTCAAAGTGTTTATTCAGAGGGTGAGAGTGGTCCTTGATAATGTTCAGTGCCCTGCTCCTACAACGGTTCTGAAAAAGTTCTTGGACAGAGGGGAGGGAGACTCCAATTACCCTCTCAATGCATGGTACTCCAGCTGCAGTATGTCATATGATAAACTTGATCCTGATAATTATTGGCCTAATTCAATTATTTGTTCATTGTCAGTGGTTTTTGAAAAAATAATTTATAATCAGCTCTCACACGGTCTTAATATTAATAACATTCTAACTCCATTTCAGTCTGGCTTTCAATCCAACTATTCAACCAGTACAACAATGCTCAAATTTACTAATGATATTTATACTGCTGCTGATAAAGGTGAAATTATTGGAGCTATATGTATTGCTCTAACAAAAGATTTTTATCTTGTAGATCACTGTCTCTTACTGGATAAACTTTATGCCATTGGCCTCTGTCAGAATGCAGTTCTCTGGTTTAACTCATATCTCCATAACAGAAAACAATGTGTTTTCATTAATGATATTAAATCTGATTTTCATGTTCAGCAAAGAGGTGTGCCACAAGGCTCAACTTTACGACCACTTCTTTTACTATTTATACAAATAATTTACCATCTATTTTAGATAAATGTAATATACAACTGTACGCTGATGATACATCCATCTATCCATCTTCTTCCACTTAATCCTTTTCGGGTCACGAGGGGCTGGAGACTATCCCAGCATCTTTGGGCAAGAGGCAGTGTCCACCCTGGACAGATCATCAGTCCATCGCACGGCCAACACAGAGACAGACAACCATTCACTCTCACAGTCATACCTAAGGACAATTTAGAATCCCCAATTTGATGCCAGTTAACCTAACTTGCGTGTTTTTGGCATGTGGGAGGAAACCGGAGAAATCCCGGAGTAAACCCACACAGACATGGAGAGAACATGCAAACTCCACACAGATCACTGTTGGTCGGGGGCTGGGATCGAACCCAGGATCCCCTGGCCAAGGGTGAGTTGCTGTGCTGCCACAGTGCTAACCACTGCCACTGATGATACAGTCATATATAAATCTGATAAAAATAGCACAAGAGTACAAAAGTCTCTATAGGAAGATTTCAATTTAATTCAAGAATAGTTTGAACATAATCGACTTGTACTTAATTAAACAAAATCGTGTTTTTTTTGTTATTTGGAAGCAAACTTTGTTTGGTTCCAAATAATAAACACCAAAGATGGAAATGGACTTGTCAATGTTGATAAATTTAAATATCTGGGTGTTTGGCTTGATCCCAGATTGCCATTTAAATCACATATTGATTACATTGTGGTGGACACACACATGGGACCTGTTGGACCTGTTTTGTGACTCACATTTTAGGTCAGAACAAAGGCAGGAAGCTGCAGGAATCTTAGCCTTGATATGCAAGGCTTGAGACTGTGGGGGGTTCAATTAAAGGATTAAGGAAAGGATGCATTGGAGACAGTGGAAGTGATATCATGGAGAGAAATGCATTGTGACTGTCTTTATAATGCAAGGTGGTCTGTGTGACATGTGATCTGTGAAGTGTGAAGTTCCTGATATTTAAGGACGAGAGTTTACTGTGTCTTTCTCTTTCTCTGCTTTGAGATGATGGTGCTGTGAATAAAACTGACTTTGAGAGAGAACTCTGCCTTGTCATTTTCACATCACCACACTGGTGACCCGAGACGTATAATGCAAGAAGAAAATTTCCCCGGGCCAGCCGCGTCAGGAGCCCCCAGCCAAGCGAATGCTGCTACAGTCCAGCGACCGGACTTCTGGCGGAACAATCCGCGCTCCTGGTTCAATGTGGTTGAGGCACAGTTCAACCTCCGGGGGATATCGGTAGATGCCACGAAATTCTACCACGTAGTCGCAAAGCTGGACAACAACACGGCCCAGCATGTGGAGAGCCTGATCGACCAGCCGCCGGATAGCGACAAATACGGCAGGTTGAAGGCTGCACTCATCCAGCAATTCACCCCCTCGGCGGAGGAGCGAGCAGAGAGGCTCCTGGCGCTGATGGAGGGGGACAACAACATGCCCGCGAGCCTGATGGAGAAGTTGTTGAGGTTGAAATACTCTGACGACGATCACTTCATTTTCACCCACCTCTTCCTCAGAACTCTACCGTCAGCAGCGAGAGCGACCCTGGCCACTTCGCCGCTGTTGGTCCAACGGGACTACCGCGTGCTGGGCCGAGAGGCGCAGCGGATTGTCAACGCCACCAAGCGGCGCGCAGCCACGGCCACTGCAGCCGAACTCGGCGCGATGACCTGAGACGACAGGGGGCCAGAGGCAGCGGTGCCAGACTCACCGACGACGGCGGTGGCAGGGGTCAGGGAACCTGGACCGGACGTCCTTTGTTTCTACCATCGCCGTTTCGCAGAGAGGGCACGCAAGTGTGTACCACCGTGCCAGTTCGGGCGTTCGGGAAACACCAAGACCGGGGGTTGGTAGCAGCCGGGGCCCTCGGGGAAGAGAAAAAGCTGCTCTACTTGTCGGACACACGCTCGAGGAGGCATTTCCTCGTCGACACAGGCTCCCAGTTGAGTTTCATCACACCTTCCTATGCGAACAGACTGGCTGGTTTCGGAGGTCCCTGGGTGACGGCAGCGAACGGCTTGGAGATTAAGACCTTTGGTGAGAAGACTCTGCTCCTGTCTCTACACGGCCGTACATTTGAGTGGACTTTTGTTGTAGCAACAGTAAATTTCAATATGTTGGGGGCTGATTTTTTGTGCTCACATGGTTTGTTGGTTGATCTCGCTAACAGGCGCCTGGTTAATGCACTTTCTTTTGATTCTATTCCCTGTACAGCGCGAGTGGCCCCACCAAAAGCACAAGCCAACGTCACAGCAGCAGGCGGTAAGTTCCACACACTGCTCACTCAGTTCCCAGCACTCACGGTCCCCACATTTTCGGCAACAGTCGCTAAGCACGGGGTGGAGCATTTTATTACCACTACCGGACCGCCTGTTTTTGCAAAAGCTCGGCGCTTGGATGCAGTTAAACTGGCCATAGCGCGCGAGGAGTTTGCCAACCTGGAGAGGCTGGGCATTATCCGACGTTCAAACAGTCCGTGAGCTTCACCTCTACACATGGTCCCGAAAGCTGATGGATCATGGCGCCCTTGCAGGGATTTCTGCAGGTTAAACAACGCTACAGCGCACAACCGCTACCCAATCCCACATATTCAAAATTTTTCTGTTCATTTGGCAGGGGCGCGCATTTTTTTCTAAAATAGACTTGGTCCACGGTTACCACCAAGTCCCAGTGCGCGCTGAAGACATACCCAAAACAGCGGTAATAACTCCGTTTGGCCTATTTGAGTTTTTACACATGCCTTTCGGACTTAAAGGGGCTGCTCAGATGTTCCAACGCATGATGGACACAGTGCTTCGCGATCTCCCTTTAGTGTTCATCTACCTGGACGATATTTTAGTAGCCAGCGCGTCCGAAGACGACCACGCAAAACACCTGGCCACAGTTTTCCGAAGGTTGGGAGATCACGGGTTAATAATCAACCCAGCGAAGTGTCAGTTCGGGGTGGCGCAGATCAATTTTTTGGGACACCGCGTCTCCCCCGAAGGAGCAGTTCGGCTGCCTGACAAGGTGCGCGGGGTGGCAGATTTTCCCCAGCCGTAGAAGGTCAGGGCGTTGAGGGAGTTTTTGGGAATGGTGAATTTTTATAACTATTTTCTCCCCCACACGGCGCAACTCATGCAGCCGTTGTATGCCGCGCTCAAAAAAAAGAAACCCACGGATAAGATCAAATGGCCCCCGGAGCGGGACCAAGCGTTCTCGGAGGTGAAAGCAGCCTTGGCAAACGCTGCGTCGTTGGCACACCCAGACCCAACGGCCCGCATAGCGCTCACCTCCGACACACCAGAGGTGGCCATAGGGGCGGTCGAGGAGCAACATGTAGCTGGGGTTTGGCAGCCCCTCACATTTTTCAGCAGGACCTTGTGCGATAGCGAACATAAATACAGCGCGTTCGACAGGGAGCTGCTGGCTCTCCATTTGGCCATCTGCCACTTTCAGTTGTGGCTGGAAGGACGCGCTTTCACCACGTTCGTTGACCACAAACCGCTAACATTTGCGATGGCCAAGGTCTCTGAACCGTGGTCAGGCCGGCAGCAGAGACAGCTGGCCGCGATATCAGAGTTTACCACTGATGTTCAGCACGTGGCGGGCAAACTCAAAGTAGTGGCAGATTGCCTCTCGCGTGCCGTGGCGGCCCCAGTCAGCGTAGGGGTAGATTATGCAGCCATGGCCACGGAGCAGGTTAATGACGCAGATGTGCGCGCGCTCCAGTCTGGACCAACAGGGTTAAGGCTGGAGAGCAGGGTACTGCAAGATGGTATGCCCCCCCCCAATCTGCGATGTCTCCACTGGTCGGCCGCGTCCAGTAGTACCGGCCGCATGGCGCCGCCGCGTCTTTGAATCGGTTCATTCTTTGGCGCACCCTGGAGTGTGCGCGTCGGTCAAAATGGTGGGAGAGAAATTTGTTTGGCCGAGCCTCCTCAAACAAGTCAAAGAGTGGGCAGCAGCCTGCACGGCGTGTCAACGAGCCAAAGTACACAGGCACACGAGGGCTCCTTTGGAACCGTTTCACATTCCGGCCAAGAGGTTCGATCACGTTCATGTGGACCTCGTGGGCCCCCTCCCACCATCACAGGGGTGCACACACCTTCTGACAATGGTGGACCGCACCACGCGCTGGCCTGAAGTGGTCCCACTGGCATCAACCACAGCCGAGGAGGTGGTGCGCGCGTTTTTAACAGCTTGGGTGGCGCGCTTCAGCATTCCGTCGGACATTACATCCGACAGAGGCCCTCAATTTGTGTCCGAGCTTTGGTCGACAATGGCCCACAGCCTGGGTGTCACAATTCACCGCACAACCGCGTACAATCCGCAGGCTAACGGGTTATGCGAACGTTTTCATAGGTCATTGAAAGCGGCTCTCAGAGCGTCACTGACGGATACAAATTGGGTTGACAAGTTACCGTGGGTGTTATTGGGGTTGCGTTCTGCGCCTAAAGAGGATCTAGAAGCCTTCCCAGCGGAGCTTGTGTTTGCGCAGCCACTCCGGCTGCCTGGGGAGTTTATCCCAGATAACCCTGCGCCAAACACCTCCCCGCCTCAGCTGTTGCGGAGTAACATAGAATCAAGCACGCTGCCCGGCCCCGCGCACCACAGTTTTCCGCGCGTTTTTGTGCCTAAAACTTTGAAGAACGCAGTTTGTTTTTGTTAGACACGATGCGCATCAAACACCGCTGCGACCGCCTTATGACGGACCATTCAGAGTGCTAGAAACAGGGGACAAGCAGTTTTTGATATATTTGGGGGGTAGGAAAGAGAGAATTGGCATAAACAGACTCAAACCCGCTTTTGTGGTGGCAGATGAGTAGGTGCTGTTGGCGAAGGCTCCGCAGCGAGGTAGACCACCACGGGGGGGCTTCACGCAGTAATGTTTCCCTCAGTAATGTTTCCCCAGAACACCCGCAGAGACTGACAAAGGGTTTTCACCCCCAGACGGCAAACCCCCAGCATGACAGCGCCGCAGAGACGTTGAACCCCAACTACAGCAGATACAGCAGGAGGCTGAAGCCTATACAGCATGTGGACTGATGTGTATTGATGCTATCATGGCATGCATGTGGTTATTGTCTTGTTGTTCTGTTTGTCTAAAATGCTGGGGCTTTGTGTGGTGGACACACACATGGGACCTGTTGGACCTGTTTTGTGACTCACATTTTAGGTCAGAACAAAGGCAGGAAGCTGCAGGAATCTTAGCCTTGGTATGCAAGGCTTGAGACTGTGGGGGGTTCAATTAAAGGATTAAGGACAGGATGCATTGGAGACAGTGGAAGTGATATCATGGAGAGAAATGCATTGTTACTGTCTTTATAATGCAAGGTGGTCTGTGTGACATGTGATCTGTGAAGTGTGAAGTTCCTGATATTTAAGGACGAGAGTTTACTGTGTCTTTCTCTTTCTCTGCTTTGAGATGATGGTGCTGTGAATAAAACTGACTCTGAGAGAGAACTCTGCCTCGTCATTTTCACATCACCACAACATTCTCAAAAAAAATAATTTTGGGATCACCAACCTTCATCACTCCCGTGGGTGTTTTTCCCAGTATACTCGTTTGAAACTTGCATCTCAGCTAATACTTCCTGTTTTTGACTGTTGTGATACTGTATTTCAAAATGCAGTGAATTCAAACTGACTTCACTTAATGTAGCTTATAATAGACTCTGTTGATTTGTTCTTGGCTGTTCCTTTTTTACTCATCGTTTCTTTATGTACAAATTACTGAAATGGCCATCTCTAACAAGATAAGATAAGCGTTTATTAGTCCCACAATGGTGAAATTCCAGGATTGCAACAGCACAGGGATAGCAACACTCAGAGCAACAATCAGAAAGCAAGAAAAAAAAGAAAAAGAAAACAAGAGCAGCGAGTATACAAATGTACATATAAACATAAATATATAGACACACAGTGCGGAGCATTGTAGCTAGATGGAATAAATATATGAATATATAAACACACAGTGCGGCGAATTGTGAGAAGACAAATCCATTGGCTGATTTTTATTTTTAAATCTTTTCATTTTAATTATCCTATCTACTAAAAGGAACATCTTATTCCATTTTTATGAAATTATAATTTCAGAGACTCCTCTCAACCTTATTTTGTTATTCCTATTGTAAAAAAAAAAAAAATCAATTGGGAAAAGAGCTTTTATGTTTAAAGCTCCATGTGATTGGAATAGTCTCCCTTCTCATATTAATGCAATCACCTATTTTGGTTTGTTTCAAAAATACTTGTCTACTCACTTACTGTATAATTATAAGTTTAGGTTTTTGTAGTCATTATTCATGAGGTGCACTTATATTTAATTTTTTGTTTTATATGCATTTATATTTAATTTTGTGTGTTATATACCGTATGTATACACACATGTATTTGCTGTATTATTCCAAGTGTTTGTGTGTGTATGAACTGGTGTTACGTGTTTTGTTTGTTGTGTTTTTGAGTTAATACTTGTATTTTATGTATTCTATTTTTAATTTTGTTTAGTGTTGTTTGTTGGACCCCCTCGAAAACGAGATGTTACATCTCAAGGGGTTTATCCAAATAAATAAATTTCAATAACACAAAACAATCCCATTAACAGAACTAATATACAACCCAGTTATCCCCCATTCCATCACCATGCATACCATGCATAAAATGCATTGCCCAACCATCAGTCTGCCGCAGTATAGGAACACCGCCCCCCCCGGAGGAAAACTGTCAGACAGTTCCCCTCCAGTGTACCTTCTTTTCTTCGCTCCTGAAGAGGACCCACATCGAAGCCCAAACACCTCCTTCTCCTCTTTAGCATGCCACAGCTCATTGGGATGCCTCCACAAGCCATCAGACAGCTGGAGGTAGCGATCATCCCCAACAGCCACCACCTGCTGTCGCCCCTGGTCATCTGCTTATCGTCATTTGCCCCGAACACCTCTTGACCAGGCTACCTCTCTGGGTCAGACCACGTCTGCGACCCCCAGAGGACCCCTACTCGGCTTCCAGTGCCTCTTTTTGGCACGTCGTTTCACCGTGCCAGCCAGTCCTGCCCAGCTCTTTGTCATTTCCACTGCCGGCACCACCGTTATGACCCCCTGCTCTCTGGTTCCTTCCAGCTGAATTCCGGGAGTAGAATGGACCCTCCAACAGGCGCCACCTACCGTCACGGGCGTCCCATGGCTCCGCCCAGGTCCCTCAACTAGGATTACTTGGGTGCTGGCACTGGGACCCTCCCGCAATGGCCCTGGGTGGAATTGGTCCTGCTCATTGTCCAGATTACTAGGCAAAGGTTTGTCTCACATAACTCCATCCATCATTCACGGAACCGGCCGGTCCCACAAACCACAGCCCGACCACTCTTCTCCAACCCGATACTGTGGGAAGAAACTCCTCACAGTAACTCAGTTCAACACGAATCTCACCACTCTCGTGTCACTCAGCAACGGCACTGTTACCCTGTCCAGTTCCACCATACAGTAAGAACGGTCATTGGTACTTGAGGATACACTGTGAATAACCATGGAAGGTGAAGCAGAGAGATCCTCCTTGTGTCTCGGATCCCCTCGCTCGAACCTGTGACAAAACTCAGTAGGCAAAATGATGCAAGATTCCGCACGTGCCAAAGCGTCTTCCTCTGGCCGGACACTCTCTAACCTTATAATGGTGTCTGGTGGACCCACAACCCAAACACCTGTGCGATCCTTGGGCAGACCTCTTCTTTAAAGCATTAGCGCATTCTTCATCCTCAGCGCCATTGTCGCTGTCCAGGTCCACTGCTTGTGCCGTCGACTGTGGTTCAAAATGGCGGGGTGCCACTCTCTCACCAAGCTCCCATGATAGCTTGTTTGCCGCCTCAAACTGGTGAGCTAACTCGATGGACATGGCTAACATCAGTTCACCCAAATGTGTGAGGAGCTTCGACCTTGTCGCCGGACAAGTAGCATGTTCTGCCAACTGGTTGTGGACCATTTCTTCCTCCAACTCTCCAAACTGACAGTCCTTGGCCAGCCCACGTAGATCTGCTACATACCGCTGAACTGACTTGCCAGTCCGCTGGTGGCACTGTCAAAACTGGATCATCCAGACGATGACGTTTTCTGGGGCCAGAAAATGTTGTGCCATTTGCTCAACCACTTCTTCAAAGCTATCACCCTGACCTAGGGTACTAAGGATACGTTGTCCTTCCATTCCCAAGTTGTGAACCAACAGTGTGCCACTAAATAATTTTGAAAAGCTGCAAACAATCCCACTGATACGCCTTCCACAGAGGAAGCAGGGTTTGGGGATGAGGGGGATGACTCGCCTATCACAGGGGCTGAGGTCGCCAAGGTGGTTAAAAACCTCCTTGGTGGCCGGGCCCCGGCAGTGGACAAGATTCGCCCTGAGTACCTCAAGGCCCTTGATGTTGTTGGGCTGTCATGGTTGACACGCATCTGCAACATTGCGTGGAGGTCGGGGGCAGTGCCTTTGGCATGGCAAACCGGGGCGGTGGTTCCTCTCTTCAAAAAAGGGGACCGGAGGGTGTGCTCCAACTTTAGAGGGATCACACTCCTCAGCCTCCCTGGGAAGGTCTATGCCAAGGTACTGGAGAGGAGAGTCCAGCCGTTGGTCGAACCTCGGATTCAGGAGGAGCAATGTGGTTTTCGTCCTGGCCGTGGCACATCGGACCAGCTCTTTACCCTCTCGAGAATTCTTGAGGGTTCGTGGGAGTTTGCCCAACCAGTTTGCATGTGTTTTGTGGACTTGGAGAAGGCATTTGACCGCATCCCTCGTGGATTTTTGTGGGGGGTGCTTCGAAAGTATGGGGTATCGGGCTTGTTGTTACGAGCTATTCGGTCTCTGTACGACCGTTGTGAGAGTTTGGTTTGTATTGCCAACACTCGGTCGGATTCATTCCCAGTGAGAGTTGGACTCCACCAGGGCTGCCCTTTGTCACCGATCCTGGTCATAATTTTTATGGACAGGATTTCTAGGCACAGCCAGGGAATGGAGGGTGTCATGCTTGGTGACCACAGGATCTCATCTCTGTTGTTTGCAGATGATGTTGTCCTGTTGGCTTCATCCAGCAATCACCTACAGCTCTTGCTGGGATGGTTTTCTGCTGAGAGTGAAGCGGCTGGGATGAGAATCAGCACCTCCAAGTCCGAGTCCATGGTCCTCAGCCGGAAAAAGGTGGATTGTCCTCTCTGGGTTGGGGACAGGCTCCTGCCCCAAGTGGAGGAGTTTAAGTATCTTGGGGTCTTGTTCACGAGTGAGGGGAAAATGGAGCGAGAGATTGACAGACAGATTGGAGCAGCATCTGCAGTGATGCGGATGTTGTACTGGTCTGTTGTGGTGAAGAGGGAGCTGAGTTCTCAGGCAAAGCTGTTGATTTACCAGTCAATCTATATTCTTACTCTCACCTATGGTCACGAGCTTTGGGTAATGACCAAAAGAATGAGATTGGGGATACAAGCGGCTGAAATGAGCTTTCTCCGTAGGATTGCTGGACTCACCCTCAGAGATAGGGTGAAGAGCTCAGTCATCCGGGAGAGGCTCAGAGTAGAACCGCTGCTCCTCCACATTGAAAGGAGTCAGTTGAGATGGTATGGGCATCTGATTAGGATGCCTCCTGGACGCCTCCCACTTGAGGTGTTTCAGACACGTCCCACTGGGAGGAGTCCCCGGGGCAGATCCAGGACTCGGTGGAGAGACTATGTCTCCCAGCTGGTCTGGGAATGCCTTGGTATCCTCTCTGAAGAGCTGGAGCAGGTGGCGGGGGAGAGGGAAGTCTGGGCTTCTCTGCTTGAACTGCTGCCTCTGCGACCCAGACCTCCGGAGAAGCGGTAGAAGATGGATGGATGGATGGATGGATGGATGGCAAACAATCTCACCCAAGGCACGGGCGGCTCTCCAGGAAGCTCCAAAAACGTCCAAATTGAAGTAAACCCCGAATCCATACTTTTTACCCTTGTCAACAAAAGTTATGTTTGTAAAAGGGGCCAAGGAAGAGACCAAACGCTGAACTGGACACAACTTTATTAAGTGACTCACTCTCCCTGTTATGTTGGAATAACGTGAGACTGAAGCCACTTTCAAATTAGCACCAAACTGACTTTGTTATAAAAAACAACTCATTATATTCTCGAGCCGTAGCCCACCTGATGTCATCACCCTCAACCCACCGGCCAGGCTACAGCAAGCCCCAAAAGTCAAATCCCCACATAACGTCCCCCACCTCACAAAAATGGAGAACCCCATCACATAAATAACAAACGTGTTTTGTTTTTTTGTTTGTTTTTTTTTAACTGAACAGCCAAAACTCAGTCAACCAAATGGGGATCTCGGTAGACTACCAGAACGCCTCTCCCGTGTTGGAACGGATTATTCTGCAGCCTATTCCCAACACACATTAGCTAATGCTGTCTTTAACACATAGTCCTTCAGGTACCTGGGCCTCTGATGCATTTTAGCCAAGCGTCCCCTCGAAGGGGACCCTGCTCCAGTCACTGTCGGCCGCACATGCGAGTCCGTAACACCAACATCCAATGAGTCCCAACCCACACCAGTCTGTTCCGCCGTAGCTCTTGAACCCTGTCAAGGCGGGGTCCTCCTGAGTCGACTGAAGTGCCACTGTGACCTGTCCAAAAGCTCGAATGTGTCCCAGCCCTGCCGCCTCACGATCTGTAGGGACCCCGCCCAGAAAGGTTGAAGCTTATGTGTGTGGTTAGGATGTTTGATCCAAATTCATTCCGACACCTCCGATCCGTGAGCTCTCGCCCTGAACTTCCTGTCGAATTGTCGCTTCATCTTTCACTGTTGAGCAACGACCCGGTCCCATGGAGAAACCGTGCTCCCTGGAGAAGGGGTCGTGGGTGGTCTCAGTTGGTCCAAAGGCAGGTGGAGTTCATGCCCCAGCATGAGTTTTGCCGGGGAGCAACCTGTAGTAGCATGGGTCGTTGCCCTGTAGTGGAGGCATGTGCTCTGGAGAGCATCCGGAAACATGAATCCATTCGCAAAGTGAGATATCAGTCTGTTTTTCAGAGTCTTGTTGAAACGCTCTATGCCCCCATTGGCTTGGGGGTGAAAGAACGCGGTTTTGATGTGTTCCACGCCCCTAGTGTCCAAAAACTCCTCAAACGCCCCAGAGGTGAACTGTGGGCCATTGTCTTTAATGATTGCATTCGAGACCCCCCATCTGGCAAACAGTGACAAGAGGAAGCCCGTAACCACATCTGTCGTGACTGATTTAGTGGGCAACACCTCCGGCCATTTAGAAAACAGATCATAGACCACAAGCAGAAACCGGCTATCCGGGGGTGCTGTATGTGGCTCACCACAGATGTCAAACTGGATATGCTTCCAAGGGCCCTCCGTAAAAGGAAATGGTCACAGGTGTGGGGAGGGGGGTCTGCCGGTCTTCTTGCTCTCCAAGCACGGGATACAGTTCTTTACCATAGTTTCAATGTCTTTATCAATAACAGGCCACCAAACTGAGTCCCTGCAACCCTGCTTTTACCTGACCATGCCAAGCTGACCTTCGTGGAGCATCACCAGAACTTGTGATCTCTGAGACACCGGGATTAATGTGCAGTGTCCCCAAGCCAAACACACATCATTGCAACAGCTCACTTCATCCCTAAACTGGTGAAAAGGTGCCAGCTCACCATGTCCTTTCGTGGGCCAATCCTCCCTGATGACTGAGCAGAGTTGTGACACTGTGGGGTCCCGTTCCGATTCTGTGCGGAGCTCTTTTAGGGATACCACGTCCCAGAGGGGTCAGTGCAGCATATTGACCAGATTCGCCTCCATGGGATTGTTGATGTCATTGTCTGGTTGCGTGGTGTTGGTTCTAGCACGGGACAGGAGGTCCGCCACTACATTCTCTTTTCCAGGGAGAACGTAGTGGCGTGCCACCTGCAGAAATTCTCTGATAACTCAGCTTTTGTTGGGTGTATAAGAGGGGGACAGGAGAGGCAGTACAGGGCACTGGTTTGTGGAGTGGACAGAGCAGAATCACCTGAGGCTGAATTTCAGCAAGGGCAGGGAGATGGTGATTGACTTCTGGAAGAAAAGGAGGCCTTCTCAGCCATTGCAGATTGGGGGGAAGATGTGAAAGGTGGTTGAAGACTACAAATACCTGGGTGTGAGGATCAGCAATGGGCTGGACTGGAGATCCAACACTGATGCTGCACACAAGAAGGGGATGAGCAGACTCTCTGAGGTCCTTCAACCTGTGCAGCATGATGCTGGAGCTTTTCTACCAGACCACTGTCGCCATCGCCATCTTCTTTGCTGCTGTCTGCTGGGGTAGCAGTATCAGGGCCAGAGATACCAACAGACTTGACAAGATTATCAAGAGGGCTGGCTCTGTAACTGGTATCAGGCCGGAGACCTTTGATACTGTGGTGGAGAGGAGAACACTAAATAAACTGTGATCCATCATGGACAATCCTTATCCCCTCCTACACCCAGCACTGGACAGAGAGTGGAGCACTTTCTCCAGCAGACTGCTACAGCTTTGCTGTCGAATGATTAGGTACAGGAAATCTTTCCTGCTGCATGCCATTTCACTGTACGATAACTCACTATGATGTTGCTTTCTGGTCATAACTATGCTGCCATACTGCACCTTACAGTCTAATTGGTACCTCACATTTCACTCTGCTCCTGATAGTCCTGCATTGCACAGCGGGTATGGTTCATGTGTTTATACGGGTCACCATCTATTCATCTATGATGGAGATAGACTTTTTTATAGTAGTTTTACTTTTCATGGGTAATCCCTTTGTCTGTTATACTGTGTGTGTTTCTGTTGTTTGGTTGTCTACTGTCATGCTGCTGTTACACTGCAATTTACCAGTTTGGGATTAATAAAGTACATCTATCTATCTATCTATCTATCTATCTATCTATCTATCTATCTATCTATCTATCAGACTTTATTTTTATGGGCACTTTTCATACACAGTGTAGCAGCTCAAAGTGCAGTACAAAATAATAAACAACATACAGTATATCAAAAGCAAAAACATAGTCTCACCAACCCACAGACACATGCACACACTCACAACACACCAACTAATCGACCTACCATATAAAACCATGTTTAAAAAAACAAATAGATAAAACATTAAAACTGAACCTGTTGGTTTCTTTTGTGTCTCCTAGGAACCTCCTGAAACTGGACTCATGTGAATCTGATGTCAGCTGAGTGTCTGAAAAGAACCCAGAACAATGGCCTTACTCTTTAAATGCTGCAGACAACAGAAGTGAGTTTGTTCAAAAATGTTCATTAGACTAACTGATAAGTGGACTGATTCATAATAAAATGGTGCCATTTAAACATGGACGTTCAAACTGAAAATAGTTTAGAGAATGATTTTTTTTATTTTTTTTTGGATTTTGTATACTTTATTGATCCCCAGAGGGGAAATTGAGGGCATCCACCATGAAGCTGCCACGGTACGGCGCTATCCCTTCAGAATCAGAATCAGAATCAGAATCAGAATCAGGTTTATTGCCATTGTTCATGTAGTACACAAACTAGGAATTTGTCTCGGTACAATGCTGCAACATTAAACATGATAAGATAAGAGAAATAAACTATACATGTAATAAAGTGTAGGATAAGATTAAGTGATACTGGTCAACAGTTAAAATATATATTAGCCAGCAGCAGATACTGTGGAGAACTATATAGTGCAGTCGGTAATGCAGGAAGAAAACAGTGATGATTGACATGAGTCTGGTTGAGCTGCTGTACATGGTGCACGAGAGTCACTTAGTGTTCAGCAGTCTAATGGCAGAGGGGAAGAAGCTGTTCATGTGACGGGAGGTTTTAGTCTGGATGGACCGAAGTCTTCTACCAGAGGGGAGGGGGGCAAACAGTACGTGACCAGGGTGTGAGGGATCGGCTATGATCCGGCCAGCGCGCCTCCGGGTCCTGGAGATGTACAGATCCTGGAGAGATGGGAGCTTGCAGCCGATCACCTTCTCAGCAGTGCGCACGACGCGCTGCAGCCTTAGTCTGTCCCTGGCAGTAGCTCCTGCGTACCACACGGTTATGGAGGTGGTGAGGATGGACTCGATGATGGCTGTGTAGAACTGCACTAACATCTTGGTGGGTAGCTTGAGCTTCCTCAGCTGCCGCAGGAAGAACATCCTCTGCTGGGCTTTTTTGATGAGTGAGCTGATGGTCAGCTCCCATTTGAGGTCCCTGGTGATGGTAGTGCCTAGGAAGCGGAAGGAATCAGCAGTGGTGATGGGAGAGCCTGAGAGGGTGAGGGGGGGCAGAGGAGTAGTGACTTTCCTGAAGTCTACAATCATCTCCACTGTCTTCAGAGCGTTCAGCTGCAGGTTGTTATTGCTGCACCAGGACGCCAGCTGGGCCACCTCTCTCCTGTAGGCGGACTCGTCGCCGTTGGAGATGAGCCCGATGAGGGTGGTGTCATCCGCAAACTTGATCAACTTGACAGACTGGTGGCTGGAGGTGCAGGAGTTGGTGTAAAGGGAGAAGAGTAGGGGGGAAAGTACACAGCCCTGGGGTGATCCGGTGCTGATGCTAGTATAGTCTGAGACAGTCTTTCCCAGCCGCACATGCTGCCTCCGGTCCGTCAGGAAGTCGATGATCCACCTGCAGAGGGAGTCAGGCACGTTGAGCAGGGACAGCTTGTCCCGGAGCAGAGCGGGGCGGATGGTGTTGAATGCGGAGCTGAAGTCCACAAACAGGATCCTGGCGTAGGTTCCCGGGGAGTCCAGGTGCTGCAGGATGGAGTGGAGGGCCAGGTTGACTGCATCGTCTACAGACCTGTTGGCTCGGTAGGCAAACTGCAGCGGGTCCAGGAGAGGGGTGGTGATGGACTTGAGGTGGGACAGGACCAGGCGCTCAAAGGACTTCATGACTACAGAGGTGAGCGCTACAGGTCTGTAGTCATTAAGTCCAGTGATCCGTGGCTTCTTGGGGACAGGGATGATGGTGGAGGATTTGAGGCAGGATGGCACGTGGCATAACTTAAGGGAGGTGTTAAAAATGTCTGTGAATACAGGAGCCAGCTGTTTCGCACAGAGTCTCAGGGTGGAGGGAGACACGCCGTCTGGGCCGGGGGCCTTGCGCGGGTTCAGTCTGGAGAACTGTTTGAGCACATCCTGCTCACTGATGATAAGGGGAGGGGGGGAGGAGGGGGGGGGGTGCCTTAAATGAAGTAGGGAATGTGGAGGCTGTGGAGCTGGAGGGAGGGGGGGAGTTGGACACAGATGACGAGGTGTCAAAACGGGCATAGTGTTGGGACAGTCTCTGACAAAGGGCTTTGTCATCCTGACCTTTAGGAGCCTGAGGCCGATAGTTGGTGATCTGCCTCAGTCCTCTCCACACGGAAGCCGAATCATTAGCAGTGAACTGCTGCTGGAGTCTCTCTGAGTACACAGATTTAGCCCTCTTCAGCTCTCTGTTAAACCGGTATTTAACCTCCCTGTAGCAGTCCCTGTCTCCACTTTTCAGCGCTGCTTCCTTCTCCTTCCTGATCTGTCTGAGCTTAGCTGTGAACCAGGGTTTGTCATTAGAGTAACTCACCCTGGTGCGTGATGGAAGAATGTTCTCTTCACAAAAGTGGATATATGAGTTCACAGTGTCCGTGTACTCATCCAGATCATGCGTGGCTCCTTTAAGCATGCCCCAGTCAGATATTTCCATGCACGTTTCCAGCTTCTCCCTTAACCATCCCTTAACCATTCACACACACATTCACACCTAGGGTCACTTTAGAGTCTCCAATTAACCTAACCTGCATGTTTTTGCCCTGTGGGAGGATTTTAATGTTATTTTAAATCAAATCAAATCAAATCAACCTTTATTGTCATATTGCTGTACATACAACTGTAGTGCAGGCAAGATGAAATTGTGTTTCTCTCGGCATCCATATAAGTAAAAAGAACATGATTTAAGACACACTCACACATACCCTCACCCCCCATCCCACCACAGCCATTCACGCTTCCCTGAGACATACTTGAAAACGAACCAGAACTATAATATACAAATAATATACATAATGTCCATAGGTGCAGTAGTATGTATGAGAGATTCCGGGTCAACTGTTCAGCATCCTAAGAGCTTGTGGAAGGAAGCTGTTAATCAGTCTGGTGGTTCTGCCTCTGATGCTCCGGAATCGTTTGCCAGATGGCAAAAGTTCAAAGTGTTTATGCAGAGGGTGAGAACGGTCCTTGACAATGTTCAGTGCCCTGCTCCTGCAACGGATCTGAAAAAGTTCTTGGACAGAGGGGAGGGAGACTCCAATTACCCTCTCGGCTCCCTTAACTATCCTCTGCAGGGCTTTTTTGTCTGACATACTGCAGCTGGAGTACCATGTAGCAATGCAGTACGTCAGAACACTCTCCACCACACCTCTGTAGAAGGTCCTGAGGATGCAGATGGGGAGAGAGGCCCGTTTGAGTTTCCTCAAGAAGTGCAGTCTCTGCTGGGCCCGCTTCCTGATCCCCAAGGAATTCTTGCTCCAGGTCAAGTCCTGCAAGATCTGCACTCCGAGGAACTTGATGTTCTTTACTCTCTCCACTAAACGGCCGCCGATGCTGAGAGGGACATGTTCAGGCTGTGACCGCCGGAAGTCGATAATCATATCCTTCATTTTGTCCATGTTCAGCACCAGACTGTTCTCCCTGCACCAGCCCTCCAGGTCTCTCACTTCTTCCCTATACATTGATTCCTCATCCCTCTGAATAAGTCCCACCACCGTGGTGTCGTCTGCAAACTTAATAATCTGGTTCCCCTTGTGTCTGGATAAACAGTCATGTGTTAGAAGTGTAAACAACAGTGGACTGAGTACGCAGCCTTGAGGGGATCCAGTGCTCACCGTGATAGAGTTGGAGATATTATTTCCAACCCGGACAGACTGAGGTCTCTCGGTCAGGAAATCCAGGATCCAGAGACATGTGGCAGTGTTCAGACCAAGAAGGGGTAATTTCTCCATTAGTCTCTGGGGAATAATGGTGTTGAAGTGAAAGCATGAATCCCGGCCCTTTTTCCTCACTTTTGCTTGCGTTCGCTCTGCTTGCGCTTCCTCCTCTCCTGGGTAGCCTCCAGCGGGAACTCCGCCAGAATTCCATGCTGGCATAGAATGTCCAAGTCACAACCGAGCGCCGCAATTCTTGCAGCGTGCAGTACCTTGATGTTTAATAAGGTCTCACGGTTGTAAGTTTTACAGAATGTACGTCTGGGATGATCAAAACACTCAAAACTCTCACATTATTTCCCAGTAATGTCATCATCTGGACATCTTGTCCATGTTTTGTGTTATTTTTAGAACTATTGGAACAATTCCCTTATCATTAGTAGTTTCAGTATCCTTACTTTTTTATTTCAGCTATTGTTTTGCAGTCTGTCCCATCATCCTCCCATTCCTCCAGCCACTCATGTGGGTTTTCATTTGACCCTAATTAGTTACCCAGCTGTCCTGTGTTAATTTCTGTGTCCCTATGTATACCTGCTGTTCTCATTTCTCCTCATGGCATCATTGCAGAGCATTCCCTCCGGTTCCTCATCATCATATGTTAATTATAAATGTTTAGTCTTTGACTTTTTGTGTTAGACAGCCACCGAGTTCCATTTAATTTCTCCCTTTAATAAACAATGTTACACTGGAGTTCTGCCCACACTGTGAGTCCAGTTCCTTTCTCATATGCCGGACGTTGTATCTGACAGACTGATGCTACCAAAAAGAGACTTTAGCAAGCATGGACTTTCTGAATCCTGGTCATGCCACACTCGGGAGCAGGTCATGATGTCCCTTAATGCCGTGGACGTAGTGATTGAGGATTACCCCAGTTTGTGGGACTACCTGGTTTGACTGGACTGTTCACTTCATTATCTGACTTGCTAAATTCGCTCCACAGACTGGTGAAAAGCCTGGAGCCTGTGCCAACGAGACAGTGTTCCCTTGCCCTGACACTGTCCCCTCCTCCTCGCCCTCCAGCTCCAATGCCAGCCTCACCAGCCTTGCAGCCCATTTTCCCCAACCCATTGTTTGCTGCCGTTCCTGCCATCCCTGTGGAATACAAAGGGACCTGCAGGGTGCATGACAGTCTGGGTTGGAAAGGAGGCTGTCCTCCCAGTGTTCCACTGCTGCTCCTCCAGTTGAGCCTCCAATGCCCACAGCTCCAGCTTTTCCTCCTCCTTGCCACTCTTCTGCCACTGCTGTCACCTCATGGAGTTTTCCAGCCCTGGAGGGCCCTCTTACACCATTTTCCAAGGCAGTTGCAGTGCCGGCTCCCACAGTTGCCCTGCTGATGCCCTCGCCCACAGCTTCACTTCAGACTGCCTCATCTGCTGCTCCGCCAGTGTCTTCAGAGGCCTTCATGTCAACTCCTTGGGGGTCTTCTAAGGTCGTCATGCAACCAGTAGCTTCATCTGAGACCGACAACACAGCAGCAGTAAATCAAGAGTTAAGGCAAATGCTTTTGCCCTTATTTTCAACATCTATTTTTGAAAAGACTTGCTTTGCTCCTGATGGCGGGTCCCAAGTACAGTCCCCATCTGCCCCTGGGTCCTCTCTGCCGTCTCTGCTGCTGACAACTGTGGTGACCAATCCTGTCTTTCTTCCTTCCAGTTTGAGGTGGCTGCGGCAGGGATGGAGGAGGACGCTTTATCTTCAGTGGTCTCTGTGATGCACATTTCAAGGTCCAATACCGGCTGTTAGTCGCTCCTCAGCTCCAGTACCTGCTGCACGGCACTTCCCGGCTCCAGTACCCATTCCACGGCGCCCCCCCCCCCCCAGCTCCAGTGCCAGCTCCTCATCACTTCCCAGGTCCAGTACCAGCTCCACCAGCCATCTCTCCTGCAGTATATCCTGAGGTCATCACCACAGCAGGAAGAGACCAGGAGTTAAAGCAAGTACCATTTCTTTTATGTTCTTCCATTATTTTTGAAAAGACTTGCATTGCTTCTGCTGGGGGGACCCAAGCACACTCCCCACCAGTATCTGCTGCTTATGACTGTGGTGTTGCCTCATTGACCTCTTGTTTCCCACCATAGTCCGAGGTGGCCGTGTCAAGGATGAAGCCACAGAAGGACCATGCTCCATCATCCCCATCATCAGAGCAGTCCGCTCCTTCATCGCCATCACTGGAGAAGTCTGCTCTGTCATTACCGTCATCAGAGCAGTCCGCTCCACCCACCATTCAGGGGGGCGAGCTGTCCACTTCACCATTCATCCAAGAGGTCAGGAGACCTCCAACCATTGTCCAAGAGGTCAGAAGACCTCCATCTGTTGTTCAAGAGGTCAGGAGACCTCCACCCATTGTCCAACGGATAGAGCAATCTGCTCCCCCCTGGCCATCAGAGCAGTCTGTTCCACCCTGGTCATCAGAGCAGTCCACTCTACCCTCACCATCTGAGCAGTCCGCTCTACCTTCACTGCCTGGGGTCGCCGCTCCTCAGCTGCTGTTGGCCCCTGCACCAAAGGCCCCTCAGGAACTGTCTTCAAAACAAGAAGCTCATATGTTGTTATTGTCATCTTCAGAGGGAAATACTCCCGTTATCTTAAGAGCAAAGAGCTCCTATGTTATCATTTTCAGAGCAGCAGGCTCCCATATTAACTTCAGAGCAAAAGACTCCTATGTTGTGTTCAGAGCAAAAGGCTCCTACAGTGTGTTATTTTCAGAGCAAACAGTTCCTGCATGGTTATTTTCAGAGCAATCAGTTCCTTTGTGGTCTCCAGAGCAAAGAGCCCCAATGCCATCTCCTGAGTTTAAAATTCCCATGTTATTTGCTTGGGGTTTTTTTGAGCAAGAGGTACCTATGTTATCTCCTGCATTTAAAACGTCTATGTTTTCTCTAGTGCGAGGAGATCTCATGTTGTCATTCTCTCCTGAGATTCAAGTTCTTGTATTGTTATTACCTCCTGAGTTTAAAGTGCCCATTTGGTCACCTCTTGACTTTATAGTTCCTATGTTATCACTATCTGAGTTTAAAGTTCCTATGTTGCTGTCTCTGGAGTTTAGAGTTTCCATTGTTTTCATTATCTCCCGAGTTCAAAGTGTTCATGTCATCACCTCCAGAGATTAAAGGTTCCATGTTACCCCCAAGGTTAAAAGTTTCATGATATCACCTCCTGGGGTTTTATAGGGGTTGCACGTGACATCAGTGGTCACATGCCACATTGTTTTTCTGCCATTTTGGATGGAAAATAGCATGGACCCTGTGTTGAGAATAATAATAATTCCACACACTCAGCCTGACTCACCATGGTATTGTTCTTGTTAGGTCAAAAATGAATTGATTGAGACTGAATCAATAATCAATAGGCGGTTTCCAAATTCTGAGCAATTTATTCTCTTTCTAATCAGAAAGGAGGAAATCAGTCACAGCAAGGACTGTCTCAGAGCCTGATCACACTAACCCCCTAACAAGCATTACAAAGGTGGGGCTTCTTATACCCCAGGCAAACAATCCTTGAGCTTGCAGTATCTATGGCCTGAAGACAGCTGGAGCCATCTCCCTTGTCGGCCTCCGTCGGTCTATGATGACCATGGAAGAGAATCCTAAACGTCTACTCTGCTGGAACAGCGCCGCCTGTGGCTAAAAAGGCTGATGCGCACCGGTGTTCTACCTTCCAGCGTTGGGTGTTGGTAGGATTCAAGCCTGGGCAGGAAGATATGGAGAACAAGATGTTACCCATGCAGCATGTCCCCCCTCTCCACGTCACTGATGAATCCAAAGGAACAGCAGGGCTGCTATAGTTTGGCACCAGTGCCATCGCAGGGGCTGCCAGAATGATGTTGAGCACAACAGAGAACTGCCTTAGGGGCTCTGACTCCAGATTTTTCCTCAGGGTTGACTCCTGAAGCCTTTCCTGTGACCGGGTGTGCCGCAAGGCAGCGGAGGTTTGAAATCAGGGTTTACCTTCCCCTAGATGGGCTACCTTACCAGGTTGACGAGCCACCATCTACCCAAAGCATCTGGTTTTAAGGCGCCAGAGATCTGCCCTCACCCTTTCTCCTATTAGTAAAAGCAGTTCCGCCGGGCTTAGAGACTAAACCACACGGGCAGGCTAGGAGTTGGACTTAGTTGTCAGATGCTTTTTGAGACGCACGCCGTAAGGAGCATTTTATGAGCACTGGGAGCTTAACCCCAGTGCCGCTCCTGGCTATGACAACCTTGGAACCAAGGTTGGAACCAACCAACCAACCATCTCCCTTGAGACCAATCCAATCTATGGACAGCACTGAACATTCTGCTTTGATCTTTACATGACCTGGTCAACCTAAGTCATCCTAACTCCGGACATCCTGAACGGAACAGCTTGGTATGATAAAACAATAAAACTTTCGTTATGGCGGCACATGGGGAGAGCATAATTGTGTAACATCTTAGACAAGAACAAAAAGCAGAGGTTCCCTGGTGAGATAACAGGGAGGTTTGAAGGATGAATGCAGTGTGACCTTTTGTGTGTTAGAAACTTCTAGAGGAATGGTAAAGGATTAAGGAAGTGAATACAATGTGACCTTTTGTGTGTTAGAAGCTTCTAGAGGAATGCCATGCTATTTAAGAGAAGAGTCTCTGCTGAGATGTCATTCTGTCTATGCTTCTTGTGTGAGATGTGTAATAAATCGTCTGAGTCAAATCCGCCTCTTCATTTACATGCTCCACATCGTCATTATTTACAGTCTTGCTCAGCCTAATCTCACAGTGAAGAACAGACATTCTTTTCAGGCTCTGAGACAATGGAGAATCACAGAAAATCAGACATTGGCTCATTATATGCACCAGATACAAATATAATATAAAATAGAATACAGCATTAAAATCATATAGAATACTTAAATGAAACATGAAAATATCCTATCAGTTCGTTTTCCATTACGACTGAATACCACCTTAAGTGGATGAGATTTTTACAGCATGGCAGCCCGACACTCCCATGACAACGTTTGTATCCATCCATCCATCCATCCATCCATCTTCTACCTCTTTTCCGGAGGTCCGGATCACAGAGGCAGCAGTTCAAGCAGAGAAGCCCAGACTTCCCTCTCCCCAGCCACCTGCTCCAGCTATTCAGAGAAGATATCAAGGTGTTCCCAGACCAGCTAGGAGACATAGTCTCTCCACCGAGTCCTGGGTCTGGCCCGGGGTCTCCTCCCAGTGGGACGTGCTCGAAACATCTCAACTGGGAGGCGATTTCAACGTTTGTATATGATAAGCAAAACACAAGATGGATATCAAGGCGAGTCTGCTGCTCGCTGGCTTTTTGTCAGAGTAAGAGCAAAAAAGGAGAGCCAGAGAAGGCCACAGGCGGTGAGACGAAACACTCTGGAAAAGTACTGGAGAGTTTAGGAAGCCATGGAGCAGTATAAAGCTGAAGACATGAGGATACGTATTAGATCACATGTGAGGGTAAGCTAATGATTGTTAATGCTAATTAGGAACTAATAAGTCTCCCGTACTACATTGTAATCACAGCACGTTATCGCTATTAGGTACTAAAATATGTGTGCTGTGTGTGTTTCAGATGGCTCTCTTGTGGCAAAATTATTGCTTCACTTGGTCTGGGCGTTCAACCAAGCCTCCCAGTGGTGGGATATCACCCCAGCTTCACCAACCACAGTGGTTGCAGAACTTCAGACTGTCTGTAGAAACGTTTAGCTTCCTGTGCTACAAATTGCTCTGATCTGTGTGACAATCATGGAAAGACTTTTGAGACATCATGAGATGTAGCTGCTCCAGCCGCTGGTGTCGTGGCAAAAGGTGATCAGCTGCCACAAATTGATTGCCGGGTGCCATATTATAGTTATAAGAGATAAGATAAGATAAGATAAGCCTTTATTAGTCCCACAATGGGGAAATTCCAGGATTGCAGGATTGCAACAGCACAGGGATAGCAACACTCAGAGCAACAATCAAGAAGACAAGAAAAACAAGAGCAGCAAATATACATATGAACATATAAATATATAATATATATACACACAGTGCGGAGCATTGAAGCTAGATGGAATAAACAGCATAACCGTCTACTTAGTTATCCTACATAAGATAAGATAAATTAAGATAAGATAAGATAAGCCTTTATTAGTCCCACGTCTTGGCGCAAGGCACGGAAGCACCACCAACCATCACCATCGACGACTACGAGCTGGAGGTCGTGAATCAGTTCACGTGCCTGGGGTCCACGATCAGCAACAACCTCTCCCTTGATACAGAGATCAACAAGAGGATTGGAAAATCAGCCTTCACACTCGCTCGCCTCACCACACGAGTGTGGGAGAATCCCAAACTCTCTGTCAAGACAAAGATGGCAGTGTACAATGCCTGCGTCATCAGCACACTGCTTTATGGGAGTGAGACGTGGACAACATACGCCCGGCAGGAAAAGAGACTGAACTCCTTCCACTTGCGCTGCATTCGCCACATCCTGGACATATCCTGGCAGGACAAAGTGCCCAACACAGAAGTTCTGTGCTGCGCTGGCCTTCCCTCCATGTTCACTCTACTCAGGCAGCGCAGGCTCCGCTGGCTAGGCCATGTTCACCGTATGGAGGATGGCAGAATCCCCAAAGACGTCCTCTACGGAGAACTGGCGACTGGCAGGAGAGACGTTGGCCGCCCACAGCTGTGCTTTAGAGACGTCTGCAAGAGAGACATGAAGGCCCTGGAGATCAACACAGAGCGCTGGGAGGACCTTGCAACGGACCGCTCCAAATGGAGAGGAACCCTGACCAGACAGCTCAAGGCAGGTGAAGAGAGACTGACTGCTGCAGCAGATGAAAAAAGGACCCGCAGGAAGAACTGCCACAGACCCAGCAGCACGGAGACCACCCACAAGTGCGACCTGTGTGACAGGGACTGCCATTCGCACATCGGCCTGTTCAGCCACAGGTGGTGCTGTTCCAGCAGAGTAGACGTTTAGGATTCTCTTCCATGGTCATCATAGACCAACGGAGGCCGACGACGATGATTTATCAAATAATCAATTCTTCATTAACTTTAGGACATGTACTGCACACTTTTAAAACTGCTGTAATTAAACCCTTACTCATAAAGCCAACGCTGGATCCAGGAGTTTTAGCTAACTATAGACCAATCTCTAATCTCCCTTTCATTTCAGAAATCTTAGAAAGAGTTGTTGCTATGCAATTATTTGACCACTTGCAGGGAAATGGTTTATCTGAAGAGTTTCAATCTGGGTTTAGAATCCCTCATAGTACTGAAACAGCCTTAGTGAACTTCACTAATGACCTCCTGATTGCATCTGATAATGGACTGGTTTCTGTACTTGTCCTTTTAGACCTTAGTGCAGCTTTTGATACTATTGATCATAATATTCTACTTGATAGATTGTAACACTATGTTGGACTTTATGGAACTTCATTGCAGTGATTTAGATCTTATTTGTCTGATAGGTTCCAATTTGTTCATGTCAATAATGAGTTTTCTTTCAACTCAAAGCTCAGTCATGGAGTTCCACAGGGATCTGTGCTAGGCCCTATTCTTTTTTGTTTATATATGCTTCCGTTAGGCAACATTATTAGGAAGCACTGTATACATTTTCATTGTTATGCAGATGACACACAATTATACCTGTCAATGAAGCCAGATGATAGTAATCAATTAGCCAAGTTAGAAGCCTGTCTTAAGGAAATCAAATCTTGGACAACTTGTAATTTCCTGCTATTAAATTCAGATAAGACTGAAGTCATTCTTGTTGGTCCAAAACGCCTTAGAAATACCTTTCCAAATCAACATTTAAGTTTGGATGCAATTACTCTTTCTCTTAATAGCTCTGTGAGGAACCTTGGAGTTATTTTTGATCAAGATCTGTTTTTCAATTCACATATTAAATTCGTTTCAAAGACTGCCTTCTATCATTTGGTTAATATTGCCAAGATTAGCAGCGTCTTGTCTAAGATAAGATAAGATAAGATAAGATAAGATAAGATAAACTTTATTGTCCCTCAAGGGGAAATTTGTCTTGGGCTTGTCACTCGTGCTGCAACCACACAATTCATACATACACAATGGGTGTAGTACATAATAAATGAAATAAAACCCAATAAATAATACCAAGTACATACATACATAAATATATAACATCAGTCATTAAGAACAGGAGTTATAAGTGTCCCTGACCTATTTATCTGAATTTAAAAGTTTTACTGACGTCGGGATAAATGAGTTCTTGGATCTATTGAACCTGCACTTGGGGGCTCTGTATCTCCTCCCTGAGGGCAGCCGCACATATTCATTGTTTAATACATGGGTCATGTCACTGATTATTTTTTGAGCTTGTCTACAAGCTGCCTGTTCGTGTAAGATCTGCATGGGTAAGATCTGTAAGATCTTACTGCATGGGTAAGATCGTGTAAGATCTGCATAGGATGTTGAGAAACTGATCCACACTTTTGTTAGCTCTAGATTAGATTATTATAACTCTTTATTATCAAGTTGTCCTAAAACATTTCTAAAAAGTCTTCAGTTGATCCAAAATGCTGCTGCAAGAGTTTTAACAGGTACTAGAAAGAGAGATCATATCTCTCCGGTTCTGGCCTCCCATCATTGGCTTCCCATAGAGTTAAGAATTAAATTTAAAATACTTTTTCTCACTTTCAAACCTCTAAACAATCAGGCCTCTTTTAGTTTAAAAGATCTGATATTACCGTATTATCCAAACAGAGCACTACGCTCTCAAAATGCTGGATTACTTGAAATACCTAGAATCTCCAAAAGTACAATGGGGGGCAGAGCCTTCAGTTATCAAGCTCCTATCTTGTGGAACCAGCTGCCAATCTGGATTCGGGAGTCAGACTCGATCTCTGTTTTCAAGAATAGGGTTAAAACCTTCCTTTTTGATATAGCCTACAATTAGGGAGGGATCATGTGTTTCTGAACCCTCCCTTAGTTATGCTGCTATTAGGTTTAGACAGCCGGGGGACCTCCAATAATTGCACTGGGCTTTACTCCTTTCTTCACTCTCAATGAAATACATATATATATTTTTTTTTTTGCTGGTCATTAATATCTGTTTGTTCTCTCCCATAGACTGAATCCCCATCATGCTGTTTGCTCTCTACATGTCTGTTCTTTTCGTCTTCTCTATCCCCTCACCCCCAAGCCAGTCGCAGCAGATGACTGCCCCTCCCTGATCCTGGTTCTGCTGGAGGTTTCTTCCTGTTAAAAGGGAGTTTTTCCTCTCCACCGTTGCCAAGCGCTTGCTCACAGGGGATCGCCTAATTGCTGGGGTCTTTCTGCAATTGTGGGGGTTTCCCCTGCAGTTGAAAGTGCTATGACATAGATGACTGTTGTTGTGAAATGGCGCTATATAAATAAAGTTGAATTGAATATATATATATATATATACTATATACAGTATATACATATATTATCATCATCATCATAGCAGTCTGTCGTGGGCGCTGTCATCCACACAGCTCTGTCCTTAGCCTTCCACTGCCAGGAACTCCTGTCTATGTCCACCTTCTTCAAGATTCTTTTTACATTGTCTTTAAATCTGAGCCTTGGTCTACCCTGATTGCGTTTGCCCTCGCATAACTGGGAGTAGAGTAACTGCCGAGGGAGACGCTGGTGGTCCATCCTCTCAACATGTCCGAGCCATCTCAGGTTCATCTGTATTAGCATGTCCTCCATTGATGGGAGGCCAGCTTGCTTCAACAATTCTATGTTGGTTATCTTGTCTTTCCATGAGATGTTCATTATGGCTCGAAGGTGTCTCATCATGTACGCGCGGAGTTTCTTCACCTGCACTCTGAAGACAGTCCAAGTTTCAGCACCTTACAATAGAGTAGCCAGTGCTGTCGCTCTGTACACTTAGCATTTCACACGGATAGACACATGTCGATTGTTCCACAGTCTCTCCCTCAAGTTTCCAAACACAGTGCTCGCTCTTCCCATTCTGAGAGATAGTTCATCCTCCAGCCAAGCATTCTCTGAAATAGTACTCCCTAGGTACTTGAAAGTCTTGCACTTGACTAGTGGCTCTGTACCAATGCTGATCTCTTCTGGTAATGATGTTGATAACTGGAACTTTGGTGGTTGATAAAGGCACTCTGTCTTCTTGATGTTGATTTGGAGGCTGAATTGGTTAGCTGCTCTTGCAAATTTCTCCACTAAAGATTGCATATCTTCCACACTGTGTGCAACTAGAGCACTGTCGTCGGCAAAGAGCATTTCTCTTACTACCTTTATCGATGTCTTACTCTTGGCTTTAAACCGTGCCTCATTGAACAAGTCTGCTTCTTTCCTTGTTTGAATGTATACTCTTTCTGAAGTGTCTTGGAAGGCCACCTCAAGCATGGCTTCCAGATGTAGTGAGAAGAGTGTAGGTGCCAGCACACACCCTTGTTTCACCCCGGTGCTTACTGAAAAGTCTTTAGATACTGAACCACTTATTGCCATGTTTGCTTGCATACCTGTATGGAGTGCCTTGATCAGGCTGACAAGCTTCTCTGTACAACCATATTTCTTGAGTACCTGCCAAAGTCCTTGTCGCGAAACAGTATCGAAGGCTTTACTGAAGTCTATGAAGACTACATAAAGCGTCATGTTCTGTTCGATACACTTTTCTTGAACCTGTTTCAAGCAGAAAATCATGTCCATTGTGCTTCTTCCACTTCTAAAGCTGCACTGGGTTTCCAGTAGTACATTCTGCGAGATGTGTTCACTGAATCTGTTAAGTAGTACACGTGAGATAATCTTACCAACAGTGGCTAGCAGTGATATACCTCGGTAATTTCTACAATCTTTCCTGTCACCTTTCTTGAACAAAGGCACAATACTTGCATCCTTCCAGTCTTGAGGTACTTTCTGGGCATCTCATATCTCTTGGATGAGCTTTTGCAGGCAGTTGGTCAGCTGAACACCACCAAATTTCTATACTTCTGCTGGACTTCCATCCCTTCCTGGAGCTTTTCCATCCTGTGTTGTCCTGATAGCTGCCATTAGTTCATCAAAATTTGGTGGTTCATCCAGACTTGATACAGCTGGTCGCTGCACTAGAGCTTCTTTAGCCTCTTCAGTGAGATCTCCAGGGTTGTTTAGTAGCTGGTAAAAGTGGTCTGCAAATCTGTCCAGGATCTTGTCTTTCTTCTGCAAAACCGTTTCACCATCCATAGCCTTTAGTTGGATCAGTCCTCTTGGTTTAGGGCCGTAGATTTCTCTCAAACCTGTGAAGAATGTTTTCATGTCCTCCCTGTCTGCTGCAGTTTGAAGTTTCTCCGCTTTTTCATCCCACCAGTTGGACTTCATCTCTTGGGTGGACTTCTGTAGCTCACTCTGAGCCTTTGAGTATTTCATCTTCTTCAACCTTGTGTTATACTGTAGGTTTTCCTTCCTAGCTGTATGCCTCGCTTCTAGTAGTTTCTTTAGGTGTTCATCATGCTCATCAAACCAATCTTGATGTTTCCTCTCAGGGTAGCCTAATAAATGGTAAATGGCATTCACTTATATAGCGATTTTATTCTCATCTCTTGATGACCAAAGCGCTTTACAGATCCTGCTATCCACCCATTCACACACACATTCACACACTGATGGTGGCATCCATCACTCGCAGTCTGATACACCGAATCCTTCAGTGTTGCCCATTTCTCTTCTATGTCATTCTCTTGAGTTGTTGCTGTCCCAGTCTTTCAAGTTTTCATCCATTTCCTGTGTAAGTTCTTCCTGCTTCTTTTGGCCTTTCAGTGCACTAGTGTTTAGCTTCCATGGTGGCTTTGCACCTGTCCTGCAGTGCTGTTTTCATCTGCAAATCCTTAATCTAGATCTCAGCATAACATGATCAGTACCACAGTCTGCACCTCTCATTGCTCTGGTGTCCAATACATCTCTTTTGTCTCTCTGCCTGACTATGATGTAGTCTAATAAGTGCCAGTACTTGGATCTTGGGTGCATCCATGTCTTCGTGTGTGTGTGTCCTTGTGCTTAAATAGAGTGTTGGTTATCACAAGGTTGTACTATGAACATAGTGCAAGTAGAAGTTCTACATTAACATTGCACTTGCCTACTCCATGACTGCCTAGTACTCCTTTCCATTGCGCAGTGTCCGAACCAACTCTGGCATTAAAATCTCCAACGAGTATCAGCCTATCATCAGTCAGTACACGCCTGATAGTCTCAGGTAAATCACTGTAGAGCTCTCCCTTCACCTCCTCTGTGTTGGTCATTGTTGGGGCATATACACTGATGAGTGTGGCATACATCGTCCGCTGTAATGGGAGTCTCATAGTCATCATCCTGTCGTTGATTAGCACTGGTTCCTCATCAAGCATTGCTGCTATCTCCTTTCTAACTGCAAAGCCCACTCCTGCTTCCCTCCTTTCTTGAGTTGATCTCCCACTCCAAAAGAAGATGTACCCATGGTCTTCCAAGCTGTAATATCCAGGCAATCTTGTTTTATTAAGTGCAGCTATGTCTACATTGTCCCTGTTCATTTCAAGGGCCATAAGCGCTATCTGTCTTTCTGGGCGCTGTGATGTTGTTCTGTCCAACAGAGTGCGTCCATTCCATTCTGCTACACACAAGGCTGCTGTTTTCCTCTTCTTTTGTCTTCCTGCTCCTAGCTTACTTTTCACTGCCTGTTGGAGTGTGAACAGATCAACGCATACCTTGTAAGCCCAGGCGGCATCCGAGCCAGTATGAGTTGCTTTCAGACTGACCATTTCATGAAACTGCCTGCAAAGTATTTGAGTACCTCTAGCTTTTGCTGGACTACCAACACATTCTTGGCAGATAAAGGTATTATCAGTGGCAAGGACAAGCCAAGACAAACTGACTCCAGCATCTGTTGCAGTGACTGACCAGATGATAGGTTTGTTTAACTCTGCTCTTTGTGTAGTGCATGTCACACTGCGCTGACTGGCACAGTCCACCACAGACCTTGCGACAGATGTGTTTATCTGCCAGGATGTCCAGTCTCACCCTGTGTAACTGGGAGTGGCCTACCACAGACCTGCGGCAGATGTTGTTTTTAGTTCTGCCAGGATGCCCTGTTTCACCCTCCATGCCCTCGGAAGGGCGGGGATGCCGGTTGAGTCGCCGATGGCCCGACCCATGAGACAGGTAGTCCCGGTTTTCATGGTTATCCGGTAGCAAGCACGCCAATGCCTGACCTGACACACACACACACACAAACACACACACACACACACACACACACACACATATATATATATATATATATATATATATATATATATATATATATATATATATATATATATATATATATATATATGTATATACTGTATGTAAGATGAAATCTAAGCTGACCAAGAGAAGGTTTTGGTTCTGTTTCTGCGTTCAAAAGACTTTTTTTTTTTTTATACAGCTGGTGCTCATCACCGCTGGCTGCCTCCAGATGAAAATTCACAGAATAGGTATGTGGGACTAGAATGTTCTGAATGAGGCTTTAGAAAGCTCTGAATCGGTTTGTAAATCACTGGATTGAAAATGTGCTTATACATGTAAAGATTGGACCCTGGGGTCCACTTGAGGTGCTCATATGGTCAGTGGTTCACTTGACCCATTCCCGTTTCATGCTCTCTTGCCTCACTGAGAAGCAACTGGATATGCTGCTGGTCTCGGTTCAGCAGTGGACAAGGAGGACGACTTGCCTATCACAGGGGCTGAGGTCACCAAGGTGGTTAAAAATCTCCTTTGCTGCCGGGCCCCGGCAGTGGACAAGATTCGCCTTGAGTACCTCAAGGCCCCGGATGTTGTAGGGCTGTCATGGTTGACACATCTCTGCAACATTACGTGGAGATCAGGGGCAGTGCCTTTGACATGGCAAACCGGGGTGGTGGTTCCTCTCTTCAAATAAGGGGACTGGAGGGTGTGCTCCAACTTTAGAGGGATCACACTCCTCTGCCTCCCTTGGAAGGTCTATGCCAAGGTATTGGAGAGGAGAGTCCGGCCGTTGGTCAAACATCAGATTCAAGAGGAGCAATGTGGTTTTCGTCCTGGCCGTGGCACATCGGACCAGCTCTATACCCTCTCAAAAATCCTCAAGGGTTCGTGGGAGTTTGCCCAACCAGTTTCCATGTGTTTTGTGGACTTCGAGAAGGCATTTGACCGCGTCCTTCATGTTTTTTTGTGGCGGGTGCTTCAGGAGTATGGGGTATCAGCCTTGTTGTTATGAGCTATTTGGTCTCTGTACGACTGTTGTGAGAGTTTGGTTCGTATTGCCAACACTCAATCGGACTCATTCCTAGTGACAGTTGGACTCCACCAGGGCTGCCCTTTGTCACTGATCCTGTTCATAAATTTTATGGACAGGATTTCTAGGTGCAGCCAGGGAACGGAGGGAGTCATGGTTGGTGACCACAGGATCTCATCTCTTTGTTTGCAGATAATGTCCTGCTGGCTTCAACCAGCAATGGCCTACAGGTCTTACTGAGTGTGAAGCAGCTGGGATGAGAATCAGCACCTCCAAGTCCGAGTCCATGGTCCTCAGCCGGAAAAAGGTGGATTGCCTTCTCCGGATTGGGGACAGGCTGCTGCCCCAAGTGGAGGAGTTTAAGTATCTTGGGGTCTTATTCACGAGTGAGGGGAGAATGGAGCGAGAGATTGACAGACGGATTGGATCAGCATCTGCAGTGATGTGGACGTTGTACCGGTCTGTTGTGGTGGAGAGGGAGCTTAGTTCTCAGGCAAAGCTGTCAATTTACCAGTCAATCTACGTTCCTACCCTCACCTATGGTCATGAGCTTTGGGTAATGACCGAAAGAACGAGATTGTGGCTACAAGTGGCTGAAATGAGCTTTCCTTGTAGGATCGCTGGACTCACCCTCAGAGATAGGGTGAGGATCTCAGTCATCCGGGAGAGGCTCAGAGTAGAATCGCTACGCCTTCACATTAAAAGGAGCCAGTTGAGGTGGTATGGGCATCTGATCAGGATTCCTCCTGGACGTCTCCCTCTTGAGGTGTTTCGGGCACGTCCCTCTGAAAGGAGACCCCGGGGCAGATCCAGGACTTGCTGGAGACACCATGCCTCCCAGCTAGCCTGGGAATGCCTTGGTATCCTTTCTTAAGAGCTGGAGCAGGTGGCTGGGGAGAGGGAGGTCTGGGCTTCTTTTCTTGAATTGCTGCCTCCGCGACCCGGACCTCCGGAAAAGCGGTAGAAGATGGATGTATGGATGGATTATTATTATTATTATTATTATTATTATTATTAATTGCACAAAGCAAGTTAATAGCTTCATCACAATTAATCACAATTTTGCCATAGGCAGCACATAGGCAAAACACAGCTGTGTCGAGTTAATCACAAATAATCACTGGAGTGGTTGCTCAGAGGTAAAGAGTCCGCCCCACAAACTGGGAGGTTGGAGTTCAAGTCCTGGTCGGGTCATGCCAAAGACCATATAAAAATTCAAGTTCCTGCTGTCCAGCTTGGTGCTCAGCAAAAATGGAATGGAGGACGGAAGTGTAGGTGGCAGTGGCTCAGGAGGTAGAGCGGGTATTCCAATAACTACAGGGTTGGCGGTTTGAATCCCATTGTCCTCAGCTATCCTACTGTTTTTTTCCCTGGGCGAGACACTTTACCCACCTTTCCTCCAGTGTCCATGATACTAGGCATGAATGTGTATAAATATTTGGTAGTGGTCGCAGAGGCCGTTGGTGCAGATTGATAGGCATGTTACGGTCAGTCTGCCCTAGAGCAGCTGTGGCTACAATTGAATCGGTGAATTCAAAAAGGGCCCAAGTCCCCTTTGAAAAAGTGTGGACTTGGGCCCTTTTTGAATTCACCGATTCAATTGTAGCTTGCCACTATCAATGTCTGTCTGAAGTGAATGAATAATAGACTCACTGTAAACGCGTTCGGCTCCATGGCAGGCAGAATGGCGGGCAGAATACATTATTCCAGGGACATGTTGCTGCATTTAAATACGGCTGATGCAGCGGCTGTGACTGAGCCTAAGCCGCAACTGCCGGACTTTATTTTGAGAGACGAACATAGCGGTGAAAAGAGAGACGGGAGAGGCGGCAGAAGGAAGCGTGGAAGGCGTGGAGGTGTGAAATTGCGCCTGAGGAGACGGCAGTTTGGTAACATTCCTCTTCCTTCAATAATTTTTGGGAACGTACAGTCTGTGAGAAACAAGGTGGATGAAATTCAAGGGAATGTACACTACCAGAAGGACTTTAAGAACTGCTGCGTCATGGCCTTCACCGAATCTTGGCTTACTGCGCATGATCAAGATGCAGACCTGTGGATTGACGGCTTTTGAGCCCCGCTGCGCTCGGATCGGCAGGAAGAGGTAACGGGGAAAGGTCAAGGGGGCGGCCTATGTTTATACATTAATAAGCAGTACTGCACATCTGTCACGGTCGGAGAGCGCATCTGTACATCCGATGTGGAGCTGCTGTCTGTGTCACTACGCCCCTTTTATTTGCCTCGCAAGTTCCCCCAACTTTTCATCACAATTGTGTACATTCACCCGAGGGCAGACGCTGACTCCGCCTCCAGAACCATCTTTGATGTGATCCAGCAGCTGCAATCAATTTCTCCAGAGGCGCCAAACTTCATTCTTGGGGATTTTAACCATGTTTCTTTAAAGAAGACACTTAAAAACTCTTATCAGTATGTCTCCTGCCCAACCAGGCGAAAAAAGACATTGGACCTGTGCTATGGATCTATAGAGAGGGCCTATAAATCACTCCCCCCCTTCCTCCTTTAGGATCCTCAGATCACAACTGTGTTCATTTGCTGCCCACATATAAAACTGCTCTCAGAAGAGGCAAGGTGGAGACAAGAGACATTGATGTGTGGACAGAAGATTCAGTGCACAGCCTCCAGGAATGCTTTGACTGTACAGACTGGGAGATGTTCACACTGTCCTGCGGGGAGGATTTGGACTCTTTGGTGGACGTCACATGCTCATACATGGCTTTCTATAAAAATAAGATTGTTCCAGGTAAATGTGTCAAAATATATCCCAACAACAAACCATGGGTTACAAAATCAGTTAAATCCTGCTTACAGAGGAAAGCACTTGCCTTTAAACAGGGGTCTGTTTCTGAGCTACAGGTTGCCACAAAGGAGCTGAAGGCCGAAATTTTAAGAGCAAAACAGAATTATAAATCAGAGTTGGAAAGCAAGATGGCAACAAAGAAACTTGGTTCAGCCTGGGCCAGTATGAAAACTATTGCAGGCCTTCAGGGCACAGAGCGCAGTAATCGTGTGTTTTTAGATGGTTTTAATTCAGACACAGAGCTGGCTAATGCTCTTAATTGTTTTTATGGTCATTTTGACTCCTTTGATTTCAGCACAGAAATCCAAGATTTGAAACAGAAACTCAAAGACCATCAGCACTTTAATATTGAGGTGCAGGATGTTAAAAGGGAGTTCTGCGCTGTAAAAGTGAACAAAAGTCAGGGCCCTGATAATATATGTGGGTGCTTGGTAAGGTCCTGTGCACATGAACTGAGTCCTATATTTCATTACATTTTCAATAAGTCCTTACAGACACAACATGTGCCTAAGATCTGGAAAGAAGCCGTGGTTGTTCCCGTTCCAAAATCCAGCTGTCCTAAAATGGTAAACGACTTTAGACCAGTTGCTTTGACTTCAATTTTAATGAAAATTTTTGAAAAACTGGTCAGATGTGAGGTCCTAAGGCAGACTGAACATGCATTGGATCCTCTGCAGTTTGCCTATAGGCCTCACAGAGGAGTGGAGGATGCCACTGTCACTCTGTTTAACATGCTTTTTAAACATCTGGATTTTAATGGGACACATGCCAGGCTTTTATTTGTGGACTTTTCTTCCGCCTTTAATACAATCCAACCTCATATTTTAGTTGAAAGGCTCCTGCAACAATTTGACTTGAGCAATAATCTGGTGGGTTGGATTCTGGATTTCTTAACCAACAGGATGCAGAAAGTAAGGGTCAATGGTACATTGTCTGACCTAAAGTGCTCTTCTACTGGCTCTCCTCAGGGGTGTGTGTTGTCACCACTACTCTTCATCCTGTACACAAACATTTGTCGGCGCAGACACATCTGTGACGCAGACACATCAGATTAGACACATCTAGCAACAATGCTCTGCACTGTGTGTGTTTATATATTTGCATATTTATTCCATCTAGCTACAATGCTCCGTACTGTGGGTGTTTATATATTTATATATCTACATATTATTCCATCTAGCTACATTGCTCCGCACTGTGTGTGTTTATATACTTGCATATTTATTCCACCTAGCTGCAATGCTCCGTACTGTGGGTGTTTATATATTTACATATTTATTCCATCTAGCTACAATGCTCTGCACTGTGTGTTCATATATTCATATATTTATTCCATCCAGCTACAATGCTCTGCACTGTGTGTCTGTGTGTGTGTGTATATATATATATTTTATAGTAATACGTACATATGTTTATTAGCTGCTCTTGCTTGCTTGTTTTTTTTTTTCTTGCCTTCTGATTGTTGCTCTGAGTGTTGCTATCCCTGTGCTGTTGCAATCCTGGAATTTCCCCGTTGTGGGACTAATAAAGGCTTATCTTATCTTATCTTATTATAAAGTATGCTGATGATTCAGTTGTTGTCAGTCTCCTCCGGGATGGTGAGAGTGGCCACGGCCCAGTAGTTGATGATTTTGTTCACTGGTGTGAGGATTCCTACCTGCAGCTGAATACAACAAAAACTAAAGATATGATTATTGACTTTAGGAGGAAAAATCCCAGGCACAAAGTCACCATACTAAAAGGCCAGACCACCAAATGTGTACAATCCTACAAATATCTTGGGACGATTATTGATAGTAATTTAAACTTTGAAGAGAACTGTGAAAGGGTGTGCAAAAAGGGTCAACAACATTTGCATTGCTTGAGAAAACTTGCACGCTTCCAAATTGACCGAACCATAATGACTATGTTCTATCGGGCTTTTATTGAATCTGTTTTATCCTTTTCTTTAGTGTCATGGTTTGGTCAGATAAAACTTAAACAGAGGAAATCCTTGGATCAGGTAGTTAGATGGTCCAGTCGTTTGCTTGGTGAGTCACAGCTGAGCCTGACATCCCTGTACACCAGACAAGTACAGAGGATGGCTACCTCCATCTTAAATGATAACTCCCACCCTTTGCACTGCAACTTTCAGCTTCTTCCCTCAAGACGGAGGTTTGCTGTCACAAAAAGTAGAACCCAGCGCTACAAAAACAGCTTTGTCCCCGCTGCTGTCAAAGAGTTGAACAAGCTGTAAAAATATATTGTACATAATTTAGGTACCTATTTATTAACTTCATTTTATATTTACTTATTTTTGTAGGATGTCACTTGGGTTCTAAATATTTTATTGGGTTTTAGACCTTTGAGTTTTTTAACCTCTTTGACTAGTTTTTAACTTTTAATATGACCCTTCTCTCTTACCTCTGGTTTCTCCCTCATCTCTTTGTCTTTTTATACCTTGATTGATGGAGCCTTGAGTATTTTTATCATGTTTATAGTCAGCTTCATGTGTGCCTGTGTTTGTGTCTATGTTGAATGTAATTAGTGGCTTATAAATATGGATGTCACCAGACTGCAAAACAAATCTACCTACGGGTACAAATAAAGTAACCTGAACCTGAACTGTAAGTGTGTTGAGATGTCACTTGGTAAATGGTAAATGGCTTTCACTTATATAGCACTTTTTCTCATCTCTAGATGACTAAAGCGCTTTACAGATACTGCTATCTATGCAGTCACACAAACATTCACACTATGATACCAGCAGAGCTGTCATGCACCTGCTCCATGAACCTGCCATGTAGCTGACATGTAAAGCACCATATTGATTGATTGATTGATTTTTATTTGAACATTGTTAAAGAAAGAAAAAAAGAGAGTTCAAAACACAACAAAAAAACAAACCAAAATAAAATGTTCAAAAGGAGTGGGAAGAAGCCAAGGCTTATACAGTCCCACCCCTTCTCCACACCAAACAAATTACAGTATTACTCATAATCATCATTATCCCACAACCACATTCACTGTAATACACCCATAGTCAATTTATACAACAAAAATGACACAACAATGACAGTCCATATCCAACAATATTACAACAACAATAAACATACAATTCTGGCATGTTCAATGCAAACACAAACAACACCATCACCTTCACAATCACCATAACACACAACAACCTTCCCTCACTGAAGACACAATGTAACATCACTGCCCTTCATTCTCATACTGCTCAAAAATCATTTCTTTATATGTTGATTTAAATATATGGATGTTGGGACATTGCCTGTGTTTCTCCCCCAACCCATTCCACAATTTTACCCCACACACAGACACACAAAAACTCTTCCGTGTAGATCTTACTAAGTGAATTTTAAATTTTGTATTCCCCCGTAAATTATATTTCCCTTCTCTCTCCCTGAATAGATTCTGTATATTGTGTGGCAAGAGGTTTTTACTAACTTTAAACATTAATTGTGCTGTGTAATAATGAACCAGATCCCATAATTTCAATAACTTCGAATGTAAAAACAATAAATTAGTATGTTCGAGGTACCCAACTTTGTGTATACCACGGACTGCCCTTTTTTGTAATATTAACAATGAATTAAGTTTACTTTTATAACTGTTACCCCAAACTTCTATACAATAAGTCAAGTATGGAAGTACTAATGAACAATACAAAATATGAAGTGATTTATAATCTAGGACCTGCTTAATTTTATTTATAATTGCAATATTTTTTGCAACTTTATTTTGTATGTATCTGACATGTGGTTTCCAACTAATTTTATCATCCAGTACTACACCCAAAAACTTGATCTCCTTAACTTTTTCAATAACTACATTATCTATATGAATGTGTATATCTTCTTTATTTTTACAATTACCAAATATCATTACCTTAGTTTTATCTATATTTAGTGATAGTTTATTACAATCCATCCATTTTTTTAGCTTATTTAATTCATTATTTAGAGTATGGATTAGTTGATTATAATTATTTCCAGAATAAAATAAATTAGTATCATCAGCAAATAATATTATTTTTAATAATTTAGAAACTTGGAATATATCATTTATATATATGTTAAATAATTTGGGGCCCAATACTGACCCTTGGGGGACCCCACAGGCAATTCCCATACACCCAGACAGATATTCTCCCATTTTCACAAATTGTTGTCTCTCAGATAGATAACTTGTAACCCATTTCAGAGCAATTCCCCTAATACCATACATTTGCAATTTATTAAGAAGTATTGAATGATTTATTGTATCAAATGCTTTTCTAAAATCTATAAACACACCAATTGCATATTTTCCTTGATCTAATGCATTTATTATTTCCTCTGTTGCATCCATTATCGCCAATGATGTTGTACTCTTGGCTCTAAACCCATACTGGTTCTGATTCAGCACATCCTGTGTATTTAAAAAGTTTTCTAATCTGTTGTTGAAAAGTTTTTCCAGAATTTTTGAAAATTGTGGGAGAAGTGATACTGGTCTGTAGTTTGTGTATTGGTGTTTATTTCCCTGCTTAAATAATGGAATTACTTTTGCTATTTTCATTTTCTGCGGGAATGAACCAGTTTGAAATGATAAATTACAAATATATGTGAATGGTTTTAATATACCATCAACAGTTCTTTTTATTAGTGCCATATCAATACCATCACAGTCAGTAGATAATTTATTTTTACACTTTTCAACAACAGATTTTACCTCTAGTTCATCCACCGCTGTAAGAAAAATTGACCGAGGGTTACTTCCAATTAAAGTCTCACTCACAGTGTCTTTTCCTTGATTTGGAATCTTTGCTGCCAACTCTGGCCCAACACTTACGAAAAATTTATTCATTTTATTTACTACCATATTCTTATCATAAATATCACCACAATTATCAGTAAAATACTCTGGATATATCATTTTCTTAGTTCCATTTTTCCTTAATTTGTTTAATATATCCCAGACTCCTTTTATATTATTTTTATTTTCATTTAACATTTTCCTATAATATAATTTTTTACTAGTTCGTATTATATCAGTTAATTTATTTTTATAGGTTTTATATCTTTTTTCAGATTCTTTAGTTCTTAATTTAATAAAATTTTTATAGAGATAATTTTTCTTTTTACAAGCATTTTGTAACCCTTTGGTTAACCATGGGCAATTTTTATATATGTGTTTTTTATTAATTTCTTTAATTGGACAGTTTTTATCATATAATAATTTAAATATATCAATAAATTTATCATATGCCAAGTCCACATTTTTCTCTCTATAGACAACATCCCAGTTCTGTAACATTAAGTCTTCTTTTAAATCCCTGATTCTATCTTCTGTTCATATTCTTTTATAGATAATCTTTTTACATAGTTTATTATTATTCTTACTCTCATTAGCCCCATAATTAACATCTAAAGAAACAAATACAGGCAAGTGGTCACTAATATCATTTATTATTATACCACTCACCATATTATATTCAATAACATTGGTAAAAATGTTGTCTATCAGGGTAGCACAGTGTGTCGTTATTCTTGTAGGTTTTGTAATCTTTGGAAATAAGGTTAAGCTATACATTGTATCTAAGAAATCTTCAGTTGGTTTGTGTTGTTTTGTTTTCATCAAATCTATATTAAAGTCACCACAAATAAAGATATCCTTTTGTCTTATTTTTGCATACATCTTTTCCATCCCATTTTTAAATTTTTCCATATCAGATCCCGGTGCTCTATATATACAACTTACTATTATATTTTTTCTTTTTTCCATCGTAATCTCAATTGTTAAACATTCCATACTTTCATTCACTGCTGATGTCATACTGTCTACTTTTTTACTTTTTAATTTTCTATCAACATACAGTGCTACCCCACCACCACTTTTACATTTCCTATTTTGTGTGTACATCTCATATCCATCTAGTTCAAAATTTACATCTTTTTCTTCATTAATCCATGTTTCACTTATTGCAATAATCCTAAATGGTGTATTAAATTGATTCAAAAACTCCTTAATACTATCAAAGTTTGCATAGAGACTCCTACTATTAAAATGTATTATTGTTAATGTTTGATCCAAATTCATAATTCCATTTAATTGTTGTTCTTCATAATAAACACACTTATTATTAATATGATTAAAATAGTTGTTGTCTGGGTCAATATTTCCTAAAATGTCTTGTGGTTGCTGTTCAGCACTAACAAAATTTCCAGCTTCAATTTGCCCCACTACACCTCCATCATCAAATGAGGAAGAATGATTGACTAAAGTACTAAACATAATTTATGACAACCATGTACACCAAGAAGAAAAAAGGAAAAGAACACAAAATTTCCACTCATGATTACTGCACCGTTATTGCTGAATCAGGGCTAAGGTTTAAATCTGTCCAATTCCTCCATTTCTCTAATCATCATTACTTTAGCGTCTTCTGGAGTGCCAAGCAGTTTTATCCACACCTTACAGTTTCTTGTCCATGTCGACTGTATTTTTCCTTGTTTTCTGAGGGCCCTGGCTTGTCTAGCTATTTCGGAGTTCTTTTTTGTTAAATGTTCATTTATGTAGACAGCCGTTCCTCTCAGTTTTTTTGCTTGTCGCAGAAGATCAATTTTTGCTTTCCTACTGACGAATCGGATGATAATCGCTGGTTTTAATTTACTATTTTTATTGGGTAATGTGTGGCAAGCCGAAATAGTCTCATTGTCCACAACAATGTTATTTGAACTGAAAAAGGTCAATACCTGCTGCTCAAGAGTGTGTGACTCAGCCAGTGTCTCATCCTGCCCATCCTGATCACCAACTCCAGCTGTCACACGTGCATAGGAGCGGTGTCTGCTGTTCAGACCGCTCACAATGACGTCATCCATTCTTGTATATTGTTCAAGTTCATCCACACATTTTTCTAAGGATTTAATTTTCTTGTCCTTGTCCACAATTTCAGCCTTGAGCTCGCGCACTTGTTCTATAAGGTTAACAAGTAGCGTTTGTTGTTTAGCTATTTTTGATATTTCCTCAGACATAAAGTTTAGGGAGAGTTTAATCTCCTCCAGCTCCTCTCCATGTGTCTGACTCTTTTTTGGAGGCATAATGACTAGTTGATTTTGATTTGATTTAATTAGAATCAAGGGAGAGGCTCACCTGTTGACTAGCAATTGAATAACTGGATCCACCGGTGAAGCCGAGGAGGCCAATGCTCCCTCGGTTGCTAGTGGAGGCCTCCAGCTAGCGCTGTTCCACCAGGCGGCGAATCCGAAGCTCTCCCGGTGGCCAACAGAGACCGCTAGCCTGGGTCGCAGCCCGGCAGCAGGTATCTGCCAGCAAAGCCAAAGCTCTCCCGGTGTATCCCGCAGCCGATGACAGCAGGACAATCTCCGGTGCTACCAGTATCTGGTCCAGCCGACCTCGGATTCAGCCGAAGCCTCAGCCAGCTCCTCCACTGAGCTCCGCCGCCACAGCCGCCGTCCGATCCGGCCGGAATCCCGGTCAGCCTCTCCACCGTCAGCTCCGCCACCCACCACCGCACGATGAAGGTGTCCCGCAGCCCAGACGATCCGCCGGCCGATGTAGAAGAAGGGGGCCACGCGAGTGCGCCACCACACACCACCAACGGAGGTGCCGCTAGTTCGTCTGCACTTTAGTCTGTTCACTTCAGTCTCCAGATACGTTGGCAACAACCAGCGTGTCGATCCCACAAACTCCTCTCCAGCACTTCACTACTAAGATGTTTTCACGAGGGTATTTGTGATGTTGTAGAGAGAATGAACCATATAAATCTAATCCTTTAATATTGTCATTAATATAACACAAGTAAGATAAGATAAGATCAGATAAGATAAGCCTTTATTAGTCCCACAATGGGGAAATTCCAGGATTGCAACATCACAGGGATAGCAACACTCAGAGCAACAATCAAGAAGACAAGAAAAACAAGGCGAAAGTAGTAATCACACTATGCAGTTAAAGTGCGATTGAACAGATTAAAACACTTATTAGTGCAATGTGGTGCAGTAGAACCGAGCTGTCCTGTCATCTAAATGTGATTAATCATGATTACAATTGTGATCATCACTGTACTGTGGTGGGGGATTTGCATGCCCAGGATATCCAAGAAGCATATGTTCTTCAGGGAAATTTGCCTCTGATAGGGTCACCCAATTTAAACCTGTCCTGGGTGAAGGGCCAGACGAAGAACGATCCAACAGACTCTCATGATGAATACTAGATAAAGGATTCAGTGTACCCCGCCCAATATGGGGTTACTGGGGTGAGCGATAGCGACCAAGGGAAGGGGCTCAATAGCGAGCATCTGGTGGCCGGGTTTCTGCCCATGGTACCTGACCGAGCTCAGCCCGAAGAAGCTACATGGGTCTGCCCTCCAGTGAGCTTACCACCTGCACGAGGGACCATTGGGGTCCTGTGCTATGTGGATCAGGTTCCAGTCAAAGGCAGAGAGCTTGGCTGTCTAATCCCCAGCATCCTAAACTGGCTTTTGGGATGTGGAATGTCACCTCTCTGTTGAGGAAGGAGCCTGAGCTGGTGCATGAGGTTAAGAGATACTGGCTAGAAATAGCCAGGCTGACTTCAATGCACAGGTCTGGTTCTGGAAACAATCTCATGGGGAAGGGATGGTGTTTGGACTACTTTGGAGTTGCCCCGGTCGAGAGGCGGGCAAACAGAAATGGGTATTCTTTTATCTCCCCCAACTTTCTGCCTTTGCACTGGAGTTTGCTGCAGTGAACAAAACGGTTGCCTCTCTGTGGCTTTGGGCTGTGCAAAGGTCCTTACCATCATTTGTACCTGTTCGCCAAATGTTGGTTCAGAGTACCCACCCTTTTTGGAGTCTCTGAATGGGGTGCTGGAGAGTGCTCCTTTTGGAGACTCCATTGTCCAACTGGCGGACTTCAATGCACACATGAGCAATGACAGTGAAACCTGGAGAGGGGTCACTGGGAGGGATGGCCTGCCTGAGCTGAACCCGAGTGGTGTTCAGTTGTTGGATTTCCATGTCAACCACAGTTTGTCCATAGCAAACACCATGTTCAAGCATAAGGGTGTCCATATGTGCACCTTGCACCAGGACACCCTATTTCACAGGTTGATGATCAATTTTGTTATCATGCCATCAGACTTGCAACCATATGTCTTGGACACTTGGATAAAGAGAGGTGCAGAGCTTTCAACTGATCACCACCCAGTGAATTGGATCCGATGGAAGGGGGGATGCCATTCAGACCCAGTAGAAAAAAAATGTATTGTGCGGGCATGGTAGGAATGTCTGGCTGAGGCCCCTGCAAAGGAGGTCTTCAACACCCATCTCCGAAAGATCTTCGACCACATTCCAACAGAATGAGGAGGCATGGAGTCTGAATGGGCCATGTTCTCCACCTCAATTGTCGAAGTGGCTGCCAAAAGTTGTGGCCGCAAGGTCATCAGTGAATCTCGTGGTAGCAACCCCCGAACCAAGGGGTGGACACCAGTGGTGGTGGTGGTGGTGGGGAGGAGTCCTATCGAGCTTGGTTGGCTTGTGGGACTCCCCAAGCAGTTGAGGTGTACAGGCAGACCAAGCAGGGTGTGGCTTTAGGGGTTGCTGAAGACAAACCTCTGGTGTGGGAGGAGTTCGGTGAGGCAATGGAACAATACTTTCAATCAGCCTCGATGAGATTCTGGCAAACTGCCTGGTGACTCAGGAGGTGGAAGCAGCTCCCTGTCCACACTATCTATGGTGCGGATAGGGCTCTGTTTACTTCGACTGGGAATATTGTCGGGCGATGGAAGGAATACTTTAAAGATCTCCTCAATCACACTGACACACCTTCCACAGAGAAAGCAGACCATGAAAAAGAGGGGAACGACTTGCTCATCACAGAGGCTGAGGTTGCCAACATGGTTAAAAAAAATCTTCGGTGTCCGGGCCCCGGGGGTGGAAAGGGTTCTCCCTGAGTACCTCAAAGCTCTGGATGTTGTAGGGCTGTCATGGCTGATACACCTCTGCAACACTGCGTGGAAGTCGGGGACAGTACCTTTGGCATGGCAAACCAAGGTGGTAGTTCTTCTTTTTAAGAAGGGGGACAAGAGGGTGTGTTCCAACTTCACAGAGATCACACTTCTCAGCCTCCCTGAGAAGGTATCTTCCAGAGTACTGGAGAGGAGAGTCCGGCTGTTGGTCAAACCTCAGATTCAGGAGAAGCGATATGGTTTTCGTCCTGGCTGTGTGTACTTCGGGCTAACTTTTTACCCTCTCTAGAATCCATGAGGGTTTGTGAGAGTTTTCCCAACCAGTCCACATGTGTTTTGTAGACTTGGAGAAGGCATTCAACTGCATTCCTTGTGGTCTCTTGTAGGGGCTGCTTCAGGACTATGGGGTATAAGGCTTTTTTATACTAGCTATCTGGTCTCTATAAGACCACTGAAAGAGTTTGGTTTGTATTGCCAACATCTAGTCAAACTTGTTTCCAGTGAGAGTTGGACTCCATCTGTCATGGGCAGCGAGCGTGTGCCCCTCCCGTCCTGTCTCACATTCATCAACTCATCACTGCACCTGAGACAGAAGACACACCTGCACCCGCTCATCAGCCAGCGTACTTAAGGAGGCTCTCTCCATGCATCCAACGCTGGCTCGTCTGGGTATACCGCCCGAAAATAGACTAGCAAGTATAAAGTTACAGGTTCCAACACATTGTCTAACCTTGTTTCTCCTCTTTCCTCAGGTTGCTGCCACCATACAGGTGTGTCTCCAGGACTGCGCACGCTCTCCTGCCACATCTCACAATCCCTCAGCTTCCTACTCCACTCGGTCAGGCACCATCAGCTCATCTCCTCCACACCCTACTGGTTCATCTATTCCTCACTGGGTCCCTGCCGGTTCTCCCTGGATTCCCAAATAAGTGGCAATTTGGCTCGCCCATTTCCCCTTACTCCATTCCTCTGCTCACGGCTCTCATCTTCTTTCCACAGGTCTATTCCTCTGGCGAGTGACTGTTTCTGTAGCTGTGCACTTGTGTTTTTTAAATTTAATAAACTTTCAAATGTGCCCCTTTGTGTGGTTACTTCCTGTGCTTTGGCATCGTTCATGTGAGCTGTCAAGCTTAACTAATCCTGACTTAATGAGCCAGCCGGGATGGTAGCTCAGCCGGTGCCTCACCACAGGAGCTGTCTGCTCTGGTAGTACTGTGTGCCGTACTACCTCTGTTCCCACACCTTCCAAGTACACAGGGGAGGTGGTGAAATGTAAAGGTTTTCTTATTCAAGTCCATATGTACCTGGAGGTGGTCGGGGAGGAGTACCCTGGGGATATATCTAAAATTCAGTTCTTCATACTTTTGCTCAAGGACCGAGCCCTTGAGTGGGCACGGTCCACATTTGACAACCCCGAGGGGCGTCAGTACATGTTTGATCAATTTGTGGACGCATTCTCTTGCACGTTTGGCCATACTGATTGTCAGGGCAACGTCATGAGCCACCTGATAACGCTCCACCAGGGCAGTCCATCAGCAGCCGAGTACTTGGTGGAATTCCAGGTTGTAGCAGCTGATTCGGGGTGGAATGATATTGCTTTGTACAGTGCATTCCTCCATGGGTTAAGTGCTCAACTCTGTGATGATCTGGCGGTTCACCCTGTCCCAGAGACCCTTGACGATCTCATAGATCAGGCAGTTGGTTTGGACAACTGGTACTGTGAGCACGCGAAGGAGTGCAAGTCCTCTTCACGCCCATGCGCAGAGTGAGTGTCCGGCGTGGTTACTGACACTGGCAGCGCTGGCTCTTCACCCAAGCCGATGGAGCTCTCTCAGCACTTGACCAATGATGAGCACCGGTGAAGGCAAAGGGCTGATGTGAGCGCGTACTGTGGTTTAATGAACCACAGTTTGGATGAATGCTGCCAGTGGCTAAAAGACGCGGCCCGTCAGTAACCATGGGGGCTCTGGCGGGTGGGATTAAATCTACTCCCCCCGGTAATTTTTCAATTTTGGCCCTCGTGCAATTGCTGAGGGTTCGAGAGGAGGACTATGGCCCTGGTTGACTCAGGGTTGGAGGGTAATTTTGTTTCTGCTGAGTTTGTTAAGCAGGTGGGTATTCCCACATGCAAATTGCACTGTGATCAGTGGATCACTACCATATCTGGCCTGGAGGTCACGGTAGTCACCCAAAACGCGGTGCTGATTTTCATCCTCCTTTCCGGGAACCACGGGGAGGAACTCTCATTCCTTGTTCTCCCTGTTTCATCTTCCCTGGTGGTTCTTGGTTACCCTTGGCTTCGGAGGCATAACCTAATGATTTATTTGGATAAAAATACCATTTCCTCCTGGAGCAACTTTTGTTTGGCTATTTGTATGCGTTCAGCGAAGTTTTCCCCATCTCTGTTGGTCTCTCTCTCCCTGGTTGAGGCACCAGACCTTAGCCTCATCCCCTGGTCTTATGTCTTTAGCAAATCGAAAGCATTGTCGCTGCCGCCTTGTTGCTCTTACGATTGTGCTATAGACCTCATCCTAGGGGCGAGGCTGCCGTCCAGTTGGTTATATAGTATTTCTTGCCCGGAGAGGGAGGGGATGGAGAAATACATAAAGGAATCGCTGAACACTGGCCTTATTCGGCCATCTCTGGCCAGATTCTTTGTCAGAAAGAGGAACGGCTCGTTGCGCCCGTGCTTCGACAACCGGGAGCTCAATGCTATTACCATCAAAGATAAGTACCCTCTGCTTTTGATTAATTGAGCATTTGAGCTCCTTCAGCGCTCACGGGTTTTCACCAAGTTAGACCTTAGGAACACATACCATCTGGTCCGCAATCGTGAGGGCGACGAAGGGAAGATGTCATTTAAAACATACCAGGGGCAATTTGAATATTTAGTGATGTCTTTTGGGCTCACTAATGCCCCCGCCATCTTCCAGCGGTTAATAGATGATATCCTCCGTGATTTGCTCTACCGATTCGTGTTTGCCTACTTGGATGATATTCTAATTTTCTCCCTCTCGCCAGAGGAACACGAAGCCCATGTCAGGGCCATTTTACAATGGCTCTTGGAGAACCAGCTCTACGTCAAGGTCGAGAAGTATGAGTTCTCCACAACATCTACCACCTTCTTGGGCTTCATTGTGGCTGAAGGGAGAATGATTGCCGACCCGGCCAAGGTGAGGGCAGTGCTTGATTAGCCTACCCCCGCTCCCGTAAGGAGTTCAACACTTCCTCGGGTTCGCAAATTTTTAGCGCAGGTTCATCGGGAACTACAGTGGGGTGGCACTGCCCTTGACGCAGCTGACCTTCATTAAGGTCCCCTTTCATTGTACCGAGGCAACTGAACAGGCGTTTGTCAAATTGAAGCACCTGTTCACGGAAACACCAATCTTGGCTGAGGTCGATACAAAGCTCCAGTTTGTCCTTGAGGTGAATGCATCTGATTCGGGGGCTGGCACTGTGCTGTCACAGCGCATGCCCCCCGATCAGAAGTTTTGCCAGTGCACATATTTCTCTCGTCGGCTTACACCAGCCGAGAGGAATTATGACATGGGGGACAGAGAGCTGCTGATCATTAAGTTGGCATTGGAGGAGTGGAGGCACTGTTTAGAGGGGTCATTCATCCCATCATCGTGTGGACCGACCACAAGAACCTCAAGTATTTGTGGTCGGCCCACCGACTGAAAGCCAGGCAGGCTCGCTGGGTGCTATGTTTGCAGCAATTTAATTTTACCATCACTTACTGGCCTGGCGCCCAGAACACCAAACCAGACGTGCTATCGCGCCAGTTTCATTCCAGAGAGGTAGCCCCCCCTCCCTCTTTCCAAACCATCATACCGCGTTTGTGCGTCCTTGGAGCCCTTACTTGGGATATTGAGTGGAGGGTCTGCCAGGCCCAGTCCCAGGAGCCTGCGCCAGTAGGGTGTCCCCGGAACCGTCTGTACATCCCGGCCGCCCTCCACAGTGATGTCATCCAGTGGGGTCACACCAGTCACTTCGCGTGCCATCAGGGCATCGCTTGAACTGTCGACTTCATCCAGAGAGCGTTCTGGTGGCCCACACTGTGGCGGGAGGTACAATAGTATGTGAAAGCCTGTCAGACCTGCATCCGGGGGAAATCAGACTCCTCCCCTGTCTGGTCTCCTCCAACCCCTTCCCACCCCTGGTCATCAGTGGTCTCACATCGCCGTGGACGTCGTCACCGGACACCCCCCCCCTCCCACGGCAAGAAGGTGGTTCTTACATCGTCGATCACTTCTCCAAGGTGGCGCATCTGGTTGCCATCCTGAAGCTCCCCTCGGCCTTGGAGACGGTGGTTCTCCTCGCCGACCACATGATCCAGGTCCACGGCATCCCCATGGACATTGTGTCTGACCGGGGTCCCCAATTTACGTCCCAGGTCTGGAAGGCCTTTTGCCGGACCCTGGGAACTACAGTGAGTATTTCCTCTGGAAACCATCTGCAGAGCAATGGGCAGGCGGCACACGGCAAGCAGTCCCTTGAGGCCGCCTCACGGTGCGTAGCAGCCAATAACCCGTCATCCTGGTGCACACATCTAACCTGGGTGGAGTACTCCATGAACTCTGCTGTCTCCTCTGCAACGGGACTCACCCCATTCGAGTCGTTGTTGGGGTACATGCCGCCTCTTCTACCCATGGCCGAGAGGGAGGTCTCGGTTCGATGCATAGGGGCCCATGCTCGTCGCTGCTGAACCATCTGGAGGTCTACTCAAGCCACCCTTTCCCGCACCACAGAATGCACTCAGGCTGCTGCTGATAGGAAGCAGGTTCCAGCTCCTAAGTATGTAGTTGGGCAGCAAGTCTGGCAGGTGGCAAGTCAGATTCCTCTGAAAGAGAAGTCTATGAAGCTGTCATCCTGCTTCCTGGGGCCATACACCATCTCTCGGGTGGTAAATGAAAATGATGTGTCGGTCCAGCTGAAGCTGCTTTTGACCCTACAGGTGAACCCCACATTCCACATTGCCCACATAAAGCCCCTCTCGGCCAGTCCTCTCTGTCCCCCTCCCGAAACCGCCTCCTCCTCCATTGATCATCGATGGCCACCCCGCTTACACTGTTCATCATGTGTTGGATGTTCGCCATCAGGGCCGGGGCCTGCAGTATTTGGTGGACTGGGAGGGCTACGGCCCAGAGGAACAGTCCTGGGTCCCTTCATCATGAGCGCTGGACAAAGGGATGCTCTGGGCCTATCATCGTGCTCACTCTGAGAAGCCTTCCGGATAGCCAGGAGGCAATCCTAGAAGGGGGGCCCTGTCATGGGCAGCGAGAGTGCGCTCCTCCCATCCTGCCTCACATTCATCAACTCATCACTGCACCTGAGGCGGAAGACACACCTGCACCTGCAGGTGCACCTGCTCATCAGCCAGCGTACTTAAGGAGACTCTCTCCGTGCATTCAACGCTGGTTCGTCTGGGTACACTGCCCGAAAATAGACTAGCAAGTATAAAGTTACATGTTTTGACACATCGTCTAACCTTGTTTCTCCTCTTTCCTCAGGTTGCTGCCACCATGCAGGTGTGTCTCCAGGACTGCATGTGCCCTGCCACATCTCACAATCCCTCAGCTTCCTACTTCACCCGGTCAGGCACCATCAGCTCATCTCCCCCACACCCTACTGGTTCGCATATTCCTCACTGGGTCCCTGCCTGTTCTCCCTGGATTCCCAAGTAAGTGGCAATTTGGCTCGCCCATTTCCCTTTACTCCATTCCTCTGCTCACGGCTCTCCTCTTCTCTCCACAGGTCTATTCCTCTGGCAAGTGACTTTTTCTGCAGCTGTGCGCTTGTGTTTTTTTCAATTTAATAAACTTTCAAACATGCCCCTTTGTGTGGTTACTTCCTGTGCTGTGGTATCGTGCACATGAGCTGTCAAGCCTAACTAATCATGACACCATCAGGGCTGCCCTTTGACACCAATCCTGTTCATATTTTTTATGGACAGGATTCCTTGGCGCCGCAAATAAAGGAAGGGTGTCATGTTCGGTGACCTCAGGATCTCATCTCTGCTGTTTACAGATGATGTTGTGCTGCTGGCTTCATTGAGCAATGACCTACAGGTCTTACTGGGATGGTTTGTCACTGAGTGTGAAGTAGCTGGGATGAGAATCAGCACCACCAAGTCTGAGTCCATGGTTCTCAGCCGGATCAAGGTGGCTTGTCCTCTCCAGGTTGGAGATAAGGTCCTGCCACAAGTGGAGGAGTTTAAGTATCTTGGGGTCTCATTCATGAGTGAGAGGAGAATGGAGCAAGAGATTTACAGCCTTTGCAGTGATGCGGACGTTGTACTGGTCTGTTGTGGTGAAGAGGGCTCTAAAGCAAAGCTGTCGATTTACCGGTCAATCTACAATCCTACCCTCACCTATGGCCATGAGCTTTGGGTAATGACCAAAATAATGAGATTGCAGATACAAGCAGCTGATATTAGCTTTCTTTGATGAATTGCTGGACTCACCCTCAGAGATGAGGTGAGGAGCTCAGTCATTTGGGAGAGGATCAGAGTAGAACCCCTTCTCCTCTACATCGAAAGGAGCCAGTTGAGGGGGTTTGGGCATCTTATCAGGATGCCTCCTGGTTGTTTCCTACTTGAGGTGTTTCAGGCATGCTCCACTTGGAGGAGACTGCGGAGCAGACCCAGGACACGGTGGAGAGACTACGTCTCCCAGCTGGCCTGGGAATGTTTCAGTATCCTCTCTGAACCTGGATGACTGGCTGGAGAGGAGGAAGTCTGGGCTTCTCTGGTTAAGCTGCTTTCTGCATGACCCAGACCGCCAAAAAAGCAGTAGAAGATGGATGGATGGACCACTAAAAAAATTACAATCATGTTTATTCATCCTTAATAAAACCTTATAATATTTGCAACAGTTGAATGCTAGGAGATGATAAGCAATGTCATAGATAACCTCTGACTCCGCTACACATTTTGTGTGTAGACAAATATATTCAGTTTGTCTGCAAAAAATGAAATGTGTTCAAATAATGCACATTTCAAAATATTTAAACTATACAGACCATTTCACAACACAGTCAGTATCTATAATCAGTAGGTGTCAGGGTTACGTGCAGATCAATGTCACTTGTCCTGCAAACTGGAAAAATATTGATGGTGTCCATGCTGAATGATGGACCTCAGAGGGTAAATAAGATAAGATAAGATAAGATAAGCCTTTATTAGTCCCACAACGGGGAAATTCCAGGATTGCAACAGCACAGGGATAGCAACACTCAGAGCAACAATCAGAAGGCAAGAAAAAAAACAAGCAAGCAAGAGCAGCTAATATACATATGTACATATTACTATAAAATATATATATACACACACACACACAGACACACAGTGCAGAGCATTGTAGCTGGATGGAATAAATATGTAAATATATAAACACCCACAGTACGGAGCATTGCAGCTAGGTGGAATAAATATGCAAGTATATAAACACACACAGTGCGGAGCAATGTAGCTAGATGGAATAATATGTAGATATATAAAAACACAGTGCGGAGCATTGTAGCTAGATGGAATAATATGTAGATATATAAAAACACAGTGCGGAGCATTGTAGCTAGATGGGATGAAACAGCACAACCGTCTATTTAGTTATCCTACATGGTATGATTATGTGCCCATACATATTCTCACCCTCCATAGCGACCGGTATTTTCCTAGTTGTATGCCGGAGGGGACCATTGTGTAAGTCCATTGCATCTTTTGCATTCAAAAAACTATTAGTTTGTTACGTCTTTTTGCTATCTCTGCGAGCAGCCCTGCTTAGGTTGTACAGTCTGACAGCCGTTAGTAGGAAGGACCTACGAAACCTCTCGGTTGTGCACCTGGGATGATGTAGTCTGCTGCTAAATGAGCTCCTCAGTGCATCCAGTATGTCCTGCATAGGGTGGAACTCGGACTCCAGCAGAGATGACAGTTTAGCCACCGTCCTTCTCTCTCCTATCTCCTCCATCGGATCAAGGCTCTGCCCCAGGACAGAGCTAGCTTTCTTAATCAGTTTGTTCAGTCTCTTCCTATCGGCTGCAGTAATGCCACTGCCCCAGCAGACCACTCCAAAAGTGATGGCTGATGCCACCACCGTGTCATAGAATGACTTCAGCAGCGCCCCTTGTACACCAAAAGACCTGAGTCTCCTCAGCAGGAACAGCCTGCGCTGTCCCTTCTTGTAGAGTGCGTCAGTATTGTGTGACCAGTATTGTGTGACCAAATCTAGAAGAAACAAGTGAAAGGTTGATATGAAGTAGCTGAAAAATGTCCTGTGCTTTTTACAGAGAAACGATGGAGTCTGAAGAGATGGAGCAGCAGGAGCAATCACCTCCAGCAACATCATCATCATCACCAGCTCCATCATTAGTTTCTGCATCACCATCACCATCATCTCCATCTCCATCATCAGCTCCATCAGCAGGTTTGTCTTTATCAGCATCTTGGAGCCATTTACCACAGTTTCAGTGTTCTTCTGCTAATTAGGTTCAGTGTTCTACTGTTGTGTAGATATTTGTGTCATTCAGCTTTATTTGTCTAGCACTACTCACACAAATGTAAATAGCCAATAAAAGCTAAAAGCTGACACATTTCAAATAGACAAGGAACTTTATTTCCAAATATCTAATGGACTGGAAAACTGAAAAAGTTTAAGGATACCAGTGGAACCTTTGATTATTTTCTTTTAACTTTAGCTGGAGAGGAGAGTCCGGCCGTTGGTCGAACCTCGGATTCAGGAGGAGCAATGTGGTTTTCGTCCTGGCCGTGGCACATCGGACCAGCTCTTTACCCTCTCGAGAATTCTTGAGGGTTCGTGGGAGTTTGCCCAACCAGTTTACATGTGTTTTGTGGACTTGGAGAAGGCATTTGACCGCGTCCCTCGTGGATTTTTGTGGGGGGTGCTTCGGGAGTATGGGGTATCGGGCTTGTTGTTACGAGCTATTCGGTCTCTGTACGACCGTTGTGAGAGTTTAGTTCGCATTGCCAACACTCGGTCGGAGTCATTCCCAGTGAGAGTTGGACTCCGCCAGGGCTGCCCTTTGTCACCGGTCCTGTTCATAATTTTTATGGACAGGATTTCTAGGCGCAGCCAGGGAATGGAGGGTGTCATGCTTGGTGACCACAGGATCTCATCTCTGTTGTTTGCAGATGATGTTGTCCTGTTGGCTTCATCCAGCAATGACCTACAGCTCTTGCTGGGACGGTTTGCCGCTGAGTGTGAAGCGGCTGGGATGAGAATCAGCACCTCCAAGTCCGAGTCCATGGTCCTCAGCCGGAAAAAGGTGGATTGTCCTCTCCGGGTTGGGGACAGGCTCCTGCCCCAAGTGGAGGAGTTTAAGTATCTTGGGGTCTTGTTCACGAGTGAGGGGAAAATGGAGCGAGAGATCGACAGACGGATTGGAGCAGCATCTGCAGTGATGCGGACGTTGTACCGGTCTGTTGTGGTGAAGAGGGAGCTTAGTTCTAAGGCAAAGCTGTCGATTTACCAGTCAATCTACGTTCCTACTCTCACCTATGGTCACGAGCTTTGGGTAATGACCGAAAGAACGAGATCGCGGATACAAGCGGCTGAAATGAGCTTTCTCCGTAGGATTGCTGGACTCACCCTCAGAGATAGGGTGAGGAGCTCAGTCATCCGGGAGAGGCTCAGAGTAGAACCGCTGCTCCTCCACATTGAAAGGAGTCAGTTGAGGTGGTATGGGCATCTGATTAGGATGCCTCCTGGACGCCTCCCACTTGAGGTGTTTCAGGCACGTCCCACTGGGAGGAGACCCCGGGGCAGACCCAGGACTCGGTGGAGAGACTATGTCTCCCAGCTAGTCTGGGAACGCCTTGGTATCCCCTCTGAAGAGCTGGAGCAGGTGGCTGGGGAGAGGGAAGTCTGGGCTTCTCTGCTTGAACTGCTGCCTCCGCGACCCGGACCTCCGGAAAAGCGGTAGAAGATGGATGGATGGATGGATGGAACTTTAGCTGCTATATCCATATGTATGTCTGTATTGTTCGGTGTCAATGTTCAATAAAGTTCTTTAAAATCTCCTTAAGATTCATCTCTTGCAGTTGTCAGAGATTATTGTGATGCATGTTTTTAGCACATCTTAGTATTTCTGATTCTTGAGCAGTTTAATTGTCTTCCTCTGGCCAAATGATGGAACATTTACTTCCTGTTTAAAAGACAGACAGCATGTTCATCCAATCTGGAACAATCCTCACTAATAACAGATATCTAAAGGTCTTGGTGTAAAAAAAAAAAAACTGACCAGGAGATACAGTATGTTTCATTTTTAACAAACTGACAAAAATGAAGAAGATGAATTAAAACATACTTTATTATGGCAGATATTGTAAGATGGAGTGTGTGAATATTTGTAATGTTTATGTACATGACTCTTTTTGTCAGCTTTCAATAAAAGATTGAAGTTTCAGTTTTATTAAATTTGAAATCTTTGTTTTTCTGTTTTTCTTGTAGACAAAGGTCTTGCCATGATACGGACAGCTTTTGTTTGTCAGGTTTCAGCAGAAATTTTGACCCAGCTCATTGAGGCTCTCGTAGAAGAAAGAGTTCTGAACGAATTAGAGAAAGAAGCGATTCAGGAGGAGAACCGGGTCAGAGCAGACAAGGCTCGTGACTTCATTGACACCGTGAGGAAAAAAGGAGAAAAGGCCTGCGGCATCCTGATCAAGCATCTTCAGATCAAAGATCCGTCCCTCTCGGTTCAGCTGCGGTTGTCCTGCGATCCATCTGCTCAGACCGGTGAGACGGTCTCCATGTTCTGCTTTTCAGTAGTGTTTATTGATCAGTTTAAATGTTTCCCTCTGCATTCAGATGATGAGAGAAACGAAATTATGTCTTGGACTGTCACCAGTTTAAAGACATCTATCCATCATCTCTGTCCTCTTTTAAATCCTCTGTCATTGGTCTACTGAAATCCTAAAGATCTCTGAAGAAAACACATGAATCTCACATTCCTACAGGAGGAACATAGTCTTCTTCACATCGAGACAATGAGTTTCTGATGAATAAGGCTGCTAGATCCCAGGAAGTCCAAATTAGGAGCCTCATTTATAAAACGTTGCATAGGATCCAAACTAGTGACACTACTCCAGAAAGCTGAAATGATGTTTCCATGAGAAAAGCCAAAAGATTTATAAACTGAGCTTATGATGGATTGATTAAACTTGTCATTATTTCATTACTGCCACACTATGATGGTATGCTGTGTAATGATTATTAGAGAACAGTGACTAACTCATTTACAGACAGAAAATGTGGACATGATGTCCAGATCGAGATGATACTGGGAGAGATGATTATGCTCTGGGTCTTGACAGAGACTTTAACAGACTGAGTAAAAACTGGATCCGCTGCACATATAGGCAAATTCTTCAATAAATTATATCCAAAATAAAGAAAATATAAGATAAGATAAGATAAGATAAGATAAGATAAGCCTTTATTAGTCCCACAACGGGGAAATTCCAGGATTGCAACAGCACAGGGATAGCAACACTCAGAGCAACAATCAGAAGGCAAGAAAAAAAACAAGCAAGCAAGAGCAGCTAATAAACATATGTACGTATTACTATAAAAAATATATATATACACACACACACAGACACACAGTGCAGAGCATTGTAGCTAGATGGAATAAATATGTAAATATATAAACACCCACAGTACGGAGCATTGCAGCTAGGTGGAATAAATATGCAAGTATATAAACACACACAGTGCGGAGCAATGTAGCTAGATGGAATAATATGTAGATATATAAATATATAAACACACCCAGTGCTGAGCATTGTAGCTAGATGGAATAAATATGCAAATATATAAACACACACAGTGCAGAGCATTGTTGCTAGATGGAATGAAACAGCATAACCGTCTACTTAGTTATCCTACATGGTATGATTATGTGCCCATACATATTCTCACCCTCCATAGCGACCGGTATGTTCCTAGTTGTATGCCGGAGAGGACCATTGTGTAAGTCTATTGCATCTTTTGCATTCAAAAAACTATTAGTTTGTTACGTCTTTTTGCTATCTCTGCGAGCAGCCCTGCTTAGGTTGTACAGTCTGACAGCCGTTGGTAGGAAGGACCTACGAAACCTCTCGGTTGTGCACCTGGGATGATGTAGTCTGCTGCTAAATGAGCTCCTCAGTGCATTCAGTATGTCCTGCATAGGGTGGAACTCGGACTCCAGCAGAGATGACAGTTTAGCCACCGTCCTTCTCTCTCCTATCTCCTCCATCGGATCAAGGCGCTGCCCCAGGACAGAGCTAGCTTTCTTAATCAGTTTGTTCAGTCTCTTCCTATCGGCTGCAGTAATGCCACTGCCCCAGCAGACCACTCCAAAAGTGATGGCTGATGCCACCACCGTGTCATAGAATGACTTCAGCAGCGCCCCTTGTACACCAAAAGACCTGAGTCTCCTCAGCAGGAACAGCCTGCGCTGTCCCTTCTTGTAGAGTGCATCAGTATTGTGTGACCAGTCTAGTTTATTGTTCAGATGAATACCCAGGTACTTATAGGATGTCACCATCTCGATGTCTGTTCCCTGTATATTTACTGGTACTGTGAGGGGCTGCCCATGCCTGCGGCAGTCCACCACCAGCTCCTTAGTTTTCCTCGCGTTGATCTGGAGGCAGTTCCGATGGCACCAGTCCACGAAGTCCTGGATAAGCCCTCTGTACTCAGCTTCATCTCCATTGGAGATGAGGCCAACGATCGCAGAGTCATCAGAGAACTTCTGTAGATGGCAGTGTGTTGTGTTGTGTGAGAAGTCCGCAGTATAAAGAGTGAACAGGAAGGGAGCCAGCACCGTTCCCTGGGGGGCCCCCGTGCTACTGATGATCGTGTCGGACACACAGTCCCGGGTTCTCACAAACTGAGGCCGGTTCGTGAGGTAGTCCAGGATCCATGATGACAGGTGCTGGTCCACCCCTGCGCGCAGCAGCTTGTCCTTCAGGATCATCGGTTGGATGGTGTTGAAAGCACTGGAGAAGTCAAAGAACATGATCCTCACCATATTCCCGGGCTTCTCCAGGTGGGACAGAGAACGGTGAAGGAGGAAGATCACTGCATCCTCCACCCCAATGCCATGCTGGTAGGCGAACTGGAGTGGATCCATCGCTGGTCCCACCAGGGGGCGGAGGTGAGCAAGGAGCAGTCTCTCCAGGGTCTTCATCATGTGGGACATCAGGGCCACCGGTCTGTAGCTGTTCAGGTCTTTGGGGTGGGAAGTTTTTGGTACAGGTACCACACAAGATGTTTTCCACAGCTGTGGTACCCTCCCCAGTTTCAGGCTCATGTTGAAGATATACGTCACAATCCCACACAGCTGGTCTGCACAGGACTTGAGGAGCTTTGCGCTGATGCCGTCCGGTCCCGGCGCCTTCCTCGCCTTGATCTTCCTCAGCTCCGTCCTCACCTGGGTCCTGGTCAGGGTCAGGATGGGGGGCTGTGTGTTGGGAGTGGGGGGGTGTTGGTGGAGTGGGGAGTGGGCAGCAGGACTTGATTTCTTTAGAGGCAGCAGTGGTTGTTGTGCAGTCAGGGGGGAGGGCGGTTGGTCAAATCTATTGAAAAACAGATTCAGGTTGTTCGCCCACTCCCTGCCCCCTGTGGCCTGGGGGGAGGTATTCTGGAGCCCCGAGATGGTTTTGAGGTTTCTCCAGACCCCGCTGATGTCGCTCTGTTGCAGCTTGTCCTCCATCTTCTTCCTGAAGCTGTCCTTGCCTTCTCTGATCTTTCTCCTCAGCTCCCTCTGTACGGACTTCAGCATCTCCCTGTTCCCTGACCTGAAGATCCTCTTCTTCTCTCTCAGAAGTGTTTTTATCTCAGGGTTGATCCAGGGTTTGTTGTTTGAGTGACGCCGTATGGTCTTGGTGGGAACGGATTTGTCCACACAGAAGCTGAGGTAGCCCGTGAAGGTGTGAATGAGGCCATCGATGTCCTCACCATGTGGATCGCAGAGCTGCTTCCAGGCGGTGGCTCCCATTATATATTTATAATGGGAGCAGAAATCCTTAGTTCAGAGGTAGGCCATCAGCTCTTTATAACTGTGGCTGAGCAATAGCTGGCTCCCCTGCCACAAACGAAGACCACGTCCATGACACGTGCTTTCACAATGAAACAGACCAAGGTTCCGTTTGATCTGGACCAACTAAGTCAGTCCCCATGATGCTTGTGGGGCAACAACAAAGGCTCTCCACTGGTCCCTGTTGCTAGCTAGCTTCTGGACCCAGGTGTGTTCCCCATCTGCTGGGTTGCCCTCCACTGTCCTTCTCCAGGTCTGCCCTGGTTTTTTATGCCTCCTCTTTAACTCTGGTGTCCAGCTTTGCGCAATTTTGGGAATAGAGTTGGGATGTGTCCTCTCCATCTGGTGATTCAGGTTTCCATGTCATCAGTGTGGCACTGCAGGAGGAGGTTGTGGTTGGAGATCTTGTTTGGTCAGAAGATGTGTAGGATTCTCCTAAGATTTCTGTGAAATGCTATTAGTTTGTTAGCGTCACATTTAGTCATGCACCAGCACTCAGACCCAAATCAGAGGCTCAACAGCACACACTGTCGCTATTGTACAGTTTAAGTTTTGAGCTCTGATGTTGTTTTCTGCACCACCGTCTTTTCATATGATGCTACGCATATACTGCATGGGAGTTGTGATGGGTATTTTTTTGAGCATATCATCACCTGATATTGTGATGATCCACATGTTGATTTGGCATGTCTGTGTCCAGTTGGTGATGTTGGTGATCCAGGATCGAGGTGGTCTGCCCTTTCTTCTCCTGCCAGTAGCCTTGTCTTGGATGAGGATTTCCTCTAGACCATTGTGGCGGCCAGTGTGGCCACAGTTTCTCATCTTTGTTTTGTCCATCTGCTCACTGAGCATCATCTCAGTGTTGAGTTTCTGTAGCACCCACACATTGTTTCTGTTCTTGCTGTGATGTTCTCAGCAAGCACTGGTATGCCCACATCTCAAACGTATCCACTTTCACGTAGTAGCTTGAGTAGATTCATTCTGTCTTCTTTTTAATTATTAGCCTTTTGTTTTCTTATTAAAGACAAGGATAGAAAGGAAATGTTTTTTACCTTCTTTACATGTTTCGACTGTTTACTGCAGTCTTCATCAGAAGACTTCTTCTTCTTCATATGAAGACATCAGTAGACAGTTGAAACATGTAAAGAAGGTAAAAAACATCTCCTTTCTATCCTTGTCTTTAATAAGAAAACAGAAGCTTAGTATCCACTTTCATCTCTTCATGTCTGGCCATAGCCCATGACTCACAACCATAGGTCGTAATAGCAAAGGTTGTTGCTCTGATGATCCAGCACTGTGTGTTGTTACTAGTGGCTTTAGTCTTCCAGATGACAGTCATGATTTGAATGCTATACCTGGCCATGACTGGCCTTCGGGTGATCTCCTGTATGCAGTTTCATATAATGCTGATTATAGATCCCAGGCACACACATTCTTCAACTTCCTCAATTGTGTCACCCTCCAATACAAATCTTGTCCAGTCTTCTTGGCGGGGATCCACCACCATAATTTTGGTTTTCTTAGTACTGAGCAGCAAGTCTTTCTGTCTGCGTATAGGATCATGAGGTTTTCTTTTGAACTGCAGAGTAAGGTGGAATTAGGAACATCAGATTGATTAATCAAATGTCAAAAGCCCAAAAGAGAAACCAGTAGAGGAAGGCATTACACACTGAAGTCACACTGGCTGGTTTTCCTTTGTTTCTATATCAACATAACCAGGAATGTGCAACAGAATCACAAAGAGAATCAGTACACAAAGAGATTTGGAAGAAGACCTTTGGGTGATTATATTAGATGAATTTCTGACAATAATGAAGAGAAATTAATGAAAAAACTGCTTTTTTAGAGCAGTCAGCCCCCAGAAGAATAACTTTGTTTTGTTTTGCTTCTTTTAGAGGCTTTTCCAGCCTGTCAGCGGAAACTTAAATCTAACCTTCAGAAGAGGTTCCAGTGTGTGTTTGAGGGGATTGCTAAAGCAGGAAACCAAACATTTCTGAAGCAGATCTACACAGAGCTCTACATCACAGAGGGAGGGACTGCAGAGGTCAATGATGAGCATGAGGTCAGACAGATTGAAACAGCATCTGGGAAACCACACAGACCAGAAACAACCATCAGACCAGAAGACATCTTTAAAGGCTCACCTGGACGAGATGAACCAGTCAGAACAGTGTTGACAAAGGGAATTGCTGGCATTGGGAAAACAGTCTTAACACAGAAGTTCACTCTGGACTGGGCTGAAGACAAAGCCAACCAGGACATCCAGTTCATGTTTCCATTCACTTTCAGAGAGCTGAATGTGCTGAAGGAGAAAAAGTTCAGTTTGGTGGAACTTGTTCATCACTTCTTTAATGAAACCAAAGAAGCAGGAATCTGCAGCTTTGATCAGTTCCAGGTTCTGTTCATCTTTGATGGTCTAGATGAGTGTCGATTTCTTCAGGGCTTCAACAACATTGAGACCCTGGCTGATGTTACAGAGTCCACCTCAGTGGATGTTCTGCTGACAAACCTCATCAGGGGAAAACTGCTCCCCACTGCTCACATCTGGATAACCACACGACCTGCAGCAGCCAGTCAGATCCCTCCTGGGTGTATTGGCATGACGACAGAGGTAAGAGGGTTCAATGACTCACAGAAGGAGGAGTATTTCAGGAAGAGATTCACAGTAAACGATCTCGCCAGCAGGATCATCTCTGACATCAAGACTTCACGAAGCCTCCACATCATGTGCCATATCCCAATGTTCTGCTGGATCACTGCTACAGTTCTGGAGGACATGCTGAACACCACAGTGAGAGGAGTAACTGTAACTCCCAAGACCCTGACTGAGTTGTACATCTATTTCCTGGTGGTTCAGACCAAAGTGAAGAAGGTCAAGTATGAAGGAGGAGCTGAGACAGATCCACACTGGAGTGCAGAGAACAGGGAGATGATCAAGTCTCTCGGAAAACTGGCTTTTGAGCAGCTGCAGAAAGGAAACCTGATCTTCTATGAATCAGACCTGACAGAGTGTGGCATTGATATCAGAGAAGCTTCAGTGTACTCAGGAGTGTTCACACAGATCTTTCGAGAGGAGAGAGGCCTGTACCAGGATCAGGTGTTCTGCTTCATCCATCTGAGTGTTCAGGAGTTTCTGGCAGCTCTTCATGTCCATCTGACCTTCTTAAGCTCTGGTGTCAACCTGCTGGAAGATCAAGAAACAACCTCTCAGAACTCTGAACCAAGAGAAATTACAGAGACAAATTTATACCAGAATGCCATAGACAAGGCCTTAGAGAGTCCAAATGGACACCTGGACTTGTTCCTCCGTTTCCTTCTAGGTCTTTCACTGCAAACAAATCAGATTCTCCTACGAGGTCTGATGACACAGACAGGAACTAGCTCAAAGTCCATTAAAGAAACTGTTGAGTACATCAACAAGCAGATTGAGGAGAATCTGACTTTGGAGCAAAGGATCAACCTGTTCTACTGTCTGAAGGAGCTGAATTATCAATATTATTTACCAGCACAAATCCAAGTGCACTTAGCAGCAGGAACTCTTGACTCTGATGAAATGTCTCCTGCTGAGTGGTCAGCTCTCATCTTTTTCTTACTGTCATCAGAAAAAGATCTGGAAATGTTTGACCTGAAGAAATACTTTGCTTCAGAGAAGTCTCTTCTGAAGCTGCTGCCAGCCATAAAAGCCTCCAACAAAGCTATGTATGTACAGACATAGTTTGGTAGTGGATTCTGTTAGAGGATATACTGATTAGACTCTGATGTTGAACTGTGAGAAGAATCTATCTAATCAAGTTCAATTTCACTGTCTTTACAGACTGAGTAGCTGTGATCTTTCACAGAGAAGCTGTGAAGCTCTGTCATCAGTTCTAAGCTCCCAGCTCTCTAATCTGATGAATTTGGACCTGAGCAACAATGACCTACGGGATTCAGGAGTGAATCTCCTGTGTGTCGGACTGAAGAGTCCACACTGTCAACTTGAGACTTTGAGGTTGGTTTACGTTAAATTTTTTCTGAGTTAATTTGATAAATTTGATAAATGTCAGATGGCCTTTCTAAAATAACTTTATATTATTTTCAGTGTATCCCAGAAATAGATCTAAGTGTGGAGATTGTGTGGAAAGGATGAGGCTGAGTTATTTCTCAGGTTCAACTTTATTTCACAACATACTCTCCAACATTCAAAAACAGAAGAATGAATCATCCCCCACATCTGTCTGTTAAATACCTCAGACATCAAAGCACAAAATCCCATTGTCTTTAAATCCCAAACACAATGCATCCCCTTGCCGTCCTTCTCTCGCTTCCACCAAAATCCCGGTGGTCAGGAACTCCTTCATGTCCATCACTTTGCATATCAAAAGGCCAACTCTCACATCCTCCTCTTAACCCCAGGAGGTCCAGACCTTTTGTTCCTCTTCAGACGTGAAGTCACAATAAGCACACAGGAATGTACATGAGAGCATATGAACAGTAATATACGTGTGAGCTGTGAAACTACATATGTGCACCACATATAACCCCCCCAAACGTCTAAGATGGAACAAACTACCATAGATTGCATGTCATAATAAAATTGCCACACATCAGTCCACATGCTGTCTAGGTTTCAATCGTCTGCCGTATCTGCTGCAGGCGGGCTTAACCTCTTCTGTGGCATCCTCCTGCTGTGGAGCTGCTGTCTGGGGATTAAAATTGTTAGTCAATCTCTGTGGGTTTGCTGGGAAATGCTCTCTAGGGGTTCTACCCCATCGCGGGGCCCTCGCCAACTGCACAGTTTCGTCAGCCATCACAAAAAGCAGGTTTGAGTCTGTTTATGCCAATCATTTCCTTTCTGCCCCCCAAATCTAGCAAAAAATGCTTATCACCTGTTTCTAGCACTCTAAATGGTCCATCGTAAGGCGGTCGCAGAGCTGAACGGTGGGCATCATGTCTGACAAAAACAAACTCCGCATTTTTTAAAGTTTTAGGCACAAAAACACGCAGAAAACTGTGGTGAACGGGGCCAGGTAGGACACTCGGGCCCATGCTATTTTGCAACCGCTGAGCCGAGGAGAACTCTGGCGCTGGGTTGTCGGGGAGAAATTCCACGGGCAGCCGAAGTGGCTGAGCGAACACTAGCTCCGCTGGGGGGGCGTCTAAATCCTCTTTAGGTGCAGAACGCAACCCCAATAAAAACCATGGTAGTTTGTCCACCCAATTTGAGTCCATAAGCAACGCTCTGAGAGCCGCCTTCAGCGACCTGTGAAAACGTTCGCACAACCCGTTAGCCTGCGGATGATACGCGGTAGTGCGGTGGATCGTTGCCCCCAGGCTGCGGGCCATCTCTGACCAAAGTTCGGAAACAAATTGTGGGCCTCTGTCAGACGTAATATCTGACGGGACTCCGAAACGCGCTACCCATGCAGTTAAAAAAGCACGCGCCACCTCGGCTGTGGTTGACGACAGGGGAACCACTTCCGGCCAGCGCGTGGTGCGGTCAACCATTGTCAGAAGATGTGTGCAGCCTTGCGAGGACAGTAGGGGGCCTACGAGGTCCACGTGGACATGATCAAACCTTTTAGCGGGAATATGAAATGGCTCCAAAGGAGCTCTCATGTGTCTATGCACTTTGGACCGTTGACAGGCCATGCAGGCTGCCGCCCACTCTCTAACTTGCTTGCGCAGGCCCGGCCATACAAATTTCTCTCCTACCATTTTGACCGAAGCGCGCACCCCCGGGTGCGCCAGAGAATGGATTGAGTCAAAAATTGAGTCGAATGGATTGAGTCAAAAACGTGGCGGCGCCACGAGGCCGGAACCACCTGACGGGGTCGCCCGGTGGAAACATTGCAGATTAAGGGGGCGTACCGTCTTGCAGCACCCTGTTCTCCAGCCTTAACCCTGTTGGTCCAGACTGGAGCGCGTGCACGTCCGCGTCGTCGCCCTGCTCCGCGGCCATGGCTGCATAATCTATCCCTACGCGGACTGGGGCCGCGCGGACTTCTGCGTCACTGCCCTGGTCCACGGCAACAGCTGCGAAATCTGCCTCTACGAGGGCTGGAGCAGCCACGGCACGCGAGAGGCAGTCTGCCACTACATTAAGTTTACCCGCTACATGCTGAATATCGGTAGTGAACTCCGAAATTGCGGCCAGCTGTCTCTGCTGCCGGCCAGACCAAGGTTCCGAAATCTTGGCCATCGCAAAAGTCAGCGGTTTGTGGTCAACGAACGCAGTGAAACGGCATCCCTCCAGCCAAAATTGGAAGTGACAAATAGCCAAATGGAGGGCTAACAACTCCCTGTCAAATGTGCTGTATTTTCGTTCGCTATCGCGCAAAGTCTTGCTGAAAAATGCGAGTGGCTGCCAGGTTCCAGCCACATACTGTTCCACAACCGCCCCTATGGCCAAATCTGACGCATCTGTAGTGAGCGCCATGCAGGCCGTTGGGACTGGGTGTGCTAACAACGCAGCCTTTGCCAAGGCTGTTTTGACTTCAGAGAATGTGCGCTCCCGTTCGGGAGACCACTCGATTTTATTTGCGGGTTTTTGTTTTTTAAGTGCAGCGTACAATGGTTGCATGAGCTGCACCGTGCGGGGGAGGAAACGGTTATAAAAATTCACCATTCCCAAAAACTCTTGTAACGCTTTGACCGTTTGTGGCTCGGGAAAATTTCCCACCGCGCGTACCTTGTCAGGCAGAGGAACTGCTCCTTCGGGAGAGACGCGATGCCCCAAAAAATCAATCTGCGCCACCCCAACTGACACTTCGCTGGGTTTATTATTAGCCCGTGCTCCGCCAACCTCCAGAAAACTGCCGTGAGGCGGTTTTCGTGTTCGTCTTTGGACGTACTGGCTACCAAAATGTCATCCAGGTAGACGAACACGAAAGTGTGAAACTTACCGCCTGCAGCTGTGAAGTTGGCTTGTGCTGTTGGCGGAGTCACTCGAGCTGTACAGGGAATAGAAGAAAAAGAGAGTGCATTAACCAGGCGTCTGTTAGCAAGATCGACCAACAAACCATGTGAGCACAAAAAATCAGCACCTAACATGTTGAAATTGACTGCCGCTATGACGAAAGTCCACTCGAATGTGCGGCCGTGTAAAGACAGATACAGGGTCTTCTCCCCGAAGGTCTTAATCGCCGAGCCGTTCGCTGCTGATGCCACAGGGCCACTGGAAGGCGCCAGCCGGTCAGTGTAGGAAGGTGTGAAACTCAGCTGGGAGCCTGTGTCCACGAGGAAGTTCCTCCCAGATCGCGCGTTCCTCAAGTAGAGCAGCTTGTTCTCCTCTCCGAGAGCCGCAGCTGCTACCGACTCCCGGTCTTGGCGTTTCCCAAGCGCTTGAAATGGCACGGTGGAATGCACTTGCGCGCCCCCTCAGCGAAACGGCGATGGTAAAAGCAAAGGACGTTGTCCGCTCCACGTCTCTTGGCCCCCGCCGCTGCCGTTGTCGGTGAGTCTGGTGCTGCAGCCTCTGGCTCTCTGCCTTCTCCTGATTTTGCACCCAGCTCCGCTGCTGCGGTCGTGGCCGTGTGTCGTCTATGGGCATCGACGAGTCGCTGCGCCTCCTGGCCCAGCTCGTGGTAGTCTCGATGGGCCAGCAGCTGTGAACTGGCCAGGGTAACTCTCACCGCTGGCTGTAGTGCCCTGAGGAACAGGTGGGCAAATATAAAGCCATCATCTTCGGAGTCTCTCAAACTCAGCATCTTCGCCATCAGGTCTGCAGGTCTGTCGACCTCACACTCAGTCAACGCCAGGAGCTTCTCTGCTCACTCTTCAAGCGAGGGGGTGAAAAAACGGATGAGAGCAGCCTTCAAAGTGCCATACTTGTCGTCGTCTGGCGGGTGGTTGACTAGGCTCTCTACTCGCTGGGCTGTGTGGTTGTCCAGCTTTGCAACCACATGGTAGAACTTCGTGGCGTCTGCCGAAACCCTCCGAAGATGGAACTGTGCCTTAACTGCGTTAAACCAGGAGCGCGGACTGTTCTTCCAGAAGTCCGGAAGCTGGACTGTGGTAGCTGCATTAGCTTGGCTGGCTCCTGATGAGTCCGGTGAAGGAGAATCGTCTCCGGCCATAATACGTCTTAAGGTCACCAGTGTGGAGATTGTGTGGAAAGGATGAGGCTGAGTTATTTCTCAGGTTCAACTTTATTTCACAACATACTCTCCAACATTCAAAAACAGAAGAATGAATCATCCCCCACATCTGTCTGTTAAATACCCCAGACATCAAAGGCTGCACGGTGGCGCAGTGGTTTAGCACTGTGGCAGCACAGTTTTACCCTCGGCCGGGGGACCGCGGGGATCATGAGATCGTGGGTTCGATCCCAGCCCCCGACCAACAGTGAGCTGTGTGGAGTTTGCATGTTCTCCCCGTGTTGCGCGGGTTTACTCCGGGATTTCTCCGGTTTCCTCCCGCACACCAAAAACATGTAGGTTTAGGGCGCTCGTGCACGCAGCGACCAGTAGCCGGTGGCTTGTCACCAGACTGCAAACCAAGTCTACCTACGGGTACAAATAAGTAACAAAAAAAAAAAAAAAAAAAAAAAAAAAGCACAAAATCCCATTGTCTTTAAATCCCAAACACAATGCATCCCCTTGCCGTCCTTCTCTCGCTTCCACCAAAATCCCGGTGGTCAGGAACTCCTTCGTGTCCATCACTTTGCATATCAAAAGGCCAACTCTCACATCCTTCTCTTAACCCCAGGAGGTCCAGACCTTTTGTTCCTCTTCAGACGTGAAGTCACAATAAGCACACAGGAATATATATGAGAGCATATGAAAAGTAATATACGTGTGAGCTGTGAAACTACATATGTGCACCACATAAGTTTCCTTTCACTGAAATTTGCACACATGTCAATATATGAGGTGGGGCAGAAAAGTTCATAGGCTGACTAAGGAGTTATGTCTTTGCGGATCAAGAAGAGAGCTTCTATACCACAGGGATCCAAGTGATGCAACACTGATGTTGAAATGTTGAAAAAAATGTTGAAAAATAAATCACATTTGGTCGAATTTGACCACTGCATCATGGTCAGCCTATGAACTTTTCACCACCCCCATACTGCATTTGTTCTTAATTTTTATGAACACAATTTTTTACAAAATGTTTGCATTTCATAAACACTCATAATAATTGCTGATACAATCTTTACTCAGATATTCTCATACAGCATCAAGTATTGGTGTTTTGGATTTACTTGCAACATAACTCTGAGAGCTATGAACTCCTGAGAAGGAGGAGAACTCCTACGTATGTGTGAATGGTGTTCTTAGACTTCAGTTCAGCATTCAATGCAATCATCCCCCAGCATCTAATACAAAAACTCAGACACTTGGGACTCAAAATGTCTCTCTGTAACTGGGTGCTGGTTTTCTCACAGGAAGTGCACAGAATATGTGAGTCAGCAGCAACACCTCCAAGACCATCATACTGCGCACAGGGACCCCACAAGGGTGCGTGCTCAGCATGCTGCTCTTCACCCTGTTGACCCATGACTGTGTACCAGCCTACAACACCAACCACATCATCACGTTTGGGGATGACACAACAATGGTGGGCCTCATCACCAACAATGAAGAGGACAACTAAAGAAATGAGGTGAACCAACTGGTCCAGTGGTGTAAAGACAATAACCTCTTCCTGAACGTGGGAAAAACCAAGGAGATTGTTGTCGACTTCAGAAGAGGACACGCACAGCATCCCCCTCTGATCATAGATGGTGCAGCTGGGTGAACAGGGTGAACAGCACCAATTTCCTGGGAGTGCACATCTCTCAGGACCTCTCCTGGTCCAACAACACCACATCACTGGACAAGAAGGCTCAAACTCGTCTCTATTTCCTCCACAAACTGAGGAGAGCAAAAGCCCCCCCCCCAATCATGTGCTCATTCTACCACGGCACCGTTGAGAGCATCCTCACCAGCTGCATCATAGTGTGGTATGGAAGCTTCCGGTTCCGGCGCCACACGAGTTGGCTGCCTTTTGCAACAGCGGCTCAATTCTGAGTCTTTTTATCTTCCTTCTTCTTTCTGATCCGGTGATAACTTTCTGATCCGGCACACCTTTCACTCTATATATATCACGGACACACAGATCGCCCCAAAGGTCTCCCGAGTCGGCGGACGGAGCCTCTGTTTACAGCAGGAGACGATACAGCAGGGAAGAGCTAGCTAGCACTCAACCGCCACCCGGTGCTAACGGAGAAACTCAACATACCGGGGAACTGAAGCGAAAACGACACGGGTGCCGGGCTGGAGTTTAGGCGGCGTGCAAGAAATATAAGACACAATAATAAAGAGCGATGGCAAGAACCAAGCAGACCGCCCGTAAATCTACTGGAGGAAAAGCCCCCCAGGAAGCAGCTGGCCACCAAGGCTGCTCAGAAAAGCGCCCCGGCCACCGGCGGAGTGAAGAAGCCTCACCGTTACAGGCCCGGTACCGTGGCTCTGAGAGAGATCCGTCGATACCAGAAATCCATGGAGCTGCTCATCCGTAAGCTGCCCTTCCAGCGCCTGGTGAGGGAGATCGCTCAGGATTTCAAGACCGACCTGTGCTTCCAGAGCTCCACTGTCATGGCTCTGCAGGAGGCCAGCGAGGCCTACCTGGTGGGTCTCTTCGAGGACACCAACCTGTGCGCCATCCACGCCAAGAAGGTCACCATCATGCCCAAAGACATCTAGCTGGCCCGCCGCATCCGCGAAGAGAGAGCTAAGACTTTCTGCTGCACATCCACCAACCACAATGCTCTGCATATATATATATATATATATATATACGTATATATATATATTTATTTATATTAATATGTACATATGTATACTAGCTGCTCTTGTTTTTTCTTGCCTTCTGATTGTTGCTCTGAGTGTTGCTATCCCTGTGCTGTTGCAATCCTGGAATTTCCCCGTTGTGGGACTAATAAAGGCTTATCTTATCTTAAGCTGCACCATCTCCTGCCGGAAGACATTACAATACACACTGAAACTAGGCAGCAAGCTCATTGGTGCCCCTCTGCACCCCTCTCAGACATTTACCTCACCCACCTCACCTGCAGAGCCACAAACATTGCAGGCAACACCTGCCACCCCTGAAACTCCCTCTTCAGCCCCCTTCCTTTGGGGAAGAGGTACTGGAGCATCCAGGCCTGCTCCACAAGACTGCTAAACTGCTTTGTTTGCCAGGCCATCAGGTCATCTTTCCCCCCACCCCCCTGACCGTAATGCACTCATCATCATCATCATCATAGCAGTCTTTCGTGTGCAACAATGACTGTTTCATTTAGGTCTGATCAGATTCCTCCACGCAGCTCTGTCCTTCGCCTTCTGCTGCCAGGAACTCCTGTCTATATCCAACTTCTTCAGGTTTCTTTTTACAGCATCTTTAAATTTGAGCCTTTGTTTGCCCTGATTGTGTTTGCCCTTGCATAACTATGAGGAGAGTAAATGTTGAAGGAGATGCTGGTGATCCATCCTCTCAACATGTCTGAGCCATCTCAGGTTCATCTGTATTAGCATACCCTCTATTTTATTTATTTATTTTTTTTGTTACTTATTTGTACCCGTAGGTAGACTTGGTTTGCAGTCTGGTGACAAGCCACCGGCTATTGATGGTAGACCAGTTTTTCAGCACTTTTATGTTGGTTATCTTGTCTTTCCATGAGATGTTCATTATGGCTCGAAGGTGTCTCATCATGTACATGTGGAGTTTCTTTACCTGCACTCTGTAGACAGTCCAAGTTTCAGCACCGTGCGATAGAGTAGCCAGTACTGTTGCTCTGTACACTTTGCATTTCCCTTGGATAGACACATGTTGATTGTTCCACAGTCTCTCCCTCAAGTTGGTCCATCATCTCAACATGTCCGAGCCATCTCAGGTTCATCTGTATTAGCATGTCCTCCATTGATGGGAGGCCAGCTTGTTTCAACAATTCTATGTTGGTTATCTTGTCTTTCCATGAGATGTTCATTATGGCTCGAAGGTGTCTCATCACGTACGCGTGGAGTTTCTTCAACTGCACTCTGTAGACAGTCCCTTACAATAGAGTAGCCAGTGCTGTCGCTCTGTACACTTAGCATTTCACACGGATAGACACATATCGATTGTTCCACAGTCTCTCCCTCAAGTTTCCAAACACAGTGCTCGCTCTTCACATTCTGAGAGATAGTTCATCCTCCAGCCAAGCATTCTCTGAAATAGTATTCCCTAGGTACTTGAAAGTCTTGCACTTGACTAGTGGCTCTGTACCACTGCTGATCTCTTCTGGTAATGATGTTGATAACTGGAGCTTTGGTGGTTGATAAAGGCAGTCTGTCTTCTTGATGTTGATTTGGAGGCTGAATTGGCTAGCTGCTCTTGCAAATTTCTCCACTAAAGATTGCATATCTTCCACACTGTATGCAACCAGAGCACTGTCGTCGGCAAAAAGCATTTCTCTTAGTACCTTTATCTATGTCTTATGCTTGGCTTTAAACTGTGCCACATTGAACAAGTCAGCTTTTTTCCTTGTTTGAATGTATACTCCTTCTGAAGTGTCTTGGAAGGCCACCTCAAGCATGACTGCCAGACATAGCAAGAAGAGTGTAGGTGCCAGCACACACCCTTGTTTCACCCCGTTACTTACTGAAAAGTCTTTAGACACTGAACCACTCATTTCCATGTTTGCTTGCATACCTGTATGGAGTGCCTCAATCAGGCTGACAAGCTTCTCTGTACAGCCATATTTCTCGAGTACCTGCCAAAGTACTTGTTGCGATACAGCATCAAAGGCTTTACTGAAATCTATGAAGACTACATAAAGTGGCATGTTCTGTTTGATACACTTTTCTTGAACATGTTTCAAACAGAAAATCATATCAATTGTGCTTCTTCTACTTCTAAAGCTGCACTGGGTTTCTGGTAGTACATTCTGCGTGATGTGTTCATTGAGTCTGTTCAGCAGTACACGTGAGAGAATCTTACCAACAATGGCTAGCAGTGATATACCTTGGTAATTTCCACAATCTTTCCTGTCACCTTTCTTGAACAAAGGCACAATACTTGCATCCTTCCAGTCTTGGGGTACTTTCTGGGCATCCCATATCTCTTGGATGAGCTTGTGCAGGCAGTTGTTCAGCTGAACACCACCAAATTTCCACACTTCTGCTGGAATTCCATCCCTTCCTGGAGCTTTACAATCCTGTGTTGTCCTGATAGCTGCCATTAGTTCATCAAGATTTGGTGGTTCATCCAGACTTGATCCAACTGGTTGTTGCTCCAGAGCTTCTTTAGCCTCTTCAGTGAGATCTCCAGGGTTGCTTCGTAGTTGGTCAAAGTGGTCTGCAAATCTGTCCAGGATCTTGTCTTTCTCCTGCAAAACCATTTCACCATCCATAGCCTTTAGTTGGATCAATCCTCTTGGTTTTGGACCATAGATTTCTCTCAAACCTGTGAAGAATGTTTTCATGTCCCACCAGTTGGACTTCATCTCTCTGGTGTACTTCTGTAGCTCACTCTGAGCCTTTAAGTATTTTTTCTTCTTCAACCTTGTGTTACACTGTAGATTTTCCTGCCTAGCTGTATTCCTCGCTTCTAGTCATTTCTTCAGATGTTCATCATGCTCATCAAACCAATCCTGATGTTTCCTCTCAGGTTGGCCTAAAACATCACTCGCAGTCTGATACATTGTATCCTTCAGTGTTGTCAATTTCTCTTCTATGTCATTCTCTGAGTTGTTGCTGTCCCACTCTTTCAAGTTTTCATCCATTTCCTGTGTAAGTTCTTCCTGCTTCTTTTTCGCATTTCAGTGCGCTAGTGTTTAGCTTCTGTGGTGGCTTCACACCAGTCCTGCGGTGCTGTTTTCGTCTGCCAATCCTTAATCTAGATCTCAGCATAACATGATCAGTACCACAGTCCACATTTCTCACTGCTCTGTTGTCCAATACATCCCTTATGTCATGGACCGGGCTTGGGATCCTCCCGAGCTCGGCTTCATGGCTTTTTCTTTTTGACCTCCACCAAGGAGGTTATGTTTTCATCAGTGTTGGTTTGTCTGTCTGTTTGTTAGCAAGATAACTCAAAAAGTTATTGACAGATTTTCATGAAATTTTCACAGATTGCCAGAAATGGGGTATCCTACAGATGATTAGATTTTGGTGGTGATCCGTCAAAATTCAATATTTTTTCAATATTTTTTTTTTGTGCATGGTTAAACACTGTATGGGGGGGAACTGTGGCGCATGGCGGAGGTCTGCACTCTACGAGTGCTTTTCTAGTTTTCTCCTGTTTTCATATTTATCAGTGTTTTGTGATATCTTTGATGTTCCATATTGTTTCTCAGTTCTTTCTTGTCATTGTTTTACTTTTGGTTGCCATGTTTGTTGTATTTTTGGTGCCTTTATTTATCTGTTTATGTTTCTGGATTTTTTGATTATCTTTTGACTTATTTGTAGTTATACCTTAGACTGCTTTTGGTTTTGTTTATATTTATTCTGTTACTGGCAGAAGTCAGGGGGCTTCTTTTGGTCCTGTTGTGGCTCCTGTCTGCTGGCAGCCACTCCCCCATCTCCTGTCAGTGCTTGACAGCTGGTTCCAATCTGTCATTGCTTTTCCTCTCTGCTCAGGTCAGCCAACACACACCACCTGTGTTCACTCAGCTTATTATGTCATGTATTATTCAATTCAATTCAATTCAATTCAATTCAATTCAATTCAATTCAACTTTATTTATATAGCGCCATTTCACAACAACAGTCATCTCATAGCACTATCAACTGTAGGGGGAACCCCCACAGTTGCAGAAAGACCCCAGCAATCAGGCGATCCCCTGTGAGCAAGCACTTGGCGACGGTGGAGAGGAAAAACTCCCTTTTAACAGGAAGAAACCTCCAGCAGAACCAGGCTCAGGGAGGGGCAGTCATCTGCTGCGACTGGCTGGGGGGTGAGGGGATAGAGAAGATGAAAAGAACAGACATGTAGAGAGCAAACAGCACGATGGGGACTCAATCTATGGGAGAGAACAAACAAATGTTAATGACCAGTAAAAATAAAATAAATAAAAATATTTCATTGAGAGTGAGGAAAGGAGTGAGGCCCAGTGCATTACTGGAGGTCCCCCGGGAGCGTAGTGCTCTGTTAGGATAATACGGTAGTATCAGATATTTTAAATAAAAAGGAGCCTAATTGTTTAGAACTTTGTAAGTAAGAAGAAGGATTTTAAACTTAATTCTAAACTCTATGGGAAGCCAATGAAGGGAGGCCAGAACCGGAGAGATATGATCTCTCTTTCTAGTACCTGTTAAAACTCTTGCTGCTGCATTTTGGATCAGATGAAGACTTTTTAAAGATGTTTTAGGACAGCCTGATAATAAAGAATTACAATAATCTAATCTCGAGCTAACAAAAGCGTGGATCAGTTTCTCAGCATCACTCTGAGACAAGATGCTCCTAATCTTGGCAATATTACGCAAATGATAGAAGGCAGTCTTAGAAACAAATTTAATATGTGAATTGAAGGACAGATCTTGACCAAAAATAATTCCAAGGTTCCTCACAGAGCTATTAAGAGAAAGAGTAACCGTATCCAAACTGAAAGTTTGATTTGGAAAGGAATTTCTAAGGTTTTTTGGACCAACAAGAATGATTTCAGTCTTATCTGAATTTAATAGCAGGAAATTACAAGTCATCCAAGCTTTGATTTCCTTATGACAGGCTTCTAACTTGGCTAATTGATTACTATCATCTGGCTCCTTTGACAGGTATAATTGTGTGTCATCTGCATAACAATGAAAATGTATACAGTGCTTTCTAATAATGTTGCCTAACAGAAGCATATATAAACTAAAAAGAGTAGGGCCTAGCACAGATCCCTGTGGAACTCCACGACTAAGCTTTGAGTTGAAAGAAAACTCATTATTTACATGAACAAACTGGAACCTATCAGATAAATGAGATCTAAACCATTGCAACGAAGTTCCATTAAGTCCAACATAGTGTTCTAATCTATCAAGTAGAATATTATGATCGATAGTATCAAAAGCTGCACTAAGGTCGAAAAGGACAAGTACAGAAACCAGTCCATTATCAGATCTGATGAGGAGGTCGTTAGTGACCTTCGCTAAGGCTGTTTCAGTACTATGATGGATTCTAAACCCATATTGAAACTCTTCAAGTAAACCATTTCCCTGCAGGTGGTCGAATAATTGCGTAGCAACAACTCTTTCTAAGATTTTTGAAATGAAAGGGAGATTAGAGATTGGTCTATAGTTAGCTAAATCTCCTGGATCTAGCGTTGGCTTTTTGAGTAAGGGTTTAATTACAGCCATTTTAAAAGCCTGCGGTACATGGCCTAAAGTTAATGAAGAATTGATTATATGAAGAATAAAGCTACCAATAAGTGGGAAGACTTCTTTAAATAACCTGGTAGGAACAGGGTCTAAAAGACAAGTTGAAGGTTTGGATGAGGAAACTATTTTGTCTAACTCACAAAGGTCGATTGGAGTAAACTCATCAAGACAGACATCAATAGAAGGAGTTGTAGTAGTTACAGTATTTAAGTTAACTGTGGGAAGAATCTGATTGATTTTACCTCTGATGGATTAAATTTTGTTATTGAAAAAGTTCATAAAGTCCTGACTAGTAAGCTCTAAGGGAATGCTAGGATTGACAGAGTCCTGACTCTTTGTCAACCTGGCTACAGTGCTGAAAAGAAACCTGGGATTATTCTTGTTCTCTTCTATTAATGCAGAATAATAACTCGTTCTAGCTTTTCTAAGAGATTTTTTATAAATTAAAAGATGATTTCTCCAAGCTAAATAGATTTCATTTAAATTAGTGGAGCACCATTTTCTTTCTAATTGACGAGTCTTCTGTTTTAAGCTACGAGTTCCTGTGTTGAACCAAGGAGTTAGAAATCTCTGATTAGACTTTTTCTTTTTTAAGGGGGCCACCAAGTCTAGAGTCTGATGCAGAGAAGCTGTAACACTATCCACCATTTTTTTTTTTTTTTTTTTGTTACTTATTTGTACCCGTAGGTAGACTTGGTTTGCAGTCTGGTGACAAGCCACCGGCTGCTGGTCGCTGCGTGCGCGAGCGCCCTAAACCTACATGTTTTTGGTGTGCGGGAGGAAACCGGAGAAATCCCGGAGTAAACCCGCGCAACACGGGGAGAACATGCAAACTCCACACAGCTCACTGTTGGTCGGGGGCTGGGATCGAACCCACGATCTCATGATCCCCGCGGTCCCCCGGCCAAGGGTAAAACTGTGCTGCCACAGTGCTAAACCACTGCGCCACCGTGCAGCCCAACAGCACCATGTTATCAATTACAGAAGGAGCAAGCTGTCTATAGCTTATTTCCGCTGTGTTGACACATGGCATAGAGGAAACAATCTGCATAAATTTGGTAACAGCATCATCTGAGAGGCATCTACTGTAGTAATATTTTTCTTTAGGAGCCAAATAGTCAGAAATAGTCAAATCAAAGGTTAACAGACAATGGTCTGACAGTACAGGGTTATGAGGAGACACTACAAGATTTTCTATTTCTATGCCATATGTCAGAACAAGGTCCAGTGTATGGTGGAGGTAATGAGTAGAATTTCCTACTTTCTGAGAAAACCCAATCGAGTCTAATATTGAATTAAATGCCACATTAAGGCAGTCACTATCTACATCCACATGTATATTAAAGTCCCCTACTATAATTATTCTATCAGATTTTAGCACTAAATCAGCTAAGAAATCAGCAAATTCGGATAAAAATTCTGAGTAGGTTGATGGGGGACGATAAACTATGGCAAATAAAATTGGGTTTAACCTAAAATTGCTAAAGTGCCCAATACTGAGGACCAGGCCCTCAAAGGAATTATAACATGTTTTTTGCTTTACATTATCTAGTAATTTGGAATGGTAAATTGTTGCTACTCCTCCTCCATGACGGGAACTTCTGGGATTTTGACAGTTTAAATAACCAGAGGGAGTTGATTCATTTAAACCAACATAATCCTCTTGCCCTAACCAAGTCTCTGTAAGGGAAATTAAATCAATCTGATGATCAATTAACAGATCATGGACTAACAGAGACTTGGGAGTTAGAGACCTAATATTTAATAAACCACATTTAATTTTTAAATTATGAGGAGGAACAGAGGCCAAATCATTCAATTTAGAGGCTTTATGTTTGAGTTTTACCAATATTTTGCTTAATCACTTTGGGATGCTTATATATTATATTTTTATTTACTTTGGAGGGAGCAGACAATGATTCTCTGATGGGGAAGACAGGGGCTTCAAGCTCTATCTATTCACCTAGTTTTTGTCGGCTCATTGTATTGTCAACCATTCAGTAGAGCACTGTCTGCTCTTGTGATTTCTTCACTGTAAGTACCAGCACCTGCCTGTTGTTGTGTGTTTGTTTTTTCTCTATTTTTCCCAACCCCTCCTTTGTCCAGGGTTGTAGTGTTTTGGGTTGCCCGACACCGGCCTGTACTTTTGTTCTGGAGCATTTTGGGTTCATGCATTTCTCCACTCCCCCCCCCCCCGCCCCCGCGCACCATTTCGTCTGGGAGCATTTTGGGTTCATTTTTGCACATTGTCCATTTCCAGGAAGTTTGGGGACAATTTGTATCACTTGTTACTGCACTTGATCACCAGCTTATTCATTGGAATTATAGTTTGGACTTTTATGTTAATAAACACAGAATATCCTCCTACAAGTGAGTCTTCCGTCTCTTCTGCCTTGGAGAGGCAGCAAATCATGACACCTTATGTCTCTCTGACTTACTATGATGTAGTCTAACAAGTGCCAGTGCTTGGATCTTGGGTGCATCCATGTCTTCTTGTGTGTATCCTTGTGCTTAAATAGAGTGTTTGTTAACACAAGGTTGTACTCTGAACATAGTGCAAGTAGAAGTTCTCCATTTGCATTGCACTTGCCTACTCCATGACTGCCTAGCATTCCTTTCCATTTTACAGTGTCCGAACCAACTCTAGCATTCAAATCTCCAATGAGTATGAGCCTGTCATCAGTCGGTACACGCCTGATAGTCTCATGTAAATCACTGTAGAACTCTTCCTTTGTCTCCTCTGTGTTGGTCATTGTTGGGACACACACACTGAGTGTGGCATACATCTTCTGCTGTAGTGGGAGTCTCATAGTCATTATACTGTCATTGATTGGCACTGGTTCCTCATCAAGCATTGATGAGCATCTATCTCCTTTCTAATTGCAAAGCCCACACCTACTTCTCTTCTTTCTTTTTTTTTTTTGTACTTATTTTGTACTCATAGGCAGATTTGTTTTGCAGTCTGGTGACAAGCCACCAGCTGCCGGTCGCTGCGTGCGCAAGCGCCCCTTAACTCCCTAACCTGCATGTTTTTTTTTTTTGGCATGTGGGAGGAAACCGGAGAAATCCCGGAGTAAACCCACGCAAACACGGGGAGAACATGCAAACTCCACACAGATCACTGTTGGCCGGGGGCAGGGATCGAACCCACGATCTCATGGTCCCCACGATCCCCCGGCTGAGGGTAAAACTGTGCCGCCACAGTGCTAACCACTGCTCCACCGTGCAGCCCCCCCCCCTTTCTTGAGTTGATCTCCCACTCGAAAAGAAGATGTACCCATGGTCTTCCAAGCTGTCATATCCGGGCAATTTTGTTTCACTAAACGCAGCTAAATCTTCATTGTACCTGTTCATTTCCAAGGCTAGAAGCACAGTCTGTCTTTCTGGGCACTGTGATGTTGATCTGTCCAACAGATTGTGCACATTCCTTTCTGCTACACACACGGCTGCTGTTTTCCTCTTCTTTTCTCTTCCTGCTCCTAACTTACTTTTCGCTGCCTGTCGGAGTGTGAACAGATCAGCACAGAACTTGTTAACCCGGGCGACATCCAAGCCGGTATGAGTTTCTTTCTTACTGATCATTTCATGAAACTGCTTGCAAAGTATTTGAGTACCGCTAGCTTTTGCTGGACTAGCACTTTTGCCGGACCGTAATGCACTCACCTGTACAATAACTACCTCAGCTGTTGGCACAGAAATACTGGTACACCAACAGTAATACAGCTGTTGCTGTATGCCTCTGCACTTTTCTGCAACCATTTGCACAAATGCCATACCTGCTGCTGTCTGTTTTTGCAATATTGATCATGTGCAGTCCTATCTGTCACTGTCTGCACCTACACTACCACATTGAACTTGTAATTATGGGTATTACTGCTCTACCTTTTTCTGTATATAGGATTGCTGGGTTTTATTATTTTCATTTATTTCCACTACGGGTATGTAACAGAGTCAAAAATGTACTTTAAGTATTTCTTTTTCTCAGTTATGTTTTTATTTATATTGTTGTGAATTTTATTTTACTTGAGTACTTTTATTTTGGCAGTACACTTCTCACATCCGCTCTTCCTGTACCTTCGAGGCTCCGGTAGTTTAGTCTTTCCCCAACAGTATCGCGTTGCTTTGCTGTGGGAGCCTGTGTGGGATCGAGGTACAGACGGAGCGTGATACAGTTTGTTTTATTTCATTAACAGGAGAAATAAATTGTGGAAACAGCAGTCTGGTGTCATCGTGGTCCCTATGCTGCACATACGCTTGCATTGATGTTCCCGATCACGGCCGCTTAAGGGTGCCCCAAAAGAAGAACCACTACACTTGTGACGAGATCCGTTACACTGGTGCCAGTGACCCTTGGAATTTCAGATCAGCTGGACGCCGGTCACCGTGGATGCTGCATTGCCATACTGGGTCTACGCTGGGACGTATATGTGGTCAGGCATATGCAGGACTATTGTACTACGTTTTAACTGATATATGCCACCTTATTTTGGAGTTAGTCACAACGAAAAAAGAAAAAAGTTTCACTGTGTAAAGTAGTTCAAGGAAAAAAAAAAGACATGGATAATTATAAAACACCTGTTTTGCCAAAAGGGAGAGGTACTTGGCGCAGTGTTATTGCTATTAGTAGAGATGTGGGACATTCAAAATTTATGAACAGTGGTGGGGATACAGGGTTAGGTCAGAGCCCAGGTTGTATTCCTGTTGGTGAGTTCATGAGTGAGGGTCCTCATGTTTCCACACCCTGCAGTAATGTCGGTGCCATTGAGAATTTTACAGACATGGTGGGGCAGCTTGGTGCTCAAATTGGTGAGTCTATAGTCACTAAATTAATGTCTGCTGGTGTTGTGAATATGACCAATGACAACCAGACTTCTCCTGCTGATCGAACAGCACATTGTGATGTTACCAAATGTGACCCTCCACATGTGACTGTCCATGTTAAGTCAGACAGAGAACTACGAACATTTAGAGGTGACAGTACTGACAAATATTCAGTTCGGGACTGGATTGACTTGACTAAGACTGAACTCAAGAAGAGAGAGATTCCTGTGTGTGAGCAAGCAGGAGAGATAATGAGTCATTTATTGGGCAAAGCCAAAGATGTTGTGAAAGTTGCCTTGCGTAGTGACCTGGAGCTAGATGCTAAAAAGGAACCTGAGATAATTTATGATGTTCTTCTCCGTTACTTCTGTGATGCCTCCTCATGTCTTCCGCTCGCAGATTTTTATGCAACCCTACCTAGGCACAGAGAAAAACCAGTGGACTACTGGATAAGGCTGAACAAAGCAGCAGACCTGGCTCTCGAGGGCCTGCGTAGACAAGGTAAGCAGACTGAGGACATGAGCAAAGAGGTTGCTATCATGTTTGTCAAAAATTGTCCTGATCCTGATCTGTCTTGCACCCTGAAGCGGAAACCACCTCATGAATGGACTTCACGTGATGTTCAGTTGGGAATTGACGATTATCAGAGAGAGGTTAGAGCTAGTGCCAGAGCACATGATGGTCCACAGCTAATGAGTCACACAGCCACTGTAACATCTGACAAACCCAGGTTGCCATCTTCAGCCATGACCATGCCAGAACAGTGCCACACCCCAGTCATTCCCTCTTCACTTCCTCAAACCCGACAGTTTACATGTCAGGGTCCCTCTCCATTCCCCATCTCCGACCCTATCCCAAATACACTCAACTCAGATTGTGCTAGTGTGCAGGTTGTTGCTCAAAATCTCCATCACTCAGAGGAGAGGCTCCTTGGTCGCATGGTTAATATGTTTCAGGAAATGATGGAGAAGTTGCAGCAGTGTACAATTCCTCACCCAACTGTGAGCAACAGATTTAAACATGCCCCTCGTCAGAGACGCCCCAGAGAAGCAACTTGTATGGTCTGTAATGACACACGTCACTCCACCATTTCACATTGCATGTCTGAGAAACTGTGTTTTACCTGTCTTTCCCCTGGTCATACCAGACTGGCCTGTCCCAACAACAACTGTCAGCCTCCTTCTCTGTCTCAGGGAAAACTAACTGACCTGTACTTGGAGGGAGGCAGTGCAGGTCTCAACTGAAGCTCCCACTGCAGTGACACATCTGATGCTGAGTCGATTTTTGCATCGGTGAGAAGCTCATGCGATGATGTAGTTGTTGTGTATCAGAACATTCACATAATTGGCAATAGTTCCAGCCTTTTCTACACACCAGTTGCTTTTGGTGGTACAGTGATAATTGATGGCATGCTGGACAGTGGCTCCATGGCCTGCAGTATCAACGAGGATGCAGAGAAGAAACTGAGAACTGCTGGAGTGATAACAAATGAGAACCAGATTGATGTGAATGTGATGCTGGTTGGGTGTGGTGGACAGCGTGTCAGGCCAAAGAGTGCTTTTGACATTGTGATGGAGGTGTATGGTTGTAAAATGCTGGTCCCCACTCTGGTTGTCTGTGGTCAGCATGATGAGTTGATTATTGGTACCAATGTCATAAAGCACATCCTACACCATTCAAAACAATGCAAGTCCTATTGGAAAACAGTGTCTGGCCCCTGCCCAACTGCAGAACCGGAATCTGAGCAGTTCTTGTCTATGCTCACTGGTTTGAACCCCTGGAAAGGAAATGACATTCCTGACAAAGTTGGTACTGTCAGATGTAACTCAGCCACTTACCTTGAACCTGGGCTGAGTACCTTGTTTGAGGTAAATTGCCGAAAGACACTGCTGTATCTCCAGGCAGTACAGTCATGACAGAGCCCACATCTTCTCGTTCAGCTCCTAGGGGTGTCCTAGTAGCTAAGATTGTAACTCCTATGTGGGGTGACAGGCGGGTCCCGCTCAAACTCATCAACACGTCCAACAGGCCTGTGTTGTTACGGTGCAATGTGAAGCTAGCTGACGTCTACACATGTGTAGCCCTTGAAGACATGGACGCAGCTGAGCAGTCTAGTGTACCAGTGACCTGCTACACACAGTCTACAACGGCATGTGATGCTGGTATGGAGTCTGAAAAAGAAAAACTCAAGTCAGTGGGGCTTTGTGACATAAACATTAATTCATGCCAAGTGTCAGAGGACTGCAAAAAGAGAATGGCTGACTTGGTACTTCAGTACAAGGATGTCTTTTCACGCCACCACCTAGACTGTGGAGAAGCTCAGGGCTTTGTACACCGCATACATTTATCTGATGATAAACCATTCAGACTCCCATACAGGCGTGTACCCCCTAGTCAGTATCAGAAATTAAAACAGGTGCTAAATGAAATGGAGGAAAAAGACATTATCAGGAAATTGACTAGCGAATATGCTTCTCCCTTGGTTCTTGTGTGGAAAAAGAATGGCAACCTCCGCATCTGCACAGATTTTCGCTGGCTGAATAACTGAAAGACACTCACCCTCTCCCTCACCAGGCAGATTGTCTGGCAGCACTGGGAGGTAACTGCCTCTTCAGCACAGTGGATTTAATGTCCGGCTTCTACAACATGCCGCTTCAACTCAAATTTAATCTTCATATAAAGAAAATTTCAAAAACAGTAAAAAAAAATCTGAACTGCTTTAAATTAATTAGATATTACATACCTTACGAAGCAGCTGTACTGTATATGCATTCTATGGTTTTTTCTCATATATCATACTGTTTGACAGTCTGGGCTCAAGCAGCCCCTTCCACAATAAGACATATAGGTTCATTATATAATCAAACCCTAAAAATCTTGGACAAAAAGCCCATTAGGTGGCATCACTGTCATGTTTTAAAAAAATACAACCTATTGAGTTTTGAGAGTTTCATTGACCTCTGTTTTCTGAAATTAACGTTCAAATGTCTCCATAAATCAGCACCCGAGCCACTTGCTGGTTTCATCCAAAGACAGGACAGCAGCAGAGCCACCAGGAGTTCTGTTAACAATAACTGTAAAATATTCCACCGCAGAACCACATTTGGACAAACAGCTTTCTCTATAAAGGGCAGTCACATCTGGAACACAATGCCAAATGAAATTAAAATAATAATGGACTTTAAAACATTCACTAAAAAGGTTAAAAACTGGCTGAAAAATAAACAAGAATGTACTCATGTATGAATTGATTGTCTACAAGGTGAGAGTGAATGAAGGGAAGGAATGAATGTGTTTGTTTATAGTGAGTGACGAAGGGAGGGAGGCCTGAAATAGGCAAATGTGAGTCAGGTTGTTATATTTGTGTATTTATAATATTTATAATATTTATAATTGTGTATTTATAGTATTTATAATATTTATAATTGTGTATTTATAATCTTTTTGCATTGATGTATGTGGTTATTATGTATTTTCTTTATTTCTTTTCTTTTCTTTACTTGATTCTCTTTTCTAAAGCCCATCCAGAAACAAGAGTTGCAAATTAGCTAATAGCTATGCACTCCATGTGCAACACATCAGATTGATTGTCATTGATTAATTGTCTATGTTTATTGCACTGTCCCTGTCAAATAAACTAATCTATCTATCATGAGGATGACAGGAAGTATTCTGCTTTTACCACTCCGATGGGCTTGTATGAGTACAATCGCCTGCCCCAGGGATTATGCAATAGTCCTGCTAGTTTTATGCGCATGATGACTGCCATTTTTGGTGACCAGAATTACTTGACTTGGTTGTGCTATTTGGATGATCTGCTGATTTTTGCATCTGATGAGGAGAGTGCATTGCAGCGCCTTGAGATGGTGTTCAGCAGGCTGCGTAGGCACAACCTGAAGTTGGCACCCAAAAAGTGTTTTTTCCTCAGGAGATCTGTGAGGTTTCTTGGTCACATAATTGATGAGAATGGTGTTTCAACCGACCCTAGTAAGGTTGAAAACATCGCAAAAATGACTTGTGCTGACCTTATGGACACTGATGGTGTGACACCGTCCCAAAAAAGACTTAGATCCTTCTTGGGGATGGTTAATTACTATCAGCATTTTGTGCCAGGATATTCTGCCATTGTCAAGCCATTGTTCAGCCTGTTGAAAGGTGGAAAATTTAAAGGCAGATGTAAGAAAACCAGGATGGTTTGCAGAAAGCTTTGTGCTTCTGATTGGACCCAAGAGCAAATACATGCCTTTGGAAGTCTCAAATCTGCACTTGTTAACGCTGTGGTCTTGGCTCATCCTAACTTTGACCGTCCCTTCATGCTTTCAACTGATGCATCTCTGGATGGGATAGGTGCTGTTCTGTCCCAAGTCCAGGAAGGCGAAAGTCATGCCAGACCTATTGCTTTTGCCAGTAAGTCACTGACACAGTCTCAGAAAAACTATCCAGCGCACCGACTGGAATTTTTGGCTTTGAAATGGTCCATCACTGACAAGTTTAGTCATTGGCTAAAGGGTCACAAATTCACTGTTTGGACTGACAACAATCCTTTGACTCACATATTGACAAAGCCCAAGTTAGACTGTTGTGAGCAACGCTGGGTAGCCAAGTTGGCTGCGTATGACTTTGACATAAAGTATGTTCCAGGGCGGCAGAACATTGTGGCTGATGCATTAAGCCGTGTGCCTTTTGTCAAGGAAAATATTGGTCACAGACTGTTCAATGAGCCATATGTGAAACTCCTCAGTGAAGTCAAAAATGTGTCTACTGCCTCTGTTCAGGATGCTTTTCGTTCATCCAGTGGTCACGTGGATGCGATGTGTGCCAATGCTCATACCTCCCGGGTACACACTCAGATTGTGAATTCAGAAGAAGTGTCTGCTGTGATGCAGTCACACATTGATTGGGATGCTGGTCCGAGGGCCCGGGCAATTGAAGCCTTGCAGTTTTTGCCCCAGTTAGTTCCACCAGGTCAAGACCCGTTGCCTGCCTATTCTGAAAAGGCTTTGCGTGACAAACAGTTGGAGGATGGAACTCTTTCTCGCGTCCTGTTTTATGTTGAAAGACATCAGAGACCCTCAAGGAGAGAAAGGGTGAAAGAATCATTTTCAGTGATTAAATATCTGAAACACTGGGATAAGCTATCTGTGAGCAATGGTGTTCTGTACAGAGTTTCAAGAGACCAGAGAGCCAAGTCCAAACGGCTTCAGTATGTTGTCCCAGACTCACTTAAGGATGAGGTGTTGAAAGGCGTGCATGATGATGCTGGTCATCAAGCCCAGTCGCGAACCCTCAGTTTATCCAGACAGAGATTTTTCTGGCTGACCCTTGAGAGAGATGTTAGAGACCATGTCAGACACTGCCAGCGTTGTGTCCTCAGCAAGTCAGCTGAACCTGAGGGACGAGCTCCCTTAGAGAGCATCTTGTCCTCTAGACCGCTGGAGCTGGTCTGCATTGACTTTTGGTCAGCTGAAGACTCTAGGAACAAGTCTATTGATGTCCTAGTGATAACAGATCACTTTACCAGGATGGCTCAGGCCTTTCCTTGTAAGGATCAAACAGCTAAGCAAGTGGCAAATGTTCTGTGGAACAAGTACTTTTGTGTCTTTGGATTCCCAGAAAGAATCCACAGTGACCAAGGTCCTAATTTTGAAAGTCAATTAATCAGTGAACTCCTCAAAGTGTCCGGTGTCAGGAAATCTCACACTACCCCTTACCACCCAATGGGAAATGGGAGTGTTGAACGATTTAACAGGACACTGGGTGGGATGATTCGTGCACTGTCCCCTGAGGTGAAAGCTAACTGGCCACGACGGTTACAGACTTTGACATTTATGTACAACTGTACAGCCCATGAGACGACTGGCTTTCCTCCTTTTTACCTCATGTATGGCCATGTGCCCCGTTTGCCAGTAGATGTCATGTTTCGTTCTGTTCTTCGCGATGCTGATGTAACCAGTTACGACAAGTATGTGGCAACTCTCACCTGTGAGCTAAAAGAAGCAATGATGGTTGCTCAGGACCGTGCTGCTAAGGAGCAACACAGACATGCTAATCTTTACAACAGAAAAGTGAAAGGATCCAAGATTGAGATTGGTGACAGGGTGCTTTTGGCCAACAGAAAGGAGAGAGGCAAAAAGAAAACTGCTGATAAGTGGGAATCAACTGTTTACACTGTAATGAATGTGAACCCCTAGACCCATACATACAGAATTTGTGACACTCTTACTGGACGGACAAAAGTGGTCCACAGGAATCTGTTGATGCTGGTAAATTTTCTTCCTGTGGTGGATGTGTGCGATGTGTCCAACCATTGTTCATCCGCCTTACTTCCAGAAACCTTAGCTATAGACATTGGTGATGAGGGAGACACATCTGTGGACCTCTTCGAGGGAGAGAGTGAGGCTGGTACAGGTGATCCGTCTTCATGTGGAGAAACACGTGAACCATTAGTTGATCCAGAACCTGTTGACTCTGAAAGGAGAACTGTTGAGTGGATCACACAGCTCACTGAACCATCTGTGTCACAGGTAGACATTTCTGATGTGACAAGTGTGTCCTCTGACCCCCAGAACTCTTCAGTTGCACCTGTTGCTCAAGGTGTAGATCATCCCATGTCCTCTGACTCTAGACCTGTGACTACAGCTGCTACTGATACTCATGGTGGACAAACACTTGACAGTCAACTAGTTTCTGTTCCTGACTCCGAGAGACAGACAGACACTCCCCTTGTTCGCTGTACTGTTGACCAGACGTCACGTGCACATTGTCACCGTCCAAATGCACAACCTCAAACCATGTCAAGGTTTGGTCGCCTGATTAAACCTGTAAACAGACTAGTGCAGACAATGTCCAGGCAAGATGTGATTTGTGACAAGTTTAATGTTAGGGCTGTTTGTAGGTCTGTGTTTCAGACCCTGACTGATTAAATGTTACATGTGTGGACTATATTTTTGTGGACTTAACTTTGAATTCTAATGTTCGGTTATTTTATTTTATTTTATTATTCAAGAGCATTTGCTACACTAATAGTTGGGGTTTTTGGTGGGGTGTACAAGGCACTCCATTACCAGTGGTTGGGTTGAGAGATAAGCGCTGCTCTCATGCCACTTCGTCCTTGTGTGGGACTCTCTGTCAAATGGTATTCTTTATCTAACCCCGGGTATTTGTATATTGTTATGAGTCCTGTGTAGCTGTGGCTCAAGTTTAGTAAAATTCAGTGGGGTGGGTGTAACGGAGTCAAAAATGTACTTTAAGTATTTCTTTTTCTCAGTTATGTTTTTATTTATATTGTTGTGAATTTTATTTTACTTGAGTACTTTTATTTTGGCAGTACACTTCTCACATCCACTCTTCCTGTACCTCCGAGGCTCCGGTAGTTTAGTTTTTCCCCAACAGTATCGCGTTGCTTTGCTGTGGGAGCCTGTGTGGGATCGAGGTACAGACGGAGCGTGATACAGTTTGTTTTATTTCATTAACAGGAGAAATAAATTGTGGAAACAGCAGTCTGGTGCCATCGTGGTCCCTATGCCGCACATACGCTTGCACTGATGTTCCCGATCACGGCCGCTTAAGGGTGCCCCAAAAGAAGAACCACTACACTTGTGACGAGAGCCGTTACAGGTAGCCTTATTGAACATAGACTGCTGTTGTTTTTCATCCATACTCCTTCTTTTGTCATATATTCCGCACACCACGAAGAGAAAGAGGAATGGCATTTCAATTCTCTTTTATGTCTTTTGCATATAGAAATACTGACAAATAAAAATCTTTGAATCTTTGATTCTTTAAGTCCTACCCGTCTCCCTCTGAATGCTCACTTGCTCTACTGAGGACCATCTTAATTATCACTATAACTCACCTGTCTTTGCTCTCCGCACTTTCATGTATATTGACCCATCCATGAAACCACTATCATACGTGTATATATTTTCCAAAATCCTTGGGCCATTTTATTCAGTCGTGTGTTTAATCACGTGTTCTGTAACTGTGTTTTATCTAATTCTTCTTTCTTACTTTATGGTGCAGTATCCTGGTGGAGCACCCACAATTTTGTTGTACCGTACTACTGTAAAATGACAATAAAGCCTATTCTACTCTATTATGAGCGCTTTACTCAGATCAGAAAATTCTAGTAGTCTGTTAGCATCAAAACAACATGATCATCTGGACTGGGTCAGTATCATTTTTTTTTTAATGACACAAATACCAATCAAAACAATTTACCTTGGAACAATGTGGATGTCAGGAAAAACTAGCATCCTTGCTGGCACCTCAGTCTGAAGCTCTTCCAAACCTACTGCAGTGTTTGAGTCAGATTCTCATGTGACAACCATGTGACCATCCTCCCCACAGTGGAAACGGCTACCCCAGCTTTAAGTTTGGCCTTAAGCTGGACATTTGTGCAGACTCGGTCTAGATTCTGTTTTTTAACTGTATGTTCATTTTTCTCTGATGCAGCCAGCTTCTTGTTTCATGTATGCAGTTAACTGATTTTTATGACTGCACCTTATGTGTTTCAATTTTTTCTGACAGCCAAAGTCGATGTCAGCCTGTAGTTTTCCTATCTGATTAACACTTCGTTGCTGGGAAACAGCTTTCTGTTTGTCAACACTGAGAAGACATGACATCTTTGTGTTTTCCACTTCTTGCCTATTATCTGCAGTGTAGTATGAGCAATCCCAAATCTACGTGCTTCTTGCTTTCTGAGCTCAAGGTGCAGATCAACAAGCAAACCCAATCCCCTGTGCAAAACTGCTTCGGGACATTTCTAGCAACCTTTTGGGGCTGCCTTCCTCCTCTCTGCATGGTGAAAGTCAATGCAACCTACAGGCAATACAGGCATGTGGAGGGTTTCTCCTGAGGATCTTGCAGCATTCTCAAGAACTGTACTAACGGTTCTTTACCATTTTCCTACAAAAAGGAAAATGCTCTTGTAGAGACTTCATGAAACCAAGAGCTAAAGAGGGAGAATATAAATCTAAAATAATACATAAAAATAGGTTAACAAATATTATACAACGGTGAGTTCCAACCCGGCAATTTAATTGGACCCTAGGCCTTCTTGCAGGGCTGATCATGGAGTATAACACATTGTCCTTCTCATTCTGCCCTATACTGTAGATAATCTTCATGACCCAGTCCTTGGAGACTTGGTCATTCCACAAGGAGGCTTGTAAATATCCTGGTTGAAAAATATGTTGACCTCATATTTCCCAATGTCACTTCTGTTCCCAGAAATACTTATAAGCTGAGTGTCAATTTGTGACTACAGGCTCTCATTCAGTCTGAGCAGTTTTCATTATGTCTATGATCAAGTTTGTTCACAGCAGGTCTCTATCATGTCTTTTTGTGTGTGTCTGCAGTCTGTCAGGGTGTCTGGTCTCAGAGAAAGGGTGTGCTTCTCTGGCCTCAGCGCTGAGGTCCAACCCATCCCATCTCAGAGAGCTGGACCTGAGATACAACCATCCAGGAAATGCTGGAGTGAAGCTGCTGTCAGCTAAAGTGGAGGACCCATGCTGCAGACTGGACACGCTCAGGTATGGAGAGGACTTCTGCAACCACACACTTTTATTTTTCACATTTATGCATTTGTCAGAGTGCACTGCCTTCCTGACATTGAACTTAAATAAAAGTGACTCAGAGTACTGTAGAAGGCATCTTTACTGAACAGTCGGTTTGTCCAACACACAGACACTATTACAGAACACAGTAACAGTCTAATGTCTCCGTGACTCCCAGTCTCACCATGATTGAGATGGTGAATTTAGGGTACTCATAATGTAGGAGTGGGCGACACGGTGGTGGAGTGGTTAGCACTGCAGCAGCACAGTAACTCACCCTTGGCCAGGGGATCCTGGGTTCGATCCCAGCCCCCGGCCAACAGTGATCTGTGTGGAGTTTGCATGTTCTCCCCGTGTCTGCATGGGTTTACTCCGGGATTTCTCCGGTTTCCTCCCACATGCCAAAAACATGCAAGTTAGGTTAATTGGCATCAAACTGGGAATTCTAAATTGTCCTTAGGTGTGACTGTGAGAGTGAATGGTTGTCTGTCTCTCTGTGTTGCCCTGTGAGGGACTGGCGATCTGTCCAGGGTGGACCCTGCCTCTCGCCCAAAGATGCTGGGATAGGCTCCAGCCCCCCCGCGACCCGAAAACGATTACACGGGAGAAGATGAATGAATGAATGAATGAATGAATGAATGAATGAATAATGTAGGCGTTCACATTAATTACACAGAATCTGGTAAAATTTGACTTTGTCTAACCCTCTATACCCAAATAATTTTGAAGTTAGTCCATACAGATTCATGAGAATTTGGAATAAAAATCTAAACCTGACAAACTATAAATATTGAATAATGGCAAAAGAGTTGGCTCTATGAGTGTATAACATATTAAAACATATCCACCTTCCATACTGTCATGCTGTTCTGGTCTGGCATTTACTGACAGACAGACAGACAGACTTTACTGATCCCAAAACTGGGAAATTACAGTGTAACAGCAGCATGACAGTAGACAACCAAAATGACAGAAACACACAGCATAATAGAAAAACTAATTATCCAGGGAAAGAAAAAACTTCTTAGATAGCTTTATATACATTGCAGATGAATACATGATGACCTGTATAGATACCTGAATCATACTAGCTGTACTACAGGACTCTTGGGTGCTGTAGTTTCATGTTTTGAAATGTAAGTGGTCATGCAGAGACAGGTACTCAGCTCAGTTTTAAAGGTAACATCTGTACTGCTTCGCTGTGCTGGTCTGACCTCCTCTGACCCCTTCTGTCTTTCAGGGTGGCGCCTGCTGGAGTCAAATGGTTGACACCAGGTGTGAGGAAGTGTAAGTGTGTTTTTAATGAGATTCATGAAACCAAAGGAGCTTCACACTGTATCATCATAATCATCATCATCATAGAGCCAGTCAGTGATCAAACGGTGATGATCTATAATTGCAGCTGTGTTGTGTTTGCTCTTTCTCTGTCAGATTACTGTGACCTCACCATAGACACAGACACAGTAAACCCATTCCTCACACTGTCTGACAACAACAAGAAGGTGACACGGTTGAAGGAGAATCTGTATCAACCGTATCCTGACCATCCAGACAGGTTTGAGCGGTATCCTCAGCTGCTGTGCAGAGATCCTCTGGCTGGTCGCTGTTACTGGGAGGTCGGGCATACAGGAGACATTGAAATATCTCTGAGTTACAGAAGAATCGGGAGGAAAGGAAGCAGTGAGGACTGTAGGTTTGGACATAACAATCTCTCCTGGAGTCTGTACTGTAATGAAGATCTAGGTCCTAGATCTGTCTGCCACAAAACCAAATACACTCCTGTTGTCTCCGCCCTGGCTTACACTGTCTCTAACAGAGTAGGAGTCTATGTAGACCATCCCTCTGGTGTTATGTCCTTCTACAGTGTGTCTCCTGACTCTCTGAAGCACCTCCTCACCATCAACACAGCATTCACTGAACCTCTTTATCCAGGACTCTGGCTTGATCTGGGTTCATCAGTGTCTCTGGGTTGGTTTCAGTCTGAACAGTTTCCTGAACCCACAGTAGTTTAGTTTCTTCATGTCATGCCCTGGACATGGTCACCAACCACATCCATGCTCTTTGTTGTTTTTGGACTCATGGCATCCTTGTGATCTTTTGTTATCATTGGTATTTTCCCCTGGCCTTGGTGATTTATGTTCGCATTTCATTCTTTGTCTGTTATTAGTCCATTTGTCCCCTCTTGAATGAATGAATGAATGAATGAATTTAACGAAATGAATTTAATGAAATTTTAATTCAATTCAATTCAGCTTTATTTATAATGCGCCACATCACAACAAAAGCTGTCTCGTGGAGCCACAGTGCAGATAAAAAAAATCACACAGTCACAGAAAGACCCAGCAATCAGACTATCCCCTATGAGCAAGCACTAGGCGACAGTGGAGAGGAAAAACTCCCATTTGGAAGGAAGAAACCTCTAGCAGAACCAGGCTCAGGGAGGGGGTATTAACACCAGTATTAACAAAAATTATAAATCAATCCATAAATGACAGTACCTTTCCTACAATTTTGAAAACAGCCATTGTACGGCCAGTGTACAAATCAGGTGATAAGCTCCAGGTCACAGACCCATCAGCGTACTTCCAACCATTTCCAAAGGCTGAAGAAAGCTGTAGCACAACAGCTGGTGGACCACCTTGACTCCATGGCAGCACTTAACCCCTTTCAGTTTGGTTTTAGGAAAGGATATTCCACTGAAACAGCATGCTGCTATCTATTAGAAAACATCAAATCCAGCTTGGATGGGGGAGGGGTAGTGGGGGCTGTTTTTCTTGACCTGTGAAAGGCTTTTGATACAGTCAACAATGAGTTACTTTAAGATAAGATAAGATAAGATAAGATAAGATAAGATAAGATAAGCCTTTATTAGTCCCACAACGAGGAAATTCCAGGATTGCAACAGCACAGGGATAGCAACACTCAGAGCAACAATCAGAAGGCAAGAAAAAAAGCAAGCAAGCAAGAGCAGCTAACATACATATGTACATATTACTATAAAATATATATATATACACACACACACACAGACACAGTGCAGAGCATTGTAGCTGGATGGAATAAATATATGAATATATAAACACACAGTGCGGAGCATTGCAGCTAGGTGGAATAAATATGTAAATATATAAACCCACACAGTGCAGAGCATTGTTGCTAGATGGGATGAAACAGCATAACCGTCTACTTAGTTATCCTACATGGTATGATTATGTGCCCATACATATTCTCACCCTCCATAGCGACCGGTATTTTCCTAGTTGTATGCCGGAGGGGACCATTGTGTAAGTCTATTGCATCTTTTGCATTCAAAAAACTATTAGTTTGTTACGTCTTTTTGCTATCTCTGCGAGCAGCCCTGCTTAGGTTGTACAGTCTGACAGCCGTTGGTAGGAAGGACCTGCGAAACCTCTCGGTTGTGCACCTGGGATGATGTAGTCTGCTGCTAAATGAGCTCCTCAGTGCATTCAGTATGTCCTGCATAGGGTGGAACTCGGACTCCAGCAGAGATGACAGTTTAGCCACCGTCCTTCTCTCTCCTATCTCCTCCACCGGATCAAGGCGCTGCCCCAGGACAGAGCTAGCTTTCTTGATCAGTTTGTTCAGTCTCTTCCTATCGGCTGCAGTAATGCCACTGCCCCAGCAGACCACTCCAAAAGTGATGGCTGATGCCACCACCGTGTCATAGAATGTCTTCAGCAGTGCCCCTTGTACACCAAAAGACCTGAGTCTCCTCAGCAGGAACAACCTGCGCTGTCCCTTCTTGTAGAGTGCGTCAGTATTGTGTGACCAGTCTAGTTTATTGTTCAGATGAACACCCAGGTACTTATAGGATGTCACCATCTCGATGTCTGTTCCCTGTATATTTACTGGTGCTGTGAGGGGTTGTCCTTGCCTGCGGCAGTCCACCACCAGCTCCTTAGTTTTCCTCGCGTTGATCTGGAGGCAGTTTCGATGGCACCAGTCCACGAAGTCCTGGATAAGCCCTCTGTACTCAGCTTCATCTCCATTGGAGATGAGGCCAACGATCGCAGAGTCATCAGAGAACTTCTGTAGGTGGCAGTGTGTTGTGTTGTGTGAGAAGTCCGCAGTATAAAGAGTGAACAGGAAGGGAGCCAAAACCGTTCCCTGGGGGGCCCCCGTGCTACCGATGATCGTGTCGGACACACAGTCCCGGGTTCTCACAAACTGAGGCCGGTTTGTGAGGTAGTCCAGGATCCATGATGACAGGTGCTGGTCCACCCCTGCGCGCAGCAGCTTGTCCTTCAGGATCATCGGTTGGATGGTGCTGAAAGCACTGGAGAAGTCAAAGAACATGATCCTCACCACATTCCCGGGCTTCTCCAGGTGGGACAGAGAATGGTGAAGGAGGAAGATCACTGCATCCTCCACCCCAATGCCATGCTGGTAGGCGAACTGGAGTGGATCCATCGCTGGTTCCACCAGGGGGCGGAGATGAGCAAGGAGCAGTCTCTCCAGGGTCTTCATCAAGTGGGACATCAAGGCCACCGGTCTGTAGCTGTTCAGGTCTTTGGGGTGGGAAGTTTTTGGTACAGGTACCACACAAGATGTTTTCCACAGCTGTGGTACCCTCCCCAGCTTCAGGCTCAGGTTGAAGATGTACGTCACAATCCCACACAGCTGGTCTGCACAGGACTTGAGGAGCTTTGCGCTGATGCCGTCCGGTCCCGACGCCTTCCTTGCCTTGATCTTCCTCAGCTCCGTCCTCACCTGGGTCCTGGTCGGGGTCAGGATGGGGGGCTGTGTGTTGGGAGTGGGGGGGTGTTGATGGAGTGGGGAGTGGGCAGCAGGACTTGATTTCTTTAGAGGCAGCAGTGGTTGTTGTGCAGTCAGGGGGGAGGGCAGTTGGTCAAACCTATTGAAAAACAGATTCAGGTTGTTCGCCCACTCCCTGCCCCCCGTGGCCTGGGGGGAGGTATTCTGGAGCCCAGAGATGGTTTTGAGGTTTCTCCAGACCCCGGTGATGTCGCTCTGTTGCAGCTTGTCCTCCGTCTTCTTCCTGAAGCTGTCCTTGCCTTCTCTGATCTTTCTCCTCAGCTCCCTCTGTACGGACTTCAGCATCTCCCTATTCCCCGACCTGAAGATCCTCTTCTTCTCTCTCAGAAGTGTTTTTATCTCAGGGTTGATCCAGGGTTTGTTGTTTGAGCAACACCGTATGGTCTTGGTGGGAACGGATTTGTCCACACAGAAGCTGAGGTAGTCTGTGAAGGTGTGAATGAGGCCATCGATGTCCTCACCATGTGGATCGCAGAGCTGCTTCCAGGCGGTGGCTTCAAAACAGCCCTTTAGAGTGTCCATTGTCTCCTCAGACCATAACTCCACTGTGCGCTTGGCTGGAGGTTGTCTGTGCACTAGGGGTTTGTACACCAGCCGGAGATGAACCAAGTTGTGATCCGATCTCCCGAGTGGGGGGAGTTGTGATGAGGTGTACGCCTCCTTAGTGTTTGCATAGAATAAGTCCAGTGTTTTATTGTCTCTAGTGTGGCATGTGACATACTGGGTAAACGTGGGTAGAATGGGAGACAGTGAAACATGGTTGAAATCGCCTGAGATGAGGAGAAGAGCATCTGGGTGTTCTGTCTGCAACCTGCTGGTTACTGAATGGATGACATCACGCGCTGTCCCAGCGTTCGCCGTCGGATTTGCATAAACAACAATGCAGATCACGTGTGAGTGTTCTCTCGGGAGATATGTAGGCCGCATGCTAACAGCTAGCAACTTTTAAACAAATTATCACAATTCTCCCTTCATAAAAATACACAAAATTGGATAAGGTCATACCTCAGTGACAGACAGCAGTGTGTAATTGTAAACAATGCTACATCTACTAAATCTACTAAATCTACTGGAGGAAGAAGCCCCCCCCCCCCCCCCCCCAGGAGACAGCTAGCCACCAGGGCTGCTCGGAGAGGCGCTCCGGCCACCGGCAGAGTGAAGAGGCCTCGCCGTCACAGGCCCGTGGCTCTGAGAGAGATCTGTCGCTGCCAGAAATCCACGGAGCTGCTCATCCGTAAGCTGCCCGTCCAGCGCCTGGTGAGGGAGATCGCTCAGGACTTCAAGACCGTCCTGCGTTTCCTGAGCTTCGCCGTCATGGCTCTGCAGGAGACCAGCGAGGCCCACCTGGTGGTCTCTTCTTCGCTAAGGGGGTCACCATCATGCCCAAAGACTTCCAGCTGGCCCGCTGCATCCGCGGAGAGAGAGCTTAGACTTTCTGCTGCACATTCACCAGCCATAATGCTCTGCACTGTGTGTCTATATATATATACATTTATAGTAATATGGACATATGTTTACTAGATGTTGTTTTTTCTTGCCTTCTGATTGTTGCTCTGAGTGTTGCTATCCCTATGCTGTTGCAATCCTGGAATTTCCCCATTGTGGGACTAATAAAGGCTTATCTTATCTTATCTCCCTTAAAAGCATGCAGTATGGGTGTACTGCAGGGCTCTATTTTAGGGCCTTTGCTGTTTACATTATATATTAATGATCTCCCGTCTGTGTGTAATGCAAATATAATTATGTATGCTGACGACACTGTGATATATACTCATGGTAAAACGACTGAAGAGGTGACTGAAAAATTAACACAGGAAATGGAGAAAGTCTCACATTGGTTGAGGAATTCTTGTTTAACCTTAAACGTCGATAAAACTGTGTCAATGTTTTTTACTAATCACTACAAATCCAAAAATTCTTGTCATATCTTGATAGAAGGACAAAAAATTAAGAATGTGACTGACATAATGCACGGCTCAGGAGACACACACGCAGGCTCAGAGTAGCTCAAATAGCTTTATTGACAACAAGGGTGTATGAATGTGTGTCTGCGAGATGTGAATGTGTTGGTGATGGCGTCTGCTTCGGGCACAGAGGCAGGAGACCGTACAGCCGGACAACCCTATGGGAAAAGCACAGGGAGAAGGGTGACGGGCACACACCAACACAGGAGATGTACAAGTTGGAGAGGAGCTTACTTGGAAAGGGCAGGTGGCTGGCACAACAAGGAACGAGGTCCGGTAGACAGCAACCTGGAGAGCCTGGTGCAGCAGCGAGGAACAGGCGATGGAGAGGAATGGTCCGCTGCCGGGAAATCCACCTGTGCACAGGGGAGCAGACTTGCAGAAGGAAAGGTAAGGGCTTCTTACCGCAATGCTTGCTGAGGTATGAGAGGGAACTCACAGCAATCCTGATGAGTGAAGTCTGACGGCTTCAGGCCGAAGCCCAGGGCGAGGCGGCTTAAATCCCTCGCCGCTGATGATGTGCAGGTGTGCGTGCAGCTGGCGCCGCTGATGAGTGGTGCGGCGTGGCAGTACTCCCCCCTCTAGCAGCGCCTCCTGGCGATGGTCTCTCTGGGTGCGCTCGGTGGAACTCAGTAATGAGAGATGGGTCCAACACAAACGACGAGGGTACCCACTGCCGATGTTCAGGCCCATAGCCCTCCCAGTCCACCAAGTACTGCAACCCACGGCCCCGGCGCCGAGAGTCCAGGATGGAGGAGACGGGCCAGGCCGGATGGCCATCAATCATCCGGGGTGCGGGTTGCACAGCAGGAGGAGGGCAAAGGGGGTCGGAGACTGCCAGCTTCACCTTGGATACGTGGAAGGTGGGGTGGATGCGGAGGGAGGGGGGAATAGCTACACGCACAGCCACCGGGTTGATGATCCTGGTGATGGGGTATGGGCCCATAAAACGCTGTGCCAGCTTCCTCTTCTCGCCCTTTAAAATCACGTCCTGGGTCGACACATAGACTTGCTGACCAACTCTGTACGCCAGGGCAGGTCTTCTGTGCCGGTCCGCCACGGCTCTGTTGCGCTCCGCCGTGCGTAAAAGCGCATTGCGCGCTGATGCCCAGATGGAGCGGAACTGCCTGAGATGCGCCCGAACTGAGGGGACAGTTACCTCACTCTCCTGCGCCGGGAACAGCGGGGGGTCGTAACCCAGGGACGCCTTAAAGGGGGACATCCCTGTAGCAGAAGAGCGAGCGGTGTTGTGGGCGTATTCAACCCAGGCGAGGTGGTTACTCCAGGACGTTGGTTTGGACGCCGTGATGCAGCGGAGCGCAGCCTCCAGCTCCTGGTTGGTCCGCTCACACTGCCCGTTGGTTTGGGGGTTATGGCCGGAGGAGAGGCTCACCTTGGCTCCCAGGGCGTTGCAGAATGACTTCCAAACCTCTGAAGAAAATTGGGGCCCCCGGTCCGAGACCACGTCCACCGGAATCCCATGTAGCCTGACCACGTGCTGGATTAGGAGGTCCGCCGTCTCCAGGGCAGTTGGGAGACCTCATAGGGGGACGAAGTTTGCCGCCTTGGAGAAGCGGTCCACGATGGTCAGGACGGTGTCGAAGGTGTTTGAGACTGGGAGTCCGGTGACGAAATTCCGGGCGATATGCGACCAGGGCCTGCCAGGGACGGGCAGAGGCTGGAGCAAACCCGCTGGAGGGGCATGACCTGATTTGCTGGTAGCACACACTGGGCAGGCCCGGGCGTAGTGGGCAGCGTCCCTCCGCAGGCCCGGCCACCAGAAGGACCGCTGGAGGAGGTCAATCATCCGGGAGGAGCCAGGGTGGCAGGTGAGCTTGGATGTGTGCAACCAGTGGATGACCTCCCCCCGAACCGTGGATGGCACGAACAGCCTCCCCTCCGGTCCGCCGCCAGGGTCAGGTTCCACTTCCTGCGCCTTCCGGATCTTGCTTTCAATGTCCCAGGTGACGGCTCCCACGACGCACGACCTGGGTAGGATGGTGTGGACCGTGTCCTCCGACTCTTCAGGGGCGAATTGCCTAGAGAGGGCGTTGGGCAGGCCGTTCTTGGAGCCAGGCCTGAAGGTGATGTTGAATCGGAACCTGGCAAAGAACAAGGACCAGCGCGCCTGGCGGGCGTTCAGACACTTGGCAGATCTCAGGTACTCCAAGTTCTTGTGGTTCGTCAGGACCACGAACGGCAGGTCCGCCCCCTCTAGCCAGTGACACCACTCCTGCAGTGCGAGCTTGATGGCAAGGAGCTCTCTGTCCCCCACGTCGTAATTCCGTTCCGCCGGGGACAAGCGCCGAGAGAAGAAGGCGCAGGGCCGTTTGACTCCATCATCTGGCGACCGCTGGGATAGAACCGCCCCCACTCCTGTGTCTGAAGCATCCACTTCCACGATGCACTGCAGCACAGGGTTGACTTGGCTAAGGACCCGGGAGGAGGAGAACTCCGCCTTCAGCGCCTGAAAAGCAGCCGCGGCCTCTTCGGTCCACCGGAACGGGACCTTAGGGGACGTGAGGCAGGTCAACGGGCCGACGATGGTGCCAAAGTTAGGGACAAAGCGGCGGTAGAAATTTGCAAACCCGATGAACTGCTGCACCTGTTTTCTCGATGCAGGTGTGGGCCATTCCACCACCGCCTTCACCTTCTCTCGGTCCGGAAGCACCTGGTCGTGGGAGATGATGAACCCGAGGAAGGATGTTGTCTTCGCGTAGAACTCGCATTTTTCTGCCTTCACATACAACCGGTTCTCCAGCAGTCTTTGGAGGACCCGCCTCACATGGACCTGGTGCTCGTCCCTGGATTTGAAGAAGATGAGAATGTCATCCAGGTAGACGAACACAAAAAGGCCAATGAAATCCCGGAGGACATCATTAATAAGGCGCTGAAAAATGGCTGGGGCGTTGGTCAACCCGAACGGCATCACCAGGTACTCGAAGTGGCCGTTCGGGGTACGGAAGGCTGTCTTCCACTCATCTCCCTCCCGGATCCGGACGAGGTGGTATGCGCTGCGTAGATCCAGCTTGGTGAACCAAGTTGCCCCCTGGAGGGAGTGGAAGGCGGTGTCCATGAGGGGCAGGGTGTAGCGATCCTTCTCCGTAATGTCGTTTAGGGCGCGATAGTCGATGCAAGGACGGAGGGAACCATCCTTCTTGCCCACGAAGAAGAATCCTGCCCCCACAGGTGATGACGAAGGGCGGATTATCCCAGCACTCAGCGACTCCTTGAGATAAGCGTTCATGGTCTCCTTCTCCGGTGCCGACAGGCTGTAGAGTCGCCCAGAGGGTAAGGGTGCCCCCTGGCGGATGTTAATTGCACAGTCATAGGGCCTATGTGGAGGAAGAGACATCGCCTTGGACTTGCTGAATACCGTACCCAGGTCGTGAAATTCCGATGGCACCAGGGACAGGTCCGGGGGCGCAGCGTCCGTAGGTGTTGGGGAAGAGGACGGAGAGCAGGCAGCGGACTGTAAACAGGTGCTCATGCAGAATGTGCTCCATGCCGACACCCCGGCGGACTTCCAATCCAAAACAGGGTTGTGGAGACGTAGCCAGGGGTACCCGAGGATGACGGGCGACACAGAGTTGGGCAGGACGTAGAAGGTTATCTCATCCCGGTGGTTTCCAGAGATGATAACTAACTAACTAACTAACTAACTAACCTGCACTTATATAGCGCTTTTCTAGTCACAAAGACCACTCAAAGCGCTTTCATTAATACTAACCCTCTATTCTAAGGGCCTATAGGAAACAGATATCTAGGGACAATTTAGAACAGCCAATTAACCTAACATGCATGTTTTTGGCATGTGGGAGGAAACCGGAGAAATCCCGGAGTAAACCCACGCAACACGGGGAGAACATGCAAACTCCACACAGATCACTGTTGGTCGGGGGCTGGGATCGAACCCACGATCCCACGATCCCCACAATCCCCCGGCCAAGGGTAAACTGTGCTGCCGCAGTGCTAACCACTGCACCACCGTGCAGCCCTGAACGGGGACGGTCTGGTGTGTTACTCTCCCCAGGGAGACACGGGAGAGGTTGACCGGGAGAGGGGAGTTTTTAGTGCTTGGCAGCGGATGCCCAATCGGGTTGCCAGGCTTTGTGAAATAAAACTGCCCTCCGCGCCCGAATCCACCAGTGCGTGAGTGAGATGCCCAGTGGAGTTGTGGCAAAATCGGACGGGCAGCTTCAGTTGTGTGAGGGAACTTAACCGATTGATGTCCGCGAGGCCCCCTACAGTGACTCGCGGACCCCGCCGTCTGGCTTTCCGTGGGCAAAGCTTCACCGTGTGTTGATCATCTCCGCAATACATGCAGAGATCCAACTCACTGCGGCATTGTTTCTCCGCAGGGGGAAGCTTTGTCCAACCCGTCACCATTGGCTCCGACTCCTCGGGGCACGATGGTGGCGGCGTCGTCAGGGGGCGAGCTCGGAGCAGGAGCGACGAGGCACCCCAAGAGCGAGAAGAAGAAGACTTCCGCCCCGAGGAGCGCTGGCGCAGCCTGTTATCCAAACTGATGGCAAGAGACGTTAGCTCCACTAGAGTCTCCGGGATATCCCGCCCAGCCAGTTCATCCTTCAGATCATCGTTGAGACTGCGGAGGAAAAGGCCGCAGAATGAACGTTCATCCCAGCCCAATTCCTCCGCCGCTACCCGGAAGTCGATCGCAAAGTCCGCTGCCGACCGGCTTCCCTGCTGGAGACTGAGAAGCCGATCGACCTGGACGGTCTCGGTACGAGAGTGATCAAAGACTTCCAGGAATTGTCTCACGAATTGGCCATAGGTGAGGGTGGCGTAACTGGGCCTCGCCATTATGCCGTAAGCCCAAGTTAGCGCTCGCCCCTCTAGGAGATTCCCTATGTAGCCAATTCGGCTGTGATCTGAAGGAAAATACCCGGGCACACGGTGGAACACGGACTCACACTGCATTATGAACCCCCGCGCTCCGCCGAGCTTGCCGCTAAAGCGGGCGGGGGTCGGAATGAGCGTGAGCTGAACCGGTGCTACCGGAGCCGGCTGGACGGCCGCTGGAGCAGCAGGAGCCGCGCCACCCTGACGAGCCGGGGGGAACGGCTGTTAGGGGTCCAAGCGGTCCAATCGGTTATTTATAATAATCAATTGATTAAAAATCACCTGTTGCTGAAAAGCTATTTGGTCCACTCGAGCCTCGAGAGTGGAAAGTCGGCGTGTGAGCCCGCCGTCTGCCGAGCCGCTCTGCTGAAGCCGTACTGACATAATGCACGGCTCAGGAGACACACACGCAGGCTCAGAGTAGCTCAAATAGCTTTATTGACAACAAGGGTGTATGAATGTGTGTCTGCGAGATGTGAATGTGTTGGTGATGGCGTCTGCTTCGGGCACAGAGGCAGGAGACCGTACAGCCGGACAACCCTATGGGAAAAGCACAGGGAGAAGGGTGACGGGCACACACCAACACAGGAGATGCACAAGTTGGAGAGGAGCTTACTTGGAAAGGGCAGGTGGCTGGCACAGCAAGGAACGAGGTCCGGTAGACAGCAACCTGGAGAGCCCGGTGCAGCAGCGAGGAACAGGCGATGGAGAGGAATGGTCCGCCGCCGGGAAATCCACCTGTGCACAGGGGAGCAGACTTGGAGAAGGAAAGGTAAGGGCTTCTTACCGCAATGCTTGCTGAGGTATGAGAGGGAACTCACAGCAATCCTGATGAGTGAAGTCTGACGGTTTCAGGCCGAAGCCCAGGGCGAGGCGGCTTAAATCCCTCGCCGCTGATGATGTGCAGGTGTGCGTGCAGCTGGCACCGCTGATGAGCGGCGCGGCGTGACAGTGACTGAATTTAAATATTTAGGTATTACACGACTCAAATTTAAGCTTTAAAAAACACATTAAAAGGATGACAAACACGGTCAAATTTAATTGTGCTAATTTCAAACATATCAGAAATTGACTGTCTACTGAAGCATCAAGTATGTATCTAAATGCTATGATAATTCCACATTTTCTTTACTGTATGACCAGTTGGTCACAGGTGTGTAAATCTGCCCTGAGGCCTCTGGAATCATTATACAAATATTCTATCAAGATTCACGGCAAGAAAAGACGAACGTTCCATCACTGCCCAATCCTGTCCAAATATAACCTGTTGAGCTTTGAAAATCTAATCATGTATATAAATGTGTGTCTTTTGTTTAAGGTAATCCATAACTCTGCTGCTCCTCCCTTAAAAAGGTTTGTTTCATTAAGTTCTGTAAATACATCTCGGACAACTCGATCAACAGCACGCGGCGAGTGCAGGATTCCTAGGCACAAGACAACATTAGCAAATTCAACATTTTCATGTGTGGCTATGCGACTGGTTACCAACGGAGTTACTTGCAGTTACAGACTATCACACATTTTCACGCTTGGTGAAAAAACAGTTAATCTCTAAGCAAACCTGTGTCCATAATGTACTGTGATGTAAAGATGTTAGAGTGTGTGATGACGACAGTGGGACCAAAAAGAGTCAGTGGTTGGATGTGAAAAATTGTTTATATGGATGGAGTTATAAAAACGTATTTTGAATCCAAGATGGCACTGCGGATGGCAGCCACTGGCTTCTGCTCTCTGATGTTTTTGATCATTTTGTGTGGTTTTTTTGGACTTCTGCTCTTCTGTCCAAGTCACCTTTTCAAGGGAGGGACTACTTTCACTCAGACTATCTCCCAATGCAACTTCTCCACCAGTTTCTGCTGCTGATCTGAAGTTTTTTTCAGGGAATCTTAGCTGTGGGAGCAGCGGCTATTGGCGCTGGCCGGAAACAAAGGCGGCATGGTAAACGTGCCAGTGCGCTAGTCAGACTGAAGAAACAAGGATATCGCACGCCGCTCCCATCGATCCATCTGGCGAACGTCCGCTCTTTGGCGAATAAAATGGACAAACTGCTGCTCCTAACTCACAAAAACCCGGATTTTAGCAGATCTGGCGCCCTGTGTTTCATGGAGTCCTGGCAGAGTGAACATATCCCGGACAGCGCGATTCGCCTGGATGGATTCGAACTGTTTCGTGCTGATCACAGCTGAGAATCCTCTGGAAAGACTAAAGGTGGCGGAATCTGCTTCTACATAAACGAAGGTTGGTGTACTGATGTCACAGTGTTGAAGAAGTCTTGCAGCCCTAACTTAGAGTCACTGTTCATAAATTGTAAACCCTTTTATTCACCGCGAGAATTCTCTTCGTTTATTCTGGTCGGAATCTATATCCCGCCTGTTGCTTGTACAACGGAGGCACTGCAGCACCTCACTGACCAGATAGCAGACGTGGAGGAAAAACATTCAGATTCTCTGCTTATTATTCTGGGTGACTTCAATACAGCTAATCTCACAAATGAACTTCCTAAATATAGACAGCATGTTAAATGTCCCACCAGGGACACAAATACACTCGACCACTGTTACACAGTTTTAAGAAACGCCTATCATGCTGTCCCCCGTGCAGCTCTGGGTTTTTCTGACCACTGTCTGCTTCATCTTATTCCAACATACAGACAGAAACTAAAAACTTCCAAGTCTGTAGTAAGGACTGTGAAGAAATGGACTGAGGAATCAAAGCTGGAGTTACAAGCCTGCTTTGACTGTACAGATTGGAGTGTTTTTGAAGATGCAGCCACTAACCTTAATGAACTCACTGATACTGTGACATCATACATCAGTTTTTGTGAGGACATGTGTGTGCAGACCAAGACCTTCTGCACATACAACAACAATAAACCCTGGTTCACTCCTAAACTCAAGCAGCTACGTCAGACCAAGGAGGAGGCCTACAGGACTGGTGACTGGACTCAGATGTAAAAGTTCACCAGTTTATTGCAAAACCAAAACTAATACACAACTAAACATAAAGGTGCAAAACTAAGGAAAAGTGCAACACAAAACACACACTTAAATCATACAAAACAGGTGCCCACTGGAGCGCACGTAGCCTATGGGAAAAGAGCAGAAAGAAGTTATTAGGGACAGGATTTCCCAAAGAGGAGAATCATAATGGGAAAGCACTCCTACTCTACACAACATAACAAAAATAATTTTTTGTAAGTTGTCTGTGTTTTTTCAACTGATTTAAGACAATTTTGCACCGCTGAATCCAAAAATGACATCCGTTTCTCTAGATCAGGTCAGGTTTTTATGCTAAGTTGTAAGCAGTTGTACAGCAGTTGTACAGTTCTACTGTAAATTGAATAGTAGACACCGATAAAGGTAAGTACATGTAAATTGAATGTTACATCATCATTGTTCTAAATTCAGAGAATTTCAAGAAGTAAAAAAGAATTTTGCATCATATAAAGCGAAAATACCTGTACTGTACATGTAAACAAAAACGTAAAAAACGTGGCCATAGTTCAAAAAGTTGACCTGATCTAATCTCACAAATGAGCTTCCTAAATACAGACAGCATATTAAATGTCCCACCAGGGACACAAATACACTTGACCACTGTTACACAGTTTTAAGAAATGCCTATCATGCCGTCCCCTGTGCAGCTCTGGGTTTTTCTGACCACTGTCTGCTCCATCTTATTCCAACATACAGACAGAAACTAAAAACTTCCAAGTCTGTTGTAAGGACTGTGAAGAAATGGACTGAGGAATCAAAGCTGGAGTTACAAGCCTGCTTTGACTGCACAGATTGGAGTGTTTTTGAAGATGCAGCCATTAACCTAAATGAACTCACTGACACTGTGACGTCATACATCTGTTTCTGTGAGGACATGTGTGTGCAGGCCAAGACCTTCTGCACATACAACAACAATAAACCCTGGTTCATTCCTAAACTGAAGCAGCTACGTCAGACCAAGGAGGAGGCCTACAGGACTGGTGACTGGACTCTGTACAAGCGGGCCAGAAACATACTGACAAAGGAGATCAGGCTTGCTAAGAGGAGCTACAGTGAGAAGTTACAACAAAACTTCTCAGCCAACAACTCTGCTTCTGTCTGGAGAGACCTGCAGGATATCACCAACTACAGGAGACCATCCCCCCACCCTGTGGAAAACTGCCAGCTGGCTAACGACCTAAACAGCTTTTACTGTAGGTTTGAAAAGAACCTACAGTTCTCACCTCCCACCCACACAGAAGGATTATCTGCAGCCCCAGGAACTCCATCCCTCCTCCACTCTGACCTCCCACCAGCACTAACGATCTGTGAAGAGGAGGTGTGCCGGGTCTTTCAGAGACAAAAGATCAAGAAGGCTGCAGGACCTGATGGTGTGTCTCCGTCCTGCCTGAGAGTCTGCTCCAACAAGTTGGCCCCCATCTTCATCCGGATCTTTAATAGATCACTGGAGCTGCGTGAAGTGCCTTCCTGCTTCAAACGCTCCATCATCATTCCACTTCCCAAGAAACCCTCTGTTACAGGATTAAACGACTACAGACCTGTTGCCTTGACCTCTGTGGTCATGAAATCCTTGGAGAGATTGGTGCTGAACCACCTGAAGGTCGTCACAGGCCCCCTGATGGACCCACTGCAGTTTGCCTACCGGTCAAACAGGTCAGTGGATGATGCAGTGAATATGGGACTACACTACATCCTGCAACACCTCGACTCCCCAGGGATGTACGCCAGGATCCTGTTTGTCGACTTCAGCTCAGCGTTCAACACCATCATCCCAGGCATTCTTCATCAGAAACTTCTCCAGCTCAAGGTGCCCCCCTCCACCTGCCAGTGGATCTCCAGCTTTCTGACTGACAGGTGGCAACAGGTGAAGCTAGGGAGATTTACATCCAGCTCCCAAAAAATTAGTACTGGCGCCCCCCAAGGATGTGTCCTTTCCCCACTGCTCTTCTCCCTCTAGTCCAACGACTGCACCTCAGAGGACCCTTCGGTGAAGCTCCTGAAGTTTGCGGACGACACCACAGTCATCGGTTTGATCCGGGATAGTGATGAGTCTGCATACAGGCGGGAGGTGGAGCAGCTGATCCTCTGGTGCGGCCAGAACCATCTTGAACTTAACCCAACCAAAACGGTGGAGATGATGAGGATTTCAGGCGACACCCTCCTTCATTCCCCCCACTCACCATCCTCAACAGCACAGTGTCCACTGTGGACTCCTTCAAGTTTCTGGGTACCACAATCTCCCGGAACCTGAAGTGGTCCTCCCATATAGACACTGTCCGGAAAAAGGCCCAGCAGAGGTTGTTTTTTCTGCGTCAGCTCAAGAAGTTTGATTTGCCTCAGGAGCTGCTGGTTGTCTTCTACACCGCCATCATCCAATCTGTCCTCTGCTTTTCCATCACTGTCTGGTTTGGATCTGCCACTAAACAGGACAAGACCAGACTGTAGCGGATCATTAAGTCTGCGGAGAGGATCATTGGTACCGACCTACCCTCCATTGAGAACTTATATCGGTCCATAACCAGGAAACGGGCGGGAAACATCTGTGCTGACCCGTCACACCCCGACCACAAACTGTTTGAACTTCTATCTTCTGGTTATCGTTACAGATCACTGAAGGTCAAAACCACCCGTCACAGGAACAGTTTCTTTCCTCAAGCCATCACTCTGATGAACTCCTAACATTCACCTAGTCCTACCTGTTGCTGTACTCATGACTTTTCATCCATTATTACATTGCACATAACTCTCACACTGCTTTTTTTTTTCCCACAATATCTTTATTGAACCTTTTTTTTTTAAACAAACATGATACAAACAATCAAACACTAACACTAAAGTACTACAAAAAAAAAAATGCACTAAAAAACACCAACAACCACCAACAAAATCAAATCTTCAACAATGCTCCTCTGTTTAGTCTAGACAATCCAACACATAAGTATACATATTATGTTCACCAGTTTGGAATTTACAAGGTCCACACACATCATTCACCTTCTTCTTCAAGAGTTATGTTTAAATTTTTTACATAATCAATAAAAGGTCTCCATATATTCTCAAACACAATTTCCTTTGATTTCAGTATATATGTTATTCTTTCTAATGGAAGGTTTGTTAACATCTGTCTTAACCACTGAGTCACATCTGGTCTATGAGTCTTTTTCCACAGTAGTGCAATACATTTTTTGGCATTAAGCAAACTGAGGTCTATGAATGTTCTTTCACTTTTATTAAAATTATGCTTTTCTGGGTACAGACCCAACAAAAACAGTTTAGGATTCAATATGATTTGTTTTGAGATTATTTTTTCAATTGTTACCCTCACCTCTTCCCAAAACATTCTTATTAATCTACATTCCCATACACAATGAAATAGAGTTCCTTTACTTTCCATGCACTTTGTGCATATATCTGGTATATTTTTGTTATATCTATTTAACTCCTCCGGTGTAACATACATCCGCATTAACCATTTGAAATGTATCAATTTAAGGCGTACATTTATTGATTTGGTTTGAGCTTCTGTACAAGCCAATTCCCATTGTTCCTCTGAAATTTCAGTTTGCAGATCTTCTTTCCAGTAGTTTAATCTTTTCAGTGAATTTTCACTTGAAAATAGTGTCAATGAGTTATAAAACTCTGAAATAATACCCTTTCTTTTACTATCTTTCATCAACATTTTTTCCAAGGATGAATAAATAGGTTGAGTGAGAGCTTTATTTTGATTTGATCGAATAAAGTTTCTAAGTTGAAGATATTTAAAAAAATGTGTTCTATTGAGATTAAATTTGATCCTCAACTCTTCAAAAGACATTATGTTTTCTGCACATGGCAAATATAAATCCTGAATCTTTTGTATCCCTTTTAAATTCCATACTTTAAATACAGCGTCCGCTCTCCCTGGTTTAAAATATTGATTACCCCATATTGGACTAAATTGTGACAATAACTGTGGTTCTTTTAAATAGTTTTTAGCTTCACACCATATTTTGATCATATGCTTTACAAATGGATTTTTAACTTGTTTTTGTAATTTTTTTGCCGAATCTGAGTATATGAATATGGGAAGAGGTAAAGGTAAATTGTATGATTCCATTTCAGTCCAGTGAGGGAGATCATTTGATGAAAAATAATATGTCATAGACCTCAGTTGTGCCGACCAATAATACAACATAAAATTTGGACATTTCAGACCTCCACGATCAAATGGTAAATATAATAAAGACAGACGTAATCTAGCCCTCCTGTTGTTCCATATAAATTCCACTAACTTTTTTTTAATTCTTGAGAATAAATCTAAAGGTGGTGGTAAGGGAATGTATTGAAATAAATAAAGTATTTTAGGTAAGATATTACTTTTAAGTATATTAATTCTCCCGATCATCGACATTGGTAGTGACATCCATCTCTGAAGTAACTCATCAATATCTGTCATTAAGGCTTCATAGTTGACACTGGTGATTGATTCTAGCTTAGGCACAATTTGGATTCCTAAATATTTAAACTGATTTACAACATTGAATTGATTTACCTCAGGGGCTGGGTAATTTCTCTGGGTCTCATTTAGCATTAATATTGAAGATTTAGTTTTATTTATTTTATATCCTGATATTTCCCCAAAATTCTTTATTAAATTCAACAAGGTCGGAATTGATTTTTTAAGATTCGACATAAACAAAATTATGTCATCGGCATACAGGGAGATTTTATGTTCTGTTGGTCCAACTTTAATTCCATATATTTGTGACTGTAGACGTATCGCCATCGCTAAAGGTTCAATTGCCATAGTAAACAGTAAAGGTGAAAGTGGACAGCCTTGTCGACATCCTCTATTGATTTTTATTGATTTTGAAATATTGTTATTTGTTAGGATTTCTGCAGTAGCATTATTATATATTATCTGAACCCATTTTATGAAATTATTTCCAAGTCCAAACCTTTGTAAGACTTCAAAAAGAAAGGGCCATTCAACTCTATCAAAGGCCTTTTCGGCATCCAGCGATAAGAGAGCTGTATCCGGTGCTTCTTTATTAGAATAAATAATATTAAATAGTCTTCTTACATTATGGAAGCCTTGTCTTCCCTTTATAAAGCCATTCTGATCTCGATTAATAATATTTGGTAAAATTTCTTGTATTCGTCTTGCTAAAATTTTACAGATTATCTTAAGGTCGGCATTTAATAGGCTTATTGGTCTCATATTTTCACATTTATTAGAGGGCTTACCTGGTTTTGGCAACAGTATAATTAAGGCATTATTCATATATGATGGTAAATTACTATTTTGAAATGTTTCTAAAACCATTTCCAAAAAAGGTTTTGTTAATTTATTCTTAAATTTTTTATAAAGGTCAACTGGAAGACCATCTGGTCCTGCACTTTTTCCTGATTTCATATTATCAATGGCTAGCCCAACTTCTTCTTGACTAATTTTAGACTCCAGTATCTCCCTATTTTCATTTGGAATACACGGTATAAATAGTTCGTTCAAAAACCCATTTAGTTTTGTTAAGTCAGATTCATTTTTGATATCATATAATTTTTCATAGTAATCTCTAAAGGCTCTATTAATTTCTAAAGGATCTATAACTACCTGTCCGTTACTTATAATACTGGTAATTGGTGTTTTAGATTCTAATTGTTTAATCTGCCATGCCAATAACTTTCCTGATTTTTCACCTTGTTCATAAAAAGATTGTTTCAATCTTAGAAGACTCGAGGCAGCTCTATTCGCTGATTTTTTGTCATATTCAGCTCTCAAAATCAGTAATTCGTTCTCCAACCTTGGATCTCTTCCTGCATATACTCTTTCTTGAAGAATTTTTATTTTATGTTCAAATTGGACTCTCTCCTCTCGAGTCTTCTTAGATTTTGAACCTGTATAACTAATAATATGTCCCCTAATAAAAGCTTTGAAAGCCTCCCACTTTACACATGCTGATGTTTGTGTAGTATTGATATCAAAGAACTCATCTATCTGTTTTTCTATGTATTTAACAAATTCCTCATCCTGAAGCCATTTATGCTGAAATTGCCATCTACCTGGTTCCTTTGTCAATTTCTTATCTACATATATTAGACAGCAGGGTGCATGATCAGAGATCACGATGTTATCATAAAAACAGTTTTGAATCTTGGACCTTAATTCTGTGGAGATCAAAAAATAATCTATACCTGAGAATGTCTTGTAGGTATTGGAATAACAAGAGTATGCTTTAACTTGTGGTTTCATTTCTCTCCATATATCTATCAATTTCAATTCTTTCATAAAATGATTAATGGTCATCCTACATCCATTGTGCGG